>CM040187.1:69688092-70390592 GCA_022606455.1 Callitettix versicolor
ACTCCAATAGTTATTTTCCAAACATAAATATTTTACAATTAAAAATTAAATCACATTTAATACCGGTTAACAAAATTATGTTAATTAATTTGTTATTCGATAAATTAGGCCCTACTTCTGTTGTCAAAGTTCCTTTGAACCAATACAAAAGCTACAGCGATGGTAGAATCAATGGATAGAAGTTTTTAACGACTTACATTATGGCATACTCTGTTTACAATCTTTTTTTGGGAGGACGCGATGACCCAAGTGTTAAAGCACAATCAGTTTAGTACGTTTTCAAACTTGCGCAGATCGTAGGGGCGGCACTGGAGTTACTGCTTTATCTTTTCCCCCACTCATTGGCATAAAGAATGAACACAGAACAAAAACAATCCCTACTACTTTCCTACGTAGTTACCGCTACAATCATGCACTTATTAACTTATTAAGTAAGTCAATGGCCAGGGTTTTTGATTCCCTTATCCTAGTCCTGAACCGCGTTCTCAACCTCTTTTTCCACAGTTTTTAACCTCTTTTTACTGTAAATTTTAGTAGTTAATGCGTCCAGGGTATCGGTCTTGAGTGTGTGTGTTCCTTGTTTTAAGATTTACTTTTTTATATTCCAGTTTTAATGTTTTAGGTTAGAAACTACAGAACGAATGAAATTAAACTTTCGAAACATCGTGTACTGTTCTATACTTAATGATAACGTTACAAAGTCCTCGTCCATATCGAAGCATTGCCTAGTTAAATGTTGCTTCAGGTGAAGACAAAATAGTAATATCACTCGGCGTGAGGACATTCTGTCCGAATGAGTCGAAAAGCGTGGAGATGAATTAGCACTAGGAGTCTCGCGAACACACGGTCCCGTTAGCGTTGCTTGTAGCTTGTTTTGGAATCTGAGAGCAAAAGTACAAAGGTTTGCTTAGCCTAACCCACTACGCTTTTCCTCCAACCATTATCATGGTGTTTACATTGGGTTACATGTATGAGACGCAAGTCAAACAGATAAATCACGATATAACACCTAATATAAAAACAAAAATTTAAACAAATTGTTTGAGTTCCAAGAATACCTTATTCATTTTGTACGAGAAAAAATTGCGTATATAAGTTATGACAGTTTTGTTATTTATAAATTTCAATTATCTGTTTACTCAGCTGAAGGTTTGCTTATGTTGTAAATTCAGTTATATTTAATAGGCTAGTTTGTTTTGTATAGTTTGATTTACTGTTTTGTTGTACAGTTTTTAAATCCTAAAACATCTAAAGTAATTTCATTAACCATGAGGGTGTAGGCCTTTGCATAATTAGTTTTTCTTAAACATTTTCGTGGCCACCATCTAAGAGTTTTTTTTTTAGATTTTATTTACATCAGTGCGCATGATGATAAATATAAAAACTCTTCATTACTATGCATGGTTTCATTGTACAAATTTAGCATATTTGTACTACCAGTGATCAACAGAAGTTACCTTTTAAAAATGGAATGATTTGTATAAGCGCAAATGCAGGGTGTATTTTTACGAACTATTTCACATGTATGAGGTCTTGTGTGATGATACAAATTCTGTATGATCACACTTGTATCTCATACAAGTCCTCCTACGCACATACAAGTCCCAATGTAAACGCACCTTAGCTATACAGTCAGTCAGTAGTTGCATCTTCCGTTTGATTAGATACTTGCCAGCTATTGTGTAGCCTATTGATCACATGTAAGTTCTGGGTATCTGTCTTGAGTATGTGTTCCTTGTTTTAAGTTTTTCTTTTTTATAATCCAGTTTTAATGTTTTAGGTTAGATAATACAGAAGGAATGGAATCTAACTTTCGAAATATCGTGTACTGTTCTATACTTAATGATTGTAAATGTCAAATTAAAAAAATGTTGTGTTCTGGGGCTACGTTTCAACCCCTTTCTATATGAATATTTTTGTTGTTTTTATTTCTCCTGTCACCGTACGTTATAATACACACCTCGCGGCTATTTTATTGTACATCGCGGATGTCAGACTTCGCATGTTCGGCTGGACTGACTTTAGTCGTTACGGGAAAAATATAACATCGTTACACAAAGGCAGTGACGTCATAAGCCTGCAGCCGTGTGAGGGTTTAATGCGACTCATTGTGACTTTGTGTTGAAGTTACACGTAACTTACAGTGCAAAAATATTGCAAAACTTACTTGAATTAAATTAAATTGTGTAAAAGTACATGAAAAAATAAGTAAAACATACGGGTTGCTTTTCTCCCCCCGCCAGCTTTGAGAGTTATGGACAAGAGGTTTTTACTTCTGTCTGTCTGTCTATCACTGTAGACCAGCGCTTCTCAAAATTTTGCAGGGGTATAGACTAGCTGCACCTATTGAGAGGATTTAGACGTCCCTCGCAGTACCCGAGTATAACACACACTTACAGCACTACACTTACGACTTTAACACTTTACTCACACTTACATTTAGGGAGGCGATAATAGCCTCAATGTGCTTTGCGCCTTATAAAACAATTTCAAAATTTTGTCATGAAACACATTTTTAGTTGTTTTTTTGCGACCCACAATAAGACACACGCGCGCGCGCGCGCGCACACACACACACACACACACACACACACACACACACACACACACACACACACACACACACACACACACACACACACACACACACATACATACATACATATATATATATATATATATATATATATATATATATATATCAGAGAGGAAACAGGATCACAAAATATAAAAAGAAACAAAAAAACTCTTTATAGTTTTGTGTGTAATAATAAGAAGAAAAGAGAAAGAAAAAGAAAGAAGAAAAAGAGAGTAAGAAAAGAGAAAACAGTGTGTCAGTAGAAGCCGAGCTGAACACGGTTGCATTGTCCTATCGCCCTGTTTCACTTTATTTTAAAAATATCTGTTTTGTGTGTAACTTTACAGTTGGCACTGAATCAGTTTTTGTGGAATTGTAGAACCTTATTTCTAAAGATATTTTCAATTTTCTTTTTTTTGTGCAGTCGAGAGAATAATTAAAAAGTTTTAAACTGTCCGTCCTCCCGTGACCCACCCAAATAGCTGCTGTAACCTTATTGTTTGGGAACCACTGTTGTAGACTTAAAAAAACAATTAACCAGTTTTAATTGTGTTTAACCAGTGTATAATTTGTTCCATTATTGTGGCCATTTTTTAGTTACTAAATTAATGGTTTTTGAAGTACTTTTTGGCAATAAAAACTCTATTGTCGCGGCTCGTTGACACGATGGAAACGTATTTCCAAAGTATTTTTATCACCGATTTTTTTCATCATAATCAGTATTAAAATCTGCTAAAGATGGGTGGGGCTAAATAGAGGGGGAGTTTAGCTAGGGTAAAGGGGCAAACCCATGTCTAGAGCAGCAATAGAGCAATGTTTTGATAATGGAGGCAATCCGAAACGTGTCAACAAATAAAACAAAAACGATAAAATAATTAAATTGATAAATAAATTTGTAAAATGAAAGCTAAAAACGGCTTGTTAATAATATCAACTAAATAATAACACGCCTAGTAGAAATATAAAAAAATATTCATAAAAAAACAAAAACTACTCTTTAGCCTTTTAAACTTTTAAATTATCGGTACATTGAATATACTAAAGTGAACCATGACCACCAATTCAGTTTCCTATTTGAAGGGATTTTTATTCAATTTCGTAATTTCAACGAATTTCGAAAATTCAAAATGTTAGTTTATGCAGTTTTTAAAGCTGGTTACAATAGTAAGATTAGATTTACAATAAAAAGTATGTTAAAAAAGTTGTGAATTTTTAAATATTTGAAAATTGCCGACATTGTGAAACTGTTAAACTAAAGAGTTACCAACTTTGATTCTGTCAAGTTTGAATGAAATCATACCAAAATTGCGAATCATACACACGCACGCTCGCGCGCAGACAACTCTTTCAGCACTTGTTCTACTGGTTAAAATAATACAGAACGTTTCTATAAACATGGGTCCAGATACGCTTTGCTCCGGAGTTACGACTACAGAAATATTTCGCCCTGTTTTCCGCTTAAGGAGTGAAATAAAACCAAACTGAAATAAATTAGTGAATAAACTCGTTTATTCCAAATAAAGGGCTCCAAATTAATAACAAACAATGTTATACTAAAGCTGAGCAAAACCTGTCAAAAAACCATTATGAATTTAAGCAATTACTCAAAGTCTAATGTAATATTTTTTTCTTATGGTGTGTTCACATTGGGATACATGTACAAGGGTTTGTATGAGATACAAATCAAACTGACAAATCACGATGCTCACAAATGTTTATAAAAATTGTATGAGCTCCAATATTTCCTCATATTTTGTATGAGCAAAAAACGTTGCATATACTTCGACTTGTATGAGCTTATTTTCATGTGTTTTTAGATTACGGTAATTTTTGTTTTTTGTCAGATTTAATTAGCTGTTTAGTCAGCTGATAGGTTTGTATTTGCTGGTGTATTCAGTTGTATTTAATAGGCTAGTTTTACTATTTTGTTGTACCGTTTTTAAATCTTGAGTCATCTTCTAAAGTGAGTTCATTAACCAACACGGTACAGGCCTATGCACCATTAGTTGTTCATTTTCTTAAAAATTCTCGTTGCCACCACCTAACAGTTATTTTTTAAATTTTATTTACATCATTGCACATGTTGATAAATATAAACACTTTTTTTTCACTAGACATGGTTTTATTGTGTACATTTAGCATATTTGCACTTAAAGGTACTACCACTGATGAACAGAAATTACCATTTGAAAATGGAATGATTTGTATAAGTGTAAATACAGGATGTATTTTTACGAACTATTTGACATGTATGAGGACTTGTATGATCATATTTGTATCTCATACAAGCCTTCATACATTTATAAACGCATCATTTGATTTACTGGTTCTGAAACTGTATATAAAACTCTGACAATCGGTGTAGCTTCATAAAGTCGGTTCAACGATTTGCAGTCATGTAAAAATAATACCGAAGTCGTTGTATCAAATAGAAATAAAGAAATTCACTGACCAGGAATAAATTGAGAAAACAATAAAGTTCGTGGTTTACTTGTTCGTTACATTAGCTTCAGTTATGAATCGTCTTTTATGGCCAAAATTTTGAATAATTTAGTCGATTTTCAGTTTATCTTTTTTTTTGCAACGTGAAAAAGTTTGTGTAATGTTTTGTAACGTTTATTTTTATTTTGAAATAATTTTTTTAACTCCAAAAGTGATCCGAATTATTATTACTGAGGAAACAATAAGATTATAAATAATTCTGATAACGCCGGAACTTGGAAAGTATTCACCACCCACCTGTACAATGTATCCCTGTACGGCGAACTTCCCAACCCCACTTAGCACCACCACTGTGTCAGTAACACTAACATTGGGGAGGAATTCCCGCGCGGCGCATTGTGTAGGTGGATGCGTGCGCACAGTTTAGGCTGTTTCCCGCGCGCGGGTGTAGGCAGCTGCGCGCGCATCCGCCGATCGGTTGTTTTTATCAATGCACCAGTATCCATTCACATCTGGGATAACATTCATGTCAATTAATTAAAACTTTAAATTAGTTTTGACAAACACTAGAAGGGAGAACTGCCGAGTTTCAAATTTTTAATCGTCAGCGATATATCTTTGACTTATATACGAGTTTTGACTCGTAAAAACACTCGGAAAATTTCTAAACTGCAATTTTCTCGATATTTGTTTCCTCAAAACAATGGTTGTATAGAAAACTAGTTTAAAGCAGTTTTTTATAATTTTTTTTAATAAAATCTACTTGAGGTATGATTTTTTGTTTTTAGAAACAAAAAAATAATCTAGTTCTATTTGGATTAAGGAAGAAATGTTTCTGTGCATATCTGAAGCAGATGTTTCAGTCCAGAACAATGTTTCCACAGTAAAAACTAATGGCGGCACGCAACTGGAAGGAAGAGAATTTCCAAAAAGTATCATTAACTTATCACATAGTAGTAATTTTTTATTTTACACTTTTTTGAAAATTCACCATAATCAATACCATCGTAACCAAGATCTGCTTACATTTCGTAATTTTATGATAAATGATACAATAAAAAAAAATGCATAAATAGCATTTTAAATTTTCAAATATCATTCCGGCGATCATGACTGATTTTCATATTTCCAAAGATATTTAACCTTTTAAATCGTTAATTTCTACCGATTCAAACGCTAATTACGGCACTGACATCAAATTTTTGAAAAAAGTGCAAAATAATTTATCACTTGGAATGACCGCCATTTTTAAATGGTTGAACGGATTTTGCCGTGTAAAAAACTTGCCCATGCTATTACCAAAATTGAATTGATTTTTGTGCCAAGTTTTAATCAAACTGAAACAAAATTATGAACACACGCGCCCGCGAGCTCACACACACATGTGGATGTTCACTCATTTTAAAAGGTCCTGTGTCTGGGTTATACCATGATGGAAATATTATTTAAAAAATGCATAAATAGCTTTTAAAATTTTCAACTATCGTTCCGGCGGTCATGGTTCATTTTCATATTTTCAAAGATATTTAACATTTTTAATTTCTACCGATTCAAACGCTGATTACGACAGTGAAATAAAATTTTTGAAAAAGTGCAAAATAAATTTTTATTTGGAGTGGTCGCCGTTTTTAAATGGTTGAACCGATTTTGCCGTGTAAAAAACTTGCCCATGCTATTACTAAAATTGATTTTTGTGCCAAGTTTAAATCAAACTGGAACAAAATTATGAAAACACACACACACACACACACACACACACACACACACACACACACACACACACACACACACAAACATTTGGATGTTCACTGATTCTAAAAGGTCCCGCGTCTGGGTTTTACCATGTTGTAGTTCCAATTTACAGTTCTGTATTTCATATTAATTGTATTACGACGCTATCTATGAGAGATTATAAGAACTAACTACAACCATTAACATGAACTTCACATCAGATATAAAACATAATTGGCAATTAGTTGTTTTGATTCATTACTGTGAGAGTCTGGTTACTGTGAGAGTCTAGCTGTGTTGTGATGTCACGTGATAAGGTTGCCCTGGTAAGTGATATACACTGTAATTGGAAAATATTTTATTACTAGGCTATGTGTGGAGGTAACCAGATCTAGACAAACGGACTGGCGGAAACTTGATAGTGGAAAAATGTTGCGATTTTATACACTTTTATTTTGAAAATGAGGGCGTCAAAGTACGAGTTTTTATCAAAGTTTTTTATTGTAGTTTTTAACAAAGTACTTAATTAAATAGTGAAGAACTATTCATTTAACACGCAGTGCCTCAGTTTCACCAATATTTCTCAAAAAACCCTGATTCGGAAGCTACCGGTAAAAAAAAATACTGAACAGATTTTGCTAAAATGCATACAATTGTAGAATTGTATATTGTTGTATCACGGTCCTTTTTTTTTACTAGAAAACGATAATTTTCTTCAATTTGAATTCTAGTCGCTTATTGTATGGCTAAAATTTAAACGAAATCTTGTTTTTTCGATAGCCCTTGAACAAAATTTAGTTTAAGACAACCTTACATTGTGTTTGTGCATTAAACGTTTAGAGAGATTTCGGTAGAAAAATAGGGTTAAAGCATTGAAAAATTGTCCTAAGAAAGAGCAAATTGCGTCTACATTCCAAATTTCTTCGATATTAGTAAATCCATTTAGTCTCAAGGGATGTGATAAGGCTTGCACGCACGAGCATGCACGCACGCGCACGCACGCACGCACACACACACACACACACACACACACACACACACACACACACACACACACACACACACACACACACACACACACACACACACACACACACACACACACACACACACATATATATATATATATATATATATATATATATATATATATATATAGAGAGAGAGAGAGAGAGAGAGAGAGAGAGAGAGAGAGAGAGAGAGAGAGAAACTATTGCGTATAATTGAAGCCCTGTATGTGTGTGTGTGTATTTGTGTGCGGTATGAATGAGTGTGTTTTTCAACGAGTTAATATTCTAGTGTTCACAGTTTTTGTCTAATTTGATTCAAGCTTGGCACAAAAATCAATTTTGGCAATAGCTTCGACAAGCTTGTGTTACAGTAAAATCCATTTAATTGTTTCAAAATGGCGGCCATTTCAAATCTACAAAAATCGTACCTTTTTTATTTTACAATGGGCTTATGACAATAATCACCGTAAAAATTTTGCATACATTATCATTTTTTTTCAAATTTTATTGATAGGCTAATACAAAAATTAATCTTTGTAAAAGTCAAGAATTATTTTTCTACTTTCATTAACGAATTATAGCTCAAAATTTAATCAGTGTATCAAATTTTAATTGAAACAAATTTACATTTTCATATTTTTAAAATACTTTGTGATAAAAAAAAGTTATGGATTTTTCAGCTGTAATGTTCTTTTTTTTGTATTTTTATTGTCGAGAACACAAAAACTGCATGTTAAAATGTTTGTTTAAACAATGTGATTAAATTTTACTACTTTTGAATATTCGCTTCTATCACTTCAGCGAAACATTTTCGTACCGCTATTATTATACTTTAATTGTATTATCATATTTACATCTAGACAATTGGACAATTTTTTGTAATAAAATGTGGTTAAACAAAATGGAATAAAGAAAACCTTAAAGTTTTAATTATTTTTGTAATAATGGTATTTTAAGAAGTTAATCCAATAAAGTATATGGTTGTGTTACAGGTAACTGGAGGCAATAAAGGCATAGGTTATGCTATAGTGAAAGGCCTTTGCGAAAGGTTTCCAGGCGTTGTCTATCTCACCGCTAGAGATGAGGCGAAAGGCAGAGCAGCTGTGCAAGAACTGAATAAAGTGAGTATTGGTGAAGGTGATGCGATCATTGACCATTTTACGTTACCAATATGCGAAGTATGAATGTTTAATGACTGTGAAAAAAATCGATTCTTATATTCAGATAGGTCTTCATTCTCATTTGAATCTGTTATAGTTTTATTTGCCGCCTTGTTGGCCTAGTTGATAGCGTACTGGGCTTTCACCCCGAGGACCCAGGCTCGACATCCCCGGGTACTAAACCGTAGTCCACATTGAATATATACAGACTAAAAGTACAGCCACTATTATAAAAAGGTGCTTGATCGCATATCACAGACACACAGACATCTCCTTTTCATTGTATACAGCGCGTTACTTTATTGCGCGGACCTAATTCAATATGCAGTTATACGGGGGGGGGATGTCGCCTTTGTCTCGATGACGTAATGGGAACGAATTTTTAAAAAATATTATTTCTTTCACTCTTTTTGAAAAGCTGAATTCACCATAGTAAACAGCTTGCTAGCATTTTAATTTTTCAGTCTAATATTTGAACATTATAAAATGCTAATCCACGCCGATTCTAAACCTTACGATGGGAAAGCACATGATCAAAACGGTGGAACATAAAAAAAATGTTGTTTTTTAAAGATTTGAAATGACGGCAATTTAAAATTGTTAAATGATAATTACTAAAAAGTAAATTGTATAAAATAAGCAAGAGTAAATTTTTGTAGTTCGTTAAATTTTTTATCGATTGGTATAACCACTTAACATAGAGGCACCATTATAAACAGTTTGCTCGATATCAGTGGCTGAAGTTTAACTAATTGGACTATCTGCTGTTACGAACGCTGCAAACTGCACGGACGGGAGAAAGACGTTTGAGAAAATAGACAGCACAATTATCTATATAACTGTAGTTGAACATTTTGCCACTAGCAGCGAGCGTTATCACGGCTCTCACAGAGGTTATCATTCTAGTACTGTATTTACAATACCACGAGTCACGAGAGTCCGTGTGTTGCACCCAGTATCCGAACAGTAGAAGGCGTTTGAGCTCTTGAATATGCATATTGTACTAAATGGGTTTACGTCGTGATTTAAATTAGAAAAGAACAATGTTCCATTTTGATTTTCATATCATTTTATGTTGGAAAAGATGCGGTCGTTGCTACTACCAAACTGCAGAGAGCTGTAGACAAAGTAATTGAATGGACTAAATGTTGGCGCATTAAAATAAATGAAGGAAAATCTACCTATATTCATTTTACAAATAAAAAGTTAGTACCAATACCCTTGACAATAAACGCCAAAACATTGTCTCATGGGAATACAGCCAAGTATCTTGGCATGACACTTGATACAAAGCTGAAGTGGAAGGAGCATGTAAAGAAAAAGAAAGAAGAACTCAATATAAAATACAGGCAACTTTACTGGTTGCTTGGACGAAACTCTGAGTTGTCCATTCATAACAAGCTATTAATTTACAAGTAGGTGCTGAAGCCTGTATGGACCTATGGCATCCAAATCTGGGGCTGTACGAAAGAAACTAACATGATGGTTATTCAGAAGTTTCAAAATAAAGTCCTTCGAGGATTAGTTCAAGCTCCATGGTATATTCGTAATAGCGATTTACACCGGGATTTAAAAGTGAATTCAGTAAAAGAAGAAGTGAGGAAGGTGGCTTTGAGGCATAAACAACGTCTCCTAGTTCATGCTAATCAGGACATGAAGGACATGACTAGCACATTTAATAACGAGATACGCCGCCTCAAGAGAATCAAACCTCATGATTTGATGCTATAGAGATCCGGTGTTTAAAAGTGAAGGGACTAGATACTAGTGTCAACCCTACAAATGTGATTCAAAAGAGAGATAAATCTTTAGTCGATCTTATTGGGATTGGTCAAGATGATTAATTTGTTTTGTTTGTTATTTGTTATTTTATTTGTAACAACAAATACAATATAATTAAAAAAAAAAAAAATATATCATTTTATAAAATACATGAATTGAACTTTGATTTTCATTGTTTTTAATTTTTAATTAAACTGTTTGCATTCTACTTTTTTCTACAAACTTATTGTCTACCGTTAACAGTTTTAGGTTGATTATAATTGTTAGTGTTATTGTTAAAAAAGTTACACAACTGTGCAGAATTAATATTTTTGTATGCGTTGTAATTAACACGTACTACAATTTTTTTTTCAATAAACCTTTGTCAGTATCACTTAATATAAATTTAATTTTAAAAATTATCTGAAAAACAATAAAATTTACAAATCTAAGTATAAGTTTTCAAAATTATATAGGCTGATTAAAAACAAAGAAAAAATCAAAAGAAAGTGCTTCCTTTTCAAAGGAAGACAGAATTCGTTATCGTCTTTTCCTGCCAAGTCATCTGGACAGGGGTCGCGTGATAAACAACGTAAAATACAACAGTAGTGATGCGCGGTTCCGAAATGTTTTTACAAACGAGACAATCGACCATCGTACAATAAACACCGAGTCAACTATCGAATACCAGTCGGGTTGAACAATCGAGATTGACAATTGTTAGGACGATAGTTACAGACTGCTGATTGCGACTCGGGCTTTGAAAGCAATGTTTTCCTTGTCTTTAAAAACATACTTACTAACAATTTTACAAAATAAAAAAAATAAAGAAAACTATTGCACGCACTGCTTACTATAATTCAAGGGATGATTGCAAAATTGTAATTTTTTTTGTTATAAAATAATAATAAGTCGCTCATTTAGAATTAAATTAAAATACAATTTATTTTTTGACGTGATAGAAGCGAATTTACTTTATCTCATTTATTTTGAAATTCTGATCTCACCATCATAAGCAGCATTAAAATCTACACCCGCATATACTAACTCGTTAACAAATTACATTGAAAATGAGAAAATAAACCCTGACCGACGTCAAAAGTTTCTCAATTTGAACGGATTTTCAAAATTTAAAAGGGCAATTTGTGCAGTTTTTAACTCTGATTACAATGGCGAAATCGGATTTTCAAAAACGTTTAAGACATGAACGTTATGAATATGTAAAAATTTGAAATAATCGTCATTTTGAAACTGTCAACGAATTTTCCTGATTGACGAACTTACCCAAGCTATTATAACAATCGATATTTGTGCCAAGTTCGAATTAAATCAGACCAAAATTACGAATGTAAGCGTGTTAAACAAAAAGAAAAACAAACATTTACATACATACATTTACCACACAGATGACAAAATGAACTAAGGATTTCTCATATTCATCACTAATATAGAAAAAGAGAGCAAGAGAGCACACGTTTCGGGTTTATCACATTGTAATGAGAACGCCTTCAATACTTAGGCAAGGTTTTGCGTTTATTCTCATGGCTGGCTGATTATAATTAGCCGATTTTGATGAAATTTAATATGTAGGTCTGGTTTGCATATATCGTTTAACCATTTCATCCTCCGAAAAAAAATTGTTTTTTTATGGTGAAAAAATACTTTCTAAAAATGTGCTTGATTTTGATCAAATTTAACTAAAATGTAAAGCATAAAAAGAAAAAGTAAGGGTTGTTCTAACACCAAAAATCTGGTTCGGGTGCTTTAGGAAAAACTGAAAAGTTGGCCAATTTTTGATCAGTGTTGGATTTTGGGCCAACATTTAGGTAATATTTGAACGTACATAACTCAGATCAGTGTAACAAATGTGAAATAATTGAAATTTACGTTTAAAGTAAATCGGGAAAAGATAACATGATAACAGTTACGTATATTTCTTTTTTAACTTATTTCAATTGTCAAAATGAGCTTGTGTGTGTGTGTGTGTGTGTGTGTGTGTGTGTGTGTGTAAACAATAACATAAGACAATATTTTGTTGTTGTAGAAATATAGGCACACCAGATCTATTTGTGAAATTTCATCAAAATCTGTTAATTAGTTTAGTATTATTCAAAGAGATAAGTAGACACTCAAGCATCCAAGTAAAAACCTCTTTTCTGAGCTTGGTTGATTTAAAACAAATTCAAAATCACATGACATCGCATGGCTCACAATTAGCAATTTATCTCCTACATAAATCTATCCAAATAACTAACACAGTATATATAATTAAATTACACAATAGTGTTATCTGTACCTGTTATATAAATCATGAAGTCAATTTACATCTAATAATAGACTGTAACTACTGTCCTCATGTAACTACAATAACTTTATTTAAAGTAGTTACTGAATGACTCGCTGACTCAAATTTCATACTTTCAGACTTAAGTAGAATGGCACTCAGACTATTCAGGTTTTAGTAAAAAAAACTTTTTAAATAATTCTACACCATTCTTAAATAATTTATAAAACAGCATACAGCTGTCATACTAACAAGATTGAAGTGAATTGGAATCCAACACAAAATTTTATTTGATTTTAGTAATAACTTAGTTTTGTTATATTGCAAAGTCTGTTGATCTGTACCGTTACTTCTTTTCAAAATATGATTTTACAATAGTATGACATATTTTAATTTAAAAATTATAATTTTGTGCAGATTTTAATACTGATTTTTATAGTGAATTTGGATTTTCAAAAAACTATAAGATAAAAAAGCTATGATTTGTTAAGTTTTTGAATGGTTGTAATTTTTCAGTGGTTAAAATGATTTTATATGCGGTAATAAATTTGTGCAAGGTATAACTATTAATTTTTAAACAAAGTTTTGATCAAATAAGTCCAAATTTATTTATTAAAACAGAACTTTTAATGACTCTTCAAACTGTGTTTTAGAGATCAGGATCGCTGCTCACAACATGGTTCCAGGTTAAGACCTCCAGCTATACATTTTCCAAAATATTATTCTTTACAAAGTGATTTAATGGTAATCAAAAATGTATTATGTTGCAGTTATCACTAAAACCTATATTCCACCAGTTGGACATCACGGACCTCGCCAGCGTCAAAACGTTAGCAGAGTTTATCAGGGCAAAGCATGGTGGCCTCGATGTGTTGGTGAATAATGCTGCTATCGCTTATAAGGTTAGTTACAGTTGAAAAATAAAGTACACTGATCAAGAAAAAAATTAATCTTGACATTTTACCCTTGAACTGTAAATTTCTTTTTGGGAATTAGGTGCACTGTGTTGAAAAAATGAATATTTATAGACCTCTCTCTTTTTTAACTTCCATATAAGGTAATTTGGAGCAAATGCTTGAATGTGAGACAGTTTGTTTAATGTTTTTACAACATTAATTCTTTCAGAAAGCTTGGTGGTTGAGGGGATAAGAAATCGGCCAGTCTGCTGTGTTTTTTAACTGCATACCTCAAGGTGGTAGGTTCAAGATTGCAGTTACTCATAACTTTTATGTTAACACTGATACCTCAATCTCATTTTGTTTCAGAAAAATGCCACAAACCCATTCTCGGAGCAGGCAGAGGTTTCAGTGCACAACAACTACTTCGGTCTCCTGAATGTCTGCAACGCTTTGTTTCCTCTGCTCAGACCTCACTCAAGAGTCGTTAATTTGTCCAGCTCAGCTGGCAACCTAGCCAGAATACCAAGCAAAGATCTGCGGAACAGATTCAACGATTCCAACTTGACCGAAGAAAAACTCACTTCACTGATGAAAGAATTCGTCGAGTATGTATATGGAGTCTTATTTTGTTTGTGCTTTTATAAAAATTTGTTTAACTCCCCTGGAGCAAGCTTTACAACCTTTACACTTTTTACCTGGGATTGCGAAATGAGCACTGACTTTGACCTCTATTAAACGTTTTGAAAGTTGCTAAAAATTTGATATGTTTTTTGTTGTATGATACAATAATATACATTGTTTTGACCCAATTTGTTTCTAACTTGGCACAAAAATTGATTATATTAAGAGCTTGGACAAGTTTATTATACAACAAAGTACAATCATTCATTTTACAACAGTGGTTCTCAAAAATTTTAATAATTTTTTATCTTACAATGTAAAAAATCTGACTTTACCATCATGATAAGTATTAAAATCTATATTAGTCTGCATTTCAGAATTTCAAAATCAATTGGAAATAGATCTGACCTTGGTTATAATGCCCTCGTTTAGAATGCTAACTCGGTTTTCATAATGTCCCCAATATTCTATATTAAGTGTACAGTATTTTAGGCTTGGTTACAGCGCTTTATGAACTCGGATACAACGCTGTCATGCTGCTGTTATAGTCCAGCCACTTAGAAAAACGACCTGTGAGAGAACTTCTAGCGCATGTAGGAGAATTCCCCTCCAGCTCCCTCCAACAGTTCAGGGACACAGAGTCTGCCAATCTGAATGTAGAAACTGTTACTACTCGGCAATAGTGAAGGAAAAGGGAGGAGCCATGGTGACAGAGTGGGGACATGACCTCTCACTCGCACATTTTTCTCTCTGTCCCACTGATGCTCTTAGCAGTTTTCTAAGCTGCTGACTTATAGTCACTCTCACTAGAAATACAATTTGTTTTCTATTTTTAGATTAAAGGTTAAAAATAGAAACGGACCCTTTCTTAGAATTTTGTTGTTGCAGGCTAAACAAACAATGTAAATTGTGTCCATTTCCATAAAAACGGTCTCTCTCTCTCTCTCTCTCTCTCTCACACACACACACACACACACACACACACACACACACACACACACACACACACACACACACACACATACACACACACTGTATGCCTTAGTTGGGGAAAATTTCAATCTCACGAACCCTCACGACAGTGTACGCACTGTGTTGCATGTATATTTGCATGTATATATAGTATACATTGCATACTATATGTATATTGCATGTATATATAGTACAGTACTTATTTTCTATTAGTTTTAACTAAAATATATTTCAAAATTATGTAATATGTATAATAAATTGTAATAAAATAGCTATTAACTATGTATACAGTACAAAGAATGTGTTTCTTTCACTACATACAGTATTTCCACCATTTACAAACTTGTTTACTGTATACTTGGTTACAATGATATCTTGTTTATAGCGCTCATATACATTCCGTCCCATCAACTGCGTTATATCTGAGGTTGACTGTATAAAAATTAACTGATGGTGTTAGTAGTTCAATTTTGGAACCTAACTTTCAGTTAGAAAAAAAACATAATTTCTCGAACTTTACTTTACTGTTGACTTATAATTACAGTAGATCCTTGGTAGTTTCAAACCAGTATATGGGAAAAAATAATTTTTGCTACAGTAACAGCCTTCTTTGTTGCATCGAAGTATAGCCATTCTGAAAATGCTATGTGATACGACTAAAAGTAGTAAAATAAATTTAAAATGCTACAAATTAATAATTTATGTAAATTATTCATAGAAACGATATTAGAAAAAAAAATTAGTTGTTTACAAAAACAAATTTTAAAAAACATTTTTGGATGATACTCTCAAATCAAGACTACTTACAAAGGCCCCACTTCACATTCACAACACTCAATGTAATATCATTTCCTCCCTTTTTTTTGTTTTGTTTTGAATGTGTTTGCACAAAAAAATCTTTTTTTTCCTATCAGATACCTGGTTAGCCACATTTCATGTAGAGAGTGCTATGATCTTAAACACATTGGGTGTTGCTTGGTACTGATTCGTACTGATAAGGGCAGTTGCATAGTTTCATCATCTTCTTTCAATTACACATCATAAGGCAAAACAAGATTTGCCTAATCAGTTGTAACTTAAAATCTAAGTGGTGTTTTCATGCAAATATTGAAAGAAAGGCGTTCTGTTAATACCATTGTCTGGATTCATGCTGTCAAATCGTGAAATCACACCTACAACAGACTTACTCTTGTCAGAATCAAACACTTTGCCTGTCATATATTTCTGCCACAACAACATTTCCAAGGGTGATATCAAAATAATGTTCTAATGTATTAAATAAATGGATTTTCTGTCATTTCGTGGCACTTTATTTTGTAGGCTTATTATTATTTCTAATCCCCATTTAAGTATAATACTGTACAATTAACCTGTTATTAGCAACATTTATTTCTGTGTTTGGTAATACAAACCTCCTCCAGTTTCAATTAGTTCAGATTGACAAATAAATCGGAAAGCCTTAAAAACAACAACATTGCATTTATTTTGCTGATATTACATAAAGAAATTATCATGAAATATGTGAACTGGATAACATTACATAAACAAACACTATTTTGTTTTCTGAAAAATAAAAAAAAATCAAATGCATACTCTAGTGTTGTTTTGGTTTCTTTTCATGTTTTCTTTGTAATTTTAAAAAGCTATGAAAGCAATTTATCAGCGAATCATTATGCTATGCAGACTTCAGTGCTAACGAGTATGAAATCAGAGCTTCAAAAAAGTGTAAGATAATAAAAATATGAATACTAGTTGCAATTTTAAAACTGATGTACATATTTCGCTGAGTAACAAACTTGTTTAAGCATTTACAAAAATGAATTTTTATTATCAAATTTTATTTGTACCTGTAGATATGTTACTGTGCTAAATGTTATTAAATTTTGTTAGTTTTGGGAAATTTATTCCTTTTTATCAGCAATACAGCTACCTAATTTTTTCTTATTCAGAAGAAGCAATTTTGACAATTTGGACCTTGATTCTACTTTTTTTTATTTGATATACGTAGATACCGAATCAGAATACCATAAAAATATTATCAGTTCATTTTGTTTTCTATATTTATACTTTAATGTAGATTTAATATAACAATGTTTGTTGCGTTATAGGTCAACAAAGAGAGGTGACCATGAAAGCCGTGGCTGGGGCCACAGTGCCTACGCAGTGTCCAAATTGGGAGTTTCAGCACTTACTTTTATTCAACACCGTCGCTTCCTCGCCGACCCCAGAGAAGACATTATTGTCAACTGTGTCCATCCTGGGTCAGTGAAGACAGATATGAGCAGCCATACTGGGATCCTGACCATAGAGGAGGGTAAGTTGTGTGCCTCCATTGTATTGGGAAAGTAGAATAATTGCAATATAGAGCTGTCTAGCTGATGTTAGTAATTACTGAAAATAATTTGTATTAAGTTTTTAAGGGATATGTAATCAATTTTGAAATTTCTGTATGTACTTTTTTTTAATTAGCAGGGAATCAACACACTGGAGGAAAATAATACTTAAGTACAGTGAAACTTCATATTCAGTCAAGTACATGGTGAAAAGGGACCATGACAGTTAATCAAGTAGACAGAAAATCCTTTAAAACAATCCATCTCATTTATTACATATGAACAAAAGATTTAATAAATGGATATACATTCTCCAATGAAATGAAATATTTACTACAATCACTAGTATCAGAAACTACATTTATGTTGTTCCAATCATGTGTTTTAATCATAAACTAAAACAGCTAAGTTTACAAAACTTACTTAAACAGCTAAAACTTACTAAGCAACAAATACATAAAAAAATCCCCAATCACTAAACAACCGCAACTGCAATATCTGCAACTGACAACATAAGTTGTTTATAATAAGTGGTCAAAAATGTGACTGATTAGTCAATAAAACAAAAATATGCCCACTTTGGTGTCTACATTGCTCAGAAATAAACTGAAAATAATTTTTTGCTGCAATATAGTTACTTTACACGTTGGAAGCACTAAGTATTATACTATTAATTATTATAATTATTTTCACTTTTATTTATTTCCTGCTTTTATGAAGTGTGGCAATTATATAACCAGGCTAGTGCTGCTACTAGTAAACAGTGAGCATGCTGCAGCAAGTTTGAACATGTCTGTGCCTGTTGATGCTTTCCCCACCATATTGAGTAATGAGTTTCAAGATTCTTATGAAACTGGGGAAAAGTACTACAAAAGTTCATGCCATGTTAAAGAAAATGTATGGAAGTGAATTTGTATCATGCACACAAGTTTTTGAGTGGCTTAAATGGTTTAAGGAGGGGCGTGAAATGACCAAAGATGATCTGTGCTCTGGACAACCCTCAACATCAAAAACAGATTACAACATCCAGAAAAATGGATATACTGAGCTGCAAAAATCAACATCTGAGTGTCCGAGCTCTTGCTAAAATCTCAGGAATTAACAAAGGAAGTGTCCATCAGATTTTACATGAATAATAAAATCATCATCTGAGTGTCCGAGCTCTTGCTAAAATCTCAGGAATTAACAAAGGAAGTGTCCATCAGATTTTACATGAATAATAAAATCATCATCTGAGTGTCCGAGCTCTTGCTAAAATCTCAGGAATTAACAAAGGAAGTGTCCATCAGATTTTACATGAATAATAAAATCATCATCTGAGTGTCCGAGCTCTTGCTAAAATCTCAGGAATTAACAAAGGAAGTGTCCATCAGATTTTACATGAATAATAAAATCATCATCTGAGTGTCCGAGCTCTTGCTAAAATCTCAGGAATTAACAAAGGAAGTGTCCATCAGATTTTACATGAATAATAAAATCATCATCTGAGTGTCCGAGCTCTTGCTAAAATCTCAGGAATTAACAAAGGAAGTGTCCATCAGATTTTACATGAATAATAAAATCATCATCTGAGTGTCCGAGCTCTTGCTAAAATCTCAGGAATTAACAAAGGAAGTGTCCATCAGATTTTACATAAATAATAAAATCATCATCTGAGTGTCCGAGCTCTTGCTAAAATCTCAGGAATTAACAAAGGAAGTGTCCATCAGATTTTACATGAATAATAAAATCATCATCTGAGTGTCCGAGCTCTTGCTAAAATCTCAGGAATTAACAAAGGAAGTGTCCATCAGATTTTACATGAATAATAAAATCAACATCTGAGCGTCCGAGCTCTTGCTAAAATCTCAGGAATTAACAAAGGAAGTGTCCATCAGATTTTACATGAATAATAAAATCATCATCTGAGTGTCCGAGCTCTTGCTAAAATCTCAGGAATTAACAAAGGAAGTGTCCATCAGATTTTACATGAATAATAAAATCATCATCTGAGTGTCCGAGCTCTTGCTAAAATCTCAGGAATTAACAAAGGAAGTGTCCATCAGATTTTACATGAATAATAAAATCATCATCTGAGTGTCCGAGCTCTTGCTAAAATCTCAGGAATTAACAAAGGAAGTGTCCATCAGATTTTACATGAATAATAAAATCATCATCTGAGTGTCCGAGCTCTTGCTAAAATCTCAGGAATTAACAAAGGAAGTGTCCATCAGATTTTACATGAATAATAAAATCATCATCTGAGTGTCCGAGCTCTTGCTAAAATCTCAGGAATTAACAAAGGAAGTGTCCATCAGATTTTACATGAATAATAAAATCATCATCTGAGTGTCCGAGCTCTTGCTAAAATCTCAGGAATTAACAAAGGAAGTGTCCATCAGATTTTACATGAATAATAAAATCATCATCTGAGTGTCCGAGCTCTTGCTAAAATCTCAGGAATTAACAAAGGAAGAGTCCATCAGATTTTACATGAATAATAAAATCATCATCTGAGCGTCCGAGCTCTTGCTAAAATCTCAGGAATTAACAAAGGAAGTGTCCATCAGATTTTACATGAATAATAAAATCATCATTCGAGTATCTGAGCTCTTGCTAAAATCTCAGGAATTAACACATGAAGTGTCCATCAGATTTTACATAAATCATTTAACAATTAGAAAGAAGTGCGGTCGAACGTGAAGGTTATGCTCACTGTGTTCTTCGATATTAATGGCATAGTGCATCATGAATTCCTGCCACCAGGTGAAACGGTCAATAAGGAGTACTACCTACAAGTTCAACACCATTTGCTGGAAGCAATGCGAAAAAAAAATGCCCGGATCTGTAGAAAAACAATTAATGGCTTTTGCACCATGATAATGCACCAGCTCACACTTCATTGCTTGTTTGTGAATTTTTTGCCAAAAACAGTACTGTAACGATGCCCCAGCCTCCATATTCGCCAGACATGGTTCTGTGTGACTTTTTCCTATTTCCAAAAATAAAGAGAAATAGGACCGTCGTTTTACAGCCGTAGATGACATTAAAAGCGCATCGCTGAAAGAACTAAAGGTTATCTCAAAGATCGAGTTTGAGAAGTGTTTCAAGGATTGGAAGAAGCGCTGGCACAAGTGCATAATCTACAATGGGAACTATTTTGAAGGTGACAATATCAATGTAGAAGAATAAATAAATATTTTGTTCAAAAAATTAAAATTCTCATTACTTTCTGAACACACCTTGTATAATAACTATTATATATAGTTATATAACTATAGTTAACAGTCTTATAACTATAAGATTGCATAAAAGATGGTTTAAGAATTTTTACTATACATAATAAACTAGATTAAGCATACTTTGTACATTTTACCAAAAACATGGAGTTTTTCTTGTTACATCATTTACCATTTTAGTGACTTTTCAATCATTAACAATACTCTAGAACAATTCACATTTATTTATACAGCTCTAAGCTTATAATCTTTATTTCATGGTCACAAATATATGTTTATGTATGTGGTATGTTTATGTTTATACACTGAGTTTCTGAAACATAACAAAGTGCAGTGAATAAAACTGAACAGAAGAAAATACAAACATCAACACAATAGCTTGTTCGTAAAGTGCTATATACTGATCTGACTGTGTAGTTTCCATGTTAGAGAAAATGGGAAAAGTATCACAAAGTAAAGAAACAAGTAATGAATTATCACTAACTTGGAGGAACAGGTCAATATTAGATAAACAGTGCTTTCACTGACATGGCGGCAGCTTAGCTGAGAATGTGCATCATACTCAAGTAGCCAGTCAGTCTATCTAGAGGTTGAACTTTAGGGAGTCTACTATACTAATGTAATATAAGATAACATGATCTTCTGGTACAGTCCAGATTCTCTGGTTTCAGGAGCTGATGCACCACTATACCTCGCACTGCTTCCAGCGAATGTAAAAGAACCTCGAGGGGAATACATCTGGTATGACAGGCGACCTGTAAGCTGGCTGGAACCTCCAAAAGTACTGTGAAACAGACATTGAGTGAAATATAACGTTAAAATTAACGCTTATTTAATGAATGCATCCTGAAATTCCTATCCTTCTTCCATACATAGCCGTCCAAGCCAGACAAGTTGAAGCAAGATATTATTCTATAAGGATAGTATGTTTTTGTTATGCTGAAGAATACAGCATTAGGTAAGGAAATTTTGAATCATGTGTAACCACTAAGGAGTCAAACTAATGTATTTTTAAAACTCCAATTTAAAAATTCATCAAAAGTATATTAATTAACACTGGTGAAAATACCAATTTTCTCAGATAAATTATTATGTTCAAAGTTTAACTAGTCATAAAGGAGTATAACTTAATCAGTGTACAAGATCTAGGATAAATATAAGTTACAAAATATTTTATTAATCTTGACATGCAGCTGTCTCATTGATGTGTTGGAAGCAAATTTCCAACAGTATATTTGTTAAGCATTAAAAACTGTGTTAATTATTAGATTACAATTTTAAATCTTCAGATTATGCTGAAAATGAATATTGATGACTGACGAGTTCGTTTTTGTATTTTCAATGAATTTTGTAATGTAAAATGGTATATTTTGCTAATTTTAAAACTGATTATGATGGTGAAACCATATTTTTTTAAATGTGCTGCTTTTTATCCCTTACTGGATAAAAAAGCAAGGATTTTTTTTAATATGTAAAATGACTGCTACATTGAAACTGTTGGATAGATTTTGGTGAGTAATGAACTTAACTATGACCCCAATCAGTTTTTTCAGGAAGTTTTGAATAAATCAGACTAAAATTTAGAATATGTGAGAGTATTATGTAAAGATAAATAAAACAACAGCTTTGCACTTTTGCACAAATTAGAAGGAGAAAGTAAATAAGAGTAAATATCTAATGAAGAAAGAAATATTTACATATAAGGAAAGATATATGAATGTCCTCTTCCCTTCTCTTTCTCTCCCTCCCTCTCTCTCACTAAAATTATATATATATATATATATATATATATATATATATATATATATATATATATGTGTGTGTGTGTGTGTGTGTGTGTGTGTGTGTGTGTGTGTGTGTAATTTTTAACATATATTCAAAAAGCAATGAAATGAGCTCATTATATAAAGGTGTTCTTATTGGTCTATATCATTCATAGATAATCTAGCAGACATATAACTTTATTATATAGATAACATAACAAAGTTCATGGTCTTACCATAATTGCTCTTTCAATTGCTCATTTTTCGATGATAATTTGCATTTTTTTTTAATTTCCTTGTATTATTGATAAATAGCAGTTCAAATATCACTCATAAAGGTCCAAACAATATGTGTCACTATATCTTTTGAAAATTTTCATTTTTACAGCTAGGTAATGATTAAAAAGTTGGAAATCTTGATAATCCACAAAACAATCAATAGTCTTGCTTTGAACTATTTCTCAAAACAATATATTTTAACCAAATAAAAATCTAATGTGAGAAAACCATATGCCAGTATAAATCAATTCTAAAATTTTAAATAAAAGTAATTTAAAGTTTACAAAATAATAAAAATAATAATAATAAGAACAATGTTTCTTCTGGAAACAGTTGTGTTGTATAGATGCAGATCAGATCTATATCAATTTTCGGTGTAATCTACATTTCTTATAACTGAACTAATATTGATGAACAAGTAATATATTATTTAATTTTTTTAAATATAAATGATTATTTATTAATATTTTAAGTATGTGATTCTTAGAGCATTTATTTTTATTGTATTTTTTTTTAATTTAAAAAATGGAATGTGTATGGTATCTGAAACCTAAAAATTTGTGATCCCACAGTCATCCCAAAATCAGCTCACAAATCTCTTCTTTCAATTTGAATAATAGTTATTATAAACTGAAGTTTTTGAAGGGAGTGACAAATTTAAGTTTTACAGAATATTAAATAGTTATTATTTTCTTATTTTGCATTCTGAGGTTATAATTTATTTAAATTCACAATTTAATTGGCTACAGTTAATGATCAGAGTAATTTTTATTATTGCTGTTACTAGGGTCAGTAATAATAAATTTAATTGGCCTGTTAGTCACTTGGGGCGCTAATGTCCAGTATCATATTGTTTTGTTTTCAAAACTACATCGTCTCGTCATCTGCCCTTCCCTACAAATGCAAATGCTGTAGCCTGATACAGGGCTGCCAAGTGTGGTGGAATTTCCTCACAAAAAGGAAAAAACGAAGGAATATTGGCGATTTTGTAAAATAAAAATAAATGGAGCATTTACAAAATTACTCTTGACTTAAAAGCCTAAAACATTTACAGTTCCTACACAGAAAAATAAGTGATATACAGTTATACTTTGAGTACAGCTCTTCAAATATTTTGAAAGACTTGTTAATTTGGATATTGTGGGACTTGATAGAGAGTGGAGACTTCGTCACGACTAAGTTCTGGTATAAATACAGAAAGTTATATTAGTTTGTTGAATTTTGTAAAGAAGTGAAAGCTAGTTTATACGATGAAATAAGGAACCATTTCCAATTTCAAGTAATTTTTGTTACCCATATATTTATCTTGTCATATAGTGCATCTGTTTAAAGCGTTTTTAATTGCAATAAATTTAAATAAAACGAAAAATAGAAACTGCTTGAAAATAAAAAACAAATATTAACTATTTATAAGTTTTGCGATGTTGGCCAAACAAAACAATAAAGATTATATGTAATTAAATTTCCCTTCATTATAAATAACTATGTAAATAAATGTCGAAAAATTTTAATTTAATATTTTGAATGTATAGTATATTTTTTTCGGAAATGAACAATATTATGATAATACAGTGTAATTAATATGAACAGCAGTAAGTGTGTTCACTATAATGAACTAAGAGTTATGTGATTATATATTTTTTAATATTCCTATTCAGACTAGTAGGTGAGTGTAATAATTACAATTAATTTATTTTTAATTTTATTATTAGTCGGTGTAAATATGATTATTATACAATTTATAGGTCTATAGTATTTCATATTTGCAATTATAACGTACATCCTATCCTGTTTTTATGCATAAACAGTAGATTAGAATAAAGAAATTTTAATGAGTGAGGAAAAATATTTTTTTGAGTTGGCAGCTCTGTACACATATAACATGGCTGCCGTTGACATTTGTGGTAGATAGAGTAATAACAAAACCACGTGTTTTACCGAAAAATAATACTTTTTTCGGTATATTATCGGTCAGATTAAAAACAATTTTAGTTAAATGTTTGATAAATAAGATTCTGTATTTAAAATGGATGCCGAAGATATATTCCGTAAACTGACTACGGGAGCAAACCGAAGGTTCTTGAAATTACCAAGTAATGGGAAGGTTGGTTTTAATTTTATTAAGATTTATTTTTATTATTCCGCAGATTTTTAAAATAGAATTAGTTTATATTCTTGAATTTTTATCTTAGCAGTTTTAGTTTTAAAAATGAATATTTTGTTCTTATCCAAAACTGAAGCTCAAGTTAGTCTAACAGAAACATTTACAGTTTCAACAAATTGAGTCAAAGTATAAAGAATCGAAGACTGGTGGACAATTTTTTTCATATCGCTGATTACTATAAATCTTGTTTCTTTAATCTTAAAAAAAATAAAATTATTCTTTTTGGAAGCAAAACCAAACTTATTGGGTTAAAGGGCATATACTATTATAATCTCTTTTTTTGCAATATTGTAAGTTATATGAAGGCTTACTCCAATTATTAATTTGATTAAACAATTTTTACCTTGGTATTGAAGTTAATAGAATGTAAAAAGCTGAAAACAACATATTTGTTAGGTTGCATTGCTGTTTTTGATAGGCTTATTAATGACAGTATGACCATTGAAACTGATTTTTTCAGTTAAAGTATTACAAGTAAAATAGGCAACCTTGTAATGAGGGTTACAGTGGTGAATAACGACAGAAAAAAACTAGCAAGATAATAACTTACTTATTGTATTATGATAACGCACATAAGAAGTACAGTGGTAACTTGACATACAAGTTTAATTCGTTCTACAACCTTGCTCATATGTCAAATTGCTCGTATCTCAAAGCAATTTTCCCCATTGAAATTAATTGAAATGCCATTAATCCATTCCAGCTCCCAAAACAACACCTCATTTATTTTTGTAAAGTGTTTTTGAATAAGAAAAATGTATTTACAAGAAGAAACATTTATTTATAAATAACAAATGCATATTCTATAAAAACATAATAAAAGAAAAAGTGAAGTGCTTATGGAAGCGCTTAATTTTTGTTACTGGTCTTCGCTTTTTTTGTCACGCTTTGCTCATTTTCACCTGCAGATCATTTAAAAAAATTGTCCAAGGAGTTTGTTTCTTCCTCTCTTTCAGGATATTGCGGAAATGAGTTAGGCAAGTTTCATTGAACAACTCCGATGCACGACCAGTTGCAACTTTTTCAGGATGATTTTTATCCACAAACTCTACAACTTTGTCCCACATTCCCAAGATCTCCTTTAGAATCCTTTAGATGTCTTGTAGAAATAACCCCTCCATCTGTGGCTCCTCTTCAAAACTAATTTTTCATTGAACCACCGTATGCTGCTGCAAATGTAGATTGTGTAACTCCTCAGTTGTCAGCTCCTGCGACTGTTCCTCGACGAGTTCGTTCATATCTCTCTTATCCACCTCCAGACTCATGGATTTTCCTAGAGAAACAATCTCCTTTACCGCAGACCTTTGGGTTCCAATCCTTTGAAGGCCCTTTCAGCTACAGCCTCAGGCCACAACTTCTTCCATGCAGAGGTTAAGGTCCTCGTTGTAACACCCAGTCAGGCCTAATCAATAATTCTTAGGCATATCTTGATGTTAAAGTGGTCCTTCCAGAACTCGAAGGGTAAGGTTTGTGTTCTCCGTCACCTCAAAACAGCGCCAAAAAATGTACTTGGTGTACAATTTCTTCAAATTAGAAATCACCTGCTGATCCATAGGCTGCAGGATAGGAGTAGTGTTGGGTGGTAGGTAGAGAACCTTTATAAACTTGAACTTTTCGAGTAAATCATCTTCGAGATTTGGTGGGTGAGCAGGGGCATTGTCGAGGACGAGAAGGGCTTGCATGGGTAGGTTGTTTTCCTGTAGATACTTTTTAATATTTATCCACTCCACAAAGAATTTCCTGGTGACCCATGCCTTCGGATTTACCCTCCACATAACTTGCAGTTTTTCTTTTAAAATCTTATGTGACTTAAAGGCTCTGGGATTTTCTGAATGGTATACTAGCAGAGGCTTGATTTTGCAGTCACCACTCACATTGGCGCAAAGTGCTAGAGTTAATCTATCCTTCATGGGTTTGTGACCTGGCATCGTCTTCTCCTCTGCTGTTATGTAAGTCCTATTCGGCATCCTTTTCCAGAAAAGCCCTGTCTCGTCACAGTTGAAGACTTGCTGGGGGATGTATCCTTTGGCTTCTATCAGTTCGGAAAACATTTTGATGTAAACCTCAGCTGCCTTCACATCCGAACTTGCTGCCTCACCATGCCTGACTACGGAGTGAATGCCGGTCCTTTTCCTAAAGTTGTCAAACCAGCCCCAACTGGCTTTAAATGAGTTCCAATTCCTCGTTTGTGGAAGTGTGTGTGATCTGCTTCAGCAAATCGCCGTAAATCGCTCGTGCCTTCTCACATATGATGCTTTGTGTTAAGGTTCCTCCTTAAAGCTGCTTCTCTGTCACCCACACCATCAGTAGTTTCTCCATCTTTTCATGGAGAGAGGTCCGGAACTTAGAAATTATTGTAACACTGGCATTATACTCTTTATCAACTCTTTCTGTTTAAGCACAGTACATATCATAGATGTTCTACACCCGTACATCCTCGCCAAGTCAAATTAATCGCACACCTTGTTCATGTTTTTCTATGATTTCACGCTTTAATTCAATAGACATCATATTCTTCTTCGGACCCATGGTTATAAAAATAAATGTGATAATGTTTTGTAAATATACAAAAAGCAAAAACCGCGAACCCAACTTATCAAAAATGCTTCGAAAATGAGGGAAACAAGCACACCGACTGAGGTCTAGTCTGAGGTGGGAAAAACTGTTAGATGATGCACACGACACCAACATGCGCCCTGCATGTTGGGGTAGTGTGTGATTCCTCATATCTCAAATCTTGCTCTCATCTCAAAGCAATATATCGCTCGCTTGGCGGCTTGTATCTCAAAACATTCGTATATCGAGGTACCACTGTACCTCAGTTGGTGACAATGGACAAGTAAATTTAGTGTGATCCATAAAAAGGAAAAAATAATAGCATCACAGTAGGCTATAGTTTTTTTTTAAATGGTTTAAAATCATAACTTACCATAATAAATTTAATCTTTCATAGGTGAATGTCTTCATTCAATAATAAAGTAGGTCTACATAAAAAAAAATTTTAAATCATAACTTTAGTAAAATTGCCAAAAATTTACCAATATATATGGAGTCATAGTTCCATCTTCAGGCATATCATGTCACTCTGAAGAGAGCATTGAAAATTAAAACATCACAATACGTAGTAATACTGACATATTGCCTGCACTGTTATTTGTGAGCAGCTACACTGAGATATATGTTAGTGTTTGATAATTATGTGGAAATACTGTATAGTGTAATAATGTTGTCTTAGTGTTTGACAATCTCTTTAGAGTATTAAAAGATATTAAATTAGGTTAGAAACTATTTCTAATCTAATTAAACGTGGTAGCCATTAAAATTCAAATGTACTTTTTGATTATTTTTCTATCAAACCTTTTACAAAATAAATTCAGCCAGATGATGTTTCTGGTTATCGTATCTGGCAGATTTGTTAGAAATTGGATTAGGTACTTTAAACTTGTTGGAATTGGATTAGGTTAGTAACTTATTCTACCTGTTACTCTAAACTTAGAAAACAGGTTTCTAAGTATTTCATTTTTAACCTTTTAGATTGGTAAATAGTATATGTGGTAGTTCCTATACATGACTGGTAGTCCTACGTAAACTTAAGATTTGTTTCTAAGTAAGACTAGAATATTAATATTTTTTTTTCATTTCAGGTTACTAAACAGCTTCCAGATCTGGATAAAATTGCACCTGTCACACCCAAACTTGTAAAGAAAGAAAAAAATATTTCTCTTCAAATAAAACGAGAACTTTCTGATGACGATGATGAACCTGAACTAACACTTTTAGGAGATATAAAAGCTGGCAGGGAAAACCAAGAACCAAATAAAAAATATAAGAAAGTAAAACGTGAGAAAACTAAGCGACAAAAAATAGCAGAGTTAAAATTAGAAAAGGTAGCCTAGATTGTATTTTGTTGTTTTAAATTTGAAAATTACTTTAAAAAATTGTTATCTCATTAGGATAAGTGAACTGTATGTTTCACAGAACTATAAGTACAATTGTTAATAACAAAGTTGTTTTGTCAGGATTTTCTCTAATGTGAACCTATTTATTCATTGTTTCAGTTGAACCAGTTACGTAACACTCATCGTATAACAGTTGTTGGCGACAATGTCCCACCACCTGTTGGAACATTTGAACAGTTTGTCGATGAATACAAAGTTTCCACGAAGATAATTGACAATTTAAAAAAATCTGGTTACAAGTGTCCAACCCCGATACAGATGCAAGCTATTCCAGTGATGTTGCAGGTAAATAATAGATGGGGAAATATGTGGTATATGAACATTTAAATATATATTTATTAAGTGACTTAGTTACAAATAAATACAGCAGACTCCTGACCCATGCGATAGGGTGGCACAAATAATGCGGTCTATGAAAAAAGATCTGACCGCAGTAATCTGTATATACTGGAAAAAATGTTGTTTAGAGGCTATGAACATTCAAAGTGAATACTAACTTGTAACTGACCTTTTTACACAGGTATTTGAGATTCTTGCCTTTGATAACCTGTACATATTTTAGAATATAACATCTGTAAGACAACACTTGCATATAACTATAGTTTCTATTATTATTATCAAAATTTATAAATAATAATATTTTATTTATTTTAAAATTTTAAACTTCTAATTTTACCATTATTTTGTTAAATATTTATTCCATTGCACCTTTAAGTGTTTGAACAAGCGTCTCTGTGATTATTGTAACTTAAACACAAGTTACATATCAAGAAATAGCTGTTTCTTAAATTCTTCACTATTTCTTTCTGTGCTCTCAGTTCGATTTCACTACACCACAAAGTTACTATACCAGGCATAAAGAAAAAGTAATTTCAAACAATAAAAAGTGAAGCAAACAATAAAAATTACTCTAATTTCATCTAATACAAACTAAATTTTACATTTATTTATAACACACTACAAAACTATAGTAATTAATTATTAATTATGTATATTATTAAGAGAACAGTGTAAACAAAGTAAAACATAGGCTTACAACATTTAACGCACAAAAATATGGTAAATTGTTATATATAATTACAAAGAAGAAATCTTTTCAGACTTTTAAATAACAGTTTGAGGTTTTTTTACAACGTAGTGCAGTAAGCAGTGTGTTGCTGATCCTATTTACAATCAATATTTTATATCAATCAAGTATAAAAACAACTCTGTTGATGTGATAAGCAGTTTATAATATAAAAAGTGATTTATCATGAAACAGTTACAAGTACCTTAAGAGTAGCGATTTCAACGTTTTTGAAAACTATGATTTTTTTTATATATATCTTATATGATATATGATGATATAAATTAGAAAAATATATTCAGTGCTGGCTTTAGCATTTTGGTTAGGTCGGGCAAAATTTACTGTGGTGCCTATGTAAGGAACACGTCTTTAAGATATCTAATAAAAATGGGTATACATATAATTTTGAAAATCATTTATTGATTATAATGGTAGTGATTATTATTGTAAAAATAACATTTATTTAAATATAATTATTAACAAAAACCTAGACAGTGGTGCCCAACTTCGCTCCCCCCTCTCCAAAGGCCAGCATTGAATATGTTTTCTTGCACTCTCTCACTAGTCCTCACTTTTCCTGCGAACAAGGATAAATAGGTAGTAGAGCTACATGAAATATTTAAATGGGATTCATGTGATAGAAATGAAATAAATAATATAGTGAATTAATTTTCACAATTTTCAAAATATTAACTATATTTTGACATATCAGCTGGCTGCTTGTAGTTCGGAGTCTGCTGTATTTAATTTCAATTACATTATTCAATCATATTTTTTTTCACTTGGTAAAGAATTGGTGGTGATAATCTGTTGTTGTATTTACAGAGTCGACAGATTCTGGCGTGTGCTCCAACCGGTTCTGGCAAAACAGCTGCCTTTGTAGTGCCTATATTGCACAGCCTAGGCGCCCCCAGTAATGCAGGCTTCCGTGCGCTCATTGTCTGCCCTACTAGAGAACTTGCAAGACAGATATTTAGGTTGGTTGGTATACCATTAAAATAAATCAGAGCTATAAAATCATTTCTGAAATCAAAACATTTTAATACAAAAATTCTTTTAAAGATTGGTAAGTATATTTTTAACTTATTAAGTGCTATTCAAAAGTGCAGGGAATTTTCCTGTAAAAATAAAATTTCTTACCATAACTCCTAGTTTCCACTATCTCTTCAAAATAGTCCTCTTAGGCATAGATCCCAGCTTGGTATTTTTTCATGTTACCATGCATCACTTAAGTCTGCAAGTGTAAGTGTTCAAAGTACGTCCTGTAATTCTGCCTGGATCTACTTAGTTGTGGCAAAATGACAAGATTTCAATTTCAACTTTACTTTGGAGAACAAAAAAAATCGCACAGGGCGAGGTCAGGCAAATAGGATACATGGGGAATTATTACTGGCTCTCACGTAGCTGCTTCAAAATTTCACAATAAAACTGTCCATTGACAGTGTGACCAAGGGGGACAAATTTTTTGTGGACAGTGCCTTTGATGTCAAAAAAAAGTAACATGGACGTCATTACTATGAACTTAGCATGCATTTTTTGGCTGTGGTGAAGATGGAGACAACTTCTGTTAGTTTCAGGATCATAACCGTAAACCCATAACTCATCACTGGTTACAACATTGGAGATGAAGTTTGGATCATCTCTTGCTGCAATTTTCTTTTCAGTGCAGACAGCTACACAATCTTGTTGGCTGCTTATCAATTTCGGTACAAATTTCGCAGCAATACCCAAATTGTCAAACAAGAATGTTGTATGGACCTGTACAACATTCCTATGATCACACAAACATCATGGATTGTTCATTCATCTGTGATCTGTAACAATAGCTTTTCATACTTTCGTAATGTTTTCCATTGTGTTGCTTGTCGATGGTCGTTCTAAGTATGTATCATCATTGGTAGATGTTCGTCCATTCTTGAAGCATTTGTACCAAAAAGAGATAGTATTGTCACTAAATGTTTCCTTAAGCATGTGATGTGCACATAAAATTACACTTATGAAATATAGCATATCAGCAAACAAACAGAACAGTCTAGCGTAAGGCAGACAGAATAGACACATGCATTGCACATAGTATTCAGTTACTTGTCTCCAATTCATGCTCAAAATTACTGAGCTACCTGCTTGGTAGCTGCCTGTATAAAAACTAGCAGGGCTGGAGAAGAAGGGATACTGACTGTATTCTTATTTTTATTCCTGCACCCCTTCACCCTTTAGTAAATCCACCACTGCCATGTTCCAATTATAGGGTTGTTATATAAAAATGTGTTATGCTTATCCTTAAGGGATTTATAAATACTGTCAGAAATGTTTCAAGAATTGTTAATTTTTCCTCCTAATTAGCAGCTTTTGTAAACTAGCCTACTTATCAAAAGCCTGGAGGCTAGAGGTTATTTAGGTTTTTGCACATGTGGGTATAATGCCATGTATGTATAAATAGGGCTATTTAAAACTATGAATGTAAGATTATGTGAATTTAAAAAGTCTTTTGTTAATAAATTTAAAACTGAATTAAATTGTTTGCAGGGAATGTTTGTGGCTGGCTGAAGGTACAGGATTAAGAACACACATCATCAGCAAAGTAAAGCAGTCAGCAGATAAATTTGGCCCAAAATTTGCTAATAAATTTGGTAATACACTTTTGTTATTGCAATTCCAACTATTGATAATTAAATTAAGTTGGCTTACTAAGAAAAAATCACTACATATTCATATGATAGTTAAGTCGATATAATTGTATTTGTTTATTATAATCAATTTTTATAATCATATAAGCTAAAAAAGAAGATTATTTTAAAACTTATTTGGGTAGATACAACGTTCACCAACTCTTGATGTGATTTCCAGATATATTGATAACTACACCAAATCGAATCATCTATCTCCTCCGGCAGGAAAACGTCACTTTGTCTCTAAAGACGTAAGTTTTTATATTATTTGCATTTCAACTAATAATGTCATGAAAAAGAATAATGTTAGTTAATACTATAACCTTATTGTGAAAACTTGAAATTTGTAATACCAAGTAAAATGCAATGAAATTAAGTGATGTTCTACTAAGTTTGTCCAGAAAAAAGCAACAATTATTAAGTTTGTGAAATAAGTTATTCAAGATATCATTACAGACATTTTAAATGTTTCAAAATGTTTCCCTCTTAGGCTGCCCCTCACTGTTTCATACTTGGTGCACATCTTGGAAGGCATCAACGGGGAACTCGCTTTGTCTTTGTCACGATAATTGGATCTCTTCATTGATTTCAAAATGAGCTCTTGTTAGGGTTCTCTAATGATATTGTACACTGTTAGGGCTCTCTAAAGTTTTCGGAATACTGGAAACCTCTGCTGTCATCTGAACACTTAATTCAATGAGTGTTGTTTGAAAGATCACAAACACAAGACACATTTTTGTTACTTTCGCTTGTTGACAGCCATAGAGTAAAAATGATCCATCTCTCAATCTATTGCGATTCACTGTTTCTGGGTTCTGTGGGGTTACGTATAGCCCCAGGTTCCTCCACCTTCATGCTATTTTTACTCTCCAGGTCCACTTTCACAGGTTCCTCTGGGTTTTTACAGTGTTTTCAGATTAATACTGAAAGTCACCTGGTATCCAAAGTTCACATATTTAAACTTTTGCTCCCTCTGAGCCATGCAGCCTTCATTGTACACTATTCCACAATCGCTTGATATATGATTAGGAATAGGGAAGGACTGTTGAAGGGAAAGGGATGATTGGTTTAGGTTCTGATTCCTCCCAAGGGATTTTAGTTGGAAGTAGATCAGTAGCTTGCATATAGGCAGGATTTGCCAAATCCATAGCAGCCCATCTTCTAGTGAGATCATAGCAGAGTGAGTGCTGCCCTCAATCCTATTAGCATTTTTAGTATAGATTGAAGATGACACTTGTTTTGTCGTTCCATTGTTTTATCCACTTTTTTTAGGATTTAATAAAATTAAAGTTGTAATATACAGCTATTGTAATGTACAAAACATCCACTCTAAATGCAGTTTGTTGGTATGTGGTTTAAGTCGGCCACTATTCTGACTGCTTCAGGTATAGCGATAAGTTATGAAGAATGAGTGACTCTAGGAAAAAGTTGTAATTCTGAAAAATTTCTTGAAACCACTTATGAGTAGCCCAATACTTAGTTAAAATTATTTTAAAATCCTTAAAATAGGTTTAAAAATTCTGTATAAACTTTTTTATAATTTTGTCTTAATTTGTATCCAAATCATAGAAAAGAATCAAAACATATGGTTTCAAGTGTTTTCTGAAAATCTGTTGCAGTCATACTGAATTATTTTGAAATTCAAATTGTTTATTTGTAATCAGCAATTTGCCTACAGTAGAGTTTTGATTAACCGTCTCCCTTTTAATGTCACTTTCTATTAACCGCCTGGTTAATTCTGTTATCTGACCTTTTTCAATAGTCTTCCATAGTAAATAATTTGCAGTAAATAATAAAAGTAACCTTCTAGACAAAACAAAACACTGTAACTGGACACGACTTAACTTATTTGTAGCATGGGTGACGGTAACTGACATTAATGCTACACCAAGCAAACATTGATAATTGAAAAGTAAATGATTTTACCATGTAGTCAAAAACGAGATGTACTTCAAATAGTGTCAATAAGTTCTGAAAGAGTGTATGAGTGTTTGTTTCTATTGGAAGATAAACACCCTCACATTATTTACGGTAATACCATTCAGCGTGTAAATCGACATGTAACAGTCATGTGAGTACTCTAAGTAGCGTGTGCAGTGCTCTCACTTATGTTACATGAAAAGGTTAAGTTACTATATTAATATTTATGTAAAATTTGTATAATACAAAATTAGAGTTAAATAGAAAATGTAAGAGGTGTACTACAGTTTCCAAAACAATAATATTAAAACATTCTGTGCTATAAGCAAAGTATAGTGTGTTATTCTTATTGATCACTGAAAGTATGGGTAGTCTGTACTGTCATCTGTCACCCCAACGGTTCTGAGAATAACAGTTAATCAAGACTACTGTACTTTAATTCAGTACCAAATAATATAGCCTATAATGTACTTTAAATAAAATTGTATTTAAGAAGATTTTTGAGAAATTTAAAAAATTAATATTAATGCCTATTGAAGGTTCTGTTTTACTTTATTGTATTCACAGACAAGTTTTATATCATGTGCGGTATTTCCAGAGTAGAATGGTTGGTAGTGGACGAATCCGACAAGTTGTTTGAAGTTGGACTAAGAGGATTCAGAGAACAGTTGGCAGAGATATATAAGGCGTGTGATGCTTCTAATATCAAAAGAGCAATGTTCAGCGCTACACATACAGTGCATGTTACAAAATGGTGTCGCAAGAATCTCAAAGGCCTGATTTCTGTCACTGTGGGACATAGGTGATTTATTAGTCATCATAGTCTTTAAAATTATGAAACTAATTTTAAGAAATATGTTGAGAGGTCATTAACTGTGTTTTAGATTTAAGTGAAATTGTTGGCAAGAGTTCTTTATTTTACCCTCACTGTCTACAGCACCTTACTTCTGACTCTTTTAGTACCAATATCCAATTTAGCAGACATCTGTTTTACTCATATCTAATCCCAGTAATAATATACGAGGGCTATTCAGAAAGTAGATTACGTTTTTGGATAAAAAAAAAACTAAGTACAGGAAAAAAATTTTATTATATACATTTGAAAGAGGAACTAAAATACTATTTTTCGACATAATCGCCAAACAAATTTAGACATTTGTCATATCGGTGAACTAGCTTTGAAATTCCCGTGTCGTAGAATTCCGCCGCCTGTGACGCCAGCCAGTCAGTCACGCCCGCGCGGAGATCTTACGACAAAGATGGTGAATCATTTCTTGATCGCATCGTAACGGGAGATGAGACTTGGGTTAAGCACGTTACCTGTGAGACAAAACTACAGTCTATGGAGTGGGGGCACACAAATTCCCCCAAAAAACCGAGGAAATGTTTGCAAACCCTGTCAGCAAGGAAGATCATGGCGACCGTTTTTTGGGACAGGAAAGGTGTTCTTCTGGTTGACTTCCTAGAACGTGGAGCAACCATAAACTCAGAAAGGTATTGCCAAACATTAAGAAACTTAAGACGAGCTATCCAGAACAAGAGGAGAGGAAAACTGAGTGCAAAAGTGTTGTTTTTGCACGACAATGCCCGCCCCTCACACGGCAAATCGAACAAAGACGTCTTGACGGCCTTCAAGTGGGAGATTTTCCCTCATCCACCCTACAGTCCGGACCTGGCACCTAGTGATTTCCACTTATTCCCGAAGATGAAGACTTGGCTTGCAACACAGCGCTTGATGACGACGCAGATCTCTCGCGGGCGTGACTGACTGGCTGGCGTCTGGGTGGCGGAATTCTACGACACGGGAATTTCAAAGCTAGTTCACCGATATGACAAATGTCTAAATTTGTTTGGCGATTATGTCGAAAAATAGTATTTTAGTTCCTCTTTCAAATGTATATAATAAAATTTTTTTCCTGTACTTAGTTTTTTTTTTTATCCAAAAACGTAATCTACTTTCTGAATAGCCCTCGTATTCTTGGATATGACAACTTTTTACAAAAATATTTTTGTCTAAATGTCAAGCAGTAAACAATAAGTTGTTAAACATAACCAAACATTAATAATACGAGGGTTGTTCAGAAAGTAAAGAACACTTTGATCCGACAATGTGGGGGGCTCAGTTCCCCCACCAATGTTCAGACGTTGGTGGGTTCTACTGTATATAGATTTAAGTAAATGATGCAAAAGAAATTACATGAGCTTTCTCATGTTGAAATTTCCCCTCAAAATAGGTACAGAACCTATGCGATTGATTTACCAAAAATTAAGGTGAAATTTTTTTATTATGTAATTTTTTAGTATCCAAGACAAAATAATTGGGTCATTTGTGATTTATTGCAGAAACACAGCTGTGGATTTGGTTCAGCAGGAGTTGATATTTGTCGGCAGTGAACATGGAAAGTTAATAGAATTCCGAAACCTCATACACCAGGTAAGTCTGTGGATAACACGAAAGTTGTATAGCTATACACATTCTGACAGTGATAAAAGTTTATTTATTTATCATTCTGATTTTGATTTACTTTTTTGTATTTGTATTGTTTTATTTAAAATTTGTTGTGTTTAAAACTCTCTACATGTAAGAAAATTTTGATCAAATTCCGTACATCCAAAATTTGAACTCCAGATTTACATATTTTTATGAATATTTTTTCTACCATTACCAGAGTTTTGATAGACTGAGAAAAATTGTAGGAATGTTACCAGCTGCCAGAATACTGACTTCATTTCCCAGCTAAAAACAGTTAATACAACTTGTTTATAGTTTTTTACAAAATGTATTACTTTATGCCCTTTGTCACGAGTCAAACACATTTTTTTAGTTAGGTATTGAAAAAGTTCAGGAGAAATTGTGTTAAAGGCACCCTGAATTGTTTAGTAATTTTACATTAGTACTTTGTACATAATTAAATTATACAAAAAGTCAATAAAAGTAAATAGCATCATTATTATTAATAATTAAATTCCTTTATTAGATTAGACCTATACCACCAACATACTGAGCCACGCAAACCCTTCCGTTTAAATATTCATTACATTTTTCTCTTGAAATTCAATTTTTCTTAAAAACAATTTTCTAAAAGAACAAAATTGGTCTTGCCATGAAATGAAAAACATCTTTCTCTTTCAGATTATATAAAGAACAGTCAAAAATTGCCCCTTCCACCCAAGGCAATATTAATTGCCTTGAACTTAAATTATTGAATTTAAGTTCAATAATTCTACCCTACTTTTCAATGTAGTTCTGATAATGTGTACATTGCAGTGTAAATAAAGAACATTTACCAAAATCCAGAGTACTGTAAATATTTGTATTTTGGTAAATGGAACTATTAGCTGCCCTAATATTATCTTGTTTATTTGTGGGAAGGTTTGTGCAAACACAGTAATTATAAATAAGTGATACAAATATGCAGAGAAAAGCACTGTGGTGTCAAAATACAAGTACAATAAAAAACCTCTGCAAAATTAAAACTAATTTGACAAAATGAAAAATTCAGATCAAATTATAATTGATCCAGATTGGTAACTGGTAGCTGTTCTGGTAATACAGCTACTGTCTTCAGAGGGATACCAATCAGAAGTGACATTAGGACACAAATTACAGTGCTTTCCTTCTCCCAAGACTGTTCTTGACCAAAGAATTGTCAGGGTTGAATGTATCTTATCTGTGGTTCACACAGAGGTCAAACATATATCAGGCCTATTGTTCAGACCTGTTGAGAGGAAACAGGTATAACCCCTTCCCTCAAGGACCATACTTGACCTCAGTATAACTTTTCTCAGTTTGGTATCCTATGAAAAAGGTAGCTATATTAACAAAATATACATCAGGATAAGGTAGTGATTATAGTAGTCAGTTTTTATTTCAAGTTTTTATTTGGGATTTTTATAAATAAGTGTGTGTTTTGTTGCAGGGTCTACCTCCGCCAGTGCTGGTGTTTGTTCAGTCCAAGGATAGAGCTAAGGAACTATTTAACGAACTGATTTATGATGGCATTAATGTGGACGTAATACATGCAGACAGGACTCAGCTTCAGGTTAACAAAGCCATTTAGTCATCTTGTGCTTGTATAAAGTGAACAGAAGAACAGACAGTAGGAATATTTCAAATATTGTGAAAAATAATTTAAAATGTTTTTAACCAATCAATCCCCTAGACTAGGAGAAACATGTTTTTGTAGATTTTAACAAAATAGTTAAGTACCCAAACAAAACATATGGTCACTGTCCCATCATATAGGTAATCTGCCTAATTTTCCAGAATTAAATCAAATTGTTATCAGATATGAGGATGCGTATGTGAAGTCAGTGTACCAAATTTGAAACAAAAGAAATTTGCTGTTCAGAAGTAAATAGAAAAGTTCCAACAACAGTCTGGTTTGTTTTTACTTACTCTCTGAATCTAAATTTCTTTTATTTACAAAAAGAAATTTTGTTCATATGATATCAGAATTTGATCAGTCTGATGAACCAATTTTGAAAAATTAGGCAAATGTTTTGTTTTTATTGTCAATTGTGTTTAACACAGATTTTAAAGAAGATAAAAGATGTTTAGGTACTTAAAATCTGCATTTGAGCAAAATTGATAAAACCAGTTTAAAAACTACATTTTAACAAAAAACATTTTTTTTTTAAATGGTGTCTTCTAGAAGAGGGTCTCCATTATCACTAGAAACATTATCTCTATTAAAATGTTTCCTATTTTCTCCACAAATGAGCGGTGTATTGACAGACGTGCAAATTCATCAAAAACATCCACAATATGCCTCTATTGGTTCAACTGAACCACTGGGTTGTTTACTTTAGTTCGAGTAGCTACCTAATTATGTTGCTGCTTTTATTAGCTCTTGAAATTAATAGTAAAGAAAATGCATTTTATTTTCTGCAAAATAAACACATATTACATAGTAAGCATAAGTGTTGACCAACAACAGTGTGATTGCTGGCGATGCCATATGTGTCAGTGCTGCTGCAGTATTAGACTGAGGAAAGGGACGTGGTTAGAAAATTCAAATATACCACTAGATACGATTCTTCTGCCCGTTTACTCTTGTGCAGAAGAATACACGACCACGAAGTTTTGTTCGAAAGAGCTGAACATATCAGCAACAATAATTGGAAAACCTTTTTCCGTGAGATATACGCTAACAGGTTATTATTGTTATTTTTATAACAAAACCCTATAAAAATTGGATGTCTCTATGAGCAGACTGCAGCTGTCGCACCAATTCCAAATTTCATTGATATCAATCAATTAATTTAAGTACACAAAAACACACATATGTCCAAGTAAAAATCATTTTTGCACTCAGAAACCTCAAAAATATTTTATACGTCAATTTTACAATAATTTCTATATATTAGTATGGTCATGGAGAGAAAATTACAGAAAAAATATATAAAATTGTTATTGCAGAGATTAATGGAACAAGACTGTGCACATTTTACATATATAAACTAAACAACATTTCTAGTTTTTAATTTTTTTAACAAATAAATGTTTCATTTACTAAATACTTTACCTCTTTGTTACAGCGGGACAATGTTGTGCGAGCTTTCCGTGAAGGCAAAGTTTGGGTTCTGATATGCACTGAACTGATGGGCCGTGGTATTGATTTTAAGGGTGTCAATCTTGTTATTAACTATGACTTTCCTACATCAGCTATTTCATACATACACAGGATAGGTGAGTTTATTTGAGGTAATGATGAATCTTATCTGTTGTTGAAAAATCCCATCATACAGGAAGTGTTGGCAGTAGAAAGGGTTTGGTGATCCACTGTGACAACAAATGATAATCTTATTGTCTTTTGTTTTGTTGATGACAGTAACGGAATTTTGTTACAAAAATCCATGTAATTTATTCAGACTTTTGCTTTGCTCATTCAAAAACCTTATAAGGTTTTGCTATGCTTTCAAAAAAAATTGATTACATACCTGACCTTCCACCAGTTATCATTTTTTTAAATACAAGAAAATAATGTGTGTTTCAAATACGACAACCTCTCTTTAGTTGTACGTTTGACAATCTCTGTGAGATCTATGAACTTCATGTACAAAGACAAAAAATGGAGAGCATGAAGAACACTTTTTATACAAAATTATAACATAATTGTATTTTATAATAAATAAAGTATTGTAAAGTCATACTGTAGTACTGTTTATTTTGGGACATACTGTATTTGTCAAAGTTAGAAGCTCAGTGTTGACATCCATCACTTAAAATTCTAAGAAGGCTGCTGAGTATATACAGGAAACAAACAAGGTGATCAGCAAGCTGAGGACACAACACACAGTCATTAAATCTGAGCCAAGAAAAACACTGCCAGTAGCCATAAATTAGTATAAATGTAAGGGCTTATACATTTATGAAGTTTTGATTCGAATCAATTAATATAAGTTAGGATAATAATAATTTTTGTATTATAAATAACCTTCTATGAATTAGGACTTCCACTTATCATTTAAAACTAAATATTCTGAATTTGTTTGACCTCTATAAGAGCTAAAACTATTAATATTAAATAGTTCTTACATTTTTGAAACAATTATTTTTGTGTTTAAGGCAGGACTGGGCGAGCAGGTAGAACAGGACGAGCTGTTACGTTTTTTACTGAGTCAGATAGGCCTGCTTTAAGAAGGTAAGTTAATTCATGCTTAAAATATTGTATTACTGTATGATTTCAGTTTTAAAAATTTGTAATATCATTGTGTGTCAGTATCAGTTGTTTTGGCATTGTTATGTATTTGAAACACTTGGAAAATAAAAATTATATGTAACATTTTTTTCAACTATGATTATAATGAGAATAAGTTCATTTTCTTAACAAGTAATGTTTGTTTAAATTTTGCAGCATAGCAACAGTGATGAAAGATTCAGGTTGTGATGTCCTGAATATATGCTTTCCCTAAAGAAGACAAGTAAACGAGAAAGGCGCAAGTTGGAACAAACTGCTCCTGATAGGAAGCCCATATCAACAACACCTTCTTATTCCAAGTACAAGAGGAATAAGTTGAAGTTAGTATGAATTTCATAAATAAGTAGTTTGCTTTACAAATACAATCCCATTTTCTTGTAAAATCCACTGCTAACAATTTTTTTCTGTGTACTCTTACATTTATGCTAATTTATAATTATTTAAATATATTTCATGCAATGGAGCAAGTAACAGCATTTCTCCAAGATAAGCCTTCGCGAAGTTGATGCCTGTCAATGCAATCAATTTAAGTTTTCTGATATATTCATAATTGAGGTCTAAGTATGGGCCACAAAACCTTTTAATTATAAATCATGAGCTCCACAGTGCTTTGATAATAGCACTTACTCTCTTTTTCTGACCATCTCGTCCAGCCACACCCTATATTTTTAAGTTTGCTTTGTAAACGTAGGTTTCCTAAACACTTCCTGAAATCACCTTTTGTTAGACATTCTGTGTTCTTACTTTCTGGATTTCAGTTTATATAATTTTTACATGTGTTTTTCTGTTATTTTTTCAAAATGCCTGGTAACTGGCATATACAAGGTAATGATCCGTCGGTACCTAGAACGGGCAACGTAAGGATCTGTTGTTGCTCTATTTAACTGCAAATAGTTATTTTTTTCTCTGCTAGATGACATTAGTTTATAGATATCATTCCTATTAAATAAAGATACATTTCTGTCGATATTTTAAGTTCAAATCAAATTATGGACTCACAGATTATTGCATTCATTTGCAGCTGTATTTCTTGTTATGTTATTGTGTATGTGTGTGTGTGTGTGTGTGAGAGAGAGAGAGAGAGAGAGAGAGAGAGTTTATAGTTTGTTAATTTTTTTTTTTTTGTTTGATTTATATTTCAAGTCGCTATATGTTTTTTACAAGAACAAATTTAGCATTAATTATCAGTTCTTTCAATTTGTGTATTAGTTTAATAAATAGTTTTTTTTAACCCACAGTAGGCTAGATTACAGATACTGAAATAGCCAGACTATATCAATAAAACTTGTAAATATTAACTTTTTTTATAATTGTTAAAAGAATTGATTTTGCCTTTAGGTCATATAAGACATTAGGTATAATATTACAATTAAATTAACTGTTTTAACACAAACTCAGATTTTTATTTTAAAATTGTTTACTAAAATATATTTTTTACAATCAAATTTATATAAATAAAAAAAAATAAACTCCATCAGATTCTACAGTATTCATTTGGTAAGTGGTAATTTTTTTCATTTTATTTAGTGCATAATAGAAATTATAACAAACATTAATCTAAAATTGTGTCTTTGTTAGAGAATTGCTTTTCTCTTTTTGTTAATGCTGATCTCTCATCGTTATTAATCTAACTGGCATATGGACAGACGTTAAGCGGGGAAAATAAAAATGACCTAGCCTTCTTAATACTAACAATTTTTTATTTTATTCCAGATATCTCAGTTTCTGGTTTAGTTTTCATAATATATGACCAAATTTCATAGTTTTTCAGAAATTGCTTTATCAAGAGGTAAAAAAATGTTATTAAATTTTGTGTTTTTGTTTCAGAAAACGCATAGAGGGTACAAAAAAACAAAAAGAAATAAAGATTGCTGAAGCCACCACAGACTGACTACGGCGAAGAAAAATTTTTTTAATGTTTGTAAATATATTGCACATTGTTAAATTTTATATGATCTTATTTCATTCTCACTTCTCCCAAAGTAATGTTGTCTGTTCTATTTATAGTTGATGGTTCCTTGAAGACGAAGACTTATATGTGAATATTGTGCGTGCTAAACCCAAACCAGATCCTTATTGAACCAAACAATTACAGGAAATATTTCTGAATTTAGAAAATGTGTGGCAGTAATTAATGAAGAATTGGTTTCTTAAGATTATTAGGTATGCATTTTTATTTGTATTGGTAGTTGTTTGGTAATTGTGTTGAAATCTTGGTAAAAAGGACTGTGTACAGGTAGATGTCCAGTAGTTAAGGCTCCCAGGTCAGATGTAATCCTTCCTAAAAAATATCTCAATAAGGGTTAAAACTAAAATGTGTCTTATTAGTAGCGAAGGAAACAAAACAAACATGAGTAGTTGAGGATGTAATTTTATTTACTGTAATTTTTTCAGATTTGCTTTCCTTACTTCAGTTGTCTTCATAATATGATTCTAATTCATAATGATTCAAATTCTAAAGAATGGGTTTTTTGTATATATTTTTGAATCAGAAATTCTTTATTTAAATACTTTAAGTACTACATTTCAGTAAAGAAATTAAAGATCTTTGTTTGTATTTAATTTTTTTACCAAACAAGAGCTTCAAAAGATCTAAAATGGTCTTACATACATGAGGAAAGGTATGAATCATGTATCATCATTTTGTTGATTTATTATTATTTGACAATCTTATCTTGCAAAAATAACAATCTTGATGTTTAAATTAAACAAATAAAAGAAATTATACACTTTTAAAAATGGACTAAAAAGAATAAAATAATCTCTCTTACAATGTTATTGATGAATTATCCTTTTATAAGATGATTATACTAAAAATTTGGAATGGTGAATTTTAATAGTTGTAAAATATAAAACAAAAAACGTGGGACCCATGAAATAGATAATTTAGGAATGAATAATCACCAACAGTTTGATTAGAAATGATTTTAATTATGTGAATTTTCTGAACAATATCCAATTTCTATAATTTTTTTATTTCAAGTGTTTTTTTAATTTTACAATTTTATATACATTAAAATTCAGTGTTCCAAATTTTTAGAACAATCATCTTTTAATAAGAATAATTCATCTATAACATTAAAGGAAATTTTATTTTATATTCTTTTTAGTCCTAAAATCGTGTTTACAATTTTTTTTCTTATTTAATTAAACAGCTCTTTAGTCTGTTGACCCATTCTGTCAACATAACGAACTTTCAATTAGTAAGTATTTTAGGATAAGTGTGTATGTGTGTATATATACATTTACTTATTACATACATATATCAGGTAATAATGTACTTTTATATATTGATAATAATTGGGCTTTATATATGTATGTTATTTACGAAGCATTTGCAATTGTGGATTCATCTCGGTCTGTAAAGATTTTTGGCTCAAGTTTCTCTAAACTTTTATAACTAAAAAATGTTATAACCAGAGAGTATGGTGTTATAAACGATGACGAAATCATAATTTTGATGTTAGAGGACCAAACAGAGGAGTGAGAAGAGGGTACAATTCCGTAGTGTGTGTGTGTGTGTGTATATATATATATATATATATATACGAGGGCTATTCAGAAAGTAGATTACGTTTTTGGATAAAAAAAAAAACTAAGTACAGGAGGAAAAAAAATGTTATTATATACATTTGAAAGTGTTATAAATGATGAACTAGCTTTGAAATTCCCGTGTCGTAAATTCCGCCGCCTGTGGCATAATTTTGATGTTAGAGGACCAAACAGAGGAGGGCGGGCATTGTCGTGAGAAGAGGTACAATTCCCTTTCTGAGTTTATGGTTGCTCCACGTTCTGAAGTCAACCAGAAGAACACCTGTGTGTGTGTGTGTGTGTGTATATATATATATATATATATATATAATAAATAACCTAATATTGTATTGTCATCCAATCCTGGGCTCTGTTTAAAATTTCAAGTCAGCTCATCAGGATGTACTTTTTTCCTTTATGGGGATTAACAGCGGCTCTGTGACTCCTGACACGTCAGCTTAAGAGCTTATTGTGTACCCCTATCACTTACACCTTAAACCGACTCCAGGGCCTTTAATGAGCTCCAGAATCTTGTATAAGATTGTGGTTGAACTCCTGATATGGTTGCTGAGATCCAAAGAGTCTCCTTCTTTTGGCCTCTAGGACCTCACAATCAAGGAGTATGTGTGCTGCAGTTTCAATACTCCATCTGCACAAACTACACTCAGGTGAGATTTGTAACAATCACACCTTATGTAGATGATTCCAGATTCCATAGCAACTACCTGTCTCAGTAACCTCCTGTTAAACTGAGTAAGTGTTCTTGTCAGTACAGGGTCTGATCCCTTAGAGAAGGTGTTTCCCCAATCTTTGGCCAAAATTCTCTCCATCATTTGATGTGTTCATTCCTAGCCCATTTCCTTATGCTCCTCTTGCAGTTGTGCGACTGATGCCACACACAGGCTCTGGTCCCACTAGTCGATCAGCAGCTTCTCTCTTGGCCATCAAATCTCTCAATCCCACAATGCTCAGGTACCCATCCTAGTTTTGCCATATTAGCATTTGACAGGGAGCAGAGGGAATCCCATACCAACTTGGATATGATTTCTACAGAGCTGAGAGTCTGTAATGCAACCTGTCTGTAAGTATTAGAATGTTCTTACCTGTAAGTCCTTCCTCTAATACTTGATGAACACATGCTGAAGTTGCACAAATCTCAGCTTGGAATACCGTGCAGTATCATACCTAGACTAGCATTGAATACTGCCCCAGTGGTTTCATAGTATCCTCCATATCCAGACTGTTGATCATACAGTGATCTGTCTGTGTATCAGACAATCTGACCTGGACGTACTGGTCGCTTGCCACTTTCTTAGTCCTCTCGTGAATGAAGAAGAACTGTGAAAGGTTGAGTAAAGACATACAGAGTGTTCATGCTATCAGGTAGCATGTCCAACACTGAGCCTTTTAGAACTTTCTTAATGATCTCAGAGTGCCCCACTTCAAGGATGCGCCCCTCCAAGATTACAAAGCCTATAGGCAGCCTGTCTCGCTTCTGACATGAAAATGTCCAGAGGCGGCAGGTTTAATAAGATCTCCAGAGCAGCTGTAGGTGTACTCCTAAAGGCACCAGTGACCAACAAGCCCCCCAATCTTGCTAATTTGCTACTCTGTGTAGCTTTTGACCACCATACCAGAGAACAATATGTCAGTTGAGGTCTGACGATAGCCATGTATATCCGAAGGGCTTTAGTCCCCATTCATATCCAATAAGGCACCTCATCACCATCAGTGACGATTTTGCCTTTAAAATTGCATGATCCAGATGGGCATTCCATATTACATATATATCAACAAATTTAAAAACCTCAAAAAGTGATAAATATCAATATTGGCTCTTACCTTGGCTTTTAAAGTGTTGGTCCCAAAATGAACTATTGGACCAGCAATTATTGAAAATTCAGGGTATTGAAAAGAATGCTGATCCTGATATCTAGAACACATTTTTAGGGAAAATTATATATAGTACATAATGTTTTAGCATTCTGGCCTTTTTAATTTCAAATTCGTTATCCAGCAAAATCCATTCAACTCTTTCAAAATGGCGACCATTTCAAATTTTAAAAATTGCTTTCATTTTACACATTTTTAAAGAATGGATTTCACCAACGTAAATTAGTTTTAAAATCTGCATTAATTATCAAATTCAATTGAAATTACAAAAATGAAATTGAGTGTTGTCAAGGATTATTTTACGGATTAAAATACTAATTTATGCAGATTATAATGGTGAAATAAAATTTTTAAAAGAGTGTAAGATGATTTTAAAAAATTCGCTTCCATTACGTCAGCGAGACAGATGTGTGTTGCGGTTATAATTTGTATTTCCTTTCGAAATAAAATTTAGTTTTCAACGCCTACAGTTTAAGGAACGCAACCCGTGCAACAAATCTCGTACTGTCCACCGCTGGTAACTGTGTCTCTGAGAGTGGGGGGATATTATTGCTGTGTTTACTAACTCACCGTAACAAAGTTCAGCTAAGTGGTGATATATTACTAACTCTGAAAAAGTTACACTGTCATGTAGAAATCAGAGACTAGTTAATACAGTAGTGTTCTGAGATTCAACCTGAAGATTGTGAAGCGTTTTTTTTTTTTTAAACAGTGTGTTATTTTTAACTTTTATTTTATTTTTATTAGTGAGATTTAGGTGTGTTTAATTTTTCTTAAATATATTTCGTAATTAAATTATTCATATGTTTAAATAATGGCTCAAAATATACATAAGAAAAATAAAGTCGTACGCAGTGAAGCCAGAGAATTAATCAGTAATATTATGAACAAATGAGATAGTGAAGCAGCATCAAACACTTTACAGTTTCTTTTAAAACAAACAACGAAACGTGCTGCAAATTATTGCAGAAAGTCTGAGAGATTTATTGTTAAAATTTGTCACGAAATAAATAACACTGATAAAAAATTGTCTACTCCGGGGAAAAACGTAAAGCACGAAGCGTTGTATCAATTGATGACTTCGACAAAAATGCAATACTACATGTCATCAACAAGAAAACTGTGCCATCCATCCCAAAATTATTACCCGTTCCCGTGGGGTGAAGATTCCTTGTTAAGAATAGTCATATTCGCGTGGCGTAAAAGTAAAAGTAAAAGAAAGTTGTTAGTTGAAACAGCAGCCAATGTTTATTTACGTTATAAATATTTGGTTAAAATGAAAGCCTTGTGGAATTCCGAAAAAATATTTTATCTTGACGAGACATGGGTTGACAGTAATTTGACTTTTAAGAAATGCTGGCAATCATATGACGTTTTTGGGGTTCTGGATGACTGAAGTGCATCTCACCGTTTAATTGTATTACATGCAGGAAGTTCATAGGGATTTATTAAGGGTGAAATGCTTCTCCATAAATGAGGAACCACCAGTTGTGGTTATCATGGACAAATGAAACAAAGAAATTTTGAAAAATGGTTAAATGAAAAATTACTGAAAAATATTACGCCGTCTTCCGTAATCGTTATGGATAATGCCCTGTATCACTGTTTTAGCGGAAAAAGTACCAACGACAAGCTCTGTCAAAGCAGATATAATAAACTGATTGGTAAAAAAAGGTGTTCAGTGTGACATGACAATGAGAAAGGAACAACTTATTCCTTTGTTAAATATATTCATAAACCTAGAGGAAAGAATTATAAAGTCGATTCGTACCGTAGCTTAGGCCAGGAAGTTGTTAGGATCATTCCGCACCTACGCGATCTAAATCCTATCGAGTTAGCTTGGGCCAAAGTTAAAAGATTTATAAAGACAATAATTATGGTGATCTAAACCTTAACCATCTATTTCAACTTACTGAAAGCGGAATCACTACAGTGGCACGAAGTGATTGGGAAGGTTACTGTAACCATTTCAACAAAATAGAAGAATACTGGGTAAAAGATGGAACTGTTGGATGATCCGATTATTTCTATTGGTGAATGCGATAAATCCTATCGATTCCGAGGTGGATCGAGACGAGTAGTGATGACATTCTAGCTACAGAACTTCCATGACGTAAAAAAAAATTAAGTAACTTACTTTCAAATTACACAGTCTTACAAATTAATTACATAAATTAGATATTAAATAGTCCCTATACAAAATTTCATGTTCCTATATTGATTGGTGTACCCGCTAACACATAAAAAGTAATGTTTTTAGATAAGTTAGTAGCGGTAGTTCTTTGAAATTTAAAAATTGCGTGTCAACATCAAATTCCTTACAGAGACACAGTTACCAGCGGTGGAAAATAGGTAGATACTTGCTAGATGCTACGTGACATTCAATATCGATAACTTTTTTTGAAGCGAGTTTCCGTTATTGGAAGCTGATACGAATGAGTTATGGTAAGACCCAGACCTGGGACCGAGAAATGAACACCGATCTGACCTCTATATCACTGTTTCAGGGGGACTTTAAAATTGTTATATATATATATATATATATATATATATATATATATATATATATATAATAGCCTAAATGTGCTATTATATATAATAGGCGATAATAGCCTCAATGTGCTTTTTGACTTAAAACCTAAATTTTTGTTTTTTGGTTTTTTTTTTTTGTTTAACGTCCGACTATTGTGCGCTAATGCAGACGACGGGATGATTTATAGCGTATGAAAATGCCAAGCCCTCGCCGGGAATCGAACCCGGGTCCTCGGGGTGAAAGCCTAGTACGCTATCCACTAGGCCACCGAGGCGGCTTCTTAAAACCTATATATATTTCCTAAATAAATAAATATATATATATATATATATATATATATATATATATATATATATATATATATATGTGTGTGTGTGTGTGTGTGTGTGTGTGTGTGTGTGTGTGTGTGTGTGTGTGTGTGTGTGTGTGTGTGTGTGTGTGTGTGTGTGTGTGTGTGTGTGTGTGTGTGTGTGTGTGTGTGTGTGTGTGTGTGTGTGTGTGTGTGTGTGTGTGTTCTCTGCGTTAACCACATTCATTTTTGCGGTCTGATTTGACTTAAACAGCACAAAAATAGTCGATTATGTTAATTTCTTGGACTAATTCGTTAACCATCAAAATTCGTTTACAGCTTCAAAATGGCGGCCTTTTCAAATCTTCAAATAACTTTTTATCGTAATTTTTTAAAATCTCATTTTACCATAGTAATCAGCTTTTAAAACTGTATAAATTAATGTTTTGAATTTTCAAAAATCGTTAAAATTATTATGATTTTTTTGCTCAAGGTTTTTGTTTTTTTCTATGTAATTTGAAAGTTTAAAATCATAATATATGCAGATTTTAATGATGATTATGATATTGATATTGTAATTTAAAAAATAGTAAGATAAAGAAAAATACTCCTGGAAATTCGCCTCTGTCGCATCAGCGAGACTGCTGCGTGCGCGATTTTGTTAAATGTCTTGCTGAATGAAGTATAAAGTTTGGTGAATCGAGAAAAATCGGTGGTTCTGTAATTTTTCAGTTCTCCGAGTACAACATAAATGTTTTCACTTGGATGTGTGTCTGTATACATCACTGTTGATTAAACGAATTGACTGGTTCTGATGGTATTAATATTTGGCATAACAATAAAATCTGGTTTGCCCATTCAACAACTTTTAAAGTCCTCTGGTCAAATACTGACCACATTTCAACGAATGTAGCTAAAATGTATTCCTTAAGTGCCAAAAAATGTATAGTCTAAGGACTTATAAAAAAGCATGAACTTTCGGACATATATAATGATAATTTTTAATTCCGATCTGTCTGGTAAATTTGAAATATAAAAAAAGTATAATACGAGAGTAATTTAAAAATAAATTAACAATTACTGCCATAGGGTTGCTTTTTCCAAATATTCTCTAACTGCAATTTTTCGTTTATTTCAAATTTGGTACACTGACGAAGTAAGTCTTCATGTACGATCAAAATTTGAACAAATTAGTAAATTAGAAGAATTTTGCTTTGCAATGAACGATAGTTTCTAACGGCGTAAAACAGACATGGCGCCAATATTTTCGTCTCGCTTTAAAGAGGAAGAATGAGAGTTTGTGCTAGTACCATGGCTTTCGTGGCGGAAGAAGGTCGCGAATTATGCACGCACAGATTGAACTGATAATTTTCGACTTATTGGTTTGGACACGAGTTCATAAACAAGATCATATCTCAAATATATCGTTCCAATAGTTCAACAAAATTAAATTTTTTTCACAAACACAATTACAGATTCCACTAAACTGTGGCAGTGTGTAAGACTGTTTTCACAATTTTTAGTGAAATTTCATTGGAAATTGAGCGTACATCATGGTAAGATTAAAGCCCGCCTTTAAGAATTCGTTCGAACCTTGATTTGAATACTTTTTGAAATGTTTACAAATTTTAAATACGGTATTGCTAATATTCAGTATGTGTCTATGTGTGTTAAAGTTCTGGCGTTCGAAATTTTGATGGATTTCATTTGAATTTGCCACGAAAATGGACATGTTACCGTTTCAAAATGGCGGCCATTGCAAATCTTTGAAAATACGAAAATGAATACACAGATTTTTTTTTACAACACACGCTGCGTACCGCGTTTTTTTGACTACAACTTTTAAGCCGTACTTTTAATTGAAATGCTTTTGCACCGTTTACTTGATATTTCCGTCACGTACACAAAACGGCGGAAACAATTTTCCCGCCTGTCATTCGCTTGAGGTGGTCAGGGTTCACTTTATCGGCTTTACTGACGCTTATAATTATTATGTTACAAGCAAAAAAAAAGGTAGGCTGTATAACTGGCACACGAATCATTTCCGTTATATTGTCAAACGTTGGTTTTATTTAAACCTTGCACAAACTGCTTCATCCAGAAGTGTACAGAGACCAAACATGACAGTTGTGACTTGTCTGGTGCTGTCATGTATCCTGCATGCTATACAAGGTAAAAACAGCGGTATATTATGATTGAATAGATACATAAAATTTCATCTTTGATAAGTCTTTGAGTCAGTAAAGTAATAATTTTCGTGCAAGTCTATGAATACAGCTGAAAACTCAACTAACTGATTTCAATAAAACTGAGATTATCATGAAGCCTTAATTTTATATGTATTTACATATAACTTGTTTTGGACTAAACAATTTTTTTAAATGTTCTAAAATACATTTTTTTAAAAATTAACTTCATGATTTTTATTAGGCTAAATAAACCTCTTTATTAATCAAACCTAATATAGTGATCACAATGTCCCTGAAATATAAGGTTCAGAGACTATTAACAAACAATTTGTCTAATACCTCAATGTAGGTTCATTTTGGTCATATACTAATTCACATCGCTGAACATTAAATTAACAGATTTTTATGAAATTCACAATGTTGGTATGGTATGCCTATATGGCAGAACACCACAAAATCCTTTGAAACTTCATTTTGGTCGAAAAACTGATGAAAAATTAAAATTATTATTATAGGTTCCAGTGATTTTGATCAAATTTTGCCGGAATTCAATTCATTAGGTTCCGGACAAAACATATGGGTCATTATTTGTAAAAATTAAGTTCGGGAACTATCGAAAAACCAGTTTAATTTTTTAAAGTTAGTTCATCAGATTTTTCTAAAATTTTGGTCATGCATGAATATAAAGCTAACCAGTGAATAAATTTTAAATAAATATACAGCTCAAGAGAAAATCAAATTAAAATGTTGTTTTCTGTTTACTCCAAAACAATATGTTTTTCTTTAAAATTTGCTGCACTAATTTGAGTTGTTTTGTACTAATATTAATTCTTAAAATTACCTCTTTTGAAATATTTACACATATTTTATAGGAAAAACATGCATTTTATTATTTGCTTGGTGCTTGAAATTTATAAAAACACTCAACTTGATTTTTGAGGTAGTGGTAACAAAGCTAAGGTAGGTTGCTACCTGTATTTCTTATAAAATGCTTTAAAAATGGTAACAAAAACTATTACTTTTACTTTCTCTAATAGAAAAACCAATTCAATTGTCTAAAAATATTGAGATCTCAATTATAATTGGTGTGTGTTGTTGAGGCTCGTATTTGAATTTGGTTGTGAAAGTTCCTTAAAATTACTACAAGGTTTTTTAAAAAATATTTTTGAAACTCAAAAATGAAATGTAGATTTAAAATAACAAAGATATAAATTTTCCTTACATTGAATTCTAATTTATTATTATTGTGAAAGATCTGTCGTTCTTCAAGGCTCTCATATAAGAGAAAATTTGTGTTATAAAATTACGTTTTTAATTTCACGTTATAAAATTAGGTTTTTTTCTTTTAGGAATGGATTTGTTTCATGGTGGACTGGAGGTAAACAATAAGGTAAGCATGTTTTTTACTTTACATGAAAGTATGAGTGTGAAAAAATCAACTTCATATTTTCAATTTTGTAATTATCAAATTTACAATAGTGCATTAAATCAGAAAAAATGAAAACAAAATTTGACTACTGTCCACTTTTTTCAACTTACTCTTGAACCAAAAATTTATTTTGTATCCTGACAAACTGTGAATCTTTACATATGGTAAAAACTTTATTAAAACTGATATCAGATTTTTCAGTTTTCATGAATAGTCTCTAAACCAGACCTTTTAGAAAAATTATTGAACATAAAGTCTGAATAATTTTTTTTCACCATTAAAACTGAATATTTTAAAGTGATTTATACATTTTATCCAGTTAATAAAGTGCTATACTTAATCAAAAATGTTTAACTGATTTATAAACAATTTTTTTTTTAATTTATTTAAGATGTTTGTGCCAAAAATTGTTTTAATACAAACAATGAGGTACATGAGATCATGAAGCAAAATTATGAACCAATTTTGAGGATAAGGCTAATTTTGTATTATTATTTTTTATTTAGTTTTTCACCTGGATTTTCTGCGGAATTGATTGAATGTGAGAAAGTTTCTGTAAAAGCTTTTCAGCATTTATTAACTTGAAAGGTGAGATAACTCCACAAAAAAAAAAATCAACAAAAAAACAGTTAAATATTTGTTTCTATTTAAATAAATAAATATTTGATTCTGTTGAATGATAATATAATGTATAAAATGTACTTAAGGACTAGTGCTTGACCTCTAGGACACTTCGGCTGTGGATGTAGTGGTGCAGCTGCCCGACATACCTAAGCCACCTGTCGATGCCAACTTCTCAGAGGTCAATGATGTCAACATATTTCCAGTCAACATCACTGTCCAGGTAAGCTGCAAATAGTCAGCAAGTCATAGAGCTAGGTGATACAGAATATTCCAGACAGGTTTTAATGTGCTCGTAATAAAATTACCATAGTTTACTGCATGTTTTAATGTTAAGATGGAAAATGTAACTGAATCCAGTGAATTATGTAAGAGCTGTTGGAGTCGCCATCATGGTAAGACCCAAATACAGGACTGACCATGACCTTTACAACATGTTTCAAAGGATAACACTTTATGTATCAAAATAATGTTAGCAATTTTGGTTTACTTAGAAAACTGTAAAATTGGTATTAAATTTTTGATTTTTATAATAGGTTAGATTATTTCATTACTAAGCAAAAACCACTGGACCATTACAGATGTTTCAATAACTGACTTTTATCTTACAAAAATCTTTAAACTACTAATTTATGCAAATTTTAAAGCTGTATAAAATGTTTAAGTAGGATTAAGAAATTAACTTTTAAAAAAAAGTTTATTTATTTTATGGCAATTGAAGTTTATTTTTGCATTTATTTTAAAATACAAAAATATTTGTACGTTTGTTTGCATGATGTTAAATTTTGTTATTTTCTGGACATTCACCTCTTACAAATTCTATTGACACAAACAGATATACAGACTTCCAAATAAAAAGTAAATTTTTTGGAACAAGTGTAAGAATTACAGCTTCGTGATATGTTATTATTGATGCGACATTGTGAAACTATGCTTCATCATTTGTTTAAAATACACTATCTTACGATGTTTTTATTTAATCATTAAAGTACTCGCACATAATTTACACAAAATTGTATAAACGCGTTGAACACAATGATGTATGTTAAGGTATGCATCTCACAAACATCAATCGATAAATACCTAAATCTATAACTTTTTTGGTTTGAGGAACCTCAATACAAATAGATCCATCAAACTTTCAAATTAATTTTTTTATGCTACCATACTTTCTTTGCTTAAACATACCAAAAATATTATTTTGTTTGAAATTTTGAAAGTGGGCGATAATATTCTGTATCAAAATCTTTTAAAACTGTTTTAATAGTTCGATTTATATATTACGAGTTCTAGTTTCAGTTCATCATTGATTGAACATCCTGTAATAGAAACCCATTCTCAAACTAAGCAACTGAGCTAAGTACCAAGTTAAGCAACCTAAGCATTTAACAAAATACTTTATTTGTTGAGTACAACTAAACAAACACACAATAAAAAGCAGGTGAAAAATTACTATTAATTAATAATCAGGAACTTACAGATTCTGTCCTCATTTGACTAATAATACTTTTAATGGAATACCTCCTACTCCATACAGTCTATTAGGGTTTACTGTACAATACTCTGAATTTGTATTTCAAAGGACTTTAGTTTTAAACGAAAGGCTGTTTCAGGCATTTGCATGCACTTCTGACAACTGTACTTTCATCAACATGCAGAAGGACATTATGGTTCCTGATGTTTTAAATATCAATCTGGAAAACCCTCAGCCTCCACCGGGAATCCCGCAAATAAAATCTTAGGCAGATAATAAATTACTGAATATGTTTAAATTTATTTTTATTTTTGGTATTCCTTTGAACAGTAATAGTGTTCTCTGTTTATCTCAAAGTCCTTTATTGTCATGGCAGTTTCCCAGCCATTGAATGTAGTGGAAATTCTTTAACCTTCATTGTCCTTTCTTTCTGTTCCAGTACTCTCCCTCTCCTCACTACTCCCAGTTACCTCCCCTCCCCTCTCTCTCTCTCTCTCGCTGCTTCAGATTCCTTCCTATCTCCTCTAAAAAGGAGATGCACTACTGTAAACACTAGAATTTTTTCTTCTCTCTCCTTTTCCTCTCCAATTTTGTACACATCTTTCATTCTACCCCCATGCTTATCACTTCCTGTACCTTTCTGATACCTTAACTGCAATCTGTGTAGTACCTTGATAAGTATATACAATAATGTCTTTTTATGCATACTAAAAAAAACACAGTAATCAGTAGAATTGTGAATATTTCAATTCTATTTTTTTCAAACTTAGCCTAACAGATGTTGCTCAAACTTCAGACACAAAAATACTTGTTATAATTCAAGTACATTTTTTAGATAAAAACAAATTGCAATTATAATAAAATCTGGAAGGAATATAATGAAATATGACTGCCATTCAGATTATTTTTTGTGTTTTTCATAAATTTTTATTTCTTGTCATTTTTAATGATCAAACATACAAAATTTAAAAAACAAAACAGTAAAAAAAATGTTCATTGTTAAAATTCAAAAAGGAAGAGACAAAAATAACTTTAAAAAAAGTGTGTTTAGCATTGTGCAAAAGTGGACTGGTCATATATTAAAAACCATTCAGTATTTGATCTTTAGTAATCAAACTGTCTTCTTCCTTTCATTTGTCCATCCATTTAATTTTAACAAAAAGTGATAAAAATTCTAATGTAGGAAATCAGGACACACCAAGTGATAAATCATGTTAATTAATTAAACACAATTTATGTTAGATAATAAATAGTCTTTTTGTAAATATAATATAAATATATAATTTACTATCACTAACATATGTGTATTAAAAATATAACCTTAACACTAATATCAGATCACAGATTTAAAATGAAGGTAACTTTTGGCTAGAAGGGTCTTTTCAGTCTAAAAATCCCTCCAAAGACATACTCCATCAGAGAATATGCTTGAAAATATTTATACGTTTAAGCAAACACTTACTACTCTAAAGATTTTCTTACTGTCTTTTAAACCTTTTTACTAGAAATGCCACTAATTACACACTCCCTAACAACTTTTATTATTTTTCACTCGCTTTGTCTTATTAAGTCAAGTGGCCACTTGCTCACTTGCTGCAGTACCTCCTTTATTTCTCCTACACTATCAATGCCACAATATGATGCAAGAGGGACATCCTTAACAGTCCTACGCAAGCGCAAAAGATTAATGTTTTGTTTTATTAATACATAATAATGGCAAACACACAAATTATTTTGCACATAATTAATTATTGGACTATACATTTCACTATTTTCTGCAGCTTATTCATTTTACAAAATTTTATACATCAGTGGTGATTGTAGGAATTTATCAACGGAATTTGCTTTTTAAAAATTTTAAATAGAAATGAATATAATTTTTGGTATCTATATCAGGTTTCAATATTTGTTTTTAAACATTGCATTAACATTAAGAAATTAAGAAATAAAAGAAGACAAAAATATAGAAATCTCTTCTTTCTATTCCTGTTATGTTCTACAGCATCTCTACCCACTTACTCCGTTTTTTCTGTCTCTGTCATTCCTAACACCATTAACATGTTTTGTTGTCCTAGTTTTACAAATTTATCATATACAAAGGGTCCTAAAAATCACCAGAATTTCGTTGATGTTAGTTTGGTACTTTAGTATGTGGTTTTGAGTCACTAGGATGATTTAGTTACACTCTTCACATGTCAGTGTGCCAAGTTCCATCAGTCTGGAAGTTTGTGCTTGTGCTTGTGTTCAATGAATTTTACTATAAAAGCAGTTTGGGACAAGCATTGTTTTTTTAAGATGGCTGATTATAATGAGCAATGTGTGACTAAAATTTTGTTTCTCTTCTTGAAAAAAATGTTGCAAAAATTATTGTTATGTTAAAAAAAAGCTTACAAAGAAGATGTTATAAATAAAAGCCAAGTTTATGAGTGGTTTGGCCACTTTAGTAATGGTGAAATGTCGATTGAAGACCACCAATGCCTCAGGCATCCTTCAACATCGCAAAATGATGAAAATGCCACCACAATCTGAAAATTAATTTATGGAAATCGATGTAGAACCATTGGCGAACTTATTGAGATTATCCAGTTCAGCGAATTTTATTGCAAAATTTGAAAATTAGATGAGTTTCTGCAAAATTCGTCATGCAATAGCTGACAACAGATCAAAAAGAGTGTCGCTTGGAAACTTGTCGTCAAATGAAGGATCAGATTGATAACAACCCAGATTTTGTTCCAAAGTTATTACAGGAGATGAACTGTGCTATTATGATTATGATCCTGAGTTGAAACAACAGTCCAGTCATTGTAAAACCATGAATTCTCCTCGAGCAAAAAACTTGGCAGGTGAAATTGAAAGTAAAAATAATATTTTCTTTTTTTTTTATGTCAAAGGCCTAGTGCCTTATGAATTTGTTCCAGTAAGTCAGACTGTAAGCCAAGCATCCTACCTAGAAGTATTATGATGGTTGAACTACTTCAGGTGTGAGAAGTAAACACCCTGATTTGTGGGAGTTGGGTGATTGGTTCTTTCATCATGACAACACTTCATCTCACACTGCTCTCAGCATTTGCCAATTTTTATCAAGAAACGATATGACAACCCTGACCCACCCACCCAACTTGATCAGATTTACTCCATGTGGTTTTTTTTTTTTTTTTTGTCTCGGATGAATGGAAGGCATTTTGCTGATGGTAAAGAGGTTAAACAAGAAACGACCACAACATTAACGGGCATTACTTTAGAAGAACTTAAAAAAAGTTTCAAAAACAATAGAACAAACAGTTAGATAAGTTTATTAGTGCCAATGGAGAGCAATTTGAAGGGGACTAATGTAGTTTGTACAGAAAATTAAATTACAAACTTTTTAAAAATATTTTCAGTTATTTCTGGATCCTCCCTATTATTTTTAGGTCTGTCACATCCACCACTTTCTTTCATCATCTTTAACTTACAAAATTTGCTTCCTCTTCATTTTTTTCCAGTCTAAATGTCCACACTATCTCAACTGTCTATCTTCCACTCTTTCTTTTAAGTCTGCAAACAGTTTGCCAAACTCAATAAGCCTACAGTAATAAAACTGGTCTAAGCTTGAATTTAACTTTGATTTTACTATACGTTTTGTTTTAATCATTGTTCTTCTGGATGAGTTTCTGAGGACTAAACCTGTTTTAGTGCAGTGTGAGGAATCAGACCCACATTACAAAGTATCACTATGTGCATATCAACGTTTGTTATTACGGGGATGACTGTAATTACTTAAATCTCCAACAGTGACACTTGGAGATTTCTGGACTTTGGATAGTGATATTACTATTTCACTTCGACCTTTACATCCATACATGGTTACAAGAAACAGATGAGTAACTTAATCATATTCAGCCATAAATAACGACTTTTGAAGCCATCTGTAATGTAATTCAATGACTATTTAAACCATAAAATATTCGTTAAAGTTACTACTATATCCTTGGCATCTGCTTAAATGTCCTACAATGACACGTTTACTTCTCAGTGATCTCCTTAATGTTATACACTTTAGGTAAGTTTATACATGTGCTTCCGTGGACTCAATGTTTATGTAGCTGAAGTCTGGCTGGACGTATTGCAGAATGATCACAACCCTGGAAATACAAAATGTATTAATGCATTAATATAATAATTGTAAAACAAAGCTGCCTTGCTAACAAATTTTTATAAACTTACAACATTGATAAACAGATTGTAAAGGAACATTTAGACATACCAATATGAAACTTGCCCAAAATATTGATGTTCGCTTGAAAAAGTTTGTTAATCAGTAAAATTCATTTTAAAATCTAAAAAATCATAAATTTTCATTAAATTTGTTTTTCAATATTTAATTTGACTATAATATTCAGTATTAAAATCTGTTGAATTTCATTAAAAATGAATATCACTATTGGGTTCTTTCTTCATTAAATCAAATTTGCAAATCTAACTGGACCAAAATTGTAAAAGCTAGAGTGCTTGTCATATTGCCGGGAAAAGAATAGAGAAGATGGAGTCTGGCTAGTTTGTTAAGTAAATTTATGGTTTGGGAGTGGATCAAAAATAAATCCTGATCACCACTGGCAACAATTTATTTTGAAACAATGCTGTGGCAAGTGTATGTACAACTGCAGACAGAAAAAATATATCTACAGTATAATTTACAGTTAAAAAGTTAAAAAATATATTAAATAAAAAAGTTAACTAAAATACTTACAATAAAAATATGACTGGAATGAAACTCAAAGCAGAAGACAGCCAAAATATCGCTTGTGGATTTGTGTCAAAGGTTGCATCATACAGGAATGTGTACATGGGAGCAGCAACAATTGGACAGATGGATTCCAGGAAAGCTATGAAAGCCATGATCTTTCCTATAACATGCAAAGTTTAAATGGCATAAAAATAATCACCATAGTAATATTCCTACAAACTAGACAAGAGTGTGTATAGTATATTTCACAGAATATTCTTTGCACATGTTACCTATAGCAGCCATTTTTTTTAATTTCCATAAATTTTTTACCAATTTTTCTTGCTGAATTTCAAAAGGGCTAAGTTTTTATCTAACTTAGGGTTCTGTATTAATTATATTATAGGACGTTTAATCTTGGTAAGCAAGATGTAAACTGCAGTTTTTGTGTAACTGGCCATATGACAACAGTGATGCCACATGTTCATAGTAGCTAAACAATATACAGGTTTTCTGTATAAATTTACCTTTGCCTTCAACTGTTCTATTCATCCAAAATCTTCCCATTTTTGTTATAAAGAAAAAGGTTCCTGTTGGTGGAAAACCATGGGACTTATGATACTGTGGTCATAGGTTGAATCTGAACTAGATAAGAATGTACCATGGAGAAACTGTGGGTAGACTATGCAGGAAGGGAAAGGAAAGTGCAGGTCACATAATCTACAGTTGTAACTCTTGCCAGCAGGATGCAAAGAAAGTTTACCTTCCAGAGCCTGAGGAATCCCTGGCTGAATGACCTAGTCAGTGGACTGCTCAAACTCGTTGAGGGGGTCAGGCAGGGTAGTATTCCCCATTAGACTACTAGGCCTGTGCCTAGAGCACAAAATTTTCAGACGCAAACAGAAAAAAAATTATTATTAATGAACAAAGAAAATAACTATAAAAAGTTGAAGGGGGAAATTATGGAATAAGTAATACTGTACAACAATTTTATTTAACAAAACCAAGCAAGCAGAAGATTATAAGCACAGTATATAGCTTCCCATACACGGTAGGGGCCACGCGCATGTCCCCCCACCACTTGCCGGCTGAACTATGTCATCGAATCTAGCTCAGACGTAGTGTTCAGTAGAAAACAGTTTGTAATGTTAGTGTTAGTAACTGTATTATAGTAATTACAATAATAATTCCTTATATCTAACATTAATAACGCTGTTAATTACTTTACTTACTGAATTCGCTCATTGTCAAAACGGAAACTTTATTTTATACAATATTACATAATATTAAAGTAAATTATAGATCCATAGCTTGAAAAATTCCAGATTATTTTTGGTTTGAAAGTTAAAATCACATGACACTATGAATTACATATCTGTGGATTATCCGTGACAATTATGTGGTTGACTATGAAAACGCACATCTTAAATAAAAAATTAACAACAAAATTAAATAGCGCATAGACGTATGCCTATTATGCAAACAGTAAAATAAAACATACATATTTCTTAGAACTTATATTTCAACACACACACACACACACACACACTATATATATATATATATATATATTAAATTATTAATATATAGATAACAAACTATTTTTGATACCTAGTACAAGTTATTGTAGTTTACTGAGTTTGTTACTTGTCTTCCTTCCGGCATCAGTGGATTTATTTTCGTAACTTCTTTTTACAGACTTCTTTTTATTTAAAAATTTAATCCTCATAAATATAAGGGTATGGAAGTAAATTTTTATTTCTTAAACATTTCATTTCTTCTACAAAGGCATTATTTACAATGATATTTGTATTAAAATTACTGACTACAGAAAGGTGTGTTTCATTTACAGAATTACACGTTACAATTGCACCAACGTCATTTCCATTCATTACCTGTCATTTCCATTTACAGGTAATTTTCCCGGTAGATTTCCATCGGACTCATCAATAAGTTTTTTTAATGTTTCTTGGTTTTCACGTTTTTTAATTCTTGCAGCTCGTTCAGAATTGATACATTTATTTTCAATGGTGGGAATGTTAAAACGTGGAATGGCATCAGATTTCAGCTGTTTTTTTAGGTCTCGTATTTAGTAATTCAGATTTAAAATCCCTTTCAAAATCATCGTCATTAAAATGAAGTGAACAGACTTTAACATTATCAAAATTAAAATGATCTGCTCATTTACACGCATGAACCCACACTTTTCTCAGGCCTTCATCTTTGGAATTCTATGAAATGTAATTCCTTTCCCTTTACAATTCTTATCATTATTATAGTAATTGGCAATAGCACAACCAGGCATTGTTATGCATACACAATTATACAACAGCAAACAAAACAAATTACGTATTTTTTAGGATTCAAAACATAGGCTACTTAAATCTTTTCTTACACTTATTAAACCTCGACCACAAAACATAATTATCACCTTTTATTTACACAAAAAAGACCTTTTACTTAAAACGCAAAACTCACATAAACACACCGAATCTCCAACTACATTTACAGAACATTGCATTGTTAAATGTAAAATTATAAAAAGTAGCAGTCACCGTAAATGGAATTGTATTTACGGTGGAAGCAGTGAAGAGTTAGATTCAGTGACGTCAAGCGCGCGGTAGTCTACTGCGCACACCCACCGTGGCCCCTACCGTGTATCTATATACCGTGATTATAAGTATTATTTCTTCACCTCAAATAGAAGCATATGAATTTATAAGAATATTTATATTTTGAACTATCTGTCTCTTATTTCAGGTTCACATATTTTCACTATGATAATTTGTTCACATTGCATTGTCAATTAATGTCTCTTTAAAAAGTTGTACTTTTTTATTGGGTATTGATGAATAATGAAAAGATTTTAATATTCTTGGATATTAAGGGGTAGTAGAAGGCACCGACAACAAAAGTGTTTATAAGCTTCAAACACATACATGCCGTCCTGGAACTAGCCTACTGAACTAGTAACTACAAGGCTTATATTACTAGTACTGTCTATTTGGACATTTCTTATCATTTGTTTATACAAAAACGATATAAAGAGTGTTTCAAAAAGAATGACCAGATTTTAAACTTGTAATATTATTGCTCCTAGTGCATTACTGCTACTGAAACTGCATACTGTTACCGACAACATCGGAGGTCTAGACTTTTATAAAATCACTGCTAGATGTCTACACGAGCGCTAACCTTGAGGTTAACATCAGTTTGTAATAGTATGGCATCCGCGCAACAGAAGGCATTTTGTGTTGTTCAGTTGTAACAGTTCAATGAGCATTTCGTAATCGTTTTGGTACTGAACCACCTCTACCAAGAACATTTGTCGTTGCTATAAAGAGTTTATAGACACTGGGTGTTTGTGTAAGGGGAAAAGTTCTCGATGATCACGCACATCTGAGGAAACAGTATAACAAAATGGAGTTGTGTTTTATCGGAGCCCGCAAAAGTCAACAAAGGGTGCTAGCCGAGAACTTGGAGTACCTCATGTGACTGTGTGATGCGTGTTGAGACGATGTTTGGTCTTACGACCATACCAATTGCAACTCCTACAAGCTCTTCGTGCTGATGACAAAAGGAGGCGTGTTGACTTTTGCAATGCTATCTTAGAAGACATGGAAGAAGATACGTTTTCCCAGGGCTGATATTTAGCGATGAAGCAACATTTCATATAAGCAGTAAAGTTAACCAACATAGTGTACGGAACAACTGAGCATGAACGAGATTCACTTAAAGTGAACGTGTTTTGTGCAGTTTCACAAACCAAGATTTATGGACCCTACTTTTTTGAGGAAAACACAGTGAACAATCTTACTTAACAATGTTATGAAATTGGCTGTTTCCACAACTGACTCAGAAAACTTCACTATTAACAAGATGGAGCACTACCACACTGGCATAAGGATGTACACAGTTTCCTCAATAACAACTTGCCTCATCGTTGGATCAGGCGCACAGGACTGTGAGAACTGGCTTTACATTCTTGGCCTCCAAGGTCACCTGATCTAACACTGTGCGACTTTTTCCTATGGGGATATGTAAAAGAACATGTTTATGTTCATCCCTTAGCTAGGATATTGAGGAATTTAAAACCAGGATAACAAATACGGTAGCTACAGTCCAAGAAGACAGTTTGGGATGAGTTCGGCTATCGTATGGATGTCATCTGAGCATTTGTCGTATGGATGTTGTATGGAGGCTACATTGAGCATTTGTAATACATCAACATAAACTTGATGGTTCTGTGAGTAGTTTGATGTATAATTTGTGTGTGCACCCATTTTTTTAAATAAATATAGTTGTTTCAAATCGGGTAATTTTTTTGAAGCACCCTGTTTATTATGTGTCAAGAGTATAGAGCATCTCTTATTTCTCAAGTCCCTAACTTAAAACCTAAACATGCAACAAGAACATAAGCCTAGATTATTAGGTTTCTGTTATAGTATTAAAAACCTCTAATTAAAAATTTTTTTTCCTCCTCTCTATACCTAAGTAGGCTTTACTGGCATATGCCAAAGGGCTTTGCTTATAAGCATATGATGTCTAAACATATTTTAAAATTTAAAAATCTGAAATTTTAAAGTTTTAAAGTTTAAAGTTTAAAAAAGAAAAGGTCATTACAAGGAGTCATCACTCAGGTATTCTACCCTGAGTATTTGTTCTTAGCGTTTAGTACATTAACGTAGGTTAGGCATCAAGGTTAACCCTTTAAGGAGTGCATTAAAAGTACAAATATGAGTAGATGTTGGAAGACATAATTACCTTATATAACATTAATGACTATGGACATCATGTGATGTCTTCATTATGTTTTATACTTACACGTTGAAATTATTGTGTAAACAGAATAAAAGAAGATAATATGAAGTTAACTTGTAAACCCATCTCACATAGGTACAATTTTCCGCTAAATAAAATAAAAGTAGTACAATCATTGGTGATTGGGCATTCCCGGAAAATAGCATGGACTTGTAGTGTCAGTATAATTTGACATGTGAAATATTGGTGGCTTGGCGGTAGTTATTATCCTTTTGGCAATATTAGAAGTAAGACATTTGTTAGTAAAAGAGTTTATTTCAATATTGTGTTGGTTTTTTTAAAGTATTTGTTTTTTATTATTAATTTGGTTGTTGTTTATTGTAGATATGTTATTACCGCTTTTTTTTTAAATTTATATTTACTTGATATTGTTGTGTTCAATGCATATCAGAAGTTCAATTTACATGCTGGACAAAAAAAAATCACTAATGGATTATCGCCTCAATCTGATTAGGCAAATTGTAGAAATATAAAGATTGACACCTAAAGATCAGGTTTGTCAACACAGTCAACACCCAAGTACTGACAGACATCCGTGGCAGCTCACAAGATGTCATTTCATCTGACCACTATGAACAAGTAGTCAACGGAAAAAATAAATTCAAAGAAAGTATTATGTTTGTTACAACATGAAAATAAAGGAACAATAAAGAGAAGACACATACTTTAAATGTTCACACTGTAGCATTGCACTGTGTGTATAGCCTTTATCCATGTTTTGAGGATAATCATACAAAGAAAATATACTAAAACATATTTTTTTTTCATTTTTATGTATTTTTACAATATAAAAAATAAGTTTTGATTGATTAAAAAAAAATTTTTTACTCCTTTGTAACAGTTTTGATGTTAATATGTTACTCACACAGACCTCAACTCTAAAGATGTCATCTAAAGACTAACATAAAGTAAATTAGTAGACCATATGATGCCTTTACTCCTTAAATGGTTAATGTTCTAGTTGCATTTTTATGTTTTACACCGACCTAACTTTATATTTTACATGTTATACACTCACCTATATCTTGTTGAGGCATCAGTTTTGACACTTCTAATCGTACCAGCGAACCCACCATATATATTACACACCCGATGGCACTTGCAATATAAAAATAAGTACCAGTCAAAGCTGTAGCATTAAGAATGGCTTGAGCACTTCTGCACAGCGTTACAACAACTGCTGTCGGCATCACTGGGAAATTAAGTAAAGTTATGAACAGCCATATACCTACAAAGCCGCCAATAGCTGGAACAAAGTGAAAAAATTAGAAAATCAAAGTGATTTGTCAAAGTTATGATAATATCTTTGGTAACAAGCATTATTCTTGGAAAAACACCCAAGCATTTGTCTGTCAGTAATATTTTATAGCACTTTTTATTTTAGTTTATTCTATCTGGATCAACTTATCTAAGAGGGATGTGTTTGATAGAAATAATATTTGTTTAATGTCTGTTAAGACCATTAGCTCATGAATTCTGGCTACACAAAACATTCTAAATTTGACAGTTGCTTCCTATACAATAACAGTTGTGCTATATTCTTCAGCCAACTGGAGAGTTGCTTAACATCATGCTATACATAAATCGGCCTAGCTAATGATTCCATTTGTCAGTAACATCAATGCTTCATACCAAGCACAATTACCACTTAGAACGCTCAATTGGTTGGCTGAATTTCATGAATTTATCAAAAAGAGAATTTGTACAAGAACCAATGCTTGGATGCAGCTACCCAGAAGTTATCAATAAGGTCAAGCCCATAGCATGCTATGACTTGGGCCCCAATCGTTACTTAGTTTGTAACTTCATACGAGTAAAGTGTGTTCAGTGCAGTGTTCAACGAAGTACATATACACTAATTCTAGCCATGTGTTTTCAATCTGCTAATCTTATCGGATTTTACCATTACTAATATTTCTCCATGAGAATTTAGTAGACATAAAAAATTTATCGTTTTCTCTGATTGTATGTTAAAACTTAACCCTGCTTTAGGGTGTTAGTCAAGATGAGTTGTTCCTATGTTGTCTGATACCTCTGTTACTGATTACTATCTTTCTTAACTTAATAGTACTCGACTAGTGAAATATTAACTTCCATGCTATAAATAATACACTCGAAATCGCCAGATTAATATCCTAAACCCTAACTAAATCACTCTGTTTTTGAACCTAACATGAATATAAGTGAACAGCTATAGCAAACAATCGGAATCCATAATTGACTAACACCCCTATTTGAGGATCAACCCAGTATTGGAAGAAATCAGAAAACTCTGAGCAATGTTTTATAGAATGGAAAACTCCAGGACAACAAAGAAATACTCAAGATTATAACAGAGTATAAATGCTGCAACGAATGGCTGAAAGAAGTCCAGAGGGACTTGCAACAGATCAACATAGGAAATATTGAGGATCATGCTGAATGCCGGAATAAAATTAAGAAGACTAAATTTCAACATAAAACATCACAATAACTTGGAAAGAAGTGGACAGCTGAGAGGAGGACAGCTGATATATATATATATATATATATATATATATATATATATATATATATATATATATATATAGATAGATAGATAGATAGATAGATAGATAGATAGATAGATAGATAGATATGTGTGTGTGTGTGTGTGTGTGTGTGTGTGTGTGTGTCTGTAGAAGTTACTAAATATATTTAATCTCCAACTGCTAAGATAAGACTCAAACTTTACATTTAATATCGTCACTATAATAACCACAATAATTTCCATCCTTTTTACGCAGCCACATGGATCAGGTTTTAAAAGTAACTATTTATACTGAACAATGTCTATGGATTCTTCCACATAAGTAATAATTGATTGTCATAATGTGTAGTGACTAATCTTTATGCGGGGTATTTTTTTAACTAGGCCACCATTCAGATCTTGGAAAGTAAGATTTAAAGAAATTTTTAAATGTGGAACCTTACTTTTCTTCTGTAATAAAATAGTGTACATGAATTTTATTTTGACTGATGTTTCCCAATACTGCTGCAAAGTTTTGAATTTCTCAACTTTTTATTTTTTTCTATCATATTTTAGACTTTTTTATACTTGGGTGTGTTTTGAATTGTTTGAACTGAATTGTTCAAATAAAGCTCACAGGTAAGGCATTCAGGGGTTATGTTGTTACTATAACAACATTTATTATCAATTTCACAATATTTTACAACTCAATAGCTATTTTAAACCAGTCAATGTTTTCAAAAAGTGTAATATTTACACACAAAAATTAACAGTAAGCATATTAAAAACTGTGAAATATTCTATAAATATTACTGAAATAAAGTCATACTACTGTAACTAGTGATCATATTTCTGAGCATTATCTATCAATTATATTCTTTAATTGAAATCAAAATGTATTTCAAGATGTATTTTTTAAAATGGAAAACAGTATATTAACTATGTTATAAGAAATAACTTTAAAAAAATTTAGCTTGACTGTGACAAAGTTATTTGAAAATACGGTTACTGTATTTACACAGCTGCATTCTAATACAGCTTAACAATGAAAATCGGCTTACAATTGAAGATAAGGGTGCAGCTTGCGTAGAATGAATAAGTCTCTAGTTGCCAGCCAAACATCTCCCTTAGGCTGAGATAGATAACAGTTGCTTCACCTGGAAAAATAATTTTATTGTAATCGTAGCACACATCTGTCTTGCTGATGCAACAAAACAATCCAGTTGCCACTTGAAGGGACCAGGGAAAAAATAATTATTATCAAGGGTGGCAAAATATAGAGGTTGATTAACAAAATATCAAAAATGAGTGTGTATCTATTTAACCACAATTTACAGTACACTTGATACATACAATAAGTTTTTTGTTTGTGATAGAAAGAGATTTTTATTTTGATGCGATTTTATTTTTATTTTGAAGTAACAACAGCTCCACATAAACAATATTGCACTTTAACAGTTTCTATAAGAACTGACTGACACCTGACAGTGTCCAATAAATAGGCCTCTGCTATCCTCTATTGTCTAACATTTACTGTCTCGCTCTTTTAAGTCTGTGTGCCAAGTACAGTAACAACACCACCAGCTTTGTGGCCCTGACGCCTGATATTCTTAAGACATCCCTTTTCTATTTCATAATGACAGATGAACCATATTTTATCAGTAAGTAAATGTGTTTAAAGTGAATGGGTTATACAGTGGTTGATTGCAGTAAAAATTATTATCCAACAAATAAACAATATTGTGCCTTTACAGTATAAACAAGAAATCTACCTAGTTAGTATGATTTATAGAGGTGAAGGCCTGACCAAGTACAAATTATACAGCATCCTCAGTAGAAAATCAGAAAGGGACCAAAATTTATTGTTTCATATGATTTATTGAGAGTTTCTTAAGGGTCCAGAATTAGAGAGATGTCAATTAACAAGTAACAACTTTAACATTGTATTAACAAACATTCTAAAATTTTGTGTACTTTACTATAAAATGCAAAAACAATGATAATATCAATTCATTACTTCTTTAACTTATACTTTTTTCAATTTAAAAAAAAATTTTAATTACCAAAATGAAGCTGATAAATTGAAAACAATTTTCCTTTTCAAAATGAGAACTTCTTTCACTTGGGTAGCACTGTTTTTATGAGAGAGAAATAGAAACTAGCGATAGCACAAATAACATGTAGAAAAACATCACAATTGCTGCTTTTATATGTGTGTGTGTGTGTGTGTGTGTGTGTGTGTGTGTGTGTGTGTGTGTGTGTGTGTGTGTGTGTGTGTGTGTGTGTGTGTGTGTGTGTGTGTGTGTGTGTGTGTGTGTGTGTGTGTGTGTGTGTGTGTGTGTGTGTGTGTGTGTGTGTGTGTGTGTGTGTGTGTGTGTGTGTGTGTGTGTGTGTGTTTCAAAGGAAATGAGCTACCTAATAAAGTTTGGGTTAATGGAGAAGAGTAGCAGTTAGACTATGTTAAGCATAATTAAAATTTGTACCAATTCCTTAGTAAACAAAATGACTGTAATATCAGGTAGTTTTCCAAAATGTGTAAATTATTTAAATGATTACTCTGCACACTATTAATGCTCTACAAACCTTGTGTCATGAACACACTGATGCCCAATGATCCAGCTAAGAGCAGGACCATAGTACGAACATGTTGTGGACGTTCCATAAAACAAACAGCAAACAGCTTTTGTACATGATCCACTTGTATTAAGTTCCTTTGTCTCTCCTGCACAAGTAAACAGGTCCTTTATTTTTTCTAAATATAATTATTTATTTACTGTATAATATATACATAAAAAGCTCTTTCTCCCATCAGTTAACATATAAAATCAGTAATGGATTTAAGGAGGGGGAGAAGGTTAAACTGACATAGAAAGGAACGGGTGGAGGTTTAATAATTAATTTTACAAGACTTAGAATTTAATTTATACTTTAGAATTGCAGTCTAAAATCATATACTGTCTATAAAGCTGCAATGTTTAAAGAACTATTAATCTTCATTAACAAATTTTTCAATCTATTACTATTTCAGTCATTTTAATAATGAAAAAATGATTGTTTTCTACTAATCACAAAGATATTTGAAGTTTATATTTTATTATAGGTATTTGGTCATAAATAACTGGTACAACTTTAAAATAATTAATTCGTATAGAATTAGGACAACCTTTATTGGAGATGATCAAATTTATAATCTTATTGTTAGAGTACACACATATAAATAATCTTCTTTATAGTTATATCAATTATCATTGGTGGATTTGGTAACTGATTAGTACCAATCATAATTGGTGCACCAGACATAGCATTCCCATGAATAAATAATAAAATATTAGTAATATTACCTCCATCTCTAATATTATTATTATCAATTGATAACCGAGTTGGAACAGGATGAACTGTTTATCCCCCATTATCAAGAAATATTGCTCATATAAGAGAATATGTTGACTTAGTAATTGTTTCTTTGCATTTAGTGGGTATTTCATTAATTTTAGAAGCAGTAAATTTTATTACTACAAATGTAAATATATGTAATTAAGTTGGAACTTCGTAACTAAAGTTGCAATAACTTTTGACCGAATCCCTTTAGTTATCTGAGCAGAGCAGAACTAATTACAGCCATTCTACTATTACTTTCATTAACCATATTAACAGGTTCACTATAATATTATTTAAAGATCAAAATATTAATACATCTTTTGCATGTTCATTTGGGGTGAATAGATGGGGATGCCAAGTCAGCAGAAGCACTGTGCCATGACGAAATGAGTGAATATACTAGACTGTTTGAAATATGAATTTAGTTTTCTTTATAAAAACTCATGTTTTTTATGAGGAAATTCTCATATCTATTAAAACTGGGTGCAAATATTAAAATCACTGAGAATGTATATTACTAATGAAAACCTAAATTCAAACACTGAAATTTACATCAAACATTGAAAAATTTTATTATAATATTGTATCAAAGAAGATGTTATATGCTAAGAATAATTTCATTTTAGTACATGTGATTAGTCATTTTATCATATGTAAATACAGATGAAAAAAACAAATATAGATGAAAAAATATAAATTGAAAAAAAACATTCTATTTTTTGATTTCCATTAAATTTTTTAATCATAGATTAAACCTATTAGAATCTTTAAAAAATAATTCACTAAAAAATATATATACAATGTTCAGTGGCTCATAAGATATAAATAACTTCACACTGTTGAACCTAGCATAGAGAAAACAGAATAAGTAATGTGAAGGATATATGAGATATATATTAACTACGAAGCCAGGAAATGCATTGTAAATGTTTATCAGTTTATATGAAACTTCTGTCCCCAGGAATGTGAGATAGGGAGTTTGAGTTTGTGGCTACCTACAAGAGTTTCACCTTACAAGAGATACCAAGGAATATTTTGTCCAGGGACACAAATATGCCTATAGCAACTGCATAAAACAAGGGCAGAAAAACTGAAGTTTCATGTTTTGTATGATTTTGAAAAGGTGAATCTGAAAGCATACTTCCACACAAGCGACATATCGTTTGGTGTCCCTTTTTACCACGACAACAAAGAAGAATGTTTTTTATCCCATGGTTAAGATCTTTAAAGATAAACTCTTATGTACTGATAATATTTTTTCACTTCGCATTCTCCCTGCCACTTGTTGATCATCGTACCTCATTGGGACTTGAGAAAAATGTCAAATTTTGTAAACTAAATACAGATATAAAAACAAACAAGCCATCTTCTACTTTCATTTGAGTAACATTATGTCCAACTTATCTTATGCATTACTTGTTCTCTTCAATGAACATTAAATGAACAATTGAAAAAAAAGTCAGTTATCATTCTGGCATTCTGTTGAAATAATTGTGGGGATGTAGCAAAGTCGTAAATCACATGTGATTGTATTGCAACTATACAACAGTTTCTTAATTTATTAATTAGTTAGTTAATTAATACGAGGGCTATTCAGAAAGTAGATTACGTTTTTGGATAAAAAAAAAACTAAGTACAGGAAAAAAATTTTATTATATACATTTGAAAGAGGAACTAAAATACTATTTTTCGACATAATCGCCAAACAAATTTAGACATTTGTCATATCGGTGAACTAGCTTTGAAATTCCCGTGTCGTAGAATTCCGCCGCCTGTGACGCCAGCCAGTCAGTCACGCCCGTGAGGGACAGGAAAGGTGTTCTTCTGGTTGACTTCCTAGAACGTGGAGCAACCATAAACTCAGAAAGGTATTGCCAAACATTACGAAACTTAAGACGAGCTATCCAGAACAAGCGGAGAGGAAAACTGAGTGCAAAAGTGTTGTTTTTGCACGACAATGCCCGCCCTCACACGGAAAATCGAACAAAAGACGCCTTGACGGCCTTCAAGTGGGAGATTTTCCTCATCCACCCTACAGTCCGGACCTGGCACCTAGTGATTTCCACTTATTCCCGAAGATGAAGACTTGGCTTGCAACACAGCGCTTTGATGACGACGCAGATCTCTCGCGGGCGTGACTGACTGGCTGGCGCCACAGGCGGCGGAATTCTACGACACGGGAATTTCAAAGCTAGTTCACCGATATGACAAATGTCTAAATTTGTTTGGCGATTATGTCGAAAAATAGTATTTTAGTTCCTCTTTCAAATGTATATAATAAAATTTTTTTCCTGTACTTAGTTTTTTTTTTATCCAAAAACGTAATCTACTTTCTGAATAGCCCTCGTACAATAGTTTCTAGAATTAGTTTTTTTAATTAAAGAGGCTTCTGTTTAAAAAGTGTAATTTTTACAATGTGTTATGTGTACAATACTGTTTGTTCTGTTAATAACTATTGTACAGTATCTAATATTTTGTATGAAACTGAAACAGCCACAATTACTATTTTTAAACCAAGCCAACAAAGAACTGAATTATCAAAGACTAGATTACCACAATCCTATTGTACTACAATGACATTCTGTTGTAAGAGAACTTCAAAAAATAATTGTAGAACTAAATATTAACAAATAAATAGTAACAAACTCACTGCCTGTATGATTATGGATTCAGAAATGCAAACTGCAACATATACTACAGCGATCATCAGCACCCCAGAACTTATCATGAAGATCGTAGTGTAGGGAAAGTTAGGGATAGAATTGAATATCTGAGGCGCACTCATTGCACCGAAGAAGTTACCCAAATTGTACACAAAGTGCAGCATGGCTAGTCTGAAAGAAAACATGCAAACTGTATTTAAATATTACTTCTATTTTATGTTACTTGGTTAACATTTTAAGTGTTATAATTGTGGTTGTGCAAAAAAATTTTTTGATGGATAACCCATTTCACGCCCATTACCTTGATGACTGCACAAAGCCGGAAACTAAACGGATTAACCAATTACAATTAAGGAGCAGAAGCCACAGTATTATAAGGTATCCGATTATGTTACTTTGCGATGTCAGATGTTATAAATTAAATATACAGTGTATATAATGTAACATATAATTTTTAGTGTTGAATTACCTATAGCAGACAGTTTTTAATTTCTTAAATACTAAATCTTTTCTGCAATAAAAACTTCTAAAACAACACTTTTTTTAATGATTACAGTTAGGGTTCAATTTGCGTTTAATTTGTTTTGTTTTTTGTAACGGTTATTTGGTTTTACTAAAAAAAAAAAAAACTTTTTGACTTGGATATCTATCCATCTTGTGTTTGACTGTGTTATATTTGCACATTACTGGAGACCAACTGATACGAACAAATATTGGAAATGTGCCTAATTTATCAAAATCAGTTAATTCAGTAGTATTGCTCAAATTTTAATCATAAATGAAGAAACATAAGCCAGTGTAGTACGTTTGAAATAGAAGAAATTTTCAGGCCCTGTGTAATCAAAACTTAACTCTGACCATCTTTTGTTTTGTTTTGTTTTGTTTTTTAATTGAATACGAGACAGTTTGTTTAATCTGCACCATTTATTTTAGGAACGGATACAACTGAAATATACAGACTCTCCTGCCATGTGAGCAAACTGGAGATTTCAATACGTGAAGTTTCACAAGATGCTGAGATTTGCTGCAAATTTTAAAAGGCAAGACATTTACTGTACAAAACTGATTTAATGACTTTAGTTTGAATGATATCTTTGACAATGCTGACTTTACATTAAATTTAATTTTACAACTACAAGGGTTGATCAGAAAGTAAATAACGTTTTTTTTCTCTAAGCACTTTTTATTAATATAATAAAACAATACTAACTTTACAACATATTTGACACCTTAACTATTTTTCTATGTAGTTGGCTTTCAAATGTAAACATTTGTATAGCTTTTCTATGCCTTCTGTATACTCAGTTGCCATCAAGTTGATGACCTCTCACTAAAACTCTCTTTCAGTTCGATATCACTTCAAGGGAAATACAATTGGTGGAATTGTTAATTTTGTCGCACATTTTAAAGCTGAACTAATAAACAGTAAATATCTGTAGTAGCTCGCTGTTAGCATCTGACTGGTGAGATGAAGTAGGAAGGTCAAGAACAAGACAGTGGCGGTGAAGGGGGAACTGAGCAACTCATCAGAGTAAAACTTTCTTTACTTTCTAAACGGGGGGACAAAGTTGATCGCGTCCGCACCACACTTTAAGCCGTACGTGTCCCCTGGGTAGTGCTAAATGATCAACAATGATGGCAAATGTTTCCCAAAGCCAAAACAAAAACCAAATAAAGCAGAAGAGAAGAAGCAGGAAGGAATCAACTGCCCTTATTAGGGCAGACAAAGTCTCAAACCAGACTGCTAATTCTATACAACACTATAATCATGACACAGACATAAATACATACCACTGGAACGCAGGTGGATTGACCCAGACAAAAAGACAAGGCATAATGAAACAACTAAACAAGTATGACATTGATGTCTTCTTCATTACCGAAGCCAATATATCAGAGAAAAACCAAATCTACTATAAGTTTAGAGATTATAAAATCAGTTGTTTGCACAAAACTAGACAGATCGCAAGTGGCATTTTGGTGGGAGTAAAGGACAGTCTCACCCATAATTTTAAGGTCATTAAAGAAATGATAGACAATGACAAGTCGGAGATAGCCCGAGTGGAAGTATGGAAGAATAACGTCGGATATTCTGTTTACGGAATCTACAGCCCACCTAACAACTCTGGCCTGAACATGGACATGATAAAAGTAAAAAACAGAACAATCATAACAGGCTACTTTAATGGACATTCAACACGCTGGGGTTACCCAGATAGAAACACAGCAGGAAGAGAAATAGAAAACTTTATTGACTCCCATACCATCCAGCTTCTGTATCACCCAGACGATAAGAAAACATACATCCACTACTCAGGAATGTCAACAAACCCTGATCTAGCGATGGTTTCAAGCGACATCTATGACAACACAACTAAACATGTTGCAGAAGATGAAGGAAGTGGGCATAGAGCAGTTGTTACCAAGACAACAATGAGAACCCATAGTAGACACAAGAAAATCCAGCGTGACTTGTGGAACTTCAAGAAGGCCAACTGGAGGTATTTCCGGGATTCTGTGGAAGTGAAGGTGAATGGAATCAACTTGAAAGCCAGTGCTGGAGTGAAGCTGCAACACCTCTGTAACATCATAATGGAGGCAGCAAAGCAACACATACCCAGAGGGAGAGTCAAGAAATACAAACCTTTTTGGAACAAGGAATTGGAAGCATTGAGGAATGAGAGAGACGTACTAAGAGACAGAGCAGAAAAATACAATGACAAAAGCGATGTGCAAGAGTGGCGAAGAGTAAATGCACTATATACCAGGGACATACAAGTGGCAAAAAGAAACTTCTCCATGTTCATTGGACAGTTGAATTATAGAACAAACAGCAAAGAGTTCAGAGATACATAAACACCGTAACAGACAAGTGGGAGGACAAACCAACTGCCCCAATAAAAAGTACATCCAAACCACTATATTGCGACTATGAAATCGCCAAGAAATTCAACACCTTTTATAAAGAAGAATATAAGCTGTCTCAACAAAATAAGAAATACAAAAGAGTGGTTAAAAAACAGCTCAAAAACACTGCTAAAAAAGGCCTTGATATCTTCTCGAAGGAGTACACCATTGCTGAATTGGACATAGCGATATCGAAACTCAAAGTAAATAAATCCCCTGGCCCTGATAAGATCCATTCAGAATTCATCAAAAACTTGGGTGGGGAGGCTAAGGAATTACTGATCAAGATATTTAATGAGGTGTGGTCTGGAAAATCTGAAATGCCAGCTATGTGGAAGAAAGCAATTATTATCCCCATTAAAAAACCAAAAACATCAGGTGATGGAATGCACAACTACAGGCCAATCTCCCGTACTTCAATAATTGCAAAAACTTTGGAAAGAATGGTTGCTGCGAGGCTACAGTACTATTTGGAAAACAACAAATTAATCTGCAATAACCAAACTGGATTCAGGCCTCACTATACACCTATGAACCAAGTGCTGAAGTTCACACAGAGTGTGAAGGACTCGTTCAACAGAGGAGAGTCGGTTCTGGCCATCTTTGTTGATTTCAAGGGTGCCTTCAATACGGTATGGAGATCCCAACTTTTAAAAAAGATCAAAGACTTACATATAACTGGCAATATGTTCTATTGGCTGAAACACTTCCTAAGTCAAAGGTGGATATGCACCAAATGGAAAACGGCAACATCCAAGTATAATCAAACACAGGTGGGACTCCCGCAGGGCGCAGTTCTTAGCTCATTGTTATTTAACATATATATAAACGATCTCCCCAAAGCATTATCCTCCAATCATCTCAACTGTGCGATGTATGCGGATGATGTACTGATATGGCTGGCAAATAGCAACAAAGACAGGAAGGTCTTTGACTCACTTCATGATGGGATGAATGAAGCTATGGAGGCGCTGACCAGATGGAGTAGGAATAACAACATGAAAATTAATGTCCAGAAAACAAGTTACCAGCTCTTCTCACTGAAAACAAAAATACAAAACATACCTCTACAAGTAGAAAAACCTCTACAGTAGTCCAACAGTACTGTAGTACTAAATACCTGGGAGTCATCCTCGACAAAAAGCTCAATCTAAAAGACCACACAAATTACATCACATCAAAGATCTCCTCCAAAACCAATATACTAAAAAGACTAGCAGGAGTAAAATGGGGAGGAACGCTTGATGTACTATGCCAAACCTACAAGTCATACATAAAACCAAATTTCCTTTACGGTGGTGAGATGCTTGCTTTGGCAGGCAGTGATGCCCTGAAGAAACTTGAAACAAACCAGAACAACTGCCTACGAATGATAACGGGTGCCGTGTAGACCACACCAATTGCAGCACTGCATGCCTATACCAACACCAAACCATTGCATAATGAATACAGGTGCAAAGCTATGATAACATATAAGAAGATTCTTCACAGGAAGTACAATAACCCATGGATCCTAGAACCACCAGCAGCAGAACAAACATTAAAAACGCAAAACTATTTTCAAACACTTGATGCTTAAATGGAGATCAAATGGTGTGGTGATCAAGGAGCCTACACAGCTGAAGAGTCCTCTGGACTATGACAGGTATAACATAAGCACTCAACTTGTGGAAACTATAAATAAAGCCAAGGACAACCCAGTCACAGTTGCACTAATTACTTTGGAGACTATAAACAACCTATACCCATCAGACGACTGGTTGCGAATATACACTGACGGATCTAAAATCAGAGGTGAAACAGGGGCGGGAATATTCTGTGAGCATTTTTCTCACTATTTTGCATTAAGCTCGGACGCCACCGTTTTTGAGGCTGAGTTATTTGCAATCGATGAGGCATTGAGGCAAATAATAATGAGGCCATGGTTGAATAATAACATAGTGATATTAGTTGACTCTAAATCGGCATTACAAGCAATTGCTGACAACACATCTGCAGGCTCTATGATAGAATCGATCCAGAAGAAATACAAAATAGTTAAACACATTACCAAGGAATTGGTACTGCAGTGGATCCCGTCACATGTAGGCATACAAGGGAATGAGCGGGCAGACAGGCTGGCCAAACAAGGAACCCTTATAGTGCAGAAACCAAAAAGAATGCTCACACTGGAGGCTCGGATTAGTGCACTGAAGCGAACATCTTATCTTGAATTTACAAACAAAGTCAAGGAAGACATAAAGAACAAGCCTTATGAGAATGTATTAGACTTGTATGGGAAGGTCAAGGACCTCCAGAGGAGGACATCTGTCGCGGTGTTTCGGCTGACAACTGGACACGACTGTCTGAATGAACACTTTTTGATATTCTCTTCTATTACATCAGCTAGTCACCTGCGGGCTACAATTTTAATTTTTGGGGTCTCAAAGAGTGTGGCTTAAGGATATAGTATTTAGTTTATATGTAAATCTGGACTGAATTTTAGAACAGCTCACCACACACCATGAGAAATTATGTGACCCTTTAAATAAGTCAAGGTCACTCACTGGGTAATAGGTCGACAGTTAACAGGGACAAACATCATGAATTTCAACTGCCTAAACCAAAATCTATTCATGCATACGCCCCTTTATTTGCCCTACCTGATGGCTCGCTCCTCAATGGTGGTCACATCACATACATAGCAGTAAAGCGCCATGAAGACAGTGCAAGTGCCCCCGGTGAAGATTACTGGAACTGAAGCCAACAAGTAATATTCTGGCCTTACTTGTGGGAAAACTGAGATTATTCCCCATATGGCATAAGAAGCGCTCAAACCTACACAAAAGAAGTACTTTATAGAACAATTAAATCTAGTACATCAGATTACAATTGACCTGTATTTGTCATGTCAGGTGTAAAACAAAATCAACTTGACTATAAGTGTCACCAATTATGTAGATCAGAGTGATTTAAAAAGGCATTGCACAAACATATACTGAATTTATTTTTTTTAAAAAAAGGACCTTAAATGAAGACTATAACACAAACTGGTAGATCATACTCTACCAAAAAATTCTATTGAGATAATAACAAATTAGCAGATCTTCGTTTCTCAAAATCACCTCCACATATTTTGGTCACATTATACACTAGTGTAACTGGTTACTTCCCTGTAACTTTAACAATACCTGTACAATATCACTTTTCTGCCCCACACTTGCAGAGACAGAGAAACTAAGCTAAATTTCTAGCTTTGGAAGTGAGGTTTCAAGGTCATGATCATTAGCTACTATTTTTTTAGTAATTGCAAAACTGTCATAAGCAAAGCAAGTGAAGCATGGGAGTTATCTACTTATATTAATAAATAATTGAATTAGCAATTGAAATAGAAGTCATAAAAGTCATTAAGCAATAATCATATCTTTCTTATCTTATCTGTAAATGCACAAGGCAATTATTTTCAAAACTACAGTTTAATATAAATAAGTTTTCTGATAGTAAATCCATCATGGACCTAACCTTGATTTTACAGTAAAACCTTGTTTTACATCTATAGTGTATTCTTGCTCTAGTTAGGCCAATGGAGACAGGGGATAAATGTATAACAGAAAAAGCTGAAGATAGTAACTCATAGATTTGAATATGTATACATGACCGAGTTCCAGCGAAACTTCTCTCGCTTATCACTATCCCTTATAAATTTTGATGATCATAATATATTATCAGTCTATTTATTTATATTGTGTTGAGTACACTTTTCTGCTTGTTCTATTCTTTGTCAATTCTACATTCATTTAATATGAGGGCAAGTCAAAAAGCAAAGGTAAATTTAAATTTCCCTCCAAGTCATATGTATGCCCACACTGATTGTTCTACTATAACTCATAATGTCTATCAGCTGTTCATTGAAAGTATTGTTTCATTATTACCTAAGTGTGACTGTGTTTAAAAGACTGCGTAAAATGCATTCTCCTTTATCTGATTGCATCAAGGAAGAGATGCAAGCAGTGATACCTTTCCTCAATTCAGAAGGTGTGAAACCAGCAGTGATTATTTGTCTGCAGCAGCAATATGGAGAGAGCAATATGGAGAGTGGAAGCAAGATATACAAATGGATTGATTGCTTTAAAAGTAGTAGGATGTCTCTGTGTGATGAACAGCATCTTGGTAGGCCTTCCACCTCAACGACTAATGACAATATTGAACCAGTTAAACAAATGATTCTTGATAATCGACAAATTACAGTTGATAAAATATTGCAAGTGAGTTCAATGTAAGCCATGGCTCAGCAAATTCAATTATCCACGATTCTTTAAACTTCCAAAAGGTTTGTGCTCGCTGGGTTCCACATCAATTGACTAGCATCCACAAAGACAATCTTTTCAAAATTTTCCCGAAGCATTAAAAACGATATGAAGAAGAAGGAGATTTATTTCTTCAGCAAATAATAACTGTTAATGAGACATGGGTTCATAATTTTGAACAAGAGAGTAAGCGACAAAGTTTGGTGTGGAAACATCCTTCATCTCCCCAAACAAAAAAGTTAAAAACTCAACTGGCTGCAGGAAAGGTTATGATGACAATATTCTGGAATATGGACAGTTCAATTTTGGTTGAGTTTTAATTTAAAGGTCAAACAATAAACAGTGACAGTTACTGTGAACTACTGCATTTATTGAAGTCAAAAATCAAATCCAAAAGACATGGTAACTTTTCAAAAGGCGTGATTTTGTTTCAGGATAACACTCGACCTCATACGGCTAAAAACATAGTCCTATGCCTTCATAATCTTGGATTTCAGCTGCTGGGCCACCCTCCGTATAGTTCAGACTTGGCTCCAAGCGATTTTTATCTTTTCGGTCCATTAAAAGAATAGTTGCGAAGGAGTTATTATCGATCTGATGAAGAGACCATACAAGCGATGCAAAGTTTTCAGACCACCAGGCCGAAAACCTTCTTTCCGAAAGGAATTCAAATGCCGGTTAAAAGATGGACTAAGTGTATAGAAGTTGGAGGAGTTTATGTTGAAAAGTAATGCTAGTATCACCTATGTCAGTACAATAAACAGATTTTTTCAATTTCACTTTTCTTGACTTACCTAATTCTCAAAATTTATTGTTATACTTATTGAGTAAAACAATAAGTTTTGTTAATAGAGGTAATACAAAAACATATCAATTATGACAAAGCTAGAAAAGGTGGAAGAGTAAACACAAAACAATAATTACATTCCTTGCTGAAATAAAGAATATGCTTTATTTATTATATTGCACTTTGAAGATTCTCAAAGATTCTTTTTTTGGTCATGAATGACTTTCTAGGGTTATTATTATACTGTGACCTTTGTAGATCAATTGTGTCCCTTTTCTATATTCCTGAGATGCTCAGTAACAACACCCTTTCCAGCCTTAGTCTCTTCATAAAGTCTAGGATTTGGACAGGATTCAAGGTGGGTAACATCCCCTCTTCTAATTGGTGACACCAATTTTTTATCGAGGTGCTTGCCGATGTTTGCTCTGCTAACTACCTTTCAATTTTTTCCTCATACTCGTAACCCTTATCATGAAGGTTCTGTCCCATTTGGCCAGCTTTTTTTGTGTGATGAGTTCCAGCTTGTTCTTTTTTAAGTTATTACTTATGATAAGTAGCTAAGGAAATGAGGTTCGCCCATAAAGAGCCCTGCCTGCACAGATAAGGCTATGATATACTGGGAGTGTGCTAGATCTTCTACGGCTCCATTTGAAACACCATTAGGCCAGTGTCACTCACTCCATCAGCATGAGTCACTTTACACTTTAGGTTAGCCAGGTTATGTGGAGTGGGGTGTGGTGAGACGAGGTGTTTCGTAGCTTAGTAGTGAGTATAGTGTGTGTGTGTGTGTGTGTGTGTGTGTGTGTGTTTGTATGTGTGTTGAGTAAATTAATGAGAGTAGAATGAATTAAAGGTGTAATGGGGAACTTGCAGCTTTAACTCTACGTAATACCCCTCCATAAGTAGAAATTTTGAAACAAAAGTTAACCCAAAATGCACTGACAAAAAAAATAGAGAAAATGGTAACAACTGTATACACAAATTTTAAAAACCTTTAGCTTTCCTTTTGAAATGAGATGCAACAATGTTTTATTATTCTTAATATTACTTTAAATATTATTTGATTTAAAAACACCTATCTTTCTACACTTACCTGCAATAGAAATTATCAAAAAAGGTTTTCTTCCATTGTTGTCACTCCAGGGGCCGACGAAAAGTACAAAGATTGATGGTATTAAAGACTCAGCAAACATACGCATCATCATGATGTTTGCTACTAGTGGTTGTACGAGGTTCTCTACTGACACTGGGATAGGATCAATGCAGATAGAGTTATTGAAATGAAAAATCACTTTGCAAGTCTTGTATTCTAAAAAATTTGCCACCAATGTATCTGCAAACAGAATTATTTACGAGTGACTGTCCTGAGCTGTAGAACTCTAGTAATTCCATTTATAAATTAAAATCCAATTATAATAATTGTAATTTTATACAAATCCGAGTAACATAATACAGAGTGTTTCAAAAAGTGATACAATCTTAACGGGAAATAAGAAAGTTACTTTATTCTGTTAGTTACAAAAACTGTTGAAAGTGGGATCCATTATGCAAATCATAGAACTAAGTACGACATTGCATGTTCTTAACCACACATTGTAACATTTGGTTGCAGCAACACATCGTTTGACTTCTCATTACAATTCAGGAATGGCATGAGGATGATTTTTGTAAGCAATAGCCTGAAGATGTCCCCAAAAGAAAAAGTCAGGTAACTATTCGCTGTTTATTGTGTCATGATAAAATGTTATAAAAATTTTAATTTGTAACATTGCACACCAAACATCTAATTTTTGTTGAGTATACAGGGCACTCATATAACTACGAATGCAATAGTTCTATGAATTTACTTATCCATTAAGATGAAAGTATGCTTTGTCAGACCAAAACCTATGATTGAGTTACAGAGGACATGAACCACTGACAGGAAGTTTTAGTTTTTATGTTGTCTCCTGGTAACACTGCATTACCAACAAGAGCTTTATATGGATACATCTTTAAACACGTAAATAATGTAGCATAAGCACTACCAACAGAGAGTCAGACTGAAAAGACAAATATCATAGAGAATTTTTGTGACTAATAACATATTCAGCTTGCATGTCAACCAACTTTTCTGATGTTACCACACTAAGTCAACCACGTTTTGATAAATCTACCACATTATCTGTTTCTTGGAACCTGTCATACAGCCACATACTGGCAGACTTGTTGGTGCATCATACTGATGTATTCAGTTCTGGGAATTGCATAATGGAATCCATTTTCAACAGTTTTTTACAAATAATTCATAGAATGAAGTAACTTTCGTGTTTCTCCATAAGGTTGCAACTTGTTTCATACACTCTGTGTAATATAAGTACAGTATTAAACCTAATTTGTTAAAACTACTAACCTGACAGAATTTTGGAAAAGAAAATTAAAATGACAACAACTTCCACACAAGTAGACCACAGAGACAATGGCCGCCTTGTGTCTGATATTATTACATTAGTGCTGTCGCCTGAAGAAGGTGTAGGCAAGAGTGAAGCCTGTTCGTCTAACGATGTCCTCTGAGTAGCCATTCCTATAAATATATAAAAACTTCATTAAGCTTCTTTTTAATCTTGTACTTTACTAAACATTACACGTTATAATTAGTGAATGTAAGTTAATCAGTTGGAAAGTATTTTTGCAGTATTAATTGATGCAGCCATCCATGCAAGACCCACGAAATGTGCTCCGATTTCAGTGTAAGCAAAACTGTTTGGTTTTCCTTGGCAGAGATAAGTATGCGGATCTTGATGTGTGCCTAGCACTGCTGAGGACCTCTACTGGGGTGCGTTCTGGGACTAAGCAGCCTATGCGTGCTTGGCAGGCACATGGATGTTGAATTATGTGTGTCAGAGCCTATAATTCGGTCTACCAAAAACATGTGGTTTATTACCTGTGTTTATATAGATAATGGATGTTAGTAGTGTTTTGGTTTGAGGAAGCGTAACTTTGTACTGGAAGTCTAGAGGAGTGCTGAATACATGTATGCCAAAAACAGTTCGATACGCTTTGTCCAACTTCTTTGAATGTGTCTGTAGTAATGGAAGTGAAAATAATAACAGTAATAATTTGTACTGAAGTTATTCAGCTACCTTCTCCAAAGTATTTAACAGTAAAAAACCAAGCACTGATCCTTCACACACTCTAGTACTTGTGTTTGTAACAAGCCTAGTTTAGATTTTGGTGTGGTTATAGGACGAACTGATTCTTTTGCATGTTTATTCTTAGTGTTACATATATTTATGTGGCCTGATGTTTCAGTTTGGGATAATGATAGTAAGACTATTTGTATGCATGATGGGGCTACACCAGACAAGCACAACCGTTCCTAAATGTCTTCCTGAACATTTTCTGGAGAAGTAAATCCAAAGAACAAGCCCCTAATTTTAAGTGTGATACCTTTTTGTTGAGCTAAAGAAAGAAGTTGCAAAAACCAAAGCGAAGTAACTTCAAGATTTAGTGCTTGTGATGAGAGATGTTCCTAATAAAAGTTCTGTTAGAATCTGTTGATACAATTACCATAACATAATCTTCCAATAATAAATCTTTCATCAAGTCACTTTATATTTTGCTTTGCTTTGAAGACTTGGACGTACCCAAAAACCGTTGATTGCAACGTTTTCCTTCACTCACAACTATAATAAAATCATCAGGATTAGTAAATTTTCCTCGGTGAACATTGTATATTGTGCGATTAAATTCCAACACAGGTGTGGACGTTTTTATTTCCACTTGGCTTTGTACAGTTGGCATAGTGTAAAGGCGCCTCAAAAAGTACAACTTGGAATTCCATTGTCAGCTGTTCCGTTGTAAGTCATATCAGATGGTGAACTGAATCAGCTGCTTTAACACTGAGTAGGCCTACATGTTGCGCAATGGACTGCACACCTTCAGCCACAGCTAAACAAGTCACTATAAATAGATTGCAGAGAGAACTGGATCGGTTATGAATGCAAGTCGAAGTTTGTAAACCTATTTCTCATTTCTCTCTCCATTGTAGATTATGAATCTTCCTACCTCCCCTCTTCAACTTACGCTCTCTCTCTCTCTCTCTCTCTCTCTCTCTCACACACACACACACACAACGGCCAACAGAAAATTTAAAATAACGTTGACCGCTCCTGCAAATGTATCGCCCAGAGAATTATAGAATCTTCGGCCAAATAATTAAAAAAGCTTGACGGCTTTAGTTCGTAAATATATTTTGCTGAAGCCACGTATTAAAAAATCTGTAGGCAAATTAATATGGACTATACAATAAAAGTTCGCTAAAAAGTAAGCATTAAAAAATCGTGGCAAATTCGATAAATGTCTCGTCTCGTAAGAGCGGATCCAGCCGGTTTAAAAGCTGTGGGGGGGGGTCTGACCCAAGGACAAACCCGTTAACTCATAAAATATTATTGTTATTATTTCCAATAATTTCGTGCACATATGCAATAATTCCATATGAGCCTAAGTACATTTTTTATCTACTTCAATGTAATAAATTAAATCTTTAGGACAAAATCTAAGAAAAATGTTATTTACGTACGTAAATATTTGTTTATTTTGGGGAGTCCCTGTCACATGGAATACATAAAACTAAATACAGAAATTAATAAAAATCAAAATTATAAAAGAAATAAATGAAAATACATTTTATAAACACTTTTACTAAATTCAAGGTTTTAATTGGTAATTCACTTCAGATAACGAAGTCAAATTTTCATTTTTCAACTTCGCGAATTCATCAACAATTTTGTTTGGGTAAATTTCGTCTGCTATTTCTCTGTTCACATTCTTTCTTCCCTCTTATTTTTCTTCCTTCTTTCCCCCTTTCTCTTCAAGGATAAGTTAAAGTTTAACCTGTCCCGCTGTACCTGTGCGTACAGGATTCAGAGATTTTTTTTTTTTTTTTTGTTTAACGTCCGAGAATACACGAGTTTGAATACAAGAGTAAAATTATGCCAATAGTTGGCATTTTTATTTTACTTAATTAAGTAACTAATAAATTGATGTTTCTTCAAACTGTTTCCAATTCTAATGGGGGCTGCAACCCATACATCCCCCCCCTAGATCCGCTAATGCTTCTCATCGTAAAAGCATTGAATTTACAAACAGTGAATAATGTCAGGTATACTGTTTCTATTTTAAATTTATACAGTACCTTTATGGTCCTTCATGTTTCAGATTTGAACTATGTACGGTACGTATATTGTGTGTGTGTGTGTGTGTGTGTGTGTGTGTGTGTGTGTGCGCGCGCGCGCGCGTGCGTGCGTGCGTGCGTGCGTGCGTGCGTGTGTGTGTGTCTTGCAGGTTCTGGGAAGTCTGTTTTATCATGTTTGCCGATAGGTGCCGAGCCGGAATGTTTAGTTGTGATAACTGATAGGCCTACTTTGTTTTAAGCCGGGTTTAAACGTTTAACAAACGTTAGTAATATTTTGAACTCTGAATTTGTAACTAACTAAGTGTTTTGGTAGCAATAATCGGAACTCGGTGTGGTCGAGGTGGCTGAGGTGACCAGTCTGCTGCGATTCTAAACGTGCGCGACGTAGGTTCAAGACGAGGAGCTGTCTCGTTGACGTATGAGAAACAAATTTCCAAAAAGAAACAAAAATCACAATATTTTTTTAATCATAAACTTTTTGAAAACAAGTTCACCGTCGTAATCACCGTTAAAATTTGCATAAATTATCAGATTAAATTTAAAATGCCAGCGTATACATAATTTAACGCTGATCACCATGATTTCAAAAAAAAGAGCGAAATAAAAAATTACGATTTTTGTAAAAGTTTGGAATTGTCACTTTTGTGAAACGGTTGAACGGATTCTGCCGATTTTACTTTTGTAAGTACAAAGTTTGAATTAAATCGCGCCAAAATTACGGACAATACACATTTATTTACCGTACTACGAGTATATGTGTAACGACTCTACAGAAGGTGATTTAGAGGTCAAGAAGGTGATTTAGAGGTCTGGGTTTATCATGATGGCCGCTCCAACAGTACAAAAATTAAACGGAAATTTTTGTAAAAATACCGCGTCGCCAAGTACAGATTGGCAAGAAAGTTAGTGTTGTTTGTTGAAGGATTTATTGTTAGTGTATTTCATTGCTTTGTGTAGCGGTCTAGAGTAGAGAGACTGTGTGTGAATGCTATCACTGCTCCTGAGGACACTGTTGTTGACTAGTGATGGGTTGCTATTTAACAATCTGTTATTTTTTAACTGCTAAATGGTTTTAGCATTAGCAGACTGCTAATCACACTTAAAAATAACAGATAATAAACAAACTGTTAAATAACAGGGTTAGAGCACACACTGCTTCCGACCTGCTACGGTACTAACTGCTAACGTATACTGCTAACTGTTGAACCTGTTAAACGTTGAAGCTGCTAATCTAACTGTTGAATAGCAGGGACATAACACACTGTTTCGGACCTGCTAACTGCTAAAGTCTACTGCCAACTGTTGAACCTGTTAAACGTTGAAGCTGCTAATCTAACTGTTGAATAGCAGGGACATAACACACTGTTTCGGACCTGCTAACTGCTAACGTCTACTGCCAACTGTTGAACCTGTTAAACGTTAAATTTAGCTTCAGCTGCTAATCTAACTGTTTAATAACAGAGTCATGGCACACTGTTTCGACTGTTTCCGACCTGCCAACTGCTAACTGCTGAACCTGTTTAACGTTGAAGCTGCTAATGTAACTGCTAAACAGGAAACATTGTCAGTGTTTCTATCCATTAATTGTTGTTGGCTACTGTCCTGAGATTCAGATTGCATAGTAGTATCATATTTTTCTTTGTTAACTGTCAATTTAAATGAGGGTGTTTTTTTATAAATAATAAATGTAACACACGTCGAACTTGTACTTTTAACATTATAAAAATATTTAGCTTAAAATTATATTTTAAACATACGAATTATAGATTAACAAGTAATTATTTGTCCTTCAAACACTTATTTTTCTATTTTTCACACAATTATAATTACAATAATATAGTATATAATAAATGATAATATTATTTTAAATAATGTGATTATAACAAAAATAAACATTATCAGAACCATTATGATAGTCTATAATAAAATACTTGAAATAATACCTAACAAGAACATTTTAATTTATTAGGAACATGAATAAATAAGAGAAATCTAAAAAAAGATAGGCCTCCATAGATAGCCTACATGTATTAAAATACAATAATATTTTTTAAATAGCATTTTAATTAATTACAAACATCGAACATGTCCCTAATCAAATTAAAATTAATTCAATTTATTTTTTTTAATTTAAATTATTATTGTATCATAGGTTTAGAAAAGGGTGCTACAAAATATATTTCATATTACTTGACAGTGCGTGAAAGACAAACCGAACACAATTAATTGCATCTTTGAACTTAGTATGTTCATTGTATTTCTCATTATCGTCAGAGATTTATTCACAAATCCTATAGACAAATTAATAGTGCAGGAAGGGTAGGACAAAACGTGCCAACTGCATCCTCACTGTATTTGTTTATCTCAGCTGCCAAGATAAGGAATAAAGAATAAAGTAATGTGACAATACTATTTAAGCTGCGTTTTCCTGCTAAGGTCGTTGTTGGCAGTCTAGAAAATTAGCAGTTAGCAGTTTACCTGTTATTTTTAACTGCTAATTCTAATTAGCATTAACAGAATTAGATGCTAAACAAAAATAGCGCTTTTGCTAATCACTATTGTTGACACTGAGCAGTGAGCAGTTGTGATCACTCTTCAACCATCCTGTTCTCTGATCTCTGGTCACTGCTTATTTTTGCCTGTTCTTTGTTTTACAAGGAAATTTACGCGCCTAACCTAACCTAACCTAACCTAAAGCGGTAATAAAAGAATACTGAAATATAAGTTAGCCTATTATTTATCTTTATTAATTAATAACATACTATTTTACTATACCTAATAATTAAGGCCTATTTGTTTTATTTTCTTTTAATTAAACATATGAAAAGCGTATTTCTCCTTTTAATAACTAATCAGTTTCAGGTACTCAACTAATAATTTAAAAAAATTACACAAATTATTTATTTATATTCCTTATTTTACCGATTCCAAGTTTTATATTTGTTAAATTTTTGTATTTATTTTTGCTTCACATAGACTACTGTGAAAACACCTAAAAGTTTTTTTCCTGTTATTTTGATTATTGGCCTACACTATTACCATTTTATTAACGTTTTTTTAAATTATAATAATATTATTTGGAACAAAATCGTTTTTAGTCTATTTATTTTTTTGCCGACACATAATTATATGTTAGGTACGGTAGCTTATAATTGTATGTATGTATATATATATATATATATATATATATATATATATATATATATATATATATTACAATAATAAATTGTCTACACTTATTTTACTAATTTGATAATATAACTCTACTTTCACTTTACATTTTTTGAATAACAGGTATTTTTCATTCGAAATTTACTAGAGCAATAAACAGCATTAAGTTGAGTAAGTAGTTAGCGCACGGTAGCACGTTGTCCTTTTTGTAGACTGTTATCTAAACTGTGATTAAATCACTGCTACTTTTCACTGCTCAGAGCATTCACTGCTAACAGTAAAACACTCGAAGTCCAAAACTAATCTGGTGGTCTCGTGACCAAATTCTTGGAATCACTCCCTTGTGGAATGGCTTCAGAGATTAAATTATCTCGAAATACTATTTACAATGCTCACCATTGTCTTCTCTTTGTTAACATTTCAGTCAAACATCAACGGCTGTACTCAAACTTTTGTGACGATGTCCTTTGCCTATGTCAGCAATAAAGATTGCAATTATGAGCTTGTCCAATCTAACCTATCGTCTCAGATCATCATTAATGTTTACAACTAAAACGTATACAATTTGTAGTTCAGAGAACAGTAAGTCTCGCGAAATATTCTTAATTAATTGTCTGCCCACCTCCACGACAGCGCTCTGATGCGCTCGTGACCGCCAATTTAGGGGAAATATTACTGGACAAACTTTATTGGAAATGTTGTGCTCTTTCAAAATCATGACAGGTCTTGCCGTTCAGCCAGTATTACAGGAAATAGCCAGCCTACAATCGTTATCAGAGCTGCCATCTCGAAATGGAGCTGAATGGAAAAAATCTTACCTTATGTCGTTTGGGGGTTTATACAAGGTATCGAATTTCAAAACGATCGATCAATACGTTTGGCCAAAACTGCGTAACAAACAAACCACAAGCCGAATGGTCAAGTTGTTGTACGGGACTCGCTTCGCTCTGTCGGAGAACAATAAAATCTTTTGTAGAAATACCAATGAACGCCAATGCACGTCGTATCTTATCATATCGTATCAGAGAATGTTGAGATAGTACTTCCCGGTACAGTTTAATCAAACACAGTACTGTATAAACAAAGAACATAATTCATATGTCATAGGTTATATACACGAATCTAACAGATTTAACCTATTCGTGGAATATATAACAAGAGCCTTCATTCATACATTACTTAGAAGTGATGCTTAAAGATCATGAAGATTTTTTGTTCAATTTTAAAATTAAACTTTGTCCACGATTAATAAATCTATTTCTGCTACATAGAGTGCGTGAACAAATCAATTGTTGGATATTAACAATAAGTCTTTGAACCTGCATCCTACTGTCGGATTTTTTATTATAGACCTCTGACTGATTCGTTGTTACAAGCAAACGAAAAATAATGTAATAAATGTAATTACACCGTTACCTTAATTGTTCTGTTCTGAACAATTACACATATACAATTTTGTTTAAGAATTATATACAATTTTTTTTATAGCAATATTGTTTGAAAACACAGTTTTCCAGAGTATTTTTGCTGTTGTTGAACTTTAAGATTTTATCAAGGCCAAGAATTTTAGAGATAACATTTTTTTTGCAGCGACTGAACACAGAACTGTTGTAAAATTTATACTAAAAATTGGGATTTTTATGTCCCAATTCTATTAATTCGGTTGTTTTTTTTTGTGAATTAACTATAGTTATTGACTACTTAACTATAGTTAACTATAGAATACTTAACTATAGTTATTGACTTTCTTGGAATGTTTTCGCACGACAATAACCGTTGAAATATCGTTAGTCGTATGTGCTAGTGATAAGTTATTTTAAAAAAGGTATTTTTAAAAACTGACTTAGGCCTACCTAATACCAAAAAGTTAAACTGGCTGCACTACGCCGTGCTCAGTGGTCGAGGTACATGCTTTGTGAATGTAACAAGTCAAACCTTAAAGTTTCTTTGTTTATGTGCCAGTGGTATTCACGTGGTTATAAGTGAAATCCTTAATGTATTAAATTTTAATCTTTTTGTTAGACTATACTTTATGAAAACGTGCCAAAATATCCTAATATGTATTCGCAAATCTCCAAAACAGTTTATATTTAATGCTAGCTCATATGTTTAACATGAAAAACATTCTACACTCTGAAAAGTCCGACCGGCAAAACGTTATACAAGTCCAAGGCTCGGTGCGTATCCACTGTTGCTGAGTCCAGACTGTACTTTCACCGCGTATCTTTTATAACTTTCAATTGTCAATGCTAATTTTAATAATTGTTCAATATTTTGGTAATGATATCATGCCGATTATTTACATATAAGTATTATTTGATTAATATTATTACAGCGTAATAAGCGGTTTACAAAAGATAATAATAATAATAATAGTTATAACTCTGTACAAAATCAAAACAAAGATTTAAAAAATTCCATTTTTTTTTTTTAACGTCCGGCTATATTGTGCCCACTTGGGCTAATGCAGACGATGGGATGATTTATAGCGTATGAAAATGCCAAGCCCTCGCCGGGAATCGAACCCGGGTGAAAGCCTAGTACGCTATCAACTAGACCACCCAGATAATCAGGACATTACAGGTAACAATCGCTGCAAAATATTTCTTTTTATCCCCAAAACTCTTAGTCTGGTAAAATCTTAAAAGTTCAACAACAGCAAAAAGACTACGAAAAACTGTCTTTTTTAAAAAATATTACTTTAAAAAAAACTGTACGTAATTATTTTAAAAAAATTGTGTATGCCTAATTGTTCAAGATAAAACAAAATTAGGGTACATGTAATTACATTTCTTACATTATGTTTCGTTTGCTTGTAACATGAATCAAAGTCCGACATCTGTAATAAAAAATCCGATAGCAGATTCAAAAGCAGACATTCCAATATTGTACGTTTTAAATTATATTTTGTAATGACTGACGACTAAATATATTGTTGTCTCGATTCGTTCTAAAGCCTATTAGGCTTGATTCAATAACGTAGATGCGGGGGGATCAGGAGATATATCCTCTTTGAAACATGGTTAAAGGAAAAATTACGATTAGACAAAAACAAGCAAACAAATATCCGTACGAAAGCACACGAAAATCGCATCAATAGTTCCGATTTGGATAACCTTCTTAAAACTCGCCTGCCTACACTAATCTTGGAATAGTTTTAGCCAAACCAAAATGGTTCACATTTATTTAATTATCTGTACAAAAATCCAAACATTGTTGTTCTTGGTCCAAACATTACCCCTATAACCAAAACATATCCCCTGTAACATCTCAGTTACTTCAATTTCAGATCCTTCTTCCGATCACAATCCTTTAATCAGTTCCACCACTTTATATATAAACCCTCCTCACCCTTCAAAAACCGAAAAATTGATTGGCGCTCATTCTGCCAAGACCCGCAAAGTAACCTACTATAAACACTATTTCCAAACTTCTCTACCTCGGCCACACTCTATAACATGACATAACAACTGCCATTCTAAACAACTCACATTGCCTTGCTCCGACCCCTAAGCGATTTGACTTGCTGCTACGCAGGAAGAGACGTTACCGTAGGTTGTGGCGAACGATAAAGTCCTCTGCTCACAAAAGGCAACTAAGCAAACAGACGGCTCTGGTTAAGGCTCTGCTAGTGGACTTTACAGAGGACTCCTGGGATAGCTATCATCCATCAACATACAAAATGAGTCAGTTTGGAAGACTTCAAGAGCTCTCACCGGGAGGAAACTATTAAACCATCCCCTAGAAGGCCTCACCGGTTTAAAGCTGAAAACTTTTGCTGACACGATGGAGCAACAGTTTTTCCTTCATGCAAACCTATTAGAGCCCGTCCACTCTAAACTGATTCAAGACCACATTTAAAATTATCTCAACCAGCCTTTCGAAGAAGCTCCATCTAAAATTACGAAATCCAAAGTAGCAGGTCAGCTCAAACGACTAAACCTGGAGACAGAATCCATCGGTGCTTTGGAACGTACAAAATCTCCCCAAATGCAATTCCCTACCTTAAGTCAATTTTTAACTCAGCTCTTTTTCTAAACCTTTCTGAAAACAGAAAAAATAATTCTTCTTCCTAAACCACGTAAACCTCCTCTTAAAGCTGAAAATCATAGACCTATTTCTTTACTTCCAATACTTTCAAATTGATTCTTTGCTTAATTTCATCTCTTCTTTCAGACTTTCTTCGACAGGAACAATTCCGACGGGAACATTCTACGTCACTGCAGCTGGTCTGAGTCATAACAAGTCTCGTTGATGTCACTAACAAAAAGCTCTCTACAGTAGCAGTTTTACTAGATGTAACCGTGCCTGGCACGACAAACTATCACACTCACCATCGATGAGTGTTTTTAAAAACATTCTACGTCACTGCAGCTGGTCTGAGTCATAACAAGTCTCGTTGATGTCACTAACAAAAAGCTCTCTACAGTAGCAGTTTTACTAGATGTCACCGTGCCTGGCACGACAAACTATCACACTCACCATCGATGAGTGTTTTTAAAAACATTTTAAAATCCTTTTTTGGAACAGTTTCCAAGTCTGCTTTGCAGGTTCCCTCTCGAGTGGCAGATCTATTTTTGCATGAGTTCCTCAACGGTCAGTTCTTGGGCCTCTTATTTACTCAATTTATACAAACGATCTTCCAATTAATTCCCAGCGTAAAACGCTCTCCTTTTACTGATGATGCTAGGTTCCAGAGTAGCTCTATGAATCTGAAGATGGCTGCGAAGAATGTCCTAAAGCAACTACAATATTTTTCACCGTGGCTTAAAAAATGGAGAATTGACATTAATACAGGCAAATATGAGGCTGTCTCTTTCACGAGAAAACTGAAGACTAAACTTCCTCCTGTCCTGTTAAACCAATAGCATGGAAGCACTCGGTCCAATATCTTGGAGCCACGCTGGACAGGAATCTCACTTTTTCAAGTAACATAACATCAAAACTTGGACAAGATATGGTAGGCTACTAATTAACAGATTTTATCCTCTTCTCAATTTTTGCATTCCCTTAGCAACACTTGCTAAACTCACTTTAAACAAAAAAAAAAGTTCCGTTTTCACTTATGCAGCACCAGCCTGGTGGTCCCTTCTTTCTAAACATAACAAAAACAAACTGGAGTCTTTCCAGAAAGTAAACTTCACGTAATTACCATGGTTTGCTTTCAATGAAACATACGACAAGCCCTTTAAAACGACAACTATGGAAGAATTTGTAATTTTTTTATCCAAAAATCTGTTTAAACAAGCCGAAAACTCATCCTTTACACTTATCAATAAACTCAACCCAATACAAAAAAATAATGTCTCGAGCCTTAATTAATCTTGCGCCATAAGTCTCGGCAAACATTTTTTAAAGCTATCAATGTTTTAAGTCAACTCTAAAACATAATCTATTCTGAACTAAACCGTTTTCTAATTTATAAAATTATAACCATCCATTACTGTTTGTTAAATCACTCTATGAACAAAAAAGTTCACTTTAAAAAATCTTTGTTATATATAATACATGTAGTCATTGAATTTTTTCCAGGTACTACAAAAAGATAGACGACAACCCTTGTTCATTCTGGTCTGGTCTGGGAGAAATAGTTCAAGTCCGGTTGTTTCCCAGCTCAACCGCAGGCTGACGTGGACTTTTCCAGTTCGGAATGGTGAGTAAGAAGTTCGCATCTTCTTTACAGTTGGCCGGATTCCTCCTATTTCCTCCCGAGCAAGTTGTGGTGTCTTGTAGAGTAGTTTCGGGTAGTTGTTCTGTGGTGGCTGGTCTTCCTCAATATTATGCAGAACAACGACTTTCGTCCTGTATTTATACTCGAAATTATGGCAGGAACCATAATTTGTTAGAGAAAGAACGCAGCAATCACAATGAAGCTACTGTGTATGGGAGACGCGAGCACTGCGAAACAATCAGAACCGAATATTGGTTGACTAGAACAAATTAGGTTCGCAGGCATAGGCTGTTTGAAAGCCGGGAGAGAAGTTCGGGAATTTATCGTGGGTGTTTTTCAGTGTCAGTAAGCGGAACCAGGTTGTGTAACTCAGTTCCTATATTGTTTAAGCGATGAGAAAAACAACTGATTGCTAAAACAACATTATTAAGTAATATTTATAAATTATTAATGTATCCAATACTTCAATAATTATTGACCGAATCAGTTTTCAAAGTAGAATCGGTAAGACTATCTAGGCATTAAGTAAAAGACCCTGCCTTTAGTAAACTATACCTTAATTTAGGATTGTAATGTAACATCCGGTTATAGTAGGTTTCATTTGTAATGTTTCATTAAGGTACAATGTTAGAATTCAGTCATTAATTTTATAGGTTGTTGTTTTAAATACGATGTAGAATAAAGTACGACATATTTTATTAAATAATTAAATGTAATGAATGACATTGCTTTAAAATAACTAAGAACTCTTGCTGTACATTGTTGTAGCCTATATTATAACTTTTCGCACTAATTGCGAAGTTCACACGGTCCTCACTAGTAGAATTATATTGTCTCTGAATCTATAATATTGTTAAAAGGTTATTTGGGTTTGCAGTAAATTTAAATGCCTCACAGCCGAATATTTGTGACACAGTATCAGCTGATACGGAATGGAATAGATAAGCCTGCTGTAAATACATAGATAATTGCCACCGGCCGGCTTGTGATTGTACGAGTACCAAAGCGCATTGCCAAACTGTCTGTGGCATGGTTTGACTTGTTGCCCCTTATTGCAACGCGGATGTTAAGATAATCAATCGTCTTTGTCTTATTATCAAACTGGGTTAGAGATCGAGGCCACCGAAGAATTCTCACACAAAGTTGCATTCACTGTAAATAGATTTTTTTTTCTTCCAATGAACTGATTATTGATTTTAGTTCTTTTTGTCTGTATGCTGAATTGGAAATGAAACGGTTGAAACTATTATGATAAACTCTGCCAGTGTGTGTGTTGTGTGTGTGTGTGTGTGTGTGTGTGTGTGTGTGTGTGTGTGTGTGTGTGTGTGTGTGTGTGTGTGTGTGTGTGTGTGTGTGTGTGTGTGTGTGTGTGTGTGTGTGTGTGTGTGTGTGTGTGTGTGTGTGTGTGTGTGTGTGTGTGTGTGTGTGTGTGTGTGTGTGTGTGTGTGTGTGTGTGTGTGTGTGTGTGTGTGTGTGTGTGTGTGTGTGTGTGTGTGTGTGTGTGTGTGTGTGTGTGTGTGTGTGTGTGTGTGTGTGTGTGTGTGTGTGTGTGTGTGTGTGTGTGTGTGTGTGTGTGTGTGTGTGTGTGTGTGTGTGTGTGTGTGTGTGTGTGTGTGTGTGTGTGTGTGTGTGTGTGTGTGTGTGTGTGTGTGTGTGTGTGTGTGTGTGTGTGTGTGTGTGTGTGTGTGTGTGTGTGTGTGTGTGTGTGTGTGTGTGTGTGTGTGTGTGTGTGTGTGTGTGTGTGTGTGTGTGTGTGTGTGTGTGTGTGTGTGTGTGTGTGTGTGTGTGTGTGTGTGTGTGTGTGTGTGTGTGTGTGTGTGTGTGTGTGTGTGTGTGTGTGTGTGTGTGTGTGTGTGTGTGTGTGTGTGTGTGTGTGTGTGTGTGTGTGTGTGTGTGTGTGTGTGTGTGTGTGTGTGTGTGTGTGTGTGTGTGTGTGTGTGTGTGTGTGTGTGTGTGTGTGTGTGTGTGCGCGCGCGCGCGCGCGTTCGCACGCGCTCGTAGTTTGTGACGAATTTGAAATATTTTTCATAACTCAAAAAATGTTCGTCAAACTTTCTCTAATTTTTATATTTTTTTAAATATAGAAGCGCGTGCAAATTTTTCTTCTCGAATGTAGGAAATACCCTGCATTCATGCATGTATAAAACATGCATAAAATTTGCATCATACTTTTACTTTCTTCTTACTTGTTTACTTTTTTATAGCTTCCAAACCGCATTTGGGGGGGGGAATAATCAAATGTGAAAAAGTAATTTTTGTCTGCTATTTATTACGTAAATGTCCGTAAACCGTCGTAGATCCAAAGCTACTACTCCCCCGCCCAGATACAGTTCAAATTTTGTTGTTTTTTTTTTATCTCAAACTATCACATTGGTTTTAGAAGTGGGGACAAACCTGATTCCACGCCGGGTAAAAAAAAACTACGCCTCTATGCGTGCGATCAAACCGTTTATGCTTGATTTCCTTTTGTGCTTACTGCATTATAGATGGTTTTGTAATGGCCGCCATTTTGAAACGGTTGAACAGGTCTTACCCGTATAATAGCGGAATCAATGTTTGCGTCAAATCTGGATCGAATCGGTCCAAAATTGCGAACGCTATAAAAATGTAACCATCCTCAATGGATAGTGTACATTTCTTGGTACTGGGTCAATTGAAATAAAAGCTGTTTCAATTGACTACAATAACTGTCGGCTAAGTATTTGTATATCCGAATATGTTTTAATACTTTTAATCGAATACTGAAAAAATTAGTTGATTACATTTCCAGTGAATACGTCTTTTACAGGGACACATACGCGGCACCGGCAACAAATGAACGAATAGTTTTATAAATACTTCCATGCGAATATTTACTGCTTACATATCAACGACGCAACTAATTAGCCTGCATGTATTCGTTTTAGATAATCATTCTAACTACTAGTGTTTCACGATTGTATGCCTGATTATAGCAATGAACAAATAACTAACTATTCGACTAAGTTTAGTGCTCCTGAATTCTTTACGCATTAAGTTGATAGTAATTGTAAAGATATTCTCAAGTAATAAATTCCTTCATTCCAGTTAATAGTAATTATTATTGCCTTAGTTGAGGGGAAATGCCAACGCAATAATAAAACTAAATAAAAGTACAATATAATAAACCAGGGTGCTCGTGCGAAATTTCGCACAATGAAAGTTTGAAGTAAACACAGCCTTTTGAATAAGAGTAGTCGTTGGAGTGAGGGCGGTGGTTGGAAGGAAGGGAAAACATGTTTAACAAATAAATCGATTAACAATAGATAAATGCACGATGAAAGGAGAAATCACAAATACATTTGTGTGAAAACAGTGTCCAAAACTTGTGTTTGGTATTCGAAACGCTTGTCCCGGCTTGTACGACGGGCAGGGATAGGGGACTGTCAGTAGGGCCACGTATCTGTCTTTTAAGTAAATATTGAAATTGTTGTAAGCACGTTATGCAAAAATGTAGCATTTGTAATTGGATTGTCTATCCGTGATTAATAATTTAGTTTCATAAAATATACAATCCGATTTGTGATGCCGCGCATGCGCATCCATGATGTCGTTTTGCCTATGACAGTTAAAAGTGTCTTTTACGTTAAAATTTTCCACAAAAAGTAAGTTTTAGCGCAAAATCGTTTTGCAATGTCACAAACCGGTTGAAACTTTTTTTCTGAAGATACTTTATTTATGCCTGTTATGTTGACTCGAGAAATAATATATATATATATATATATATATATATATATATATATATATATATATATATATATATATATATATATATATATATATATATATATATATATATATTATTATTATTATTATCTGCATATAGACCCTGTTGGATTACGCAAAGCACTCTGACTCATGTCTTGTTCCTTCTAATCCTCCACACCTCCCTCATCCTGTCCCCATGGATCCTCTTCCGCTCCTCCGTCCATTTTACCCCTGCTCTCTTTGGGATTTCATTCTCTGGGACCTTCCAACCGAGCATCTTTCTCCTGTATGCGTGCCTATCTTCAACATCTGTTGAGTCTATTCCTGCGTCATGTAGGTCTATTCTGACTTGTGCGATCCCCGACGTTGTTGATTTGACACCTTGTATATACTTAAGGATTCTGTTGGCAAGTCTCGTTGTTGGGAGTCTACTGATGTGTCCATAGAACCGAAGCCTCCTTCTTCTGATATCTGCTGCCAGGTTCGATATCTTCTCTGTGGTCTTCCTGGAGTGCAACCTGTATCCATCTTCTGTTAATCTCGGGCCAAGGATCTTCCTCAAGATTTTGCGTTCTTCCTTCAAAATATCCTCCATGGTAGCTTTTGTGTGGAGTGCTAGCGTCTCGCTTGCATATAATACCTCCGGTTTTATGACTGTGTTGTAGTGTCTGATTTTTGTGTGCGTCGACATACATCTCTTATTGTAGATATCACGCGTTATACCGAGAGCCCTCTTCATTCTCAGTAGCCGAATCATATATATATATATATATATATATGATTTATTTATTATTAATTGATACTTCTTACATTTTAAACATTTTTTTAATCTATTAATGCAATATTAATAATGATAAAATTAATTAATAATTAAATTAGTGCGATTTATGAATATTTAAATATAATTTATTAAACACAGTAGTTTTTCCTTGTATGTTTCAATGTGGCGTGTTCAAAGTGAATTATTACAATGCAAAAATCGTAATCTCATATCAGTTCGTTAAGATTAATATTAATTACAGACCTGTTATGAGGAAAAGAGACAGACTAGACAAACTGGCAGGAAGCAATTATATCGATATCGTCTGTGCAGTTCTGAACATCACGTACAGCCTGCTACCGCTCGTATTTTTATGCCAGTTAAACGAATGACGACAATGGATCAGCGTTAACGTTAAGAGGTAAGCAACTGGAGTAACTACGGCTAGAACTCACGAATACTTATTCGAACACTAGTTTTTTTCGAATACTTATCAGAATAATAAAAGATTATTGTATTCCATAATCTCAACAATATTTGTCCAATGGAATACAGCCTCCTATGTGAGATAAGAGATGATAGATGACAGAATCACTATGGATCGAGGGGGACATGACCGATGAATAATGCTTTTATTTACTGTACGTTATCAAGGTCTGTTGACACTGTATTAGGTTAAGCACAATGTGATGACTATCAACAGTTGCCATATAAACTTATCTCGTTATTGTTACGCAGAGGAATTATCGAAAGAGTGAAAAAAAATAATTCCAACGCATTTCCAGTAATCAATTTATTACGCCAACATTTTTGCAATTTACAAACTAATGAACCGTTACCGCCGTAAAATTAATAACCACTGTTCACCTTACACTTTCGCTCACGTAACAAGCGTTCAATTAAAAATGTCATTATGCTATATATATGAAAAAGGAACCATGACCGCTGTCATGATTATTTTTTCTATTTTCAGTGAAATATAAAACGCTAATTTATCCAGATTTTAACGCTAATTAAGACGGTGAAATTATATTTTCAATAACAAGATTGGCCGGGTAACGAACTTTTCCAAACTAATATTTGGAAAATAATACGCGCGTGCGTGTAAAATGTTACAAAACGTATTTTTTCCACGGATTTACACTAGAATACGGTATCGAGAAGAATATTGTTCCGACGTTTCGCCAAAATCGTATCTGGCATCTTCGAGGCGGTTCTTGCTCCAAGTGTGAAGTCGAACTGCACTATAACTTGGGCACGAAAACAACCTCGAAGATGTCAGGTACGATTTTGGCGAAACGTCGACAATATTACTTCTCGATACAATTGTGCGAACGGATATACACCGGATTTCAGTGTATTTCATATATACAGAAGCAGTCCCAGAAGTAAGGGAAATAATTTGTGAAACTAATGTATAGCGTAAAAGAAGAAATCAAAATTCATATAAACATATAAACAAATTCATATAAACAAGTCCGGAAACGCTTCGTTTTCCCACTAGCCGCCATTTTGTTTTTTAACAAAATATTTTCCATCCGTCTAAAACGGTTTCACCAATAAAATTCAAACTCAGCGCACTTCTTTGCCTAAAAGAGGTACAATTTGGAAAAAAAAATAATCAACTACACCACTGACTCGTTTTGTAATGGCGGGACGTTTAAAAAAATGTAAAACAAAATAATCAATAACGGTAAACTGTAGCGACAAATGCCAAGATAGTCGTTTTAATTGCCTATCGAATGGCATGACTTTTAAACAATGGAGTAAACAAAACAACAAGTTGTGCAAGTTAGTCCTCAAGCATGAAATCCATGGAATAATGCGTTTATTTTGCATAGTTGTGTCGCGCACGCACACACACACACACACACACACACACACACACACACACACACACACACACACACACACACACACAACAGACGTTGAAGACAGGAACGCATACAGGAGAAAGATGCTCGGTTGGAAGGTCCCAGAGAATGAAATCCCAAAGAGAGCAGGGGTAAAATGGACGGAGGAGCGGAAGAGGATCCATGGGGACAGGATGAGGGAGGTGTGGAGGATTAGAAGGAGCAAGACATGAGTCGGAGTGCTTTGCGTGATCCAATAGGGTCTATACGCAGATAATAATAATATATATAATTTTATATCAGACAAAATATGACTACAAAAAATATAATGAAATAAAACCTTTATATATTTTGTTTTAGTCTAATAAATACACTTCATCGGAAGAAAAAAAATAGTGTAAAAGTGAGTTAAAAATTTTTAATATTCATACACGAAATTTGAAGAGTTTATGATTTCATTTTATTTTTCAAACTCATTCGTCCTAGCTAGACGCGTGCCGTAGTTCCAGTAGTTACGTCAGCCCAGCACGGCTGCCATTGTCCTATCGCCCCGTTTACTTTATTTAGAAAATACAGTATTTATTTTGTGTGTAACTTTAGAGTTAGTTGGCGGTGAGCAGTTTTAGTTGAATTATAGAACATATTTCTTGAAGTATGTTCAACTTCTTTGCAGTAGAGAGAAGACTTGAAATGTTTAAGCACTAGTGGGACACGGACCTATATTGGGAACACTTTTCTAAAAGCGTGATTTTTTCTTTTAAACACAGAACTAGTGGTGGGGCAGAAAACATCAGACTGTTAAAAAAACACTGCTTTTCTATAAACGACAAACTGCTTTTTCAAACGGAAACAAGCTACTTGATTTGGACTGGTTTATGATTTGTTAAACAGGGAACGGACTGTTCTATTCGAACGTTGCCTGCTAGAACTGTTTCCTGCTGTTTGCCAGCTAACTGTTTTCCTGCTAACTGCTTTTCTTCTACCTGTTTTTATGCTTTTTCCCTTTATTCCAAAGTTGCTTGTTGCTTGTAGTGAAGTAAGAACTGTTTGGTCAATGTCAACGATTATCTCTATTTTGTTGCGAGTTGTAGTAACAACATCTCACATTTTGTAGATACAGAGCCTAATTTAATCAACTAAAAATATTCTAAATCGTTTGCATTTTGGTAAATATGCAAAGGACTATTTAATTTTTAAGTAAAAAAAAGAATGCTTCTATTAGAAATTCATTGTATTTTGTAAATATAAAATGGCATTCATAGTTATTCTGTTTTGAGAATGTAATTTAATTATTACTACACTTATAAGGATTATTTTTTTCTAAATGCTTTACACCCAAAAACAGTTAAGGACATGATGGTAATGGGAATGAAAAAATAGTCTTAGAAAACTGAACGTTTGTGCTTTATGTTTTAGCTGCTAATACAACTTTGAGTTTCAGTTTTCTAAACCTGTTTTTTCCAACTGTTTTAAAAAGCAGCTTTTTTTCCCTCAACAAACAGTTTGTTGTCGTTTTGTAAAAATAGCAGAAACGCCCACTTCTACACAGAACGTTTTTTAAATTTTCTGAACGAGTATAACAGTTGTTAAAATAAACACACTTATAAGCGACGCCCACTTTGCCTACGTCACAGCAAGTGGATCAATAGATCAGTAAATACGCGCGCTTCCAATTTAAGCCGTAACATCTTCCCTGAGCCACGAAATAGTTTTACTAAAGTTTCGAGTGTAAAGGTAAATTAATTCTATTTCAGTAAGGAAATTATCGTCTTATTTACCCTAATCGACCCTTTGATTATATTAAACCAGTGCTTCGTTACAAAACTTTAATTAAAATGCAGTAATAATGTTTAGCGTGCATAGTTAATAATGTCACTGACAAATTTCGAGGTTATGTTAAATCGAACAAAAAATATGTAATCGAATTATTTAATGCGATAATTAAGCAATTATCGACAACTTATACACAAAGCCTCTGCTTTGCAGATGACCAAATAGTTACAGCGCACGATTATGAAGACCAAGAATATGTGAGTAGAAAATTAATAGAGGAGTGTGATATTTGGGACGCAAACTTAAACAAAATGGAGGACATAAGCAGGAATCTTCTATTGGAACACGACACAGAAATCAAATATTGTATATCTTATTAGTACTTGGGAATGGCAATTACGAGTGATGGACTCTTGGACACAGCGATAAAAGAACGGAACACCTTGGGAAGAAGAGCAATAAGGATACTGAACAGCATCATATGGAACCAACAGATGTCGAAAATAAATAAAATAGGAGTATACAATACAATTATAAAAAGTATAATCTCATATGAAAGCGAAGTATGGCCACTGAAACAAAAAACAGAAAAATGTTTTGAACCTACAGAAATGGACTATTGGCGAAGAGCCTCAGGTCGGTTGAAACGGGAAAAGATAAACAATTTAAAGAATCCGTGAAATCATAGCGGAGCACACCATTGTAGACGTCATTAAAACAAAACAACTTCGGTAGTTTGGCCATGTCCAAATCGACTTCCCAAACATATCCTAAAATGAAAACCACATAGTCGCAGAAAAAGAGGAAGACCGAGATAAGTTGGATATAAGGAATCGATAAGGAAGTGAGGGAGAGGGGATTGGAGCAGATCTGTTGAACGACAGAGGAAAATGGAAGTTTGGAATCGAAAGCCACCGGATAACGTTTTAAACCGAAAAGAAGAAGTTTAAGAAATTGTTACTTTTATTTGACCACTGAAATTAGAAAAAGTTTGACCCAGTATTTAAAGTATACTTGAATTTAACATTTTTAAATTCCTTGGTCTTACCACGGTAACCGCTCCAAGTAAAAGTCTTAAGAACTGAGTATTTTACCAATACCAGTCCGTGGTCCATCACTGCTGAAAAGTTTTGTTCTTATAACAGCTTACAAAATAATCCTACCGTAGTGTAACCGCTAATTTACGCTACTTAGGCTAAATTACTGAGTACTGGGAATCGGCGTTGACTTCAAGGGAAAGCATACGCCAGTAACTCCAGTCTCGGTCTTACGACCTTGAGGTGCACCAGTTCGTAGACGGTCGCGACATTGAGTAGTTAATCAAAAACAGTGTTTACGCAAGTCTTTGTGCGACACCATAAACAGGCTTCTAAAGCTGCATTTAATTTAGAATGGTTTCTGTCTGATAATATCTCTTTTTAATTTTCTTATAAACAGAGTAGTTTTTACACATTACTTCATATTTTATAAACATTTAATTGCTTGTAACGTTTTACTAGATTATACCTGGATATCAAATTTTGTTTTTTTTTTTTTTTTTGGTGTTTAACGTCCACTATTGTGCACACTTGGGCTAATGCAGACGACGGGATGATTTATAGCGTATGAAAATGCCAAGCCCTCGCCGGGAATCGAACCCGGGTCCTCGGGTTGGAAAAGCAAAGCCTATCAATCAACCCCTGGCGAATTTTATATTATTTTATTAATATTACTTTTTTTTAAGGCGAAAAGCACATTGAGGCTATTATCCCTAAACGTAAGCGTTAGTGTACAGTGTTAAAGTCGTAAGTGTAGTGTTGTAAGTGTAAGTGTTTGTTAGACTCGGGTACCGCGAGACGTCTAAATCCTCTCAATAGGTGCAGCTAGTCTACACCCCCTGCGGGGTTGGCGAATTTCATTGCAACATCTATCGTCGTAAAACCCAGGACCCGGGGCCTTGAAATGAGCACCGATCCTAACCTCTAGATTACTTTTTGAGTGATTATTAATAAAAGCGTGCGCGTGCGTGTGTGTCAGCACTCTCAAAATCGCAATTTTGGTCCGATTTGATTCGAACTTGGCAGAAAAATCGATTTTGATAATAACTTGGACCAGTTCGTTTGCCAACAACAGTTTCAAAATGACGACCATTTCAAATCTTTCAAAAATCACAACTATTTTGTTTTAAATTTATTTGAAAATTAATTTTACCGTAGTAATCAGCGATAAAAACTGCATGAATGAAAATTTAGGATTTTAAAAATCAATTGAAATTAAAAAAAAATGTTGATGACGGTCAAGGTTGATTTTTGTATTTTCAATGTAATTTGAAAGTTTAAATTCCTAATGTATGCACAATTTAATGCTGATTACGATAGTGAAATTAGAATTTTAAAAATAGTAAGATACAGGAAAACACTTTTCGAAATTCGCTTCCTTCACGTCAGCGAGACAGCTGCGTGCCGCGATTATTTTATATATTGATATATCGGGTGTAATTTTCAGTGCAGTTTACACCCCCTTGGCACGGATATCTGGAACCCGAGTTACACTACTGACCCAATAAGTAGTACAATCACAGTACAGGCTAAACAGCGAGTATCACTTATTTGATAAGCACTGCCCCACATACTGATAAGTCCTTGCCATGTGTTACGTTGGCCTAAAGTGCAATCTTCGTATTGCGTAATTTCGCACGCGACCGCGGTATCTGATGCACCGTTAAGCATACTGCAATAAATAAAAAAATATCGACTGAACCGTGTTATATACTTATAGATTAGTCGTGGCGTCTGGGGAAATTGGGGGGGGATCAAACTCTAACACAGCGGTTCCGAAATTATTGTTCCGCGACTAGTGGGCTTAAACTTTTTGCGTTCTTTGAAAAGAATTAGAAAATTGAACATATCTCAAGAAATATGTTCTATAATTAAAAAAAAAACTACTTCACTACCAACTGTAAAGTTACACACAAAATAAATATTTTCTAAATAAAGTGAACAGTGCGATAGGGCAATCCGATAATACTGGAACTACAACATGCATCTAGCCAAGACAAATTTGTTTGAAAAATAAAATAAAATAAAAAATTCTTCATATTTCGATTATTTGTGTGTGTGTGTGTGTGTGTGTGTGTGTGTGTGTGTGTGTGTGTGTGTGTGTGTGTGTGTGTGTGTGTGTGTGTGTGTGTGTGTGTGTGTGTGTGTGTGTGTGTGTGTGTGTGTGTGTGTGTGTGTGTGTGTGTGTGTGTGTGTGTGTGTGTGTGTGTGTGTGTGTGTGTGTGTGTGTGTGTGTGTGTGTGTGTGTGTGTGTGTGTGTGTGTGTGTGTGTGTGTGTGTGTGTGTGTGTGTGTGTGTGTGTGTGTGTGTGTGTGTGTGTGTGTGTGTGTGTGTGTGTGTGTGTGTGTGTGTGTGTGTGTGTGTGTGTGTGTGTGTGTGTGTGTGTGTGTGTGTGTGTGTGTGTGTGTGTGTGTGTGTGTGTGTGTGTGTGTGTGTGTGTGTGTGTGTGTGTGTGTGTGTGTGTGTGTGTGTGTGTGTGTGTGTGTGTGTGTGTGTGTGTGTGTGTGTGTGTGTGTGTGTGTGTGTGTGTGTGTGTGTGTGTGTGTGTGTGTGTGTGTGTGTGTGTGTGTGTGTGTGTGTGTGTGTGTGTGTGTGTGTGTGTGTGTGTGTGTGTGTGTGTGTGTGTGTGTGTGTGTGTGTGTGTGTGTGTGTGTGTGTGTGTGTGTGTGTGTGTGTGTGTGTGTGTGTGTGTGTGTGTGTGTGTGTGTGTGTGTGTGTGTGTGTGTGTGTGTGTGTGTGTGTGTGTGTGTGTGTGTGTGTGTGTGTGTGTGTGTGTGTGTGTGTGTGTGTGTGTGTGTGTGTGTGTGTGTGTGTGTGTGTGTGTGTGTGTGTGTGTGTGTGTGTGTGTGTGTGTGTGTGTGTGTGTGTGTGTGTGTGTGTGTGTGTGTGTGTGTGTGTGTGTGTGTGTGTGTGTGTGTGTGTGTGTGTGTGTGTGTGTGTGTGTGTGTGTGTGTGTGTGTGTGTGTGTGTGTGTGTGTGTGTGTGTGTGTGTGTGTGTGTGTGTGTGTGTGTGTGTGTGTGTGTGTGTGTGTGTGTGTGTGTGTGTGTGTGTGTGTGTGTGTGTGTGTGTGTGTGTGGTAGGTCATGAAACAAAATTTCAGGCTGAAGGTGGGTCCTACGACAAAACTTTTTGTAACCGCTGCTAAAGCGTTCGCAATTTTTTTTCGATTTCATTCAAACGGCACAGAAATCGATTTTTCAAAAATTCGTTATACAGTAAAATCCATTCAACCGTTTAAAATATTAAAAATTACGTAATATTTTTATCTTAAAAGTTTATAAAAACCTGATTTTGTCATCATAATTAGCGTTAAAAGCCGCATACATTTACAGTTTTAAAAAATAAGGTTATAGGAAAATGGATCTGCCAAGCATCAGGGTTTATTTTCGAATAGCAGCATTAAAAGTGCTAATTTATCCAGATTTTATAAACTGGATTTCAGAAAAGTGTGCGGCAAAGAAAATTAGTCATGTTACGTAAAAAATAATTTTACAAAATTAGCTTAACAGCTGGATGCCGTGATTATTACGGCGGTCATCGTGGTAAGACCCGGACCCGGGGATTTGAAATTATCACCGATCCTCTATATCACTTTATTCAGGAATCACTAAAATTGGTATGGCAACTATTAACGTGCTCACATTCCCAATTTTTGTCCGATATGATTCAAATTTTTTTGAATCAACTATTTTGTTAACTAGCAAAATTTGTTCAACAGTATCAAAATGGAGGCCACTTCAAATTTTTAAAAATTCATAACTTTTGTCTTATTTTTTAAAATCCGAATTCACCATTGTAATCAGCAAAAGAAACTGCATAAATTACATTTTTGAATTTTTAAAATATGTTGAAATTAAGAAATTAAATTTGATAGCGGGTGCTTAATTAATTAATTTAGAGAGACAGTGATTATTATTTCTTTCGAGCCTTTCTTGATCAAAAATATAAAAAAATCAGCTCTTAACAATTTCAATAAAACATTGCTAGAATATAATCTATAGTATTCAAATAAAATGTATTGGATGTTATATTCACAAAAAGTATGGCAAATCAGCCTAATTTATGAATATTGGTTACTCATGAGTACTGTCAACCATACTTTGTACCATACAGGGTTACTTTAGTCAAAAATGGAAAAAAGTTGTTATTTTTCATACTGAACAAACAATGTAAAATAAATTAAAGGTTTTTATGCTTTAAAATAGTTTTTAACCTATCTGAGGGTAATCTGACAGTTTCAGGTAAATTTCATTTTTTGTTAGTGGCAACACTGGAGTCATTTTAAATATTAATTTTTCAAGAAAAATTTTAAACACCAAACTTTTACTTCTACAGCAGTTCTGTTATCAGTTAAAAATAAGGTAAATATTAAAAAGTAAATTTATATACCTGTTAATTTAATTAGTTCCTACAGCCTAGTTCTGCTGACTCCAAGTTTTGTGAAAGTGAATTTGAAAATATTGAAGATGTTGATACCTACAGTGCTAACAAAAAAGATCTACTGCAATCATAATCCCTAAAAAATATTGAAAAGGAAGGTAACTTTGTCATAGCCCACAATGAACAAAAATACTATTCTGGTTTGATAACAAAAATACCCAGATGAGAAGAACCAAGCTCTACAATAGATAGCATGACTAAAACAAAAAACAAAAATCTTAGAAGTGGCCCAGAAGAAGGATCTTCTTGTTTACAACTGGACTAAAAAAAAAAAATCAACTCTTCCCAAGCTAATGAAATGAGCCCACTTTAAGTGTTACTGAAATGGCTGATTATGACTTAAAATGAATTAAATGTAGCATTGTTTCAAGGAACAATTTTTGAAAAGTAGTTTTTTTGTGTTTTGTACCTAAATTTAGTTTAGTGAATTTAAATAATGCATGGTAAAATTTTTGTTATATTTTCAAAGAATCAATACAATAACACATCCTTTTTCAACGGGTTACAACGTTCCAACATTAGAAACATATTCAATTTATATAAAAAGAAATGAGTGGTTCAAAGAAGCCGCAAGCAGGAGTTAACTTTGGTCCAAAACTTTAAAAATATGTAAAAAATATAAAAAATATGAAACAACTTCATGAAACAACTTTTTAAAACCAAACAGTTATACTTCTTTGTATCATTTTAATTTGTTAAAAATTATTTTGGTCACTGTAAAACTAATTTATTTATTTTATATTAACCAAAACATTTGCAAAAATTTGAAAATTGCTATGTAGTTGCCCCGGTTGACAGTACAAGATTTCTCATTGTAGTAATTACAAAATAATAATAAAAAAAAATTAGGCAATTTTTTGTTAGTTAGTTTCCAAACATGTTTTGATGGGACTTGATGGTAAATGTGGCTAAAACACCCTCATTAGTCTAACTGGCATAAAGTATAAACATATACGTTAAAAAAATCAAAAGAAATAATTTAATGTGAGAAAATGTGTATAAAGTTTCATGCCATTTATTTTTTCTACATTTTTTGTTAGTGTGAAATTTACTAATTTATGTTACAAAAATCTGACGTTTTTCGGTCGTTTTTCCTCACTAGGTTATCTAGAAAAACTACCACAATGATTTTTTGTAAAATTCTTTTTGTTATGTACCATTTAAAAACTAATTATGTGTTTAAATATTAGAGTCACATAAGTGAGTTGTTCGTAGTACATCAGAAAGTACGACATAATTTGTGTAAGTAGGTCAATCAGTAAATTGTATCCTATATTATACGTGTATAGCCTGTCCCGTCGTCATTTCTAATTTAGGACGTATCAGCTGTTCTAATCTACTGCTTCTTTATGAATTCCGTCAATTTATTTACGGAACGATAACCAAAGAAACGCAAATATTTTATATTATAGAATTAACAAATATTCTAATCGATTATTTTCGATATCCATTTAGAAGATATGTTAGCTTATATTATGTTTTTTTAAGTGTGCACAATACAGTACTGAATATTCTAGGTTATGTTTTGGTAAACATTTTTACTTAACCTATGAACAAGAATAACCATAAAATATTTTCTTGTTTAATTAATGAACAGTAACCAAACAACAAACATTAAACAATATTTAATTACCAGTGACGATAACTTACGTATTGATTTCTGTCTTTAGTATAATCCGAAAAATTCAACAGTTCAACATGTAAACAATAGCAACAGCTGATCGCATAGCACTGCCGCCTGAATCTAACCGGGACTATGAGTGACGAAGTTGACGCTAACTGTTCGGAAATGGCATGCGATGACGTCACTCAAGGTCGTAGCATTTTCTTTGTTTTAAACGAATGCATTCCTGGAAAATGAACACCTGTAATGCGCACAAAAGTAATAAGCACTTCACGTATTGCGAAATTCTTTGTGGAGAGTTAGTTAAGTAAGCACTACTTTTATCTAGAGGGGATGAAAGCGTTAACTTGTTGTAAACGTTATTGGAAGAACGTAATCAAATAAGCATAATAATATCTTTTATTATCGTATCAAATACAAAAAAGCATGGCACGCAGCAGTCTCGCTGGCGTGATTGAAGCGAAATTCAGGAAAGTTTCTGACTTTATCTTACCCTTTTTTAAATTCTGATTTCACAGTCATAATCAGCATTACAATCTGCATATTTAAGCTTTTTAAACTTTCAAATTGCGCTGAAAATAAGAAAATGAACACTGACCTGGCCGACAAATTAAATTTCCTAATTTTTACGGATTTGAAGAATTCGAAATTCTAATTTATGCAGTTTTTAATGCTGATTACGATGGTGAAATGGTCGCCATTTTGATACTATTAGAACGAATTTTTCTGTTTAATAAACTTGTCCAAGCTATTACCATAATTGTTCCAAGTTCAAATCAAATCGGACCGAAATTGCGAACGTAAGCTTGTTAAAAGACGCACACGCGCGCGCGCGCACACACACACACGCGCGCGCGCACGCAGGTTGTAATTATTTCTTTAATACTGTACTTCTAAAATCAATGTTTTTTAAACTGAAGCGTCTTTTTCAAAAAAAAACAGTACTAAGTTTTATTTTTAAAAAATTTTAAATCGTTCAATAGATCAGCTGTTTTTTGTTTTAGTATTTTAACATAGGTCGGCACTTGTGGACGAGAGAGTTGATCCATACTTTCGAAACTACCTTTATTGTTCCATATACACAGATGGCAAACCCCGAATAGAAAAAATTATAACATTATTATTACTTAGTCATTAAGTAACAATTCTTGAAACATAAAACTGATAAGTTTCATAACTTTCTGACACTGTTTAGGCACCAACACACAGGAAAATATAAAGGCACTTTGGTGATACATTAACACCCTCCCCCTCGTGTAGGATGCTTACAAATATTGCTGCACTTGGAGTTCTATCATTGAAAAACATTTAATGTAGCGAGAGCTCTTGGTAGGCTTAAATTTATAAAATTGATAATACAGTATAGTATCCTATTTACCTTCGTCATTTTATTTTTTATTTCCTGGATGACATCCTTAAACCCACTTCCTTTCCGTAGCGCCAGTCACAATGTCCAACTTTTCGATGAATATATTTTGGAATTTCTTTCTTTGTAAAACACCGTCAGTTGATAAAATTCCATTAAAGCTGCTATGTTAGCCTGTTATTTAACTGTAGTTTAATTATTAAACTAATAAAATGCCAATGACTTATCGAGTCGTTTTATTTTATATATACACTAGCTAATTACAGGGTATACGTTTTATTCAAACTTTCTATTCACTGTCACAACGGGTTTTTCATGTCGCTAATACAGTCATAAATCACACTAATTGTTTTGAATTTTTTCACCCCTATTCTCAACCCCATGCCTGAATTTGGTCTAAACGAGATCACGAGAGTTATTATTCGTTTCTGTGACATTAAAATATGAATCCATCACTTAATATTGGTTTATTTTTACGTACCAATTCCCCCCCCCTATGGGGTGCTGGTGGTGTCTTACACTTACCCATATAGTTTTGTTTTCTGTTGTAATTAATATGTGTACCAAATTTGGTTTAAATCGGACCGCATGTTATAGTTATTGTGACACACACACACACACGCACGCACGCACACATTTTTTTTAAAAGGCAGATTGGGAAAGATAGACATACGAAAACATATGTTAAACAGGCTCTTTAAATAGATATACGCTCCAGTGACCACCTAAACTTGATTTACACAGAAGCTAATACATTTATATCAGATTTATGGTGGGTGTGGAATTTTAAAACGGTTCTGTTGGGAAGTTTAAGTAAACAATAATATTTCTTTCTATACATGTAGTTTAAATAGAAATTAATTAGATACAGTAATAAAGATTCAGTAAAGTCATAAATAAGTTTAAATATAATTGCTAGATAAGAGTATAGATAATACAAATGTATAATATTTGTTTTATATTCATTGTTATCAAAATTCCGTATTCCGTTTAGCGTGTGGAAAATCTGATAAATAAAGAACTCTTAATTCCAATTCTGGCATTTAGCAGAATTTAATTTATACTGTGCTTAGTTCTAAAATACGTCACTAGAGCGCTGCTCATTACGAGAGTGTAATTGTTGAATTAGCTTCAGCTGCAATTGGTACGGGAATGAATTCGCGCTAAATTTTGCCGTTTTAATAATGATGTATTATTATACAAGTCTAATAATATTTTAATTAAATATATAATAAAACAATAAATCCATAATAAATGTGTACAATTATTATCATACAGTGTAACTCTAAGAATAATGCATGTAATGTACTGCGCTCTAGTTCCGATTACCTAAACTACAATAGTTGGTAGTTTGGAAGGTGCTGCTTCACTTTGAAGCGGATCAATAATAAATTATAAATTATCCAGATAGAAAACTTTATTACTCATATTTTCCAGTGCATTTATGCAAAAGTATAGGCACAAATGTACATTTTGTATCGAAATCAAGTTTGTAACATGTTTTTACAACAGAATTTATTTGTTAGCTCTATTTTTCACGTTTTATAAGTTAAATTTTGTTTAAATAAATTCACATATTTTCATTAAAAATTAAATTTTAAAAAAACTGAAAGTTTTGGATTTATTTTTAAATTTGCATACATCTTTGAAAAGTTATGTGTACTTTTCACAAGAATTGAAAATTTTAAATAATCATTTATATAAAAAGTGTTTTTTTTTGTTCTTTTTTGAAACAAGATTGTTTGTTAACATTAAAAAATGTTTCATTTATTAATGAGTATGAGTACACACACTTTTCTTTATACATTTTTATTCATTAGATAATTGTTTATTTCACGATCACTGTTATACACTTCTGAAAAAAATTATATTTTCCTCATATACAGACATTTCTTTTATCTTTTGAAAGGAAGAATGCACTTCAGGTAAACTGCTTGTGTTGATTTTAAAACAGATTACTATAGTAAAATCAAAAATGTTGTTTGTTTCTAGATATTAATTTCTATTACTTAAGAAACGTTGCAGTGTACCATAAGTATTATTTTGTTTAGCATAAATTTATAAAGTTAACCATATACTTTGTATTTCAGAAAGTTTATGGCACTGACCTAACCAAGCTGCACCATTATGATATGTTCTGACTCATCTGCTGGCAATATTTCAGCTGTTTACCGGCCTCAATTTGATCAAGCTTGGACTTTTAATGTAAGTAATCTTACGTTTTTAATAGATCTGTATTTTTAATATATCTGAATACTGACGGTCCAAATGGCTTAATAAGTTAATGGGATTGCTATACACAAATAATTCTTTCTTCATACATATTGGATGTAATTATGAAAATAATAATGGTTATGGAATTCTACCATAATGTTGAGAAAATGTTTATGGTATCAAAGGTGGAAGAATGTTGGCTTCTTTTTGTTTATTATCAAAACCAAACCCCAATACAGTATGTCTTCTTACTGTGTGTTTTGTTATAACATTCATACTGCGACCATTGAATTTGTTCCATTAATTGTGGTATGTCTTCATATACCTTATGAACAGTCATTAAGGCTGCCAGAACATTGTGCCTGGTTTAGTAAGAAATAAAGCCAAATCAATAAGCAGATTTGCTCAAACCCATGCAAAAAATAAAAAGATGAATACCAACTAGAAGCATGTCTCCCTGAGTTGCATGCAAATGTCACTTATTTATGCCAGTCAGTTTGACCATTGATTTCAATAGGTGTATAAACATACACTATGCGTATATACACCTAATGGTATTGAGTGTAAAAAGGCATTACATGTTTCGCAAATGTATTATTTCAGTAAAAAAAATTATAATTTTTGTGCAAAACATTTTATACACACATAAGCAGCTTACAACTTTAATGTTTGTGATGTTTTTATTTGACTACTAGTTGTGTCAGTATAAAGGATTTCAAGTTTTAAAACGTCTTAAGTGAAAAATATTTTGTCAGTTAGTGATTGGCTGAAAGTAACTTTAATGTGAATCATTCATTTGTTATCTTGTTTTTTTTACAAACAATAGCTTATTAAATATCAGTTAGCGCATTGTTACGTTTACAGGGACCATAAGTTTTATGTTTTTGAACACTTGTTGTCTGTTGGACTGTAATGGTAAGTGAAAAATTATGGAAGTCTTGTTCAATATATCCTCATTTGTGCTTATTTATTGTACTACGTTTATTTGTATTATATGTCCATCTTAATTTGGCGACATTGATATTACTTTGTTGGTTTTAATTTATCAACTTCTGATTATAAGTTCATGGTATTTTATGTGAAGGGGCTTCAGATATGATTGATAATATTAAGTTGATAGAGATTAGAAATGTTAAAACAAAGATTCGGTTCAAATCCTAGTCTTGGTTGATATTTTATCACTTTTTATAAAAAGCAACTATAATAAGTTATTATTATTATTTTTTTTAAATTATATCTATGAGAACTTTATACACTAAATGTTAAATATCATTATTAAATAAGCAACACCAGGCAAGATTTGACAACCTTCTTGAACATTTCCGTAGCAAGCAAGAAAGTTCCCTGAAGGAGAACAAAAAGGGGCAGCAGATATCTTGGGCAGAGAACATTTCAGGAAAACTGTGGGGCTCATTGTATGACACTGTGGTCTGAGGGTGCTTTTGAATGAGATAGGGATGTACCACGGAGAAACTGTGTGTATGTTAGGCAGGTAGAAGAGGAAACTACAGGACACATAATTTACAATTGTGAGACTCTTGTCTGCAGGAGGCTAAGGGTATTTGGTTTCTAAGATCCTGAGGACCTTCAGCAGAATGAGCTAGTCAGTGGATTGTTGGACTTATTAAGGGCACCAGTCTGCTGAACCAGGAATCAAGAAGGTTATTTGCACAATCCATTGATAGGTGCTTGGAGTATTATTATACCTTCCTATAGTACTATTCATTTCCACAATAAATTTATAAAAAATTGAGAAAATAATCACATTTGTTAAATAGGTTAGGTAATTATGGCATGAATTTTGAAAATTCAAAATGATGTGTAAAAAAGGATTAAGTATTAACAAGAAATATTTTGTCAGGGATAACATTGAAGACATTTACAAGTACATACAATACAAGCAGTAGAGATGCATTTTTAGCTCAAACATCTGAAATTAAAAGTGTAGTACAGTAACTGATTCTTGTTAGCATGCTCAACGTGCAAGTAAAGGTATATTCATACAACATTGGTTAAAACAAATCTTTCATATAATAACTATTAATACTTAATAATTATTTAACCAGTTTATTAGTGAATAATAGTTAATAAAGACTGCAATAATAAAGACATGCAATTAATAAAGACTGATTATTTTAGTACAATACTAATAATAAATTTGCAAATTCCACTTTTGTTGTTTTTAATGTTGACGGATGAATGTATTATAATGGATTTTATTTTTATCCATGTTTTTCTTACTGTGCAGTTGTTAATTATTACATACAAAACCAGCTGTACATCTTTAACTGTACAGGATGAATTTAACATTTCATAAAACCATGGCCATGAAAGCAAAAGTGTTAAATGGTGGATCTTTCAAAAAAATTTTAAAAAATGTAACAAAAAGGAGTAACAAATGTTACTCCTAATCAGAATAGTCTTACTAATCTCTTTGTACACTTCTAAACTCTAGTTAATCCAGTTTAGTTCTATGTCCTCAGGGAGTCTTACAACTTTTGTAGCAGTTCTTGTTGGACCAAAAATTAACCCAAAGATCCTGTTGATCTTTTCCTTTCTAGTGTTTTTGAAAATACACTGCAAAAGCATATTTTCTGACATCTCATTATTCTGGTCACACATTCTGAATTTTCTTTGAGTTAACAGTTAAATGCATGGTGTTTAAATGTTTCTTAAAATCTACGTGCCCAGGCACATAGCTCAACCATTTCCCCATGCTGCTTCTATATTCCAAGCTTTTTTTCCTGATTGGGTTGATTCTGCAGCCATTAAGGGTCTCTTTCTCTAACTATCTTTGTAAAAAACTATCTTTCTTTTTGTACTTTTATTAATTCCACAGATAGTTTTTTTGACCAGTTCTTTTACTGAAAGTTCTAGTTCATCGAAATTCTCTTTACATTTAAAGGGAATAACAATTTAATCTAATTTAATTTAATTTTACTAGATGTAATAATTGAGATTTTTGTATTAATATACCGAAATTATTTTACCTAATGACAAGGCTGCATTTAGGTGCTCAGCATCTATGTGAAATACATACACTATTTATAGTAGCCTAAACATATGTGAACCTGGAATAAAAGACTGTAAGTTAAAATTAAATATATATATTTAAGTTTATAAACTTCTATTTGATATGCAGCAATAACTTATCATATTCTGTTTGATTTTTATACTACTTTTTCCTGAAACTTTTATCAACTTTTTATAGTTATCTTCTTTGTTCATTAGTGATTTTTTTTCTGTAGTGCATCTGAAAATATTGTGCTCTAGGCATGAGCAAATTTGGCATAATTGGGAATACTGTCCTGCTTGATGAGTCGTTTCGCTATACAAAAGATTTCAGAAATGAGAAGTGCTGACTACATATAATATATGACTTTCCACCCTATTATTCTCTTATGTTAATGGTTCCTCTTGTGTTATTCTTATGATTAATTGTAAGCTTTGCAGGATCTAGTTTTATTGAATTGATGTTTGGTGGCTAAATAAATGCAAACTGTGGTTCATTTGAATAAACCAACAGTTGCTGCAAATTTATGTACGCAATACAAGTGTTTACACTCTGTGGTACATTAATGGGGAGGTATCAGGATTTTATTTTCTCAGTTCCCTTCTGTCTGTATACTGAAAAGTGTGTTGAAAAGTCATACTCACTGATAAAGTCCCATCTCAAAGTGTTAAAAATATTACCAATGTAAGTGGAATACAGCTTTTTCATGCTTGACACATTATGGATGACTAAATCTTTAACACTTTAAAATTTTTATTGTAAGAAATTGAGTATTTAATTTGCTTTAAATGAGTAATATGTTACAATTTGTTTTAAATATGCATAGTTTTCCTTTAAAATAATTTTGTTATTATTTATTCATGTTAAATATAGCATTTACAAATGAATAAGTTTTAAGTCCATTCCATATGAGTTGAGATGTATCATAATAATTAAAGGTGTGTGATTTAAATTTATCACAAATCATACTCAATCCTTTTTGAACGTGTATTCTAGATTCAAAGATAATATCCTAATTTTAAATATTTTAAATTATATTTTTTATTGAATGATGACTAAATTTATATTCAGGGTAACTAATTTTTCAAAAACCAATGACTTAGATACCAAAAACTCAGTTCCTTCATAAGCTTAGAAGATAGGTTTGAAAATTCAAGGCTAGAACAAAACTTGTTAACAGCATGCTCTTTGTCTGTGTTTCTATCTACTCTGAACATATATAGAATAAACTGTAGTTTTAGACTTTGAAAATGAAAATCTAATGCATGATTTGTGATTTGTAGTAAATTGGTCTTTAAAGTGGTCTTAATTCTTGTACGGCCATGCAAAAAGTTCCTAATTTTGTCACATGAAGTCTAAAATACTAGGTCAAATAGCATTTTTGTTTTAACATTATAAATTTTAAATTTATTAATTTTTAAGTTATTTTTGTTGTGCTCAAAATATAGGGTGGCGGGTAGCAATCCACAACAATCCTATATGTAAGCATATAGCCATTTTTATTTCCATAAATTAAACCCATTATTTCTTTACATTTCCTCTACCTAACCTAACCTTTCCCTATCCACATCACAAGCCAAGGTAGAACAGTGTGCACGATAGGTTGCATGGCTAAAGGAGAACTTAGCTTTAAGTATCCTGGTTCATGATGCTAACCAACTTCAACAGTTTTAATCTAGAACAAATGTATGTGAGTCTCTTTTTGAGTGTATGTTTTATTTCCATAGCTAATTGTTGGATTATAATAGCTGAAAACAAACCGTAAAAACCCACAAAACCCTGGAGAACTGGCAAAAAGTAGACCTGGGGAGGAAAAATAGCACTGAGGTAGCAATAAAATGCAGTAGACTATGGGGGCACTAGATAAATGAACCCAAATAGGAATCAAAAGAGTGAAAGATAAAGTCGAACATCTCAGATCAGCAAGGCCATCTACAAACATTTATTGGGAACGCAAAGGAGGCAATTAGGCTTCCATGACTAAACAAACATTCAATTGCATATCAGATTTTAGACTCAAATTTAATAATAATAAAAGCACAAGTAATAGAATTAAATGGATTTTCAGTTTTATCTATATCTATTTAACAGGCTTTGGGGATAGAAAAGATGTAAAGAAAAAAAAAGTACTCTTAGGTACACTTAAGTAAAAAGTTTTTTGATATTGTAGTTATTAAAGACTATGATGCAACTAATGAAAAGTTAGGGGAAAACCTTTTTATCCACAGATTCAGCAGTTACAACTCTTTCAAATAAAATACAGTGCTAAAAGTCTTGCAACATATTGTTAGATATTCTTATAACTCATGTTAAATCACGTTCTTAAGTACTCTTATCCTTTCACCTAAAAAATCTCTTCTTTAATAATTTTGTTTTCTATTGAATATGCGACCCCGGCAAAGTAATAGTCAATTTACTGGGATTAATGATTTCAGGAGATGTCATCTTCATTGTCCACTAACTTCCACAGATGCCAGTACTCAGTTTCTCTTCAGGACTACAGTCATCTTCATCCAGTATTTTAAGACTATCACTTGCTGGTTTTTTGCGAGGATCTGTGTATCAGAATATGATCTATTGTTCTCTTTCTCTCCCACAGATTGATGTGCTTTCCTGGCCAAAACTATGTATAAGTTTGATACGACCAGTTCTGGTCTTTGCTGTAAAATGGTGTAGCTCTTGAAACATTTCACGATGTCTCTCTCTGTAGTTGTTTTGCACAAGCATTTTTCCATTTGTCATCTGCTACAGCTTTTTCTGCTTTGTTAGTGAGTATTTTGCTCTTGTATCTGCATGTTTTTAGGTAACACATGTCTGCTGGTATTCATGCAGTACAGCGTGTTTCCCTTTATCTTGCAAGCAGTGTCTGAAAATCTTTAATTTGGAAAGAGTAATCATTCAGTATTGTTTTTTCTAGAGCTTCCGTTGCTGCTTTTGAGTCTTATCAATGAACAAATTTTTTTTTTTTTAAATTTACAGTTCATTAGATCTACATGCATAGCTGAAAGTTTAACGTTTAATCTTGATATTAGGCTATAGACAAAATTTCTGTCTATAGGAAGGATAGCCAGAAGAAATCTGCTTTGGTTATGTAGCCTGACAATGGCTTGGCTCAACTGGGAAAATCGAAACTCAGTGCTAATATATGGAAAAAAGTCCCAGATGCCTTCATTCTAGAAATATGTACATCTCTTATTAACAGAATACGTGAGTTGGACATATGGATAGATAACAGAAAACTTGAACATTTATGGTCAACAGACAGAAAACTCAACACAGCATTCAGGTTGGTCAGAAATAAATTAATCAGATGTAACATTAGGCACTTTGTAAACTACCACTATAGACACAGACAATCACTTTTCAATGCAGACAACCAAGAACATTTTTAGACAATATATATATATTGAACTAAATTGTTTGTATTAAATTGTTACAACATTTATAATTGCATTAACAGATAAGTAAATAGTTTGTCTATCACCAGTTCATCAGAAGTTAACAAAACATTCTTCTTAGAAAGTTTAACATATTTTTCCTTTAATCATGGATTCATGAAGAACCCATGCAGAAATGAACATTTTGACTTCCAGGAATATGTCGGTCATGGCATAATAGTTTGGGACAAGGCTAAACTCGACCTCTCCCAGCTTCTATAATAAAATTAAGTGTTTATTATCCGATAGTACATTAAGTTACATTAGGATGAAAGTATTTAAAGCAAACCTGTGTTCATACTTGTGAAATTTGGTTGTTAAATTTAACTTAGAAAGCTTTATTAGTTTCAAGTTAAAGTATTAATTGCTTGATTTCTTTCTGATTACTTCAGCTGATCCATCTGTGTATATTTTTACACACAGTAACTGTGATATTTAGAATTTAGCATATCAATGGTTTCTCTTCAAAGTTTTTATAGAATGTCTGCTGTTGGCAGCATTGTAGATGGATCACAGTGCTTCTTCCTCAATTATTTTTATTGGAAGATCAATGAAGCTAACACTAATATGCACCTTCAACTTGCAAACATTTTTCTAAGGAAACAAACAAAGGTTATGGGTTTGATCAAAGGTCCTATTGTGCAACTAAGTTTCTTGGATACTAGTTCAGTAGACTAGTTCTCTGAATGGATTTTAGTAGTCCACTGACCAGCTCATTCTGCTAAATATCCTAAATGTCCTGGAAGACAAACGCCTTCTACTGACAAGAGAATCATAATTATAGATTATGTAGCCTACAGTTTCCTCTTTCTTCCTGTAAAACTGGTATGTCCATGGTACATTCCTATTCTGTTCATGTGCATCCTCAGACATAGTGCCCTGTAATGAATTCCATGGTTTTTATAAGTTTTTCTTTTACCATAATCTCAATGTTCCAGTCTTGACGTATGGCTCTTATCAGCCCTGTCGCTATAAGGGTTATGTTTCTCACACCAAAGTTTTGATCTCTGGGAGGTCTTCTGCTTCTTGGCTTCATTAAAACCTCCTTTTCTACCACCTACTCTCTTATCTGTTTGTGATTTTGTGATCCTGATAGAAGTCAAACATCTGTTTGATTTGACATAAGTTGTTGCTTTACAGATTTGAGATGCTTAACCTCATCTCTCACTTCTTCCACTGCATATGGGGTAGATCTGCCTGCCACCCCTACAGTCTACTGCAGTTCACTGCTTGTGGGTTACCATGGGGTTAGATAAGGTTTCAGTTTCCCTTCCTTCATACTATTTCCCATGCGATAGATCCTGTTTTGCCAGGTTCTTATTGTTTTCTGGAAAATCCCAGAATTTCCAACCATCCAAATCCCACAAGCTATGAAAATAATCCACTCATACAAAGTCCCACATGCATACATAAGACTAGATTAAATGTGGAGGTCACGTATTATTCAGAGTCCCCATACACAAGCCAAGTTTTCCCTTAGCCTCGTAGCCTTGTGTGCTTGCTGTTCCAAGGGATGAAGGAATCTAACCCAAAAGCAGATAGATGAAAAAAGCTTAGATCCACCTAGAGCACCTTGAGGTTGTCAAACCTGTACTCACTATGTATGAAGCCTTGAGGGTATATAAACAATTACAATAACTTCCAGTATTTGTATTGGTCCTTAAACTTCTGTCAATCATTCATATGGTGCATTTACATTGGGATACATGTATGAGGACTTGTATGAGATATAAATATGAGTATACAGAATTTGCATGTCCTCATGCATGTCAAAGAACTTGTAAATATACATGCATTTACTTTTATACAAATCATTCCATTTTTCAAATGGTAATTTTTATAGGTCACTGGTAGTAACTTTAAGTGCAAATATGCTAAATTTGTATAATAAAACCATGTATAATAATGAGAAGTTTTTTTATATTTATCAACATGTGCATTGATGTAAATAAAGTCTAAAAAGAGAACTCGTAGGTGGTTGCAACGAAAATTTTTAAGAAAAAGAAAAAAACTCATGGTGCATAGGCCTATATCATGTTGGTAATGCATTCACTTTATAAGATACCTCTGGATTTGAAAAATGTACAATAAAATAGTAAACCAAATTATAAAAAACAAAATTTTAAAACAAATTAGTATTAAATACAACTGAATTTGTCAAAACCCCTGTCTGTTGACTGAATCTAATAACTAACAAAAACTGCCATAACCTAAAAACACATGAAAGTATACAAGTCAAACTTTTTGAAAGTACATGCAATTTTTTGCTCATACAAAATGTGTGAGTAAAGCTTGGAGCTCATACAATGTGTATGACATGATAATCATGATTTGTCAATTTGACTTGTATGTCATACATGTATCCTAGTGTAAACCATCATTATAATGTAGGCTACATAGCTGTAGAAATTTCATAAATATTTGCAATGTTATCGTACAGCTTTATACTTTATAGGACTATCTGTGTTTTGTTTTGTTTTTTAGTAACATACTGAATGTTTATTGCATTAGTTAAACACCAGATTATTAAAAACAACAAACACGCTAGCCTGAAACCTGACCAATTCTGGTAATACTTGACATGAAGGTCACCACATTGTTCATATTTCTCGGAACCAGTTTTTTATATTTCCAAAAATGTTTTATAGCATCATTTTTGTGAAAGAAATATTAAAAATAGGATTTTTTCAAAACCCTCTGTAACGATTTTGATAAAATATGATCTTACGGATCGTAGCCTACCGAAACAATAAAAGTATGGATCGCAGTATCTGAAAACAATCTGGTTCAAGAGCTACAGGAAAGAAAGAAAAATCTGCCAATTTTTCCAAAATCGGTTAACTCAAGTGTTACGAAATTTGAAATAAATTAATTTTAAAGTTCACGAGTAAATTGAATAAAATGAACTTTGACGCCGTTACGTTCTTTTTCAATTTGTGTCTAACCTTAAATTTCTTTAAATTTGTTACACTGACTTGGTGAGTAAAGCTACAGGACAAAATCTGATGATCCGATTTTCTGGTTTCCCCCGATATCTTCCAACTGAACATTTCGCAGGCGTAGATCTAATTGAAAGTTGAAAGGGAGAAAGTTTGTGTTGTGTTGTTACACCATTTATATTATTTATTTATTACCGTGTAAATTTTATGAGTTTAGTTTCAATTTAGAAATGCAGTTGAGTCCTACGTCCTAAGCGAACATACGTAGTCTGAATGAAGACATAACCTACCTTGACAACCTGAACGCACAATTTGGCAACACGGCCCAACTTGAAATGATTTATGTCAGGGGTGATTTTGTAAACCCCTGCTCCTGCCCTCCCTCCCCGTGTTTATAGCCGAGCATAAAAAAAATCTCCCGCTGGTGACTTAGTGGTCTCTGGGCCTCGGGGCGACTAATAATGGTAAATCATACAATGGCATTTGTTTTTATGGAAAGTGAGTAATTGTGCTTATAGCATTGTAGTAGGAGTCAGCACGCTCACATACAGTGTAACAGGTACAAGTACCTGGGTACAGAAAGTGGCCTACGAAACATAAACTGCTTCACTAATGTAATCATTTATAAACATATATTAATAAAAGCATGACCATTCAACAAAATCGTGATTATTTTACGGTAAATATGAAGAAAATATCGTAAACCGGAATTTGATATGTTTAATTGACTTCAAACATGTTACATTTGAATTAAAGTGTCTACAATTCATAATATAACCCCGATGAAACTTGAATGTTTTTTTTTTTTTTTTGAATTTTTATTGATTTTTTGAAATCAAGAAATTGTTTGAACCCACTATACGATGATTTATTTTGAAATTTTTTCTAAACGAGTCTACTATTTAGCCCCGGAACTCCATGTAAAATGTATGTTTCTAGTTACTGCTAATTTAAAGATAGTCTAATATTTTGTAAATCTCTAATCAATCTTTCGGGCGTTCAACTATAACGTTTTACATTCATGTGTTTTTTTTATTTTATTCCAATTTTCTAGCCAGTGGGTAACTTGAATTGGTTTATTCTGTCAGTTTGCTTAGCCTATTACATTACAGAAGATTAATAAAAGAAGTGCCTTCTTGTAAAACCATATTAAGGTTTTTTAAGGGTTGCTATACAGCCTTGCCTTTGTTTTTAAAATTAAATTGGTACTTATTATGTAGTTGTAGTATTGTAATTGTTTATATTCTTTTTCATTATTAGTCTTTTTTATATAGACTATAAGAAAAAGACTTCACCATACACGCTGTGATAATGTTTTAGGTTTTCCGCCATTAAAAAAATTAAACATATTTTTCCAATGTAAAAAAATTTACTCTGTTAGGTTATCCAAAAATAGAGTTTTGGAAAATACTGAAATGTTATTTTTTTTTATTTTCAGATAATTTTATTTATAGTACAAATTAAAACATATTTTCCAAATGCTAACGTTTACAAGCCCACTTTAACCTATAAACTAACGTTTATATAATCCTTTTACTCCTTTAGGAGATAATCTTGAAAAATACTGAAATATTTGTTTCATTATTTGTCCTTTACCATATTTTTGTTTAAGTTTCAGAAAAACTGATCAAAAATATATTTTTCTCATGCAAACTTTTATACAGCCTTTTCACTATTCTAGAGGATGAATTCTGAAACATATTAAAATATATGTATAATTATTTGTGTTTCAGAATATTTCTATTTAATTTCAAGAACATCTGATTAAAACATTTTTTACAATGCAAATTTTTAGATTAAATTTCCTTTTTGCCCCTTTAGGGAATAAAATTTGGAAAATGCTAAAATACATGTTTCTTTATTTGTGGTTTGGTTTGGAGTGTAAAGTAGTAAGAAAAGCTGACTAAAAATACTTTTCCATTACAAACTTTTATACATCCGTTTTACCCCTTCAGGGGGTGAATTCAGCAAAATATTGAAATTAGTTTCATAGTTTTTGTGTTTTCGTGTATATTTGTTATGTTTAAAAAAAATCCATAAAAATATTTTCCAGTACAAAATTTTAGACACCTTTTTTTTTTTTTTTTTTTTTTACACATCCGTTTTTCCTTCTTTAGAGGACGAATTTGGGAAAAGGTTGAAATACGTGTTTCATAATTTTTTTAGTATTCATGTTAGGTTTGTTTTTACCTTATGTATTTGTGTTAGGTATGTTATGTTTGTTCCCTTTTTTACCCTTTTATAAGTTCCATTTTTTAATGGTTCCATAAAATCCATTCTTAATGCACGCTCATATAATAATACGAAATAAGAAATAATACGAAAGCATTTTCAAAATTTCTGGTCTGTAGCGGCAATAGGTTTGTCTGCACGTTGATTCTAGTTCAGTCAGGACAAATTTACCCCTTCAGGAGAAAAAATATGGAAAAACCTGAAAAACGTGTTTTATAATTTTTGTTCTACAACATTTTTTAAGTTTTAAGAAAATTCGATAAAAACATTTTTTCCCAGTGCAAATATTTATACCTCTTTTTACAATTTTTATTCTTGTCGGGTATGAATTCGGAAAAATTTTGAAATACGCGATTCATTATTTGTGTTTCAGAGTACTTGTCAAGAAAATCCGATCAACAAAATATTTTTTGCATTGCAAAATTTTATACTCCCTTTTTACATTTTCTACCCACTTGTAATCTCTTTAGGGGATGAATTTTGGAAAAAGTTGAAAAATATATTGCATTACTTGTGTTTTAGAGCGACTATGTTATGTTTCAAGAAAATCCGACTAAACACATATTTTTCTCCAATAAAAACTGCTTTACCTCATTTTTACCTTTCTGGGAGTAGAATATTGGAAAATCACTTCTTAGTACACCCTTACATAGTAGTACGAAGGTATCCTGAAAATGTCAAGTATCTATATATCGTAGTTTTGGCTGTACGTTGATATGAGTCAGTCAAGGCTTTTTGTATATTAAGGTTACAGGGTGCTAGATTTACATCCCACCCTAACCCTGTAAATAAATTATTAACAGAAATATCTGGGAAACTACATTTTTAATAAGAAAATTGAGAATATTGCTTACAGCTTCAAAAATTTGAATAATATATACCAAAAACATTATTGTATATTGGGATTTTTATAACTTGTCATTTTGGGAAATTTCGCTGTCTTTTGATAAAAATATTTGAAGCTTCTGCCAATAATGCTTCAAGTTCCTTCACCCAGTGGAAGGTTGCTGAATAAATAAGAGGTCAAATATAGGGTTGCTAAATTCTGGTTTTGAAAAACTGGGTGGTGTTGTGAAACGTAATTTATATCCCAAACCCCTTCACCCGTGAGACATTGTCAGATTTTTGGTTCTTTAAAGAGTAGTGTTTGAAAAAAAGTACATTTCTTTTACTTTCTGTTTACGTATAAAAGGCACTGTAAATCGATCTTGAAATTTCAGTGCAAATAATACGAATGAATTCATAACTTTATTTCCTGTTGAAAATGTTTTCGTATTTTGTACAGTAATTTTATCTAGAAGGTCTGTGAAATAATGAAATAGAAATGATAATATTTACTTCAGTTTAAAAAAAATAGTAAATAACAAACAAAACATTTTTAATAGTTGACATGTGACCATGCAACAAACTGACACAACACAACCAAAATAGAAAAAAGAACAGACAAGTAGGTATTAATGTTAGCAGAGCCAGTTTTCCTGAGACAAAAAAGTGTTTTTTACTTGGTTGTCTGTGTCTGTTTGTAGAAGACTAAAAAAATTGACCTCTTTTGGTTTGTCCAAACCTCGGAAAATTCAGTCAATATTTTTTTCTAACGATTTTAATGAAATTATTGAAATTTAATGGGGTTCACTGTGCCCTACTTCCTCCATGTTAACATATGTCCCTTTTTCTCAAGAACTAATAAAGATACCTTACTTCTGTTTTTTTCTTCTGAAAATATTACGTATTCTTCTAAAAAAAAATACGTACTTTTTTACGTACGTGTAAACCCTAAAATAAGTTTGTTTGCAAATTTTAAAAAAATGATTAAAAAAACATGTTTAATTTGAAAAAATCCTATATTTCATTTTTTTAAATAAACTATAAACATTTTTGTCACAATATTTGAGTTTCCAGTTATGTACGTGAGTGTGATGAATATACAAACAAAATTTCAAGCAGATTCCTCTGATAGTTCATGAGGTAACGGGGCATTTGTACTAAACAATGCAACTTTCGGAAACCGTCAAAAAACTTTTATCACTTACAAAAATAGAGTTATTACCTTACATCTAATACGGTCCTGGTGCATAGGAAGGTCTTTTCGTTTTTCTTTTTCAAACTTATCCTCTAATTTTCATTTTAACTACATTGTATTCAGATTCATCGATATTGAATTCACTATGTATGCCAAGGGTTTTACTACGTTTTTTGAAGAACTGGTAAACCCAGGAGGAACTGACATTCCTCCTGATTCAGAACTTGAAGTTAGGTTTACAACCCCATTATGAGCTAGAGATGATACTGTCTGTGAAATATTGTTATATGTGAAAACTGATATTGCTAATTTTCAATATCTGTTAAATTAAATTGTGAAATAATGTCGGCTGATCTGTTATGCAGCCATTGCTTCTTCAACCAGGAAAAACAAACAAACAAAATCAGGTACTTTATCTACACAAATACACAATTCTTCTATACAATTATTCTTCTACACAACACTACTTGTGTAATAAACGTTCGCTATACTAAGTAAATAATACCAACAACAAGCTAAATTTGGCGGGAAACAACTGTGCGCGCGCAGTTAGCATCAGTATTTATCTCGTCTCATTAATTCCACACTACTGGTTGAACAAAAAAATTGGTTGTTGGCATTTTCTGGTAATTCCGAAAAATTGGTTGAACAAATTTCGGAGATTTCAGTTCACTGTTAGTAACAGTTGAACTCAGCCATTCACTATTAGATAAATATGTGAAACTTGACTATCTGTGAAAAAGTAGCAGTTCTACAGTATCGTTACTATCTCTACTATGAGCTATTATTTTGCGTGGTATTACCATTTCTTGAATATTTTGATATTTCTAATCATGGTTAGCCTATAGCTTTACAGGCTATAAAATAAAATTAAAACAATGCATGAAACAACCGTGTAAACACAAACCAAGATTTAAAAAGCACTAAATGAACTGTAGAAATGTAGTTAGCTAACACTACAAATAATAATAATAATAATACAAATTGTGTGCACTATAACAAGAGGTTTTATTGCAGGAGTAGTTAAGAAAGAGTAAACGCCAGAGAGACAATGTTTTTAGCTGAAAAACCAAAAACATGGTCACATTCAAACGTAAATAAAATGGATCTAAAATGTTTTAGTGTATAAGTGTGTTATATCACTGTAAAAAGAAACGAATAAGCTAATATACAAGCAATACAAAAAATACTCGTCAACAAATAAGATTTTTGTGCAGTGACCCCCTTAAGTCCATAATTTCTCAAAGAAAACGTTAAGGATGCATATTCCTGGAAAATCCTTTACGGAAACTATACAGATAAATAGAGCCTACTGCCGGCTGTGCGTTAATTTGATTCGGGAAAAGTCGCGCCCTTCTCCGACCACGTAGCCCACCGATATTGCATCCATTACTCTTCTGTCCTCCTGTAATTCTTCAGCAGTCCACTAACCGTATATCCTACTAAATGTTTTACTTTCAAAGCGTCCTCCTCTGGGTCAGGTTTTACATTAACGGTAGAAAATCCACTTTCCGCCGGTGTCGGTTATTTCGCTAACACAGTAAGTAACTCCCCGAAGCCGGCCTACGGTAAAATATCTCCCCAGCACCCGGAGACGTCCCGCAATAAACATCGGAGCGGGCCGCAGTCACGTAGTCGCGTGAGTACGCGTAATGTATGCGCGGTGTACAGTGTACGGTGTACGCTCCGAACAGGATTTCCGCGTTGTTTGAAATAGGGCGGTTAGTTTATCTTCAAGGTCATGTACTGTGAAATATAAATACCATCTACGTGATGGGTATTGCTTCTGGTAAAAAAAGTTTTTATAAGTAATTTTTTAGCGATTTTTGTCCAATTTGGTGTTTTTACCAAAGCTCCACATAGTTACTGATTCAATACATAGTCACAACCTCAAAAATACCTCGAGTAAGAAATTTAACACACACATAGTGAAATCCATTAATATAGTATATTTTGACTATAGTTTGATAAAGATAATTAAAACAGAAATGTTAGTCTTGCAGTCAAATACCTAGTTGACTCATTACTGAAGAAACCAAAACCATTAGCGGCAAGCGTTTGTGCGCGCGCGCGTGTATGAGGGTCGCTTAATCCTCCTGCGTCCACAAGCCTTCAGACAAACTACATAACTATAATGGTCATTCGATAAGTACGCAGACAAGTGACGGGGGGGGGGAAATTGGTTTATTAATTTATGGCTATATGATATTTTGTTGACTTTTCAAAATAGTCCCCAACGAGGTTTATGCAGTTGACCAATCTTTTTATAAGCTTTTTCATCCCCAACGTCAAAGCCAGGTTTGACCGTTTTCCTTCACTTCTTCGTCGCTATTGAATTGTATGCAGCTCAAATTTTACTCGAGTAGGCCCAAAGAAGAAATAACCAGATACTGAAATGAGGACTGTAAGGGGGAGAGCCAGGATCTCCCAATTCAGATTTTGTGCTGTGTCAAGGGTTAACAGTACTGTACGAGTGAGTGCATTGCCACGGAAAGGGATCATATATATTCTTTACAATCTTAGAAATGTCTTCTTCAGTACAGGCTTGACATTATTTGTAAGCGTGTCACAGTAGTATACTGGCTAGTAATTGTCCTCTGGTCTTCAAGATAATCACAGAAAATTGGATCTTCGGATTCCTAACACCTTCTTACCACCTGATGACTGAGTTGTGAATTTCTTTTTGGTGAACTTGGCCGCTTCTGTCGCTTTGATTCGGGTTCAAAATAATTATCCAGGTACCATCGCAAGTTGATATCCTTTCGAAAAATCTATCACCTTCAGTTGTAGAGCGGTTCTTGAGTTCAGTGAAGGTATGCGAAGTCCGGTGGCTTTGTGATATCGCTTAGGGAACCACGTAAAGCACGTTCTGCAGTAATTAAGCTACTGAATGAGCTGTACTGATACTCACGTTACAGTTTTAGCGATGAGTTCTTCACCGTAACCGTCGATCATTCTGAATGAGTCAGTGCGAGTTTCAGGCACACAAACTGAAACTCCCGCTGAATTTCTTGTACTACTCCCGTCTACCATTGAACACTCTTTCATCTAGGAATAACACTTGTAAGTTTCATGGAACGTTTGCCGTATTGTTTGTTCATGCGGTTTTACATCTTTGACAATAAAAATCGGATTGCAAAAAAAAGTTCTTCAAAAGTATTGACTTCACGAGGTGCCATAGTGCATACGACTTTAGAGGTTATGTTCGCAAAATCCTTATAAAAAATGATCAGCTGGGATTGGCATAAGTAACAGAATTTGACTATGACACACTAGCTCACTGCTAAGCCTAGCGGCTTTCCTGATTGGGCAAGCGTACCTCAAACAGTATAATAAGAAACTACGCTTTTATTCGAAATGTGTTTAAAAAGAACAATGCACAGCTGTTTCTCTGACGTCATAGAATCGAATTTCCAAAAAAGTAATCAAATTTTTTACCATTACATATAGACAAATTTTTAACGTGTTTGTGTTTGCAATAAATTCAGAAAAAGTAATGATTTTTTAGACTTTAATTGGCCGCTAATTTGAAACGATTAAACAGATTTTTTGTGGGGGTAACCATCTTGCTTAAACCGTTACCAAATCATCATTTTTTTTGCTGAGCCTAAACCGAATCAAAACAAGTTCTTCAGGTCAAAATCGGCGCTTATTTCATGATACGGTTTTGGGTTCCACATATATATGGCCGTTTATCGTTAATATCCCTTTAAGCCAGGGGTCTCCAAACTTTCCAGCCTTAGGGCCATACTGATTACTCCAGTAAGTTCCGAGGGCCAAAACCGTATTATCATTGTTGCCGGTGGTAAAAAGTGAAATAGTCCACTGATGAAAAAAAAGTCCGAAAAAGTACGCAACGTTTAAAAAAGGCTGCAAAAAATGTTTACAGATCTAAATTAACTGATGAGCATCTTAAATCTCTTTTAATAATTGGTACAAGTAAAATTAGTCCACAACTACAAACTATTGCCAGTGGAAAATCTCAATTACATAAATCTCATTAGTATTTCATATGTCATTATGCTTGTTATAAGTTATGTTTTTATTTAAAAATGTATAAAATGTTAGTTGGATTCATTTCAATAATTTGTTAGTTATTATATACTGAAGTTAAATTTTCTGCATATTATACATGTCTTTACTCATTACAATTCTGTGTTTCTTTATCCAACTTATCACAAAAACAATAACAATAAGCCTACAACAATGTTATGAGTAGTTAGCCCATGACCACATCAATGTAGATGTCATATTAATAATTATTCAACATAAAATTAGAATACTTCAGTAAACTAAATTTAATTTGCTATAAAAAATATGTTCTCTATAAGGAGTTTTCCAGTATGCTAGCTCTCCGCGGGCCGGACAAAATCTGTCCGCGGGCCGGATGTGGCCCTCGAGCCGTAGTTTGGAGACCCCTGATTGTTTAAAGAATCAACTATATATTCTTCCCCGAAAATAATTCCGTTGTTCAACACCGCTACTCCAGCTGTTTCATGTCAACTTTAGGCATCTTCAGGCATAAGGGTAAGAGTACTTTATACTCGTACATATAGGTTTACACTACATTTTACACCTATTGTATATTTATAGGTTAATACTGAAATTAAAATAAAATTTACATTTTTTTGGTGATCAAAACATTTTACGTCTGTTACTGCTAGCAGACTATACAAAGAAACTGAAATCTAAAGTTGTCGTTTTCCCGTATACTCTAATTTTAGTACACTCGTTATGACCGCTGTAACTCTGCAGGGTTATATAGTATAGCAGCCCACCGTGAAGGAAGTTTCAGTTTGTAACTACAGGGATTGGTTTCGGAGGTATGGGTGTCAAAAAACAAAGGATTTCTTATGGGAAGTCGGTGAACCAGCTGACAATCGAGTGCGAAACACATTTAAGCTAATGTGTCCAGGCTGTCGATTAGAATTTAAAGCCGTGTATATAGATATAAGTAGAACACAGCTGATTGGCAACAATCCAATGCGTCACCTTTAAAATAGATTTAACACTGACCTAGGCTAACCAAAAGGATATTAACCCGTAAATGAAATATGTTTGTATTGCGAAATACCAAAATCAAATGAATGACAGTTTAATTAAGCCAAAAATTATAAATGTAATATCTAAGGTAAAGCAATCAAAACAGTTTACTTCAAAATTCATAAAATACCGTGTATCAATGAAACCAAAAGAAATAAGTAACAATTAAGTTAGTATTATCGAACTTAAACTATACTTTTAATAGTAGGCTATAAGTTATGACTCCCGTAGTAGGACTCGATCTAAGCCAGAGAGAATTAAAAATGTAAATATTTTTAAAAATACTAAACAAACATTCCAAATTTACTTTTTATATAATTTTGCTTTTTTAAAAAAAATATAACTATTATTTTGCCAGTATGATCACTCCGACCACAGATAAAAGAGCTTAGGTTTTAATAATTATAATTAAATGTAAATATTATTTCTTAAAGAATCATTGAAAATGAATAAAACAAATTTTCAAATTATTGAAAACGTTAAATGTTAAAAATCAAATATTTAAGAAACATTTTAAAAATACAATCCAAAAAAAGTCGGGAAATATTTAGCTAGTATAAATAGAAATATGTATGTGAAACGTAGTGAAAGTGTACCAGTAATACCGGCAATGTACCTGACAATACCTCATGTTAACTTACACAGCAGAATAAGGCCGATGGCCACCAAATGTGGAGCGGAATTGTGCTCAGCTGAGGTTTAAAGAGTTTAAAGAGCGTTGTGTTGTGTCTTGTCATTTTAAATATTTAGGCCAACTGTAATGGATTCTAAGAAACTACTGTGTCTAGAAACCATAACCTGCGTAACGAGAAATAGTAAGCTTGGAGGCGTAGTGAGCGTGGTGGGGGAAGTGGAGTCAATTTTTAAACCGATCCTAGACGGAGTCGAAGCTTCTTTGGGCGGAGCTTTAGTGGCCAACCGGTCTAATTTCCGACAAAGGATTCATAGGTATAATTAATGAATTTAAAGTAGTTTAGAAAAAAAGGCTAAATTGGAAACAATAAAAAGCCCAAACACCGAATGAATTTGAGCAAACTCTGAATTACCCATTTTGAATATACTGTTTCTCAGTGTTATATATGCCATACGAACTACATCGAACAAGTTTAGTGACGGTAGATTTCGGAAAAAATTATCAAAATCGTTGGATTTGTAATATTTAATGGGTTTTCGACCAACATAAAGTTCAGAAGAAATTAAAAGTAGTTCCGAGATGTGGGCGGACTGACCTGGATGATACATTGTATTAAAATCCGTCTCTATGTAAACTGACACACACACACACACACACACACACACACACACACACACACACACACACACACACACACACACATATATATATATATATATATATATATATATATATATATATATATAATGTAAATTATATAAACAAGAAAATATTTTATTTAAATACCTATGAACACTTTCATTTTTAATGACACAAATAATATTATACATAATTTAATTATTAATGATATGTATAATTTTTATATAGACTGTCCCGCGACTATCTACTTTTTTCTTCTTAAAGTCCTTACAATATTAGTTACACTAATGAGGACGATGGATCAGCGTTAACGGTAAGAGTAAAGGAACGGGAGTAACTGCGACTCGATCCAAGAACCTTGAGGTGCGCGGTTCAGAGGCGCAGCAGACAAATCGGTGCTTTTGCCACGTCGACCTCTCAGCGCTTTTAATGTGTTAACGTACTTGAATTATTTCCTGTAACTCATTAGCGGGAGCATAGGGCATTCAGAAAAACTCGTCATTTCCTCCGGGCCCCGGCTCGCCTCCACTGTTCTTGTCCATGTGCTACAGTGTCGACCCCTTTATCGTGTCTTTGAGGACTCCACTCCAATGCCTTCTTCTCTATAGCAGCGTTGGACATTTTGAAAGTGTGGCCCAGCCACCGCTCTCCGGATCTCCACGTTAACTTTTAGCTGACCCGTTCCCACAGCACTGGCAGAAGTGAATCTCAGGGCCTAGAAGTGCATACTTGACATTGGTGTTAAATATGTGGATCTTCGCTTTTTGCGATATCCCCCACCGATGTAACTCTTTGAACGTGTTACGATCTCGATATGTGGTCGCAGTACATTCTTGCATTAACGTGTAACTAAGGTCCGCCACTGACCTTACAAACAATTACCGCAGGCCTGGCCAAGTGTGTAATATTTTTATGCTTTGTATATAATATTTTAAAGTCCGAAGACTGAACAGCGCTGTATGGCCTCTTCACATGCAACCAGTGTGTGTGTAGAGGCAAAGAGGGGCGGTCCAATGCCTTCTGTGTTGTGAACACTTTATTCAATAACCATTAGGCCTAAGCCTATTGTTGCCAAGACTCCGGATTTATTTGTTTCATTGAACGAAGAAATATATTCGGTGAAACTTAGCAAACAAATAAGGCGTTTGTAAGAAGCACAAGTGTTTGCGTTGATTCATTCTCTCGAAACGTCGTGTATTGTTTCATTTTCGATTAAAATGTCCGAATAATCGGAGATGTCGCGACAGAAGCGAATTCGCTTTTCATTACCTTACCTTTCTGAAATTCTGACAATCACAATCAGCATTAACATCTACATATACTACCATTTTAAACTACATTGAAAATAAAATTATAAACTACATGTAGTCTATAAAATTACAAATGAAACCTGGCCGCCGTCAAATTCCTTAATTTATATCAATTTATGCATTTTTTTTAACGCCAATTACGGTGGTAAAATCGTATTTTCAAAAGAATTTAAGATAAAAAAGTTACGAACTTTAACTTTTTAAAATGGCCGCCATTTTGGAATTTTTGAACGAATTTTGCTGGTTAACGAACTTGTTCAAGATACTACCATAATCGACTTTTGCGCAAAGTTTGAATCGAATCGGATAAAAATTGCGACCGTGAGCTTGCTAAAACACACAAACACACACACACACACACACACACACACACACACACACACACACACACACACACACACACACACACACACACACACACACACACACACACACACACACACACACACACACACACACACACACACACTCACACACACACACACATCGGCACACACAAACACACACACACTTCAAACACACACACACACACACACACACACACACACACACACACACACACACACACACACACACACACACACACACAGCATCGGCGCTCACTTCAAAGTTCCGGGTCTGGGTCTTACTACGATTGACGCTTCAATGGAAATTCGCAAATAATCACTAAGAAACAATTTTTAAAACAGGATTAAGGCGGTTTTCAATTTTCTAATGACACTGGTTTTTTTGTGTTTGGAAACGAGCTACTGGCGTAATAAGACCAAGATCGGAGGCCGGAAAATTCTGACCTCTAGAGGGCGTGTGTTGTAATTCTAGCGCTCGCAATTTTGGTGTGATTTAATTAAAATTAGGCGGAAAAAAGATTATGACAACAGCTTGAACAAGTTCGTTATCGAGTAAGAAGCGTTTAAAAGTTTCAGAACCGATGAACATTTCAAATGTTAACGTTTTCACTTTGCATTCTTTTGGAAATCTGATTTCTCCGTCGTCATTGCAGTTGCTCTTGCATAAATTAGCATTTTTATAATTTTCATAAAATTCCCGCTCTAAAAAATGTTAAATTATACAGTCTTTAACGCAGAAGACGAAGAAATATTTTCAAAAACGTTTAAGATAAAGAAATAAATTAATTGGTGATTCGCTTGCATCAAGTCAGCGCGAGAACCGAGTGATTTGATCATTTGTCTTTAAACGTGAAAAAAATCGATATGACATCTTGAAAGAAATCGTACATCGCTGCTTAAACTAATTGTGACCGATTTCGCTTAAAATTTTCGTGTAGTTTTGGTTGCCCATGTTTCGGAACAATTTTTCAACTTTACAGAACATTGTTTATTGAGGCTCCTTTTTCGTAAAAATACTTTTAAAAATCGTAATTTTTCGAAAACGGCTCAAAAGATTTATAATAAACTTTCCTCAGAAGTATTCATGAGGGAAATGTGTAGGCCTAATAACACCAAGATGTATTATCATCAAGGTCCGTATTTCCTTCGCAATCTCTTCACGGTAACTGAAAAAACCCGATAAATAAGTCTAATTACTGAAAACTGGTTTCAGCAGAAATGTGCTTAAATTAGGTCATATGTTAAGACCCATAATGCAAATTACTGTAGCGAATTGGGAAAGAAATTTAAGGGTAAGTACGTAGAAGAAAACCAAAAATAAACTCTGACCTCCGACGTAGTTGTTTTGTTTGTTGGTCAATGTCCGATTATCCGATTTATCTGAATTGCTATCAATCAGGGCTTTTTAAGGTAATCACTGACCGAAACGAGGTCTCTGTTTCCACTCGGTATTTGTTTTGTGGTGTTTGCTTGTTACAGTTTTGGCCAAACGCATAGACCGATTGTTTTGAAATTTAATAGGAAGGTACCTTATTAACCCCCCTCGGATGAACGCCCCCCCGAACGCCTTGTTTGTAAAATTTTTTCTAATTTACTTCCGTTTCAATATGGCGGCATCTGATTTAACAATGACGAGTGTACACGCAGTTTTGGCTAAACACATTGACTGATTGTTTTGAAATTTGATACGAAAGTAAGGGTTTTCCCATACACTTCCGTTTCAAGACGATGGCCTATTGTTTAACAATGTTGACTGTAGTTTCTGGCTGTTTCCTGTTATACGGGATGAACGGCAAGACCTATCATAATTTCGACCGCTTCGTGCAGAATTACATTAAATTTCCAATAAAGGTGGTTCAGTGACATTTTTCATAAAAGTTAGAGCGCACCAGAGCGCACCAGAGCGCTGGCCAAGCAATTGCTTAAGAGTAGCCTATATTGCGATGCCTACTGTTCTTTGAACTTCTAGTTGTAAAGGTCCAATGTGTATCGTCATATTCACAATACTATGTTTTTGTAGTAATACATTTAAATGATGGTGGCCAGAAATGACTGTTATTGTCCTTGCAGATCCTTCCTGAAGACTTCCACACCCACACCTCTGTCGCGTATATTCCCTTAAAAGTACTCATAAGCCTACTTACAATGTACCGACTTGGTAATGACAAATCGGCTTCTTTATTAAAGTAATTAAAAGTTAAATAACATCTCAGCCCCGACTTCCTACTGTAGTGTAGTGAGTAGCTAGCAAGGTCCAAAGCTCAAGGTCACGATACTATTAGCCACTGAGTCACTCACTGGCACTACTGTAAACGTGCTGCAGCGTTCCAGACCCGGGCCTTGAAATGAGCAACTATTCGGACCACTATTTTTGAGGGTCGTTACAGATTTTCTGAAAATCTGATTTAACTGTCGTAAACACAGTTAAAATCAGCATTGGGACGTAAAATTTTCAAATTTCATTTGAAACACAAAATCGGATTCTCTTAAAATAGTTTCTGGTGATTTAGAATTACGTTTTAGTATCCAAACGTCCGTTAAAAGCTACGTAACTTTTTAAAATCATATTCTGATCATTAATGAAAACAGATGACTCAAGTCAGCGTTGCAAGGTTAAATAAAAGAATATTTACGGTTTAAGGAGTAGACTTAAGTGAAAAACGAACCGAAACTGTGTCAGACTTAGGAGATCTGAAAACATACGTATATTACTTTGTACTCATTGCTGCACCTATTGAGAGGATTTAGACGTCCCTAACGGTACCCGAGTCTAACACACACACACTTACGATTTTAACACTTTACTCTCACACTTACATTTGGGGAGGCAATAATAGCCTCAATGTGCTTTTCGCCTTAAAAAAAATATAAAAATATAACCTCAATATCGCTTTTTTACGTTTTTTATTTTGTTCAATGAAAAAGTAAAACTACTTAAAAAAAAGTTACGGATTTTCCAAATGTTTTTTAGCCACTGAGGTTCGTTACGTACACATGAAAGTGAGCGCCGTGGCTCAGTCGGTAGGCTAACGAACATTTCGCCAGAACTGTGACTTGTACGTAGGTTCGAGTCAAGTTACTGCTTAACGCGTTAAGCAGATCTCTCGTCTTTGTAAGTCCAACTGGAATACGGACATACGGACAGATAAACGTATTCTGGAAAGCAAAACGAGATTCGTGCATGCCGTGGACAAAAAAACGTTATTATCTTTATTTAAAACAGGAATTTATGACATTTTGTATTTTAATAGATTTTACAGGTGCCTCGGTGTTAGCTAATCGTGTTCTGGTGCCTTACTAGACCGCCACATTTTATTCCTTGTATAGTGAGAACGTAAAATCACATTCGCAGTCAGCATCGTGTTTCTTAATTAATTTGCTGAAACACACACACACACACACACGCACGGAATTTGTATGGGGGATTTGAACAATTTTTTAAAAATACAATAGTAAAAATTAACGAGAGAAAGTTTGTGCTACATTAGTTTTTTATGCATGCGCTTGTAATAGTAAACATAAAACTAAAAAAAAGTTATTTTTAAAAAAATGCATGCATTATCGTTTTATTAGACTAGTAGTATAACGAGTGTAACTAACTGGAGGACTGGCCATAACCCTAAGTACTCTGCGGCAGTTTTGATTTCAACGTGGAAATAAAATAATCGCGAAAAAAACAGCACAACGAGAGCGACAAAGACGGAAACAGTCAAAACATGCGTACGAGGGAGCGAGACCGGCGGGCACAATCCGGCAACACTGCAAAGAAACCTTGGTCGAAGAGAACATTTCTTATTGGTTACAGCACAGCGGAGCGACCCGTAGCCCGTAGTCTTACTCTGTTGTTGTTGCTCTGTGTGTTGTGCAGCTCTTCCAACATAAATAGAAGTGAAGCGGAAACAATAAATACAACGTATGTAAAGTTTCGCGTGGAAAATTTAGTAAGAAGAAGAAGAAAAAGGAGGAGAAATGCTTTGTGATATTGGGCAGGCAGAGCGGGTCCGGATGCTGGGCGACTGTGATGGTTTTCGTTGCGTAGTGTGGTGCTTGTGAAGTTTTACAATCGATCATGTGTGCTGCGTGTGTTTTAGTGCTTGAATCGTGTCAGTTGAGTGTTTTGGATGTGGATTTCTGTGGGAACCGTATCTCGGCCGCGGAAAATTAACCAGGAAAAACGGTGAGTACGAGATCAGTGTGTTCGATAAAATGTTGTTTTGCGTTTGTTCGCACATTGAAGGTTATGTTTACCCCGAGTTGCACTCGTCTGTTGTGTATAAACAAACAGATGCACGGAAATATTGGAAAGGTGTATCGTAGAAGTTATAACGATGGTTATACGATAAAATTGTTTTCTCCGGCAATTGATTGCTACCGGTTTATGTAAATACAACATTTACTGCCATATAAAGGTTAAATATACTGTATTGTTTATTGTAATTGACACGAAGTCGAGAGTAATGATTATTGTTCTTGAAATGGATTATTTTGTGGTTAGATAAAGTTGAATTACGTTTGTTTAAAGGCATTTAAAATTGGTCTCTTTCTTGACAAATTACTAAAAGTCTTGTTAAAATGTTAAAACTGTGTAAACGGTAATATTAATCATATATTTTTGGGTACACGATAATGAAAAACGTTTGAACAACATTTAAAAAAAATTGTATTAAAACCATCCATTAATTTAAATATGTTAGTATATTTTTTTAATTCTCTGTAACCTAGTTAAATTTTACACAGCACAAAATTACATGTTTTCAAAAACCTTTTGATAATTTGAAAGAGTTTCTAAAAGTAATTCAAATATTAAAAAATCTAGAGTAGCTACATGATTGTTTCTAACCGTATTTTTGGCATTAGAGTTTGAACTGAAGTAGGTAAACATAAAAAAATATATAATACTGTTGTACATGACTTTGATAGTACCATATGTAGCCTACTGTTATTTGCTGATCAGGTTGGTAAATATTTAAAAATTATGACACTATTTCGGCCTACCTAGATACTGTTTTTTTGTCTAATAGTTTATGTCCTACAAAGTCTAAATAAAAAATAAAAAAACTTGTAAAAGATTTTATAAGTAAGTAGCTGACTTGATTTTGGTGTTGTATCCAGTGTTCCAAAGTTTGAAGTAGAGCTTTTGTTCTATCCAAAGTTACATTTTTTCTTCTTAAATACTTCAGAGTTAGAAGTAGCCTAAACCATTTAAAAATGAACAACTTTTTTATCCAGTGTTAAAGCTAGGTAGATTTAAAACATTTTCTACCTAATGTAAAATGTTCTAGTGTTTAGAAAAGCAAGGCATTCTGTTAGAAATTACAACTTCTAATCTATCCAATGTTAAATTTATAAGGTTAGGAGCTAAGCATTATTTCTATCCAGTCTTAAATATTTCGATGTAAGTCATCGGTTTTTATTGAATGTAAATTTTAATATTGTTAAATTTAAAAACATTGTAAATCTATGCACAGTGTAAATAACATTGTGTGGTAGCCAGTGTTGAATGTGCCAGTGTAAAAAGTAAAACATTCTTTTATAGTTGGTGTTAGAATACAATTATTTTTGTCCAGTGTTAAATGATATAATACTTAAAATATTTTACATCTATGGCAAATGTGTAACTTTTTGAATATGAACTTTGTTCTTTCCATAGTACAAGTCTTTCCAAAACACTTTCCACAGGTGAGAAATCAAAGTTAGGCTGTATCTACATTAAAACACTAACAGTCCAGATCTTATCTCAAATGTCCTTCCTTTTCTAAGTACAAAAAAGTGTCAAGTCCGTCAAAGTGACATAAAATCAAATATATGCAAATCCTAGACACTAAACCTATGCGACAGGACCTAGGCTAGGCTCAACGCAGAATGTTGAAATTCTTTACAACAGCTATGTTAAATTTTTTCACATCTTTCAGCTTAATTTGAAAGTAGGAAATTTGCCTCGTTTGTTCCTTGCGCAATAATTAACTGAACACGTTTTGTAATATTAAACAAATGGTTTAAAAACATCGCATTAACTTTCACACCTGCTAGGGCCTCACAATCTGTACGTCGTGCTTGGGAACCGATTGACTACATTTTTAATAAAGTTTTGTTTAATTTTCAAGTGTTTGACGGAACAGGTTTGGACATGAACTTTTTGAAGAGCTAAACATTATCTTGAGCTATATGCAAACTTCACTTACGTGCCAAATTCTTTGAGAATTATTTAACTCCGTTTTGTCTACATTTGTGTCTGCACCAGGACATTGATTGTAAACATACTAGAAGTACAGCCACCATTGTAAAATGTTTGCTCGTTATCAGAGGCTAAAGTCCCAAGTAATTGGGCCGCTACTAACGCTGCAAGCTGCAAGTACGGGGGGGGGAGAAAGTTTGAGAAAATAAGCAGTACTGTTATCTGTTTAACTGTAGTTGAACACTGCGCCGCAAGATGCTACCAGCAACGAGCGCTCACATATGTCTCGTAAGGGTTATCATTCCGGTATTATACTCAACGACCAGAGGTTCTAAGGCTTCATTGAGTACCATCTAAATACCGGGATCCCTTGAAAACAATTGCTTGCGAAATGACGAATTTTTTAGGTTTTCTGAGAGAAACATATGGGCTTCGTTTGTTTGATAATACAGTAAAATAGGCTACACACAAAACTTTATTATTTTGGAATATAAGCGTTCCCAAATTTTGTTAGGCTAGCGAAGTAACATAAAGCAACGCAAATTTGTAAATGCATCGTCACACTTCTGAGTGTATTCGTGAAGTAAACCTTTTTTAAAGAACTACTTAGTGACGTAAACATAATATTACTAGCACTGCCACCTGAATCGCATGGTCTAGACAGGCATCCAGATAAAAACGATTTGTTTTGACTTAATGGATCTGAAAACTTATGGATCCATAAAAAAATCAAAATGGTGTTTTTCACTTTTACCATACAAACTTTGTGTAGTAAGAGTATAAAATTGATGTTTTTTTATTGGTTCTGTGATGTTTCTTTTCTTTTCTTTCCCAAAAGGACTCTATTTTAATTAATTGAGTTCTACTATTTCCCTATTTTTTTTTAGCTAAAAACAGTCCGACATTAGTTTCTTTTTAAATCGGATTTACCATCAAATTTGTCCAAAATGTAGCAACCACGGCTCGGGAGAAATAGAAATAAAAACTTTTTAGAAATCGTTTCATCAGATTTTGTTAATTTTGTAGGCATTTGTGGACGATTCATCAGTAGACTGACATCGGGTTAAAAATTTAGAAAAATACGGCTCGGGAATGAAACGAAAAAACCGTGACGGCTTTCGTGGTTTTTGTTGTTGTTTTTCCGCAGCTGCCGAACCGGAATTTCCGGACAGATTATGTTTTTAGACGCGTAATGACACTTTAAATAATTCATTTTAACGTAAGAGAGTTGCGCACACTGCCTTGTAGAGAATCGCATGACGAAAAAAAGTACGACTGTCGCGGGCTCAGTAAACAAATTCGAACTTGCCGAGGTCAGGGATGAACGTTTAGTAGTGTGTAAGCGTCTAACAGGCGCGCACAACTAACTACTGTAAAAGAGCAATAAATGCCTTGGCTCTGTGGGGGGGTAAACACAGCACTCTACGTGCAATTCATATAATCATTAGATGACTTTATGATTTTAAATTATTTACTCAGCTTTGTGTATTCTTAGCAGTCTATACTAGATATCCTTCAACCGGTGCGTGTATCTCCACTTCATCATTGAACTTGTGTCCATATCAGGTATACCAGTACATTACAGGCATAACAAGATTTTTAAAATTCTCATATATAACGTTTCACCTCAAAACACACATCCTCAAACAAAATGCACTTTTGGTGAACAGATGACAACAGCCGGTGGAAACGTCGCGTGTGATGCCGAATGTGTTTCATACCAAAATAATAGGCGTTGTTGCAATCGATATTTTAAACGTTGATAATCGATGTTGCCGCGCAACACTTTTTAACATCGATAATCGACGTTTGCCAGTTCCGGCGTAGATACTGGACGACCTGTTAGTGAATGTAACAAAAAATTTCAAAATATGAGCCCATACTTGTTCATTTGTTAAAGAAAGTACTGTACTTCAAATAAGGGTGAAGTATTTTTACAACACAGTACATTATAGCTTTGTTAACAAGTATGATAAAAGGGGTTTTTCGAATTTTTGATTTTAGGGGTTGTAAATTTTGCTATCCAGCTCTTTAGGCATACATACATTGCATTTACTGAATATTTTTAAATTGGAATTTTCCGTTTTATTTAATGCCATTAAGTGAACTTGATTAGAAAAGTAAACTTGTTTTGTAAAAGTGCCCCTGATGCAGGTAAGAGGTACAGTGTTAAGGAGTGTTCAAAGGTACAGTGTTTAATTATAAATATAAAGTTAGAAACTGAAGATAACATATTTACTTAAGTAGATCAAAATAGGCCTTATTCTAACTAAAACGTTTTTTTACTTCGAACCATTTAAAATACCTAAAACGTAAAGGAAAAATTTCAAAAAGTGTTGTTGCTATCACTTATACGAATTTAATAAATTGGTTTAAATAACGTTTTTTACAAACATAAAAACCCTTTTTTGAGTGTCTTATATTTAAGGAGTTGAAAATTGTCAATTGATTCAGCTCCACATACATTGTACTCATTTATTAAATATTTCCAAATTTTTATAATTTGTTTTATGTAACTTGCTTGATATAAAAATGAAAGGAAAGAAACTATCCTTGTGAAACTACTACCTAGTTAACCTGTATTGTTTACTAACAAAACATACTGGTTGTCAAGTATTTTTCTTTATTTGTAAAAGACTGTTGACTTGATATGGATAAGTTAAGTTTTTGTCTGATCTCATTTTTATCTGTTTTTTTCATGCACAGGGAGACTGGCGAGAACCAGTCTGGCTGGTGAAGGTTAGTTAATTAAAAAGTTTTAAGAAATATTTAAAATTATTTTCGAGATAATATAAAAATTAATATTCCAATATTTTTGCACTTTCCTTCATTATAAATGTTTCGTTCAAATAATAGTCGTGTTAAAAAAAAAATCACTATTCAATTCAAAGTTTTTAGTTGAATAGGCTACCCCACGTTGAAGGTCATCCTGTTCTATCCAACATTAAAGTTCCCAACGTTAGAATTATAGCATTCTAATCTATACAGCATTAAAGTTACCATTGCTGGAAATAAATTATTCTGTTCTAACCAGTGATATAATTACTCTTAACAAGCGTTTTGAGGTTAAGTGGCAGAGAGGACCCTACATTCGTAACTTCTCTTCGTCAGTAAAGTATGTATAAGTCTAGTTTTAAATATTCCTGTTTTATCCAGCATTGAAGTTTTTATGAATAAGATGAACGCAGTGTGTCCCATTAAATTTCTGTACATTATTTTGTAACGCTGTAAACACAGCGTCTAGTTCTATATATCGTGAACGTTTCAAAACTTTTCTCCATGTTCTCAGTAACATAACAAATTTAGTTAAAACTTTTTCTATATTTTTGAAACAAATATATAGGTATATTCTTATAAGAAGTTAAGGTTTATTCTTATTTAGAAGTCTATTCATATTCGTATTAAGTTAAAAGTTGTTTCGTTTGCAATAAAATTTAATATATATTTTGGTTACATATTAAACTCTGTGCTAATTTTACTGTAGTTTGGCTACATTTTGTGCTAAAAAAATCAAACAATAAACTAATTGCTCTCCACGCACAATGTGTTCACACGGAATGTGTTCATTACGTGTTCACTTCCGTGTGTCGGAACAAAATACGTGAGTTACTTGTGGATACCTTGTATTATTTATAATTTTAAAACATTAAAGCTTAAAGTAATGAAAATACAGTATATTTTTCAAGAGCAGTATAGGCATTCGGGTACACGAAATTGTTTAACATTTTGTATTCCGCGCTCTGCATTTGTTTTAAGTATGATTAACTACGGCATACATTGCTGCCTCAATTTCGTCTTGCGGCCCTTTCTGATCATGCTGGTGTGGGGATTAGGAAATGAGGAACAAAAGTAAAAAATATAGTGCCTAAAATCAATTTTAGGACCTAAATGTAATTTCATAAAAACTACCTCCGTGTTTCGCACAAATAAACTGGCACATAATAAAGGTGTGAAGAAAAATTTTTCGTAAACCAAAAAAACAGTTTTTGAATTTTGTAGCTTATAATTCATTTTTGAACGACTTCTTGAAAGCGTTTGTTCGGTTGCTTCGAATAAACCTTCCAGCATGAACGAATGAATACGAATGCATTCGCTGTGTTGTGGACAAATTAGGCCGCATGTGTTCGTCTAGTATGTATTCACTCCTCTGCCTGAGGAAAAATATCCTTGTTCCCTTTTAGTACACTGTAGTACACATCATCCTGTTCATAAACGTTTACTAACGCTACTAGAGGCGATGTATTCTTACATTACGGTTAAAACCTAACGCTGAACCAATATTACAATATTTAAAATGAGCATCCTGTTCTATCCGCATTAAAGTCTCCAATAAGTTGTTACTCTAATTAAGTGTCCTGTCTTTCTAGCATTCCCCAGTACAAGGACTATAATTGCTTCTTTCCATTAAAAGATTAGCAGAACCCAAATGGTCGTTTAGCCAGTTGGACTTTTATTTCGAATTCTACCGTTGGTCCATTATTAAATAAATATAAACGCGACTGGATAACATCTTCCGGTGTAGGCCGCTTTCGAAGACGGGTTCCAGCGAGACCGAATAGGAAACGCCAATCATTCATTCCCACATTCATAGAACGACCTCTCGGCATAATCCGGTAGGAATTTTAATTCTTTATTCCCGGAATGTGTTTAATTCCTTGTCAGTTTCAACGCAAGAAAATACAATGTTTTCACCTGGCTCATTCCAGTTTTTATTTAAACCAATAACATTTTACTGTCTCGCTGTAAGGGAGGGGATAGAATGTCTGCAACGGATACTAAACGCACTGACCGATTCTACTGTCAAGCATATTTTTGTACCCAAAATACATTTTCTTAAAAAGGTTTGTATTAAATATGGCTCAAATGGGTCTCTTTAATTTCTTAAATCCGGTTGATCAGATTATGTTCATACTTGAAGATTCAAAACAAATATTAGTTATGATATTTAAAACAAAGGCTACGACCAGCAGTCTCGTTGACGTGACAGAAACCAATTTCTAGAAATTGTAAAAAAATCTAATTTACTTTCGTTATCAGTAACATTGATTACGATAGCTTTTCAAAAATTCGTAAGTTATTACTTAAATATTTTAAATAACCGCCATTTTGAAATGGTCGAGAGAATTTTATTAAAGAACTTGTCAAAGTTATTTTTGTGCCAAATTAAAATGATAGTACAGTTTATATGTATCCGTATTTAGCGACCCACTTCTGAAAATCATGATCGGGACTCGTTTCCTGATCTTCTGTCTTACCATGATGGCTGCTCTAGTGTTTATTTTCCAGTCAATATTCGCTAAATATACAGAATAAATAAAAAACAGAAAAAAACCCGTTACTTTCTTCGGAAAAAACTGTAGTTTATTTTAGAAAAGTTATTTGTTACGTTGTTAGGCAGAGCAGATACATGAAACCCCACCGAATATCAACTGAAAGTTATTTTTACTTCCAAAGTATGCAATTGACTTAATAGCGATCCAATCTGTGTGTATTGCCGATCACAGACCATATTGGCATTCCTCCTTTCCTGGTCGGGCTCTTTGTATGTTAAACATTACAAATAATTTGTTGCTAAAACAAACTTTGTACGCGTCTTTCGAAGTTAACAAATTTTGGTATAGATACAAGAAGTGTGAGCGCACGCATACAGAAGAGGGGAGGGGAGGGGTGAATGCCCTCTAGATGCACCTGTAAGAAGATACCCCAGTAATTGTAGGGTGGCACACTCACAGCAACTGCCACCAAAACATTAATCATAATAATTGGATGGACCGTTCCTCGCCGCAATGATTGCGCAAACACGCTGCCCAAGTGTTGGAACTGCAGTCCGTGCATAGAAGTACTGAAAATGGCACATTAATGAAGACTATACATCAGAGCTTTTTTCGATTAACGTTTTATTTTAATTTCCATTAGATAATACGTTATTGGAACAGTCATCACACAGGACCGTGAAATGTGCACCGATCATGATCTCTAGAACAGGTCGTTGAAAATAGAATTTTTGAAGGTGGTCGAAGTTTATTTTGGTTTCTTGGATTTATTCCTAAGCAGATTGAGAGGCGCCACACAGGTGGTAAACAAGCAAACATATTTTTGTTTTTGGTATGTTTATGTAAGCATTTCATATAAAGACGAAAATAACTGATATAAAGAAAACAGTTGATATTTAAACGTACATATCTGATACAGAATCTTAAAATATTAATATATAAAATGTCTAATAGATAGAATTAAGTTTTACTGTGTTGCGGTTTAACGACTTAACTTTAAATCCAGTTAAATAAAATAAAATAGAGAGGAAGGCGGAGTGAACGTTACACAAAGGAAAAGTAAATTAATTCGAACTGGTGCTCTCTGGAACCAAGTTGGTAGCTGACTTACCAGAACATAGGATTCCTACCGTTCGACGGCGACAGTGGATCGAAAATAGATAAGCAAACAGTACCGAAAGTAAAACTGCCAGCCGCATTACTTTCTCCAACTTACAGGGTGACGCCTGCCATAAACAACGCCTCTCCCCAAAGTCTGGCTTATTTACTTATTGCGAGCGCAGCGCAATAATTGTCAGCGACGCATATCTCAACGTGTTGCTAATTTCAATAAGTTAGCGCCGGCCCACGCTGTCGCATTGTTCCTAGCGTGAAGTATATGCTGATGACAGTGCCTGGCCTTGTACGTGCCAAGCTAATACCGAAAGTCCCGCTCGATGGGGGAGGCTGAACGTTCGCGTCGCGGCGACACGTAAGGCATCTGGGACTTTGAAATGATTGACACACACACGCACACACACACACGCGCACGCACAATTTATTTTGGTAATAGCTTGGCCAAGTTAGTTAACACAGCAAAACATTTCCGTTTGTACGAGTATATTTATAAATCACCCGTTTTTATATGTCAGCCTTTTACGTTTCTATGCCATTTATGTTCGTTTATGTATCAGTTATTTATAATTCTGTATCATTTATGTTCGTTTATATATCAACCGTTTACGTTTCTGCATAATTTATGTTCGTTTATAAGTTGGCCGTTTACGTTTCTGTATCATTTAAGTTCGTTTATAAGTTGGCCGTTTACGTTTCTGTATCATTTAAGTTCGTTTATAAGTTGGCCGTTTACGTTTCTGTATCATTTATGTTCGTTTATATATCAGCCGTTTACGTTTCTGCATAATTTATGTTCGTTTATAAGTTGGCCGTTTACGTTTCTGTATCATTTATGTTCGTTTGTATATCAACCGTTTACGTTTCTGCATAATTTATGTTCGTTTATAAGTTGGCCGTTTACGTTTCTGTATCATTTAAGTTCGTTTATAAGTTGGCCGTTTACGTTTCTGTGTCATTTAAGTTCGTTTATAAGTTGGCCGTTTACGTTTCTGTATCATTTATGTTCGTTTATATATCAGCCGTTTACGTTTCTGCATAATTTATGTTCGTTTATAAGTTGGCCGTTTACGTTTCTGTATCAATTAAGTTCGTTTATAAGTTGGCCGTTTACGTTTCTGTATCATTTATGTTCGTTTATATATCAGCCGTTTACGTTTCTGCATAATTTATGTTCGTTTATAAGTTGGCCGTTTACGTTTCTGCATAATTTATGTTCGTTTATAAGTTGGCCGTTTACGTTTCTGTATCATTTAAGTTCGTTTATAAGTTGGCCGTTTACGTTTCTGTATCATTTATGTTCGTTTATATATCAGCCGTTTACGTTTCTGCATAATTTATGTTCGTTTATAAGTTGGCCGTTTACGTTTCTGCATCATTTAAGTTCGTTTATAAGTTGGCCGTTTACGTTTCTGTATCATTTATGTTCGTTTATATATCAGCCGTTTACGTTTCTGCATAATTTATGTTCGTTTATAAGTTGACCGTTTACGTTTCTGTATCAATTAAGTTCGTTTATAAGTTTGCTGTTTACGTTTCTGTATCATTTGTGTTCGTTTATATGTGAGCCGTTTACGTTTCTGCATAATTTATGTTCGTTTATAATTTGGCCGTTTACGTTTCTGTATCATTTATGTTCGTTTATATGTGAGCCGTTTACGTTTCTGCATAATTTATGTTCGTTTATAATTTGGCCGTTTACGTTTCTGTATCATTTATGTTCGTTTATATGTGAGCCGTTTACGTTTCTGCATAATTTATGTTCGTTTATAATTTGGCCGTTTACGTTTCTGTATCATTTATGTTCGTTTATATGTGAGCCGTTTACATTTCTGTATCATTTATATTCGTTCATATATCAGCCGTTTAGTTTCTGTATCATTTGTATATCAGCCATTTACTTTTCTATATTAATTATTTTCGTTTACGTTCCTTAAGCAGTAGTTTACGTTCCTGTCTCAGTTATATTCGTATATATATATTTATATATCAATCGTTTACATTTCCATGTCGATTATATTCTTTAAATGTTGGTCGTTTATGTTTCAGTATCAGTAATATTCGTTTATATGTCAGTCGTTTATGTTTTCATATCGATATATTAGTTTATGTATATATATATATATATATATATATATATATATATATATATATATATATATATATATATATATATATCGGTATTTCTGTTTCAAAACTTTATATTTGTCTTATTTGTACATTAAATACTTTTCGTTGAATACTTCTGATTACTCTTACAACTCGGCTCTTGATTTTCCGGCCAGCTTTACAGCGACTGTTAATATTTACATGTCAGCTGTTGCATAACTTCAAGGTCAAACATACATTAAAAACAATAAAACAAATTCTAATCGAACATAATTTCCAGTAAGAACTATTGATTATATAAAATAAATAGTTCTATTCACAATGCGCTCTATATTTAATATGCAGATTAAGTCAATTATTGACATAGAAAGTGTATCTAATTATTGCCACTAGTCCGTGTACGCGTCTGTAATTTTACAAAATGGCATCCGTTGTAAAAAAAAACAATCTTAATGATAGTAAATTAATAAATATCGAATAACATTCAATCAACGATATATTGCCTTTTAAATACAGCAGCGTTGACAGCTACAGCTGGTGTTATTTTTCGATTAATCGAAAACATGTTTTGTTAATTTAACTCAGCGGTTTCACTTGGGTTTTATGACTTTCTATTTTTCTAATCAAGATCTGTATTTGCTTTAATTATATATAATTAAACAAAATTGCTAGAATTTTCAGTTAATTTATTCAACACTAGATGTCGTACGGGTTGATGTTTGACGGGTTTCAGTAGAAATCGAACGTTTAGTTACTTCCCGATTGATGGAACGTGCTTTAGAATTCCGCGATACCCCGTCTGTGCTTGCAGTTACCGCGTGCATGAAAGTGTTGCGTCAGATGAGTAGGGTATTGCCGGGAAAGTAAGCGTGAATTGGTTGAAAAATCGTTTTCGTATATTGTCAAACTATAGCTCGTTTCACCTTTAGATGGCAGTACAGGAATCCCATTTATGGAGTTATTCAAACGGGAGTGTCACAACTACTAGCCGCTGTAAAAATATCAGTCTCCAACTTCAAGTATCCTGCCGTACCGAAGTATCTTTGAAGCAATTAAGAATCATAACAAATGTTGTAAACAAGGAATTTTTAAATTTTTGTAAGAGGTGAAAACGTCCAGCGAGAAAGTTTTTGGAAAAGATTTTGCATTTTGTTTTAACGTAAAAATGTTACTAGTACATTTGCGGCTTCTTTTTTTATGATCAATAGTTTGAAAGTATAATTCTCTAGGCGTGCAGTGGCGCTGCAGCCAGGGCCGAGACATGTCTAGTTAGCTTCGTTAAGTATTCAATAAGGTGATTATATTAATGGAAATTTAACTGAATTCGACTTGACTGAACGGCGTTCAACAGTGCAAAATCTGTTGGCGTAGGCTACCGATGTTTTCAGTGCGAGTAGTACAATTCCCTCCCGTCATAAGACCTATACTTCTAACAAAACATGAAACGTACTATGAAAGAATAACAGGGGTTGCAAACGCACTGCCACCTTTGTAGATCTGTTGTGCCCCTCTTACTTACTGTATCCTGTGCAGTCCTAGCCTAGTCATGAGGCTGAGGATTTGGCGAGGATTCAAGGTGGGTAAATCCTTCACGCTTAATCGTTAACTTCCAAACTGCTTACTAGCTCTTCTCATAACAATCGCGTCACAGTCTACCAGCAGGTGATGGAGTTTCCTCTTCCTTCCCGCAGTATCTGCAAGTTAGATGTTCTGCTAAGCCAAAATTCATAAGATGATGGCTCCATGCCCCTTAAGGACGGCCATCAGAAGTCTTAGCATATTTTTAGCAAGGCCGATACATACCTATGCTCTGCTATCACAAGTTCCCGAGAAACTCCTTAGCCTGTCTTAACCCTCGCTTATCTTTCCGGAGCTTAGATCTTCCAGCCACTTCCTTCTCCCTAAGCTTCACCTTGAAGTAACTATCCTCAAGTTCGCAAAACGGTTCTGGTTATAGAAGTTGGGTCGATGCCTCCTTTCCTTGTCAGTTAATTTGCTTTCTCATTTCGCTCTGTCTTAGCATGTCTTGTACCCAGAGCATTGTATCCTTATTACTCCTAGCCCAGCGTATTAAATTGAAACGTACTGTAGTGACAGCTTAAAGTGATCATCAGCGTCGAAGTGCACAGGTCCTGACTATTTTGTGGTGTATAGAGGAAGGTAGTAATGCAAGCTGTCAGTCAGTACGTTGGAACAAAGAGAGCTTGCGAGGAGATGGAAAGCTACAACGGAGCTGACTCTTCAGTGACCCTCTAAACACATTAGGCTACATCTATCTTACTTATGCTCAGTAGATGTAAAATTAAGAAAGTGATAAGATTATGATTGCAGGACATGGTTATTTTAGGGAATAGAGTGTATGCACTGGACACACTGGGTATATACAATATACCTTCTGAAATATAAGTTTTTTGAACAGGAAGTAAACAGAATCTTTGGAATAATGACAAAGGACTGATCATTTTATGTGGGGACTTCTTCAGCAAGATCCTATAGTTTACAAGTTCGGGGAGTAACGTCTAAAGCCATTGCGTCATCATTGGGAGCGCAATAAACCCATGTGGTGCGCGATATGAAGAACAGCTCAGCAACTCTCGTAGCTCAGTCGGTAGAGTACCGGACAGTTCAGCACGCAAGATTGAATCTAATTACTGCAGTTTGTTTTTTCGGGTGTTAGTCAAACTTGTATAAAGTAACGACGTTAAAAATAAATATCGCGGCACGCAGCTGTCTCGCTCACGTTATTTTTCTTTCAATCTTACAACAATTTGAAATTTTAACTTCCACGGTCATAGTAAGCATTAAATTCTGCATAAATTTGCGTTTTAAACTTAAAATTACACTGAAAATTCGAAAATGAACTGTCACCACCGTTAAGTTCACTTTAATAATTTGGGGTTTGAAAAATTTATGCATACTCAAAAAAGTAATATTTTATAAGATTCGGAATTTCTATTTTGTTAATAATTAATGATTTGTTACTTTTATAAGTAATTTCTAAGCTTCCTTTTGAAATTATTATAAAAAGGAAGTATAAATTCTATAGTTTTATGATATGAATCCGTTAAACATTATCACAAACCAATTTTATAAAAATCAGTTTGAGAGATTTCAATATTTTGGCTTTCAGTGTAGTCTTGAAGTGCCCCAACATGGCGGACACGCAGTGGGTATTAAAACCGAAAATCGGCATAATTTTTGAAAGTGAGTAAAATATTTGCTTCATTTTTTTGTCGTACGTGAAGATTCATGACCGAGTGGTTGTAGTAAATTTAAATTAAAGGATATTTACAGGCAAGGATTAAAGCGAAATTACTTTGTGTTACACTGATTTGTGTTATAAACTCTTAACATATGACCAAAATTTGAACAAAATTTGATGAACTGATTGAGAAAGTATCGTTTTTTTAAAGCATAACTGAATTTTGAGTTGGGGAGGAATCAACATGTGGGAAGTTTCTATACCAGAATATCTCACTTGAATTTCAAATTAAACGCCGTAACTTTCTGTTTTTAACGGAAATGTAATAATCACCGTTAATCGTTGTAGTTGTGAGTAGCAAAGGAGTTGTACAAATATTCAAATACTTGACAAGTTAAAAACTAAATTCAGATTAGCGATATATACGCGCGCACTGATGGCGCATTATTTAACATCCAACAGCCTGCAGCCAACTGCTTGTAACAGCCCAACAGCACAAGCTGTTAATTACATTAACGAAACTAAAAATAATTGATTACACACTCAAAAAAACAGACCCGACGGCCGAAACTTAAGGAAACGCACTTCCTGATGAATGACCGCGTTGAAAATGGTGGGACGTGGATTTTGAAAAACCCCTGCGAGACGTATCTTACTGGACGTAATGTCTGGGCGGGCCTCGGCAACAAATCACGCTTAATTATCGGAGCCATTTTGAAACTGACCGACGCCTCGAGGCGCGTTTCTACGTTGTGGGAAATGAAAGATCTGTTTTGGAATAAAACCGTAATTAATTCGTAGCCGAGCTTGTTATGTAAATCCGGCTTCAGCAACGGTATGTGAAAAACAATTCCACTCACTGACTTCTCGAACGGAAATGTGCGCGATTACTTGGTGCAGAAACATTATGCAAACTTCTAAGGTATCAGAAAAAGTTATTTAGTCTTTTTTATGCACACAATTTTTATTAAATTTAGCATGAAAATTTAGCTTATATATATATATATATATATATATATATATATATATATATATATATATATATATATTCGGAACACCTTTTGTAATTTTCAAACCTTGTAATGTTTTGATGTCCTTTTTTTTGTTAAAAGACATTAAAAATAACATTTCTCAAAATCGGCTCGAACTATTTTCATGAAATTCAACTTAAATATACACAAACAAAACTGATCTGGTTGCAGTTATTGGCAGAAAAATCGATTATAAAGATTCTAATTTTAAAAAAATAAAGTTCGATTGTTAACTAAAAAAAACCAAAAACAGCTTTCTGATATCTTTTGATTGAAACAGTGCAACTACTTATTTAAAATATTTATGTTTCATGTTTACTTGGATTCATTTTGGTTTTATTATTTACTCTCGAATCGTATTTTTTTGAAATGAAAGTTGGGAAACCTTTTTTCCTGTTTTATATCAGTAATTGGGAAGAAACAAAAAATATACGTGTTTTGTGTACATTCAAGCTATATTTGAACAAAATAGAGAAACTGCGGTTATTGTTACTTTTATTGGTTTTTGTGTCCAAAAACGGTCTTAAAAACAGTGAAAAATTGGAGAAAATATTCTCGAGGTGTGCGCAAACTATATCGGCATGCGAAATTTGGTAAAAAACGGTCTTCGTTTTGCTCCCAAAGGCGTGCGCAACAGATACCGGGTAAAATAACTTCTTGTACTCACGAGACCTTCAGTATATATTATTCAAAATTTTCAAACCCATTTTTACAATAACTATTTTTAGTATAGTAAGAATTAGAAAGATGTAATCATATTTTTCCTCTAGGAATTTAATTTTTGTACAGTAAATATCTTGACCTTTCCTAGCTTCATACACTTTATTTATTTGTTGACGCGTTTCGGAATAATTCCATTTTCAAAACCTTTTACTATAGCCTACTGCTCGTAATCGTTGGAGAAGTACAGTACGAAGTTTTGAAAATGTAAGTATTGTGAAGCGAGTCAACAAATATATAAAATGTTTGAAGCTTGAGAAGGCAGAGATTGTATTCTACAAAAAAACGTACACGTTTAGAACTCGGGGAATTACCAACAGAAGCGAAACGTTTGTTAACGATATCTTTGCTGAATATGTAATCAGTGTGAATACATGTTTGCAATTATCTTGTTTTGTTTAAATAAAAATTAATACGTGAACCTAGCTTAGATATTATTTACTGTAGTTATAGTAAAAGATAAGTTGTTTTACATTAATTCGTAAAGATCAGCTGATTTCATTGAACAGCTGATAGATGGTAATAAGTTTTAGGTTATGTTGTTAGAAACTAGAAATATTAACAACTATTATAAACGTTTATATTAATTTCGAATGTATTATAAACGGTTATAACCTGCGCGTGTTCTTCAACTAAAGAAAAATACCGAAACCAAAGCAACACAACGTGTTCATATAATACGCGTGTACTGTTATCGGAAAAAGGAAGAAAAAGAAAGAGACGAAATTCGTTTTCTCGTTCCATATTTCCGTTACATTCTTTCGTTCGGCAGACTTTTTTCTTTTCCTCTCGCCAAAGCTAACATAAAAGCTTCGCTTCACGGACTTTAACGTTTGAAGCATTCGTTTAATTCATTACGAAAGCGGGAATAAATATTTCCGCGGGACTGATGAGCAAAGGTGCCCGGCGTCCCAGACACTTCCAACTTGCAGTAGGCTGTAACAGCCGAAATCGTTTCTTTTGTACGGAAAGTCAGTTTGAAAAGCGACCGGTAATCCGACACCAAATACCCGGGAGAAAGTCGCGTCGGATTAGTCCTTACCGAAATCTCAACTCCTTAATCTCCTCGACCTTTAGGACGGAACTGTGTGGACGCAGCCGTGTGCAGGATTATTTGGGCAGTAAAACTTTACTACTTCAGATATTCGAAAGCGTTTAAACGTTAATCCGTTTTACGCTTTCCTTGTAAAGAAGATGTATTGCACAAATTTCTTTGGATTTTTAGTATTGAAATAACTGTCGTAGAAAGTTCTCTTATTGTCGGACCGTTAAGATAGTTAATATCGCACAATGTTTTTAGAGTCAGGTTAAAACGTTTTTTGCTGTTAGAGTGAATTACTTAGAATTTAGAAAGCAAAATCTTAAGGCCTAACACTAGTAGAGTGGAAAAGTGATCTCATAATGATCGTGTACGTAGCTGTCACTAAACAAACTTAACTGAATCCATAAAGTGTACCATGTGTAGGTTCATTGATTACGAGCCTCATAAGCGATCAGAATTTGTAAACGTTTTTTATTATCATTTTTTATATAAAAACGTTGAAAATCCGATTTTATATTGATAAAATTGTTTATTTTATCAATTTATTTTAAAATTTTGATAAAATATTGTTTAAATGAAGTCCTCCAGCACCGAAATAATAGGCCTGCGTTATTATCATCTCACCCGAAAACAGCTGCTCAAAATCGGTTCATCAGATTCTTTCAAATTTTGCTTATATGTGAAGATTAATACAAGTCAGTACCAAATTTGAAATTCAAAGTTTTGTCCGAGAGTAAATAGAAAGGAAAATGAGCCCTGACCGCCTTCGGCTTTGTCTTCTTTCGCTTTATACTCGTACATTGAATTGTAATATTTGCTATTTCAAAATTGGCAGACCCTACTCTGCTTTGAGTTATGAATCGTCATATATGGTGAAAAATTAGGCAAAACGTGATGAACCGATTGATCATGTAAGCCTTATTTTTCGGTTTTGTTGTCAATAGTTTCCGAACCAGAAAGCTGGAGAGACGTGATTGAATCTGATTAGAAGCTAGGGTTTTTTTGTCCCATGGAAGTTAAATTCTTCCATCTTAAGAAGTGCGATGGATCCGTTCGCACTTTTTAACGAATTTCCATCAGAAAAATGAGCCATTTCTGCAACCATCATGATAAGACACAGACCTGGGACCTTGAAATGAGCACTGATCCTGATCTCTGATCACTTTTTGAGGGAATCATTACATATAAATTGTGTGTGTGTGTGTGTGTGGGTGGGTGAATGTGTGTGTGTGTGTGTGTGTGTGCGCGCGCGCGCGCAGCATGCTCACGTTTGCAATTTTGGTTCGATTCGATTTACTCTTGGCACAAAAATCGAATATGATAATAGCTTGGACAAGTTCGTTAACCTCTAAAATTTGACCACAGTTTCAAAATGGCGGCTATTTTAAATCTTTATAAGAGTCATTACTTTTTGTCTTAAGTGTTTTTGAAAATCTGATTTAGCCATAGTAAACAACGTTAAAAACTGCATAAATTAGAATTTTTAATTTTCAAAATTCCTTTTAAATTAAGAAATGTTTTGACGGAGGTTAGGGTTCATTTTCGTATTTTCTACGAAAATTCCTAAAGTGCTAGTATATGTTGATTTTAATGCTGATTATCATGGTGAAATCAGTGTTTGTAACGGTGAGGCAAAGTGTATCGCAAAGTACTTTTGGAAATTCGCTTGTATCACGTCAGCGAGACAGCTGCTTGCCGCCATTACGTTTTATTTTCTATAGCTCTTCAAGATTGTGTAGGGAATACAGATCTCTAAGTGATCTTAAGTACCCAGTATGCGCAGAGTACTTTTATATAGGCCAACGTACATCTAAGTGCAAAAGTTTGTGCATAGTGCAGCGCTATTTACGTTAGCGGCGGAGGATTAGACTGAGCTAAGTTCGCAAGGTCACTCATCGCCTGTCTCATGACTCCCGTGTTCTCTCAACGATCACTCAGGATCCCTCTGCTTCAGTGTGTATTTATTCAAAGAAATAGTGTTAATTAGATTTCACGGTTTTTTGTTTACCGTCGCAGTACGCTAACCATGACTGCGAGAACCATTAAACCATTAGCAAGGCCCATTAACCGTTTAGATGAGTGACTTTATTAAATAATTCAGGTGATTTCCTTGTTTACATCAAGCATTACACGGTCGTTTAGTAGCGGCGTGACTTATCCTGCACGCCATGCATATATTGTACTAAACAAGGTATTATGTATGCACTACAATGCTGTATTATATTGTTTACTGTACTATACAAGGTTACTGTACATTGTGTACTGTACTGTATAAGGAATCGTATCTTACTGTACTAAACTTCTGTTTTAGTACTGTAAAAGTTAATGCACTATTTACTGTTACCCTAAAGGAACTTCAGTTTAATGCACACTGTCCTTATGTATATTTGTACCACTGTACTAAATTACTATGCACTATAGTACTGTACATGTGTTCTATATACCTTTCTACTATAGGCTCGGCGATGATAACCTTAATGGTTTTTCGCCGGAAAAATTAGTACTTCAATTTACTGTAATAATATATAATTTTACCAGTGTACTATGCTGTGTACTCTTCTACAGTAGGTTTTTTCAGTATGCTGTTATAAGATGTAATTGCACCATTATACTAACTTATTATGTGCTGTACATAGTACACACATAATACAGGCGTATTTTGTATTATTTTACTATAAGCCCATACAGTTTATGTACTATTCAATTTTAATATGTAATCTACCGTTCTACTATGACCCCTATAATTGTACTATGTACTATTCTAATAAAGTATAGTGCAATTAATGTATTTTGTACTGTACAATTGTAATATTATACTGTTGAAGTATTGGCCTATATAATTGCACTATTACTATCCTAATACAGTATAGTACAATTAATGTATTTTGTACTGTACAAAATATTGTAGAATACTGTAGTACAAGACTGCAGTATTGTACCTTTCTGATATTGGTTCCTATAATTGTATTATGTACTATTACAATACAATATATTACAATAAATGTATTTTGTACTATACTGTTCAACGGTACTGTGTAATTATTATGTATTTTATACCGTTGTACAAAAGTACAACAGTACTGTACCATTGTAATATTGTACCGTTCTAGTATTCGTCTCTATAATTGTATTATGTACTATTACAATACAATATAGTACATTAATGTATTTTGTACTGTACAGTTGTAGTATTGTACCGTTCTAGTATTGGCCCCCTATAATTGTACTATGTACAATGGTAATACAGTATAGTACAATTAATGTATTTTGTATTGTGCAGTTGTAGTATTGTACCGTTCTAGTATTGGGTGAGTCCTATAATTGTACTATGTACTAGTCTAATACAATATAGTACAATTAATGTATTTTGTACCGTGTAGTTATAGTATTGTACCCTTCTAGTACTAGTCCTTACGATTAATTGTACTACGTACTTTGCCCTTTACAGTTATTGTCCTGCCCGGCTCTGCCCTGTTCTAATATAGACTAATAAAGTACTTTTGGGCCCTATTATACAACAGGTGTGTTTAAGTTCCTTTTTTCTTTTACCAGAATTGCTTTATTTCCTGTCTTTATCCTTTTTATAGATTGTAATTGTTTTCATTTTTGTTTTATAGTTTTTCATTGCTTAAATTTTTTACTTTAATCTGAACCTGTCATTTATTTATTTATCTCTCCTTCAGAAAATACCCGAAAGAGCATTTCACTTGTCAGACGTTTTCACTTCAAAACTTTTTATTATGGTTTCAGGATACCTGAAACAAATACATCCTTCAGAAATATCCTTTTAATGAGAAAGTAAAGTCATGGCTAATGTGCTACTTAGCTAAGCATTCTTCTCTTAAGATCGCTGACGCAGCATGTGCGTGCAGGAAACTACAGGTGCAAGACAGTATTGTATAATTAATAGCTCTGGACATGGGGGCCTCTATCATTAGTCAAACAAGTCAAAATGTCGGGCGGATGCCGAGCATTGCCGAGATAGGCCGACCGCGTGAACTTTGCGCGTATTAATTTGGGCCAGGTTTGCGCGTATTTGTCAAGCCGTGTTGTGACCGCGGGATCTGATAATCGCCGCCCGGGCCGATCTTATCGCCGGATTCCCCGCGGTCGGTACGGCGGAAAGAGATTTTCTTTTTTCAAAATTAATTGTAATAGCGTGTTACTACTGTTAGGCGTTCTTATACGAGCAGCTGTTTGCTTCGTTAAAATGTTCGGCTCGGTGCACAGTTCTTCTTAACGTGAGATGGGTAACGCCCCACCGGAGTCCACACTGGAAGTCCCGAAATTACGAAGCTGAGATTGTGTGTGTGTGTGTGTGTGTGTGTGTGTGTGTGTGTGTGTGTGTGTGTGTGTGTGTGTGTGTGTGTGTGTGTGTGTGTGTGTGTGTGTGTGTGTGTGTGTGTGTGTGTGTGTGTGTGTGTGTGTGTGTGTGTGTGTGTGTGTGTGTGTGTGTGTGTGCGCGCGCGCCAAACTGAAAACTAGATTAAACTGAACCAAAATAATAATCGTTTTAAACAAAATTTTATTTTCGATATGTAATAGTTAAAATTAATTTTAGGTTTAATAAAAAATCGGTTCTTAAATTGTTCTGTTAAATCGTGTTTGGTAACGGATTATAAAGATAAATTTTTGTTGTAAAAAAATTTAGGAGGAGCCGAAAATGAACCCTATCAGCCATCAGGTTCTTATAGTTTTTCTGCATTTTTTAAACACTAATTTCACGTTTTCACATTCCGGATTGAATGTACATTCTATAAATGTGTTCTACTAGACGATACAGGGACAATCAATAGTAGTCTGTATAATAACATACGTAGTCTATCATATGGCTTTATATTGAAAAAATATTTTAAAAAATCGTCGCAGATAAGCTCACTCGGGCAGGAAATTGATTAATGACTCTGGGAATCGGTCTAGCATAGCGGCAGTAGAGAACATGAAACGCGCACTGATCGGGGCAGGACATCGGCAACTATTAATTTACTAAATGTCAAACTGATAACTTAGGCTGACATATGGATTCCACTTGTGATAGTTAGAAGTGTTGTGGTAGAAATTTTAAAACTGTAGCAAGATCGTGCTAAAACCACACACCGAGAATAACTAGGCTTATTTATGGGGAATGTAAAATAGTGTAGCTTTGAAAAACGTGTCCTTTTGAGTACCTAATGACGGACATCTGGAAAATCAGGCCAGGCTACTTCCGGCTTTAACCGAATTCGTGATTTAAAATGTCAACTTTTATTTGAAGGTCCTCGAAGCTACTGAGATGTTACGTGTTTTCGGCCTTGCTGCATGGTGCAGATCCTAGACTTTAAACGAAACACGAATGGAAAAAGTATAGCAATTTAAGATATGGCTTTATAGAAGAATTTTGAAAATTTCTTGGATGGACCACATGACAGACGAGAACGTTTTGCGATAAATGAAAAACAAAATAAACAACTGATTCGCTCTGTAAAAGTGAGGAAGCTGCAATATTTGAGCCGTATAATGAGGAACGAGAACAGTTACGGCTTACGGCGAAATGCAATGGGGAATAAAGTCCCGAATGACGACGTGTTTCGTAGTTAAAAACCTGAGAGCATGGTTGTCATTGAAAACAATTAGGTCTTTTCAGAGAGACCGCCAATAAAATCCAACCGCTGCGTTGAACGCAAGCATCTTGAGCGGATAAGCACCACAGGAAGGAGACGGTTTCAGCGACCGATATAATTAACTTCACGAATTAGCAATGTTTGTGGAAAAGCGATAAGAATTAATTATAGGTAGACTTCAGTTCACTTTCTCAGTTTGTCACGGCAGAGGTATTTTGATGAAGTCTGCCTGCGTTCTTGTCTGCAAATTTCTGGATTTCTTCGGCTACGACTGGAATGTCCAAGATCCCGTACATGTCCGGGTGTGGTGCGTTCATGTGGTCCTTAATACTGTACTTTTGTCATCCGCTAGAGTGCTCCTGCAGTCTCGATATAAGATTAGGAATGTCATTTTACGAACGAAGTAGGCCTGTAGCCTACAGAAAGTAAGATGATTGCGAGAAAATTAGATTTTTATGGTTACAGCCGTTTACAGCCGCTAAAAAAATAATAATAGTAATAATAATAATAATAGTGATAGTGATATCAATAGTTGATAAATAGCTAGTAATATTAATAGTAACATTAATAGTGGGTAGTGAATGGTAATAAAGGATAGTAATAGTAGATAGTGGATGGTAATAGTGGATGGTAATAAAGGATAGTAATAGTGGATAGTGGATAGTAATAGTGGATGGTAACAAAGGATGTTCGCAAGTTTATTTGCTAACATTCACTTAGTGGATAGTAATAGTGGATGGTAATAAAGGACAGTAATAGTGGATAGTGGATAGTAATAGTGGATGGTAATAACGGATAGTAATAGTGGATTGTGGATAGTAATAGTGGATGGTAATAAAGGATAATAATAGTGGATAGTAATAGTGGATATTAATAAAGGATAGTAATAGTGGGTAGTGAATAGTAATAAAGGATAGTAATAGTAGATAGTGGATAGTAATAGTGGATGGTAATAAAGGATAATAATAGTGGATAGTAATAGTGGATTGTAATAAAGGATAGTAATAGTGGATGGTAATAACGGATAGTAATAGTGGATAGTGGATGGTAATAGTGAATGGTAATAAAGGATAATAATAGTGGATAGTAATAGTGGATGGTAATAGTGGATCGTAATAAAGGATAGTAATAGTGGATGGTTATAGTGGATGGTAATAACGGATAGTAATAGTGGATAGTGGATAGTAATATTGGATGGTAATAAAGGATAGTAATAGTGGATAGTGGATAGTAATACTGGATGGTAATAGTTAATGGTAATAAAGGATAGTAATAGTGGATAGTAATAGTGGATTGTAATAAAGTATAGTAATAGTGGATGGTAATAACGGATAGTAATAGTGGATAGTGGATAGTAATAGTGGATGGTAATAAAGGATAATAATAGTGGATAGTAATAGTGGATAGTGGATAGTAATTGTGGATGGTAATAAAGGATAGTAATAGTGGATAGTGGATAGTAATTGTGGATGGTAATAACGGATAGTAATAGTGGATGGTAATAAAGGATAGTAATAATGGGTAGTGAATAGTAATAAAGGATAGTAATAGTAGATAGTAATAGTGGATGGTAATAAAGGATAGTAATAGTGGATAGTGGATAGTAATACTGGATGGTAATAGTTAATGGTAATAAAGGATAGTAATAGTGGATAGTAATAAAGTGGAATAGTGGATGGTAATAAAGGATAATAATAGTGGATAGTAATAGTGGATAGTGGATAGTAATTGTGGATGGTAATAAAGGATAATAATAGTGGATAGTGGATAGTAATTGTGGATGGTAATAACGGATAGTAATAGTGGATTGTAATAAAGAATAGTAATAGTGGATAGTGGATAGTAATTGTGGATGGTAATAACGGATAGTAATAGTGGATGGTAATAAAGGATAGTAATAGTGGGTAGTGAATAGTAATAAAGGATAGTAATAGTAGATAGTAATAGTGGATGGTAATAAAGGATAATAATAGTGGATAGTAATAGTGGATTGTAATAAAGGATAGTAATAGTGGATGGTAATAACTGATAGTAATAGTGGATAGTGGATAGTAATTGTGGATGGTAATAAAGGATAGTAATAGTGGATAGTGGATAGTAATAGTGGATGGTAATAACGGATAGTAATAGTGGATAGTGGATAGTAATAGTGGATGGTAATAAAGGACAGTAATAGTGGATAGTGGATAGTAATAGTGGATGGTAATAACGGATAGTAATAGTGGATAGTGGATAGTAATAGTGGATGGTAATAAAGGATAATAATAGTGGATAGTAATAGTGGATATTAATAAAGGATAATAATAGTGGATAGTAATAGTGGATATTAATAAAGGATAGTAATAGTGGGTAGTAATAGTAGATAGTAACAGTGATTAGTAATAGTGAATAGTAACAGTAACAGTAGTCTTAATAGCAGCAGTAATAGTAATGGCTTTGAAATATAACAAAGCCATATATAGGCGTTCTAGTTTTTAATATTTTTGTCAGATTTTGTAATTCAACCAATTCAAATCGATTTTGGTAATGATCTAAACAAGTATAAATCCAGGAAAATCCTGTCCAACATTTCAAAATTTTCAAAAATTCATAATTAAAAAAAAATATATTTTATCATCGTAATTAGCATTGAAATCTGTATTAATTAGCTCTTTTAAAATTTTCAAATAACATTGAAAATAGGAAAACAAATCTAACGGTGATTAGAGTTCATTTTTGTATTGTCAACGTAATATTGTAAAATTAAAATTATGCAGATTTTAACGCAGATTTTGATGTGTTGAATGAAAAAGTTATTGTGCTTGTTTTTTTTAAATAAGCTTCGTTCCATGAGCGAGACAGCTGCGTTCCCCGATTATTTACCCTTACCCGGTATCAATCCTGTAATAAACAAAACGTATACGACAACCCTTCCGACTGTATTTCCTACCAATCTTCGCCAATAAATTGCTTATCAAATCCTCATAACATCCTTTTGTCCTTAATACACACAGATAAGAGTACTGCGAAGGCCGCATCTGTGTGTATTGTGTTTAATTAACCAGTGTATGGAAGGTCGCCAAATGCTCGAGTAATCGTATAATTAGATGATAACGCGCTCGAGCCGAAACAACTTTGCACTTAGCTCTAGGAGGGCTGAAGCGTAGGTGGCGATACAGTAGTCTAGTCGGGCAGTTTGGCCGTTGTCCAAAGTGGTTAGACATCGTTGTAATTGCCCGGCCCTTATGCTCGAACTAATTTGTAGTAAATGTTCTTTAACTGGGCCAATGAATGAATGGAGAAGACGTACAGTATTTATGACGTTTTTCGTACGGGTGTGGGTACGGAAACAGCTGCGATTCGAACATGTATGCATAAGTTAGTAGGTTCGAATTTAGTTGCTAGGTGGTTTAATCCTTGTCTTCAAAGGGATATCACCTAGTAAAAGACATAAACGATCGAGAAAATAGGAAAAAAAAAAAAAGTACACGTGTGGAACTCGGGGAGGTACCGACAGAAGCGAAGCTTTTCTTAATGATATCTTTGCTGAATATATAATTAGTTTGGGAGACATGTTTACAAATATCTTGTTTTGTTTAAATAAATAAATATGTGAACCTGGCTCGTAACGATCAGCTGATAGGCTACAATAACTTTCAGGTTATGTTGTTAAAAACTATAAATATTAACAAAAATTATTATTACAAATGTTTATATTAATTTCGAATGTATTATAAACGTGCACGTGTTCTTTAACTAAGGAAAAATACCGAAACCAAAGCAACACAACGCTTTCATATAATACGCGTGTACTGTTATCGAAAAAGAAACAAAAATAGAGAGTGAAAACAGTTTGCTCCTTCATTTCATATTTCCGTTACATTCTTTCGTTCGGGACACAGTTTTCTATTAATTTCTCTTACCAAAGCTAACATTAGAAGCTCCGCTTCAGAAAAGTAACAGTTGCATTTAAAATCTTTCAATTCCTTTGAAAATACTAGTTATGAAGGCCTCCACTCTGATTACAATGGAAAATCGTATTTACAAAAATGTGTACAGTAAAGTTATAATTTTTATAATTTTTCGAATAACCGTTATTTTGAAAAAGGTGTGCTGGGGTAACGAACTGGGTAAAGGTATTACCAAAATCAGTTTCAGTTTGAATGAAATAGGACTTAAATTGCGAACGATAAGAGTTCAACCACAAATTCATAGACTGTTTCATGTCACTCTCAACGGGTTGTAGAGGTGCTAATTTCATGGTCTCGGAACTGATTGTTACCATAACAGCTTCTATTATCCAATTTTCCAATGGGTGCACTACAAATGACTTGTAAGATGATAAAATAATATTCACGATTTATTTTCGCGTAACGAAATGCATGCATGACGTCACAGTTACTTCACGCCAGTGAGAGAGGTGCGCGATGCAATTATTTATTTCATAGTTTGAATTTCTGTATTGTCCATTTGTTTAGTATTCATCAAAATGGCGAATTCTAAGTGAAATCCGCGTTAGACGTTAACTGTTCAGACTGAGTTCCTCTTTTAATAATCAAATGAAGCTTTTTATTTCAACTTTACTTGAGTTTACTCGTTTTTTACAATCTACGCGTTAAAGATTTTAACGCTGGGTAGAACAGTAGTTCTCGTTATAAACACTGGCCAGTGTTTCTTGAATGAATCATTTCCTGTCTTTAGTGTTCAACAAAGTGGCAATTTTCGAAATCACCGTTTCTGCGAAAAGCCGAATTAAAATGTCAGACAATGATTTACGACAAATGTTTCCACTGTCGGGGTGCTTGATTTGTGTTTGCAGTGTCTGCATTCCTGAAAGATCAAAAGTCGAAGTTTATGTTAGACTGAGTTATGTAGGGAAGCATGTAACTTACCTGTTGTTCATAGAGGTAGTGTTTGCTGATTAATTTTGCATTATCGGACGCAGTAGAAACGATAGCAAACCTTATTTGGACTCGAATTAAGGACGGAAACAGTACGAAAACTGGAAGCGGTACTTTGTAGTTTCCAAGAAGATAGCAGTCCTGCCCTTTCTACGAGTTAACGTCCTTATTTTTTGCAAAGTGTTTAAATTATTTTTGGACAATAATGGCCAATTTGTTTTGTTTGGAAATTTGTAAGTGAAAGATTGTTATAATCTATTATAAGAAAAACCTACTTTTAACGGTTTTTCAAGCAAAACGCGTTGCCCCTAGATATAGGCGAACCAAAAACTTTGATATATATATAATATGTACACGCGCGCGCGCGCGCACACACACACACAGTAAAATCTCTTCTTAAGGATCTCTTTATTACAACGGAAATCTCTCTATAGCGGAGAAACACGCGCACACTTCCTACTCTTCTAACCACATTTCTCAGTCTGCCAACAAGTCTTCGAGTGTTAAAATCAGTTCGTAGTGCGTCAGCTGAATCGAGTGTTTTGTGACGGGTACATTTTACAAGAGGTGCATTGTATTTTTATACTTTTACAGTACAGTACAGTATAGTGGTGTCTAAACGGGAAATTTTATCGTTTGATGTAAGGTGTAGAGTGTTGCGCGAGTTATAGAAAGGTGTGAACAGGTAGATGTTTGCTGAAATTTGAATTAGTTCTTCTGTTGGCGCGATATTGAAAAATAAAAATAAATTAATAAAGGCCTATAATGAAGGGAATAGCCTCAAGAAAATCTAAAGCCAGAATTTGTAGGAATTGAGGTTCTGCAGAAGTTTTGGCAAAATATTGTTTTTTCTCACAATTACAATATTTTATTCATACTGTATTATTAAATATATATTGTTTTACGTCATATAATTTTATTTAAATAAATTTTGCACTCAGTACTTCAGTACTCTCTCAGTACTCTCTCTCCCTCTCCCTCTCTCCTCTCTCCTCTCCCTCTCTCCTTCTCTCTCTCCTCTCCCCTCTCTCTCCCTTCCCCCTCTCCCTCTCTCCCTCCCCTCTCCCTCTCTCCCCTCCTCTCCCTCTCTCTCTCTCTCTCTCTCTCTCTCTCTCTCTCTCCCCTCTCCTCCCTCTCTCTCTCTCCTCCCTTCCCCTCCCTCCTCTCTCTCTCTCTCTCTCTCTCTATATATATATATATATATATATATATATATATATATATATATATATATATATATAAGAAATGTCGTTGTAGTGGAGAAAACTAACGTTGCCTTAGTCGCTATAAAGAGATTTTACTGTATAAGTTCAGTCCAGCGATTTGTACAAACATACAGACAAACATCCAAGTAAAACACATATTTGGATAATATATTCGTGTATCGATCGTGTATTGATTCGTGTATCGATATTTAGTAAATTTTTAATTTATTAACGAGTGCTGTCACAGTTATTAGAGCATGTACGTTTGTTATTACCACAGTATATTCGGACATTGGATCTATTTTCTTTTATATAAAGTAAAACACCAAGTTTCGAGAGTATGGCCAACTCTTGCTGTCAAGCGTCTGACCTAAAACATAAGCCTAGATGCCTTGGCAGATTCCCTGAGTGGTCAACTGAAACGTACGTAATCTTAGTTCTTATTTCTATTTTCACCACTCATTGAATCTGCCCTGAATGTTTTCCTAGTTTTTTAAGTATTACTTAAGCCTACCCATCTAGGCTGTTCTATTACACACTCAGAAACACTAGTGATGGCAGATGTCCGAATTAACAGTATAAATATTCCAGCATTAAGTAATAATTTTAGAAACGGCACCAATAGTTGGACATGTTGTACAAGGTTGATGTTTTATAATATTTCTATAAGATTTTTCTTTATTGTCTGTTGTGTATAATGTCAATTTAGCAATATAATCATTAATAAAATTGAACCAAAAAACATCGATTACATCAATGTTTTAAGTTTTCACTTCTGTCGGCCAGGCCTCAGGCACTAGATTTTCTCCTTAATTTTTACTCGTCGCGTGTTGAAATGAAATGTTTTTATACTCTGTTTTTGGCTGGGGCAGGTTATTTAACGAACTGCCTTCTGCTGTAAAGTTTCATAATTTACCGTTCAGACGCTAGAGGTGCATCACTGTCAGACGGCCGGACTTTACGTCCAGCGCCTGCTTAAGTGATTCCTTTCGCCTAAAAATTTGCCAAAACGCGTGTTCCCCGTGTCTCGGCGGGAACGCCATTTTGGGCGGACTTGTTAATAAACTAAACGAATATACTGCGTTAGATGAGATGAGAGTTGGCGATAGGCAGCTTCGATGTATCGATATTTTATCCACCGGAAACTCGATTAGTGGACTGTTTGTGCCGTCTGGCCTGGCTTGTGTTACAAAATGTCTACTGTAGATTAGCGATTAGGCAGGCCTTTACACTTTACATTGCCTCTCTAGGTACCAGCGTTCCGGAGAGTATGCATTGTAGTTCCTAACAGCGGCACGCAGCTCCCTGCTGACGTGATAGAAGCGAATTCCTAACGATAATTTATAATCGTATACTTTTTGAAATTTTGATTTCACCGTGATAACCAGCATCGAAATCTGCATATATTTGTATTTTAAAACTTTAAACTAATTTTAAAACAAGAAAATGATTTCAATTTTCGAATTTCAAATTCAATTTTCGAATTTCAACGGATTTTGAAAATTCAATGTGATAAAGTCTGCCGTTTTTAATGCTGATTATGGTAGTGTAATTAGATTAAAAACATTAAAGACAAAAAAGTTATAAATTGTAAAAGATTTGAAACGGTAACCTTTTTGAAACTGTTGAATTTAAAAAAAATGAAATGGTATCTGTTTTGAAACTGTTTTACGTATTTTGTTGGGTAACGAACTTGTGCAAGCTATTACTAAAACACACAGACACACGTAATCACACATTCACACACACACGCGCGCGCGCGCACCCAATCGATATTTGTTTACCACCAAACGGTTTTTTACCATATTTGTCAGAAAACAGCAATTTTTCGAAATCGGCGATCTGGAAACGTATTGAATTGTCAAAATATCAGGGTAGGATATTTCCCGAAAAAATTCACAATAGAGGAAACTACAAGCAAAGTTTTGTATTTTTCGAAGTAACGTTTATTCGCCAGGGGTGCTTTGTGGCGGACATATAACTGAAAAGCCTTTCAGTCGACAGCAGAACACAGGATCGTCTTGTGTAGATTAACCATCAGCAAAAATGAAATAATTGTAGGCAAAGCATAGATAAACTCAACGTTCGACTGTCAATGTGTTAAACGTTTCCCAGCAAACAAAACGAGCCGTGTCAAATAACACCGGACAATGGCCGGTCTAATAGAGGGAGGAAATTAGGGGTGGAAACGTCCCTGCCTTTATCCGATGACAAACCCAACTCCCGACCGACCCTTGGAGTATTCTGAGGAATTTCACAGACCCAGCGCGGCTGCGGTGCCCCTCGCCGCTTCGGGCAGACCTTTCTCAAATACAAAAACAGCTGTCAGATGCCACTCCAGGGACGGTAGCGTTAAGATATGTTAATAGAAACGTTGAATTCCTTTTTTGAAATCCAAAATCCTTTTCAAAGGATTAGCCTTGATGGTTTTGGTGAAATTAGATTTTTTTGTTTGCTTTTCGTACTTCTTTGTCCAAGTGTTCGAGATAAATGATCGGCTGGACTGGTTTCGGATTTTAACTTTTAAGGATAACGAAACGTTGGCTTGCGTTACTGTTGGGTTATTTAATCTGATCAAATAAAATTAATTATGTTAAGCATCTTCTATCTTTTGTTTATTTCCGAAATGAAAGTGAGATCTTTTGCTTCTGTGCAATCATAATGTCTTAGACATCTAATGCATTACGAAAACCTCGAAATAAAAAATATATTAGGGAAATAGTGTGCTTAAACATTCCCAAATTTAGTAAAATTGTTTGTGGTATTATATTTCTAGACGAGTGTTTCGTATAGTGAGTATGAACTATTTTCGTCGATTGTCTTTTAGCCTGAATGTTTGGACAGTTTTGAACAATTATGCTTTCTTTGAGTATTTCATTCGAGGCAAATCCAACCAAGACCATTGAGAGGCAGTTACGAGGTGTTGACTTTAAAATTGCATTAATAATAGTTGTGCAAACTGAAATCAATTTCTTGCGCACAATACAACCGTATTTGTCATGTCCCAAAGTGTTTACGTGGAATTTAATTTCACTAGATCATCTTAATAGCGACAAACCCTCTGAAGTCTCTCATTGGTTAGTGAATACGAGTCCAAGAACTGCACCCCAGCTGAACTGTATTCCTAGTCTGACAATACTTACACTGCTGCTTAACTGTACATAAGTTACGTTAAAATTAAAAGCTGACTACCAAGGTTGTATCTTAAGCGTTCCATGCTGATCTACCTTCAATTATTCACCTCAACTGCGCAAATCCCAAGGTTAGCGCCTTAGTGCAAAAACGTCACTCAGAATGTAACCGTAGTTGCGCCAGACAGCAAAACTTTTTTAACTTTGTCAATGCCTGAAATTACACTTAACCTAACTAAAGTAATTTGGTTTGACTATGAGATGTTTACATTAGCGCCTACTACTTTTAGGAACACCTAATTATAACTGGGTGGTTTAAATTTGGTTGAAGGTTAGAGATTCAATTCTTATTACAATTTAGGCTGTATGATCAGTGCACAGTTTTTGAACACTAATACGTTGCAAATTGTTGCTGTTTGTGTGGTGCCAAACGACCAAAATGTTCTCTGTATTTAAATAGTACCAACAAACAACGGTATGCTACGGTACCAAAGCTAAGCGAGCCCCGCGCGAAGGATATTTTAACATTGTTCCGCTGTTTATGACTTCTACCGGATAGTTGAGAACTCGTCCATTTTATAGCGGAATACCTAGGGACAAGTTGTTGGCCCGGCGGTCGGCTGAGATTCAGGAAATTCCGTCCGGTCCTAACGTCTCGCATGACGGATGGCCTCCCTCCTTACCGGGGGAGGGGAAAGGGTAGACTCCCCGTAGCCCTGGCAAAGGGCTTCCTTAACGAATATGTTTTATGTGACTTTTGGAAATTTATCGCCTATCCGCTGGCCTGGGAAGCCGGCGATCCTTCAAAACACAGATCTGAATCTGATAAAATAGTTTATGCTTGTGTATGAGTGTTATGGAGACCTCTGTATGGGAGTACGGACCTCTGTTGAAGGTCGATCGGTGTTTTGTCGTATAAAAAAATTTTGATTAACAATTCCATGTTTCCACTTTGACAAATGTCCGTCCGTATAAATTAACGAAATGACTGTGGGACGTAGAACCGCTTCCAAAAGTTTGGTCGACAAGTTTTAACCTGTTATGGTAGGAGAATATATATAGTGGCCGAACATTAATAGGGAAGATATCAGATTGCATTGTATTTTCAGTCCTGAGAGGAGTATCAACAATTATACCAGTTTGCTACTTTAGATATCCTTTTTCGTTTTGTAATCAGAAGTAATTAATGTTTTGCTCTGTCACGTAAAATTACGTAGGCAGAAAAATGTATCAGAATTGTGCTGAAAAATCTCTGATTATTTTAAAAGGTAAACAGTCAAGTATTAATGTACGAGTACATTCTAACATCCTCTTCTGTTTTAAGAACAAGGCATTAAGGTTACCAACGTGTTATACTTTATTAGGTCACAGTACCGTGGTAAATAACCCCAAGACTTATATAGCTGAAGGCTACAAATCAAAACACGGTTATTGAATTCAAATGCAAATTATATAATTTAACATTTGAAATGTAACAATATTACGCAATGAATAAACTCTAACAATAACTATTAAATGTATTAAGCGCAAGGTTACGTGATCGAAGTGGTTTGAAAAGCTTAGATTGGAACTGTGTACTATTAATGGCGTAGAACATTATCCGTTATGTCTGTTATAGAATTTGCAATCAATTGTTTTTATGAAGTAGATGATTTTAAAAGAATATGGATCAAAAGCAATTAGAACTACGAAACATATAATCGTAGAACGCAGATGTCTCTCTGGCGTGTCCAAAAAAGTGTCTTATACTTAAAAAAAAAAAAAATTTATTTCACCGTCATAATCAGCGTTGCAACCTGCACAAACTGGCATTTTGAATAACATTGCAAATAGTAAAATGATTCCAGGCCGTCGTCACAATCATTTATGTATTTTCAGTAGAATTACGTTAATGATTTTAACGCTGATTACAATTGTATCATTTTAAAAAACGTGTAGATTGCAATAGTTAAGATTTTCTTTTAAAAACGTGTAAAATGAAATAGTTAAGATTTTCTTTTAAAAACGTGTAGAATGAAATAGTTAAGGTTTTCTTTTAAAAACGTGTAGAATGAAATAGTTAAGATTTTCTTTTAAAAACGTGTAGAATGAAATAGTTAAGATTTTCTTTTAAAAACGTGTAGAATGAAATAGTTAAGATTTTCTTTTAAAAACGTGTAGAATGAAATAGTTAAGATTTTCTTTTAAAAACGTGTAGAATGAAATAGTTAAGATTTTCTTTTAAAAACGTGTAGAATGAAATAGTTAAGATTTTCTTTTAAAACGTGTAGAATGAAATAGTTAAGATTTTCTTTTAAAAACGTGTAGAATGAAATAGTTAAGATTTTCTTTTAAAAACGTGTAGAATGAAATAGTTAAGATTTTCTTTTAAAAACGTGTAGAATGAAATAGTTAAGATTTTCTTTTAAAAACGTGTAGAATGAAATAGTTAAGATTTTCTTTTAAAAACGTGTAGAATGAAATAGTTAAGATTTTCTTTTAAAAACGTGTAGAATGAAATAGTTAAGATTTTCTTTTAAAAACGTGTAGAATGAAATAGTTAAGATTTTCTTTTAAAAACGTGTAGAATGAAATAGTTAAGATTTTCTTTTAAAAACGTGTAGAATGAAATAGTTAAGATTTTCTTTTAAAAACGTGTAGAATGAAATAGATAAGATTTTCTTTTAAAAACGTGTAGAATGAAATAGATAAGATTTTCTTTTAAAAACGTGTAGAATGAAATAGTTAAGATTTTCTTTTAAAAACGTGTAGAATGAAATAGTTAAGATTTTCTTTTAAAAACGTGTAGAATGAAATAGTTAAGGTTTTCTTTTAAAAACGTGTAGAATGAAATAGTTAAGGTTTTCTTTTAAAAACGTGTAGAATGAAATAGTTAAGGTTTTCTTTTAAAAACGTGTAGAATGAAATAGTTAAGGTTTTCTTTTAAGATTTGGAATGGCCGCTATGACAGCATTTTTGTCTGGTAACGAATTTGTCAAAGTTATTACCAAAGCAGAATTTTGTGCAAAATTTTAATCATATGGCCAAAATTAAGAACACTATTGTGCTCGTAGAGGCACTGTTTCACCTGTGGTTAATGCATTTCCTATATTTGTATGCATTTTAAAGAAAAAAAAAGAAAATAATAATAAAATTAACTTTGATCGACAACTTTTGGTTCTGTAAATTTCGTGTTTTTTTTTGAGAAGGATATTCATAGGCCTAATAATTTAATGTGAAAAGAGGACTTTAGTTGAAGTTTTTCACTAAATATTAGAATTTGTAATGCTGTGTCAGGAAAATATAGAGTATAGTAGTACTAAAGTGAGCTAATACACTTTATCAGAAACTTTAATGGTCTGTGAAAAGTATAGATAATAATTTATTATAAAGTAGACGTTTATTTGAAGTCTTCCGCGAAATATTAGAAACTTTAATGCTCTGTTAAAGAACAGGTAATAATTTATTGTTAAAGGAGACGTTTAGTTGAAGTATTCCACTAAATATTACAAATTTAATGCTCTGTAAAATTATACATACTAATTTAATATTAAAGTAGATCTTTAGTTGAAGTTAAATTAAACATTAGAAACTTTAATGCTCTGTTAAAGAACAGGTAATAATTTAATGTTAAAGGAGACGTTTAGTTGAAGTATTCCACTAAATATTACAAATTTAATGCTCTGTAAAATTATACATACTAATTTAATATTAAAGTAGATCTTTAGTTGAAGTTAAATTAAACATTAGAAACTTTAATGCTCTGTTAAAGAACAGGTAATAATTTAATGTTAAAGGAGACATTTAGTTGAAGTATTCCACTAAATATTACAAATTTAATGCTCTGTAAAACAATACATACTAATTTAATATTAAAGTAGATCTTTAGTTGAAGTTAAATTAAACATTAGAAACTTTAATGCTCTGTTAAAGAACAGGTAATAATTTAATGTTAAAGGAGACATTTAGTTGAAGTATTCCACTAAATATTACAAATTTAATGCTCTGTAAAACAATACATACTAATTTAATATTAAAGTAGATCTTTAGTTGAAGTTAAATTAAACATTAGAAACTTTAATGCTCTGTTAAAGAACAGGTAATAATTTAATGTTAAAGGAGACATTTAGTTGAAGTATTCCACTAAATATTACAAATTTAATGCTCTGTAAAACAATACATACTAATTTAATATTAAAGTAGATCTTTAGTTGAAGTTAAATTAAACATTAGAAACTTTAATGCTCTGTTAAAGAACAGGTAATAATTTAATGTTAAAGGAGACATTTAGTTGAAGTATTCCACTAAATATTACAAATTTAATGCTCTGTAAAACAATACATACTAATTTAATATTAAAGTAGATCTTTAGTTGAAGTTAAATTAAACATTAGAAACTTTAATGCTCTGTTAAAGAACAGGTAATAATTTAATGTTAAAGGAGACATTTAGTTGAAGTATTCCACTAAATATTACAAATTTAATGCTCTGTAAAACAATACATACTAATTTAATATTAAAGTAGATCTTTAGTTGAAGTTAAATTAAACATTAGAAACTTTAATGCTCTGTTAAAGAACAGGTAATAATTTAATGTTAAAGGAGACATTTAGTTGAAGTATTCCACTAAATATTACACATTTAATGCTCTGTAAAACAATACATACTAATTTAATATTAAAGTAGATCTTTAGTTGAAGTTAAATTAAACATTAGGAACTTTAATGCTCTGTTAAAGAATAGGTAATGATATAAAAGTATACCTTTAGATGAAGGTAATTAAATATTAGGTACTTGGTTGTCTAATGAGATAGAATAACGGATCTAATACTAATTCAGTATAATCAGTATTACTAATAACAATAGCATATTTATTTTATTTCGATATTAAGAAAATAAATTAACATGACCGCCTGACTAAGCTCCTTCTCGTCAGAGATGCATTCATCATTCCAACAATCGGGCTCTTATTTTGAAGCCGTTATTAAATCGCAATAAAATTGGCAACGTCGCGTTACACCTCCCTGTGCAATGCAGTAATCCGCGTCTACTCAATTAGACTTCTTGCATCTCTCTCTCCACATATACAAGCTGTACATACCTTTCTCTTTGTGGTCTGTATTTATCACTTCTTTAATATGAATCATTTATCGTGTATCCAGGGGACTCCCGGACACCTGTCTGCTTCCTGATCGTTTAGGGAGAGAGGTTTTATTTTGTTGTGTTAATATTACAATTTATCGGAGTGCGGGGAATGTGAAGTTTAGTGACAAAGATCAGAGCTGAAAGTTGGTTTGGTGATGCAAACAGTACCGTCCTTTAAAGGGGTCAGTGGTGTATTGCAATAACGGGAGTGGGAGGAGTCTGGAAATAGTTTTGAAAAAGAATCATCAGTCTGTATTTTGAGATTATTTTAATATCTGTCTCTACAGCCTATCTTTTGCATAGTAGGTCTAGAGTGAATGGACGTAATTGTACAATGTTGTTTATTTAGGCTATATATTTCCTTTGTTTATTGAGTTGCTAAAGTGGGAGCGATGACCAATGTTGCTGAGAGAAGGGTTGGTACTGCCATATTACACAATTTCCCGTCCACGACCCTGCTTGCAACGTACCCGAAATCTTAAACCAACTTCAGAGTCGGTACTATGTTTACAACGAACCGTAACAATTTACGAAAAAAGTACACTGTATCTTTTGTTGTCATCAGATACACTTATTTGTAATGTGTCTACCAATGTTCTGAACGACTTTTTTAAACACCCTGTATAAGTACTTAAATCTGACCGTTTGGCTTTGTCTAATGAATATAGTAGATGTATTGATATGACTATTGGCGTAATGTGTAATTTTTTAATGAAGGTATTAAAAAGTTTCAAGAGTCTAAAAATAGCGGACATTCCAAGTCTTAAAAAAATCATTGCTTTCGTTATCACAAACGTTTTTCGAAATACGGATTCCGCCTGCGTAATCAGCGATGAAATCTGCATAAATTAGCATTGTAAATTTTTAAATTCCATTGAATATTTAAAATGCAAATTTATGTGGGTTTTAATTGTGATTATTAAATTTTCTAAAAAAGTTATTGTTATATGATGTGATGTTACTTTCGGATTCGCTCCCATCACGTCAGCCAGACAGTTAACCTCTATTGATATCGCAGTTCCAATTCTAATTCACTCAGAAACAAAACCGCTTTGCCCAGCTTCCTCCGTGTTTTCACCACTCCACGCCTATAGTTTATACGTTTGTTTAATACTTCAGATTTTATTGCTCTCCTAATTCCGGCCACTATTAATTAACCTCATTTTCTTTGCCCGTATTTACCCTTTCTAACTTCTGCTCCAACATTTTTACCAGTTTTAATCCGAGCGTTAAAATTTTAATTCGGGCTTGGTACCACTTTGGTTTAATTACTATTTTTACGATTCATTTTACTACATTGTAATTTTGATTTTACGATCGCTTGTTTTAATTAGTTTCCAGCGAGCGCAGGCTCTGCCTCGGCCGCAGTCTGAATTTACGGAAATCTGATTTTTTATTTTCTAAAATTACTTTTACAAGCGCACAGTTTTTGCATTTTTAGTTCTTTATAAAAGTTGTGTTTAAATATTTGAGTGCGTTGATCAGAGTCGTTTTATTATCGAATTTCCATTGGGAAATAAGGAGGGCGCCATCATGGTAACATCCTGAGACAGGACTTTGATATGAGCGCCTATCCTCTAGATTACGTTTTGAGGATTAGTACATGAATATTTGTACTTTTGTTTAAAGTTTTCATTTGATTCAAACGGCGTAAATGTCGATTTTGGTAATAGCTCACGCAGCAGTTTTAACAGTTTCAAAATTTCGGTCACTTCAAATCTTAAAAGAATCGTACCGTCTTTATCTTACTATTTTTTTGAAAATGTGATTGCGTCGTCTTAATAAATGTTAAAATCCCTATAAATTAGCATTTAAAATTGTCCTGAAAACACGAAGATTAATCTAACCGACATAATTTAAAGTACTGACAAAATTTATAGGACTCAGTAATACAGTATGCGATTGTTTTGTCTGTATAAACATATACTTCATTCCGTAGTGTCCGCTTAAAGTTTTACTAATAATTTTTTTTGCAGACGTAAACAGACACCAGTCTACATTAAAACTAATTACTTAGATGACCGGACTACGTAGCATAATTAAATAATTAAACCGCCTCAAAAATAAAACAAACAAGAAAATAGCGGCCAGTAAGACTATAAAAGTAATAAACAGAAAATATTATAAGTAATTAAAATAAATTTTTCTATTTAAGTTTGCCGATGACACAGCTCTACCGTACCGTAGTGCATCTACACTGGAATTTAATTAAAGACTTGAGTTAATTAGAGCTCGGTTTGGTAATAACTTTATAATACCAAGTGGAAAAACTAAATTTATGTTATTTAATATGAGAGGATATAAAAAATATTTAGTGTTGTTCTGTACCGCTGTTTACAGCACCAGTCTCGTATTTACTGTAATTGCTTCCGAACTGAGCGAGCTAAACAAATAAAATGTTCAGGACTTCCTAAGAGAATTCAAATTTATCCTGGTAGAGCCGTTTTGATAAAGCGGGATCTCGTATTTACTGTAATTGCTTCCGAACTGAGCGAGCTAAACAAATAAAATGTTCAGGACTTCCTAAGAGAATTCAAATTTATCCTGGTAGAGCCGTTTTGATAAAGCGGGATCTCGTATTTACTGTAATTGCTTCCGAACTTCCGAGCTGAGCGAGCTAAACAAATAAAATGTTCAGGACTTCCTAAGAGAATTCAAATTTATCCTGGTAGAGCCGTTTTGATAAAGCGGGATCTCGTATTTACTGTAATTGCTTCCGAACTGAGCGAGCTAAACAAATAAAATGTTCAGGACTTCCTAAGAGAATTCAAATTTATCCTGGTAGAGCCGTTTTGATAAAGCGGGATCTCGTATTTACTGTAATTGCTTCCGAACTGAGCGAGCTAAACAAATAAAATGTTCAGGACTTCCTAAGAGAATTCAAATTTATCCTGGTAGAGCCGTTTTGATAAAGCGGGATCTCGTATTTACTGTAATTGCTTCCGAACTGAGCGAGCTAAACAAATAAAATGTTCAGGACTTCCTAAGAGAATTCAAATTTATCCTGGTAGAGCCGTTTTGATAAAGCGGGATCTCGTATTTAACTGAGCGAGCTAAACAAATAAAATGTTCAGGACTTCCTAAGAGAATTCAAATTTATCCTGGTAGAGCCGTTTTGATAAAGCGGGATCTCGTATTTACTGTAATTGCTTCCGAACTGAGCAAGCTAAACAAATAAAATGTTCAGGACTTCCTAAGAGAATTCAAATTTATCCTGGTAGAGCCGTTTTGATAAAGCGGGATCTCGTATTTACTGTAATTGCTTCCGAACTGAGCGAGCTAAACAAATAAAATGTTCAGGACTTCCTAAGAGAATTCAAATTTATCCTGGTAGAGCCGTTTTGATAAAGCGGGATACTATACTGGTAAATTATGCGGAAACTTTGTTGAAAGAGTTGTGCCCTCTTGGGGTGTTGACTAGGGTTTACCATGCTCTATTAGGAGAGTTGTGACCTGTTTGGGCGTTGAATAGAGTTTGTCACATGGGAGAGTTGTGTTGTTTAGGTGTTGACTAGGGTTTGTTATTTGGGAGAGTTGTGTCAAGCTTGGGTGTTGACTAAGGTTTGTCGTGATTTATTGAGAGTTGTATCCTGTCTGGGTGTTGACTAGGGTATATCATGCGGGAGAGTTATATCCTGTCTGGGTGTTGACTAGGGTATATCATGCGGGAGAGTTATATCCTGTCTGGGTGTTGACTAGGGTATATCATGCGGGAGAGTTGTGTCCTGTCTGGGTGTTGACTAAGGTTTGTCGTGATTTATTGAGAGAGTTGTGTTCTATTTGGGTGTTGACTAGAGGTTAGCATGCTTTAGTGGGAGAGTTGTCCTGTTTGGTTTTTGACTAGGGTTTGCCATGTGGCAGAGTTGTGTCCTGTTCAGGTGTTGACTAGCGTTTGTCGTGTAGGAGAGTTTTGTTTTTATGGGTGTTGACTAAGGTTTGTCGTGATTTATTGAGAGAGTTGTGTTCTATTTGGGTGTTGACTAGAGGTTAGCATGCTTTAGTGGGAGAGTTGTCCTGTTTGGTTTTTGACTAGGGTTTGCCATGCAGGAGAGTTGTGTCCTGTTCAGGTGTTGACTAAGGTTTGTCGTGATTTAGAGAGTTTTGTCCTGTCTGGGTGTTGACTAAGGTTTATCATTTATTGAGAGAGTTGTGTCCTGTCTGGGTGTTGACTAGGGTTATCATGCTTTAGTGGGAGAGTTGTCCTGTCTGGGTGTTGACTAGGGTATATCATGCGGGAGAGTTGTGTCCTGTCTGGGTGTTGACTAGGGTATATCATGCGGGAGAGTTGTGTTTTGTCTGGGTGTTGACTAAGGTTTGTCGTGAATTATTGAGAGAGTTGTGTTCTGCCTGGGTGTTGACTAGGGTTTAGAATGCTTTAGTGGGAGAGTTGTGTCCTGTTTGGTTTTTGACTGGGGTTTGCCATGTGGGAGAGTTGTGTCCTGTTTGGGTGTTGACTATAGCTTATCATGCTCTATTAGGAGAGTTGTGTCCTGTTTGGGCATTGAATATGGTTTGTCATGTAGGAGAGTTGTGTCGTTTGGGCGTTGATTAGGGTTTGTTATTTGGGGGAGGTGTGTCATGTTTGAGTTGACTGATTTACCATTTCACAGGGTTGTTTTTTGGTAGACTAGGTTTATGTTTACTGGGAGGGTTGTGTGTTTGATTAGGGGGTTTACCATGCTTTACTGGGAGGATTGTGACCTGTTTTGGTATTGACTGGGGTTTATCGTGTCCTTGTTTAAGTTATTGCACTTACTTAAACTTCTTAAATCCAATTATAAACCTTCAAAAAGCTGTGGTAAAAACTATTGTTAAGGTAAACAGAATTCAATTATTATTTATTTAGTGAATTAAAAATATTTCAGTCACAACTTTGAAAAGATTTGATAAGAGGCTTGATTTTAGAAAAAACGTTGACAATCGAGGTTCGTCACACAAAATTAACAGCGTATAAATAGTTTCGTGCAACGAACCTTCCCTTGCACGTGTAATAAATTTGTTTGGAAAAATTATTGTTTTCCCGAAAATATATTAAAAAGGGAAATATAGTAACATGTTTATTAAAGTAACACTATTTACTTTCACGACAGTTCATGGTTTTTTATTTTCTCTTATAGTTTACGCCACTTTTTCTTCTATCGCGACTCAAGTGTTGTACGCTTGCTTGCGTTTTTCAAGCATGTAGGTTCACGTGTATGTACGTGTACAGGTTTTCCTATAGGTGTGTGTATGTATGGGGGGATAAACTGTATTTTTGGCTTCGTTGTTTGAACGTGTTCGTGCAAGTTCGTTAGGATATTCAGTTTTGTTTCAGAGCCTGAATTGTTTTTTCTTTCTATGAAACTGCTTTAGATTTTCCATAAATTAAAGTTTTGTTTTAAAAAGATTTTAAACAGAATTTTAATGTTTCCAGCTAATTGTTTTAATCAATATTTTACATTACATTTTTTCACAACGAAACACTTTTACCGTCGGCTATATTTATACTGTATAAAGCTAAGTGTACACATTACGATGGGAAAAAATTTTAAAAAGTCATATTTTTTAAATCTTACTTTATATGATATTATGTTACAAATATGTTTAAAAACAGTGACCTGTTGTAATTTAACTTTAAAAATTTCGATTTACGGAACTAACTAGACTTCTTTTAGCTCAATTATCAGATGATAAACATCTGTGTTCTGTCCATTGGTCCACCGACTGCCAGCACAAAGTTCTCTTACCTCGCGACTTAGAAGTAAACACGACTGTTGGTAAAATCAGTCGACTTGATACAGTTTATGCATTCCATTCCCGTTCAGACGAATTCGGGCTAAACAAATGGCTATTTCCGTCTCGACCAAGACTGTGTGATTAAACTGAATGACTGGCATACAGACAGACCGAAGCTTTGTCCATTGACATATTACTGTGTGTCTTAGGCTGTTACCGGTAATTGGACGATTTAGTAACTTGCATGCGTTCAAAATAGTATTGTCTTTTGTTACGGAGACTTTAACGCCGGGTATAGCGACGATGGCCAGAATTATTGCTGAATTATAAAGGGTGCTACTGATGCAACGCTATAATTAGGTATGCGATTCGCAATATGGCTTCATTGTCGCTGCGAACTTATTTGATTCAGAAGTAAGGATACAGGAAATAAAGTTGTAATAATTAAGTCACCAGAGTACGTTAAAATAACTCTAGGGAACGTCTGACGTGTTGAAAGCTAGTTTTTAAGCTTTTATTAATACTACAAAAACTATAAAACTATGTTTCCCAAAAATCACTGTTAATTCAAATGTAGGTTAGCTGTTACCTGTTATTCAATATACAGTGTCTTTTACTTGACGACCTTGGTTTTATTCATTTAGTTCATCTCTTACTAATGACCACATCGATGTTTAAAAGTTTACAAACAAAACGGATTAAAATAACGCAAGATAGTGTTGCCATGGAATTATAAACAGTATAAAGGCTCTTTTTTGTGTATAGTTAGTGAACCTTTTTGATTTACTACCTTGACGTTTACACTAGTGAGAGATGAACATTTGTACTTTGATTGGAGACCGGAAGAAGGGTAACCCGAAACCGCGGTTGTCACGGGGAAAAATTAGTGCGGATCAAATGACAGAAAACAGGTAAGATATATTTGAAGTTTACGAAATAAAATCACAGTCTTAATCCCCTGTGTAACTTTATGGTCCGCTGTGTACGTTTAACGAGTAATAAAGCTATACTGCGGGTCAACACTGTGCTTTCATTACAGAAACCTCGTTACGGTTGTCGGCCGTTTAGTTAAAGTTACAGATTTTAAAATAATCAACTTTTATTTCTACGAATTTCAGTCCGTAATGAATGTGAATATTGTGAAATGTTTTAAGTATTGACCGAGTTTAGTGGTCCGTCGAAAAGTACGGAATAATTTGGAACAGTGAGTACGAGTGTAGCTTTGTTTTGTCAAAATATATATACACGCGGCCTACGTATTGTATGTAGCATGTGATTGAATTAGTTTTGTTGGTATTACTGTTTATTTGCACATTTGAAATCATTTGTGTAGCCTATATAGAAGCAGTACACGGCGTTTCGAGTGCTATACGAGATCGACAGATCAACTCTCGCTAAATCTTTGCAACTAGATGGATTTGCCTGTGTTTAAAATACTACTAAGAACAGACCAATGTCAGCATTGAGTGGCAAATCATTTGTGTAGCCTATATAGAAGCGGTACACGGCGTTTCGAGAGCTATACGAGATCGACAGATCAACTCTCGCTAAATCTTTGCAACTAGATGGATTTGCTTGTGTTAAAAATACTACTAAGAACAGACCAATGTCAGCATTGAGTGGCAAATCATTTGTGTAGCCTATATAGACGCAGTATACGGCGTTTCGCGTGCTATACGAGATCGACAGATCAACTCTCGCTAAATCTTTGCAACTAGATGGATTTGCCTGTGTTTAAAATATACTACTAAAACAGACCAATGTCAGCATTGAGTGGCAAATCATTTGTGTAGCCTATATAGAAGCAGTACACGGCGTTTCGAGAGCTATACGAGATCGACAGATCAACTCTCGCTAAATCTTTGCAACTAGATGGATTTGCCTGTGTTTAAAATACTACTAAGAACAGACCAATGTCAGCATTGAGTGGCAAATCATTTGTGTAGCCTATATAGAAGCAGTACACGGCGTTTCGCGTGCTATACGAGATCGACAGATCAACTCTCGCTAAATCTTTGCAACTAGATGGATTTGCCTGTGTTTAAAATACTACTAAGAACAGACCAATGTCAGCATTGAGTGGCAAATCATTTGTGTAGCCTATATAGAAGCAGTACACGGCGTTTCGAGAGCTATACGAGATCGACAGATCAACTCTCGCTAAATCTTTGCAACTAGATGGATTTGCCTGTGTTTAAAAATACTACTAAGAACAGACCAATGTCAGCATTGAGTGGCAAATCATTTGTGTAGCCTATATAGAAGCAGTACACGGCGTTTCGAGAGCTATACGAGATCGACAGATCAACTCTCGCTAAATCTTTGCAATTAGATGGATTTGCCTGTGTTTAAAATACTACTAAGAACAGACCAATGTCAGCATTGAGTGGCAAATCATTTGTGTAGCCTATATAGAAGCAGTACACGGCGTTTCGAGAGCTATACGAGATCGACAGATCAACTCTCGCTAAATCTTTGCAACTAGATGGATTTGCCTGTGTTTAAAATACTACTAAGAACAGACCAATGTCAGCATTGAGTGGCAAATCATTTGTGTAGCCTATATAGAAGCAGTACACGGCGTTTCGAGAGCTATACGAGATCGACAGATCAACTCTCGCTAAATCTTTGCAACTAGATGGATTTGCCTGTGTTTAAAATACTACTAAGAACAGACCAATGTCAGCATTGAGTGGCAAATCATTTGTGTAGCCTATATAGAAGCAGTACACGGCGTTTCGCGTGCTATACGAGATCGACAGATCAACTCTCGCTAAATCTTTGCAACTAGATGGATTTGCCTGTGTTTAAAATACTACTAAGAACAGACCAATGTCAGCATTGAGTGGCAAATCATTTGTGTAGCCTATATAGAAGCAGTACACGCGTTTCGAGAGCTATACGAGATCGACAGATCAACTCTCGCTAAATCTTTGCAACTAGATGGATTTGCCTGTGTTTAAAATACTACTAAGAACAGACCAATGTCAGCATTGAGTGGCAAATCATTTGTGTAGCCTATATAGAAGCAGTACACGCGTTTCGAGAGCTATACGAGATCGACAGATCAACTCTCGCTAAATCTTTGCAACTAGATGGATTTGCCTGTGTTTAAAATACTACTAAGAACAGACCAATGTCAGCATTGAGTGTTTCTTAGTTGAAGATTAGTATTTCAACACAGTCCTAAGCTTGTGATGTTATATTTTAGTTTCTTAGTTTGTTTTTAAACTTTGCTTTTAAGAACGAGATTTAATCCGAAGTCTCGAAACGTCATATATTCTTTCTGTACCTGTATACACATATAATGGCAAATGTTCTGATAAACAATAATAATAATAATGTTCCATCATTAAGTAACAGTTTTAAAATCAGAATAAATTGTTTTTCTAGTTCTTCAAAAAAATTTCCAATTTTCTCCGAGCTCGCTGGAAACATAATTCGAAACATTTTATCTGCAAAGTGTACCGGGTTGAAACACTTAGAAGCTGAAGTTTTATAAGCATTTGTCGTTTATACACTAGAGGGAAAAAATTTCCTACCCCCACGGACGAATTTTAAATGTACGTCAAATTGAACGAAAATTCGTTCCGTTAAATGTCGGTCCCCTTACAATCGTCCAACTTAAAGAAATATTTTGTAAAATCCCTAAACTCGGATGAGGGGAGGAGGACGGGTCTAGGTATGCTAGGAATGCACCACGCCGGATCTTTCTCTATAAACATTCAACTTTTTAAAATTAACTGTCCGCTTCACAGTCGTAGATTAAGTGTTTAAGGGTTTAACTGAGTGTACAACACAAGAAGGCTTGTAACACAGAAACACGACTGTGAGACGGACAACACTGCCTCCTGGATCGTTGCCTTAGCATAACTTATTTACTGAACAATTGGTCCCGGTCTGACGCTATGAAAGCAATTTGTGATTTGTTCGTTCTTGCGAGTGTAAAGTGTGTAGAATATATATAAAACATTTGCCACCGTTGGCGTCGTTTCAATAGTACAATACCGATTTTGATGGAATTTAGTGTGCAGACTAAGTTGCGTTTGATCGGGACTGTTAAAAAAAAATCTAAACAATATTAACATGTGTCATATTTTAGAGCTGGTTGTGATGTTGGATGATGCGAATGCACACATTCTAGTAGTTATAGTAAAATATCAGTTGTTTTATATTAATTCGTAACGATCAGCTGATTTCATTGAACAGCTAATAGACTATAATAAGATTTAGGTTATGTTGGTAAAAACTAGCTATAATAATTTTTTGTTTTCGAACAAATTATCGAAATTAAAATAAAAAGGAAGAGAAAACATGCCACATGATTTTTATTTTTAATTTAGTAACAAAAATGTTTTTGTAGCCCTTTTTCAGGAGAAAATTAGGCCTAATAAAAGTTTCTCAAAATCGTCTTTGAAATTATTGGTCAATTCCAGACATTGTCAGTAAGTACCTAAAGAAAATGTATGGGTCGCTAAGTCACTAAAAATAGAGTAAGAAGAAAATAAAATACACACATTTTTTCCATATTAAGTTCATCAAATTTTGTTCAAAATTTCATCTAACTGTTCCTACTGAGCAAAAATTGTAAATCTGGTCTTAAAGAGTTTGAAATAAAAAAGTTACAGTTTGTGAGTAAGTGGGAAAAACTAAAAACAAACCCAGATTTGTCACACAGTCGGATTTGTTTTGTTTTGTTTTTCAATTACTCAAAAACTGTGAAGTGCTTTTATTTGAAATTGCAACTCTCACTTGATTTACGATTATTTAAATTTGACCATGTTTAAGAAAAATGTGATGAACCTATTTTTGAGATACTTTTCAGTTTTTTATCTTTAGTTTGTGCACAGTTATTTTGTAATAGCGGTACATTTCACTAAAATATGGCTTTCAGATCACTCGGATAAAGAGTATTGAAAACAATGGTCGTTGTGGTTAGAGTTAAGTGGTATTGTTACAGGTGTTACTCGAGATCAGATGATCCCCTCCTTCCCCCTCTTCATTACTGCGGTAACGATTGCAAAAAAAATTAAGTTCGCTGGATTTTGTCAAGCGTTTGCATTCCTAGAGACGCGTAATTGTCGCAGCTGTTCGTTTGTAAACTGAGAAGAGAAGATCGTCTAAATCAGCTGAAACACGCCGTGAGGCATCGCAAGACGGCCGTAATACGCGCTTCCCCCAGCCGTAAATCTTTCACCTCTATTATTCTCTGGTCGTCATTTTTTCCGAAAGGTTAAGTTACCTTCTCCTGTTATGGGCACGGATTGGAGGGTAGGGGGGAGAATGTAAAGGTTATGCTGAACTGGCAACGTTACGCGGCGTGGTTGCGAGGCGAAATTCTAAAAATTGTTAAATTATCAGTAACCAAAACGCAGAATGTTTTTTGTTAAGATGAGGTGGAATTACAGAAGAAAAATTGTATTAGTGTAGCTGCCGTTACGAAAGTACGAAACAGTTCGAGCCAATTATTCAGTGGCTTTAGAAAGTTTTGTAAAACAATCTTTACGACCAAGTGCATTACAGTGGCCAGGTCCTTCTTAATTAATCACAGTGAAAGTTTACATTTAATTGTTGCAATAAAAATCAGCTGTTTTAAGAACTGCTACAAATCTTACACTCATATTTTACAATTTCTGCCTTGTTTTGGAAAAAAACAAGAGTTTAATTATTAAATTACAATATTGGTATAATCCAAAATACCCTTTTACCATTAAACATAGCACTGTATTAAGTTATGTTTTATGTATATTGATTGTTTTTTTTATTGGGTATTTGATTTAATTAAGACATAAGTTATATTTGATAAATATTAATCGTTTAAATATTACTTAATTTTAAAATTGTGTAATCGAATATAAAACTTGTTTTAATTCCAATGTGTACTTTCAATACTAAATGTGGCGAATTTAAAGTATTTTGATCTAAAATCTGTAGAATGAAAATATATAACATCGATAATGACCATTACTTGGTTTTTTCAATTTATGCTGGAGCCATAAGTTTATTTTGTTTTTAAACTTTACACACATAGGTGAATAATGAATCTCCATACTCAAGCAAAATTTCAGCAAAATCTGGCGAACCTATTTTAAAGAATTTTCACTGCATTTATTTGAAACTATTTATTTAAGTAGTTACCTAATTAGAGTAGGCCTAATGAATTCAGTTTTACGTGTTGCAGTAATTTCGGCTTAGTAGCATGTTTCCCTTATCAAAACAAAAGAAAGAATTTGAACCAGTTTAGACAATAGGGCATAGTAAACAATTAGTTAAACGTTAGATAAGCATTGGGCCAGGTAACGCAGTAATAACATAACATTCCTTTATTTCAGAGAGAGAGAAAGAGAGAGAAAAGGAGAAGGAGAGGCAACAGCGGCACGCATAAATTCGGCTGTATGCAAGAGCTGAGTCTTCCTTGCTTGAAAGAACAACTCCGAGTGAGAGAGACAACGGGGGGCGCAGTGTGTGCGAGCGAGAGCGGAGATGCAGGTTGGTGCCGCCATGTTGAATACCTTGCTAGCCTAGGCCCATCTATTTGCGGCCATAAAATCCCCCGCCGGGCTCGAGTAGAGGGGGCCGCGGTGAGAGAGCTGAGAGCAGAGCCAGTTCAACACTGGCCGGGCGCGAGGGAGGTCGTTGCACACGTGGACTGTGTTGTGACAGTGTGTGGATTAAATAAAAAGAATGATCAAAGTGAATTTAGTTGTAGAAATTTTCTAATTACAATTTTGTTTGATGTGAAAGTGTTGTGCGATGTCACTGTTTTGTCGGCGGACCGTTGCAGTGTTCTCGTGCGAGTTGTCGTGAGATGGAGCAGTGATGGTGTGCAAGAAGAGACGGAGTGTTTGGGGTAGTTTGGTGTTACTGCTGGCGGGGCAATGTCTGGTGATAGCCGCTCAGGGCCCTGGGCCGGGGAGGAAGCGCTCCCCTATGAACCCCGACTACGGTTCAGCAGCTCAGATGCAGTCTCGCGCGGTGGACACTAGAGTACAGTTAGAGATATTAGAAGGACAACCCCGCGGCACGGTGGTAGGCGCTATACCGATCAAACCCGGGTATACTTACAGGTTTAACGAACAGCCGAGAGAGTTTACTATGAACTCTACGACGGGTGAAATCAAGACCACCGTGGTGCTGGACCGCGAGAACTTAGCGAACGATAGATTCGATTTAGTCGTGCTGTCGAGTCGACCGACGTACCCTATAGAAGTGCGAATAGTAGTTGTAGACGTTAACGATAACGCTCCTGAATTTCCTGAATCCAGTATAGCGGTAACGTTCTCGGAGAGTGCGGCAGCGGGTACGAGATTGCTCTTGGACGCTGCGACTGACCGCGACGTGGGCATCAACGGAGTGTCGGACGACTACAGAATAGTGGCAGGTAACAGAGACGATAAGTTCAGGCTAGAGGTGACGGCGAATCCGAGCGGGGAGACGTCCTATTTACATCTACAGACGACCGGAAAGTTAGACCGAGAGACTAGGTCTTTTTATCAGTTGAATATATCGGCGAGAGATGGAGGCAACCCGGCAAGGTTTGGTTACTTACAGGTGAACGTTACTATCTTAGATGTGAACGATAACCCTCCGATATTCGCGCACAGTGATTACGCTGTGTCCCTGAACGAGAGTGTGCCTCCCGGTACAGTGGTGCTGCAGGTGACTGCTTCTGACAACGATATCGGTGACAATGCCAAAATCACCTATTTTCTTTCCGATACCGAAAGAAAGTTTACTGTAGACCCTGAGACCGGCGTGATTTCCACTTCCGAACCTTTAGACTGTCCGCAACAGAATTGTTTACAAGTTCCGCAGACCAAGTCCGGCGCTAGTTGTCCGAAGAGTTGTGTGTTCACTGTGCATGCAAGAGACCATGGCTCTCCGCGCCAAGACGGACGGACGTATATTACTGTGAACCTCGTCGATGCCAACGACCACGACCCTGTCATCAAGTTCCGTTATTTTCCAGCGACTGCTGGATTCGCTACGGTAGACGAAAACGCCGTCAACGGTTCTGTCGTCGCCGCTGTACTCGTGGACGACAAGGACGAAGGCCTAAACGGAGAAACTAAAGTTGAAATAAAATCTGGTAACGAAAGAAATCACTTCCGGTTAGTTTACAGTCAAAGCTTTGACATAGTACGTGTGAACGGCGTCCTGGACAGAGAGCATACCAACAAGTACAATCTGACGATCGTCGCCACAGATAAAGGATCGCCGCCCAGGACAGCCACTGCGTTTCTCATTATCCACGTAAACGATGTTAATGACCACGAACCAGTCTTCGAGAAAAGTGAATATTCTGCAATATTGAGCGAATTAGCGCCTCCTGGAACCTACGTTGCCGGAATAACAGCTACGGACGAAGACACCGGAGTCAACGCTCAAATCTACTATTCTTTCGTATCTGGCAACGATCACCAGTGGTTCGACATGGATACTAACTCAGGATTAATCACCACCAAAGCGTCGCTGGACAGGGAGGTACAAGGAACTGTGGAGTTAAGGATATCGGCTAGAGACGGAGGACCCAACCCCAAGTGGGCCTACACGCAGCTGAAGGTGACCATACTAGACGAGAACGACGAGAAGCCGATGTTTTCGCAGGAGAGGATCAACGTCAGTCTGTCGGAAAGTACGGTGCCCAATACACTGGTAGCAATGCTCACTGCCACCGACCATGACCAAGGCACTAACGGGAGTGTCACCTACAGCTTACACTCAGACGTGCAACAGAAATACCCCGGGATGTTCGGGTTGGATCCTTTAACAGGGCAGTTAACAATTAAAACCAATCTGGATCGTGAAACAATTCCTAACTACGTCATCAAAGTAATAGCCAAGGACCAAGGGACTCCGCCACAATCTTCTACGGCTACAGTTTATCTCTCTGTTCAAGACGTCAATGACAACAGCCCCGAGTTTTACCCGCAGCATTATTTCGTGCAAATCAGTGAAGACACTCCAGTGGCTGCATCGCTGGTACGCGTGACGGCTAAAGACAGTGACGAGGGTGAAAACGCAGCGATCAGGTTCGCCATCGAGAGCGGTAGCGAAGGGATGTTCCAGATGGACAGCAAGACAGGTGTCATTTCGTTAAAAGCATCTTTAATAAATTCACAGAAAGTAGTTTACAGATTGAAAATTTCCGCTAAAGATAAGGGTGAACGAAAAGCTATGGAAGACGCCATTGTTGAAATTATCAAAGACGCTCACGTTGAAATGTTAGAATTCGATTCGTACAACGGTTATGCGTTTCAAATTACAGAGGATCATGACAAAAGAGAGCCGTCGATCGGAAGGGAAGTCGGCCGAGTGCAGGTACGCAATTTGAATTACCAGCAAAGTTCGGAAAGGTACTCTATATTATTCGGGGACCCTAATCGAAGTTTTAAAATTGACGAACATACTGGTGTGATAACCACGGCTAATAGGGTTGACAGAGAACAATTAGCTACTTACAGTCTAACAGTTGCTGCCAGAGCTGGACTTTCCTATGGCAAAACAGTTGTCAATATTACAATCCTGGACGAGAACGATAATCAGCCGTTGTTTTCAAGGGATAAGGACGAAGTTCACCTTCCAGAGAATGCCGCCGTCGGACAGGAAGTATACCTTGCTCGCGCGAGGGATAGAGACGCTGGAGTCAATAGCAGAGTGAGCTACAGTCTGACCTTCAACCCTGAAGAACAGTTCCGAATAGTAGAAGCTACCGGCGTGATATACTTGAACCGACCTATCCATGCGGAACCCGGAACCAAGCTGAACATCGAAGTCACCGCTCTAGACTCCGGAGAGCCGCCGTTGTCGTCAAAACACGTGGTGGTCGTTACAGTTGAAGACGTCAACGATCATACTCCAGTGTTCGATCACACATCGTACGAAACCTCTCTGTTAGAATCGACGCCTGTTAACGATCGTTTCTTCATTTTGACCGCCTCCGATGCCGATTTAGGTTCCAACGGATTAGTGTCGTATGCAATAACTGAAGGTAACACAGAAGAAAAGTTCGGCATATTTCCGGATGGTTTCATGTACGTGAAAAACCCTCTGGATAGAGAAGAACGCGACTACTACAGCTTAACGGTGACTGCCAGCGACCATGGAGAGCCTCCGAGGAGTTCTGTGGTGCCCGTTGTAGTGCACGTCATTGACGAGAACGACAACCGACCGGAATTTACTAACTCAACGTTCACCTTCCACATCAGAGAAAATGAACCTCCGGATTCGTTCGTAGGCAAACTAACAGCAACTGACAGCGATATAGGAAGAAATGCGGAGTTGACCTTCTCAATGTCTAACGCTAAAAATGACTTCGCTATCGACCCGAAGAACGGTTTCATTAAAACTTTGCACGTGTTCGATCGCGAAGAACTGTTAGAAACCACTGGACAAAGTTACGTGACTCTCGAAGCTATCGTCAGTGACAACGGTTTGACAAGGCTCAAGGACAAAGTTAACGTGAACGTCTACGTGACAGACGTTAACGACAACGCACCTCAGTTCCTCAGGACACCGTACAGAGTACAGATTTCTGAAGGTTCCAGCGTTAGCACTCAAGTCTTACGCGTCTTCACTACAGACGCCGACGAGGACCTGAACGGCGATGTTTTCTACACACTAGCGAAAGGAAACGAAGAAGGACGTTTCTCGGTGGACGAATCTACCGGACAGATAACAATCGCCAAGCTGTTGGACAGGGAGACTACCGCGAAATACACGCTGACCGTGGTAGCGAGAGACGCGGCCATCAGCGGGCGCCTCAGTTCTACAACGACCGTCGTCGTCGACGTTTTGGATGAGAACGACAACGCTCCTCAATTCACCCAAACAGAAACCAAAATAGCTGTCCTTGAAAATACTCCGGTAAATACTAGATTAACCCAATTCAGCGCGACAGACGCCGATCTGGGGATAAATAGCGAAGTTGTCTTCTCCATCGGTTCCGGCAACCGTCGGGACGCTTTCAACGTTGACCCGACAACAGGAACGCTCTATCTACACAAGAAATTGGACTACGAAGAACTGAGTACTTACGTACTAAACATAACCGCGTCCGATGGAGGCAATCCTAAACTGTCTTCCACCATATTGTTTACAGTGAACGTCGAAGATTGTAACGACAACCCGCCGGCCTTTCCAAATACAGCGATAGTGCGTCAATTCCCGGAGAACGTGGCTATCAACACGCCGATAGTGACGGTCACCGCGGAAGATCCAGATTCAGGTATAAACGGCAAAATACGTTACGCTATCTCGCGGCAAGAACCGGAAGACCCATTGAATCCGGGCATACTGCACTTTCAAATAAACCCGAAGACAGGCGTGATACACACACAGAGACAGATAGACCGCGAGGCCGTGGATACGTTCAGGCTGACAGTAGTAGCGACCGACCAAGCTTTACCGGAGTCGTCGCGTCTTTCTGCGGAAAAGTTGGTGACAGTGATAGTCGAGGACACTAACGACAACGCCCCAATGTTTGTTTCAATGAACGCGGCTATTCTTCCGGCAATGAACAAACCTTGGTCGTACAAACACGAAGAGGACGGGCTGCTGGTGATGAACGTGTTCGCGAGAGACTTGGACTCCAGTAAGAACGGAAAGGTGACTTATGATCTCGTCTCTGGCAACACGGATCTGTTTACTCTGAACCGCGATAGCGGTGCCGTCGTTCTGAAACGGTTCATCCCTGACCCGGAACCTCGGTACCAGATCGCCGTCAAAGCAACGGACGAAGACGTACAATCGGAACGCAAATCTACCGACGCTTATATCACAATCATAGCTACCGGCGGCAGCGGTCCTGTGTTCGATACCGACGGCCTCACCGGGAGTGTGTACGAGAACGAACCAGTAGGAACCAGTGTGATGACGTTGAGTGCGCGGATGAGGGATAATTCAGGAGCGGAGCTCGAATACTATGTGACTAATGTGACAGGGTTTGGTAGACAGCCGGACCGATTGTTTGACGTCGACACCAAGCTGGGGATAGTGTCTACAGCGGAAGTCCTCGACAGGGAGGCCGGTGCTGAGTGGTACGAAGTGGAAGTCTACGCTATAGTCATCAATACGGCGTCTCCGCAGACTGGAAAAACTAAGGTAGGGAGACGACGACTTTGTGTATCTAGAATAAGTGCACACCCTGTATAAAGTAACTGCAATCATTTAGTCATAAGCTCTAAACATTTTGTGTTTGCATTCCGATATTCAGACATTCACAGATTTAGTTTATAATGTAACTAAAGTATTTGTCCGTGTTTGAAATAAGTAAAAAGACGTCAGATTGCACTAACGTTATCGCAAATTCGTAACCATGTTTGTACATATTTCTTGCTTACGGTACACGACTTCTCAGAATTGGCTCGATAGATTGTGTTTAAAATTTAAACAAACGTTATGAAACATGACTGGTGTCGTGATACAGAAAACAAAGTTCTCTATGGACCGTATATTGTATAATATACAGTCTCCCTGTGATAGTAGTTGTATGTTTTGTATTATATACAAGTACACAATTACGGATACAAACGAAATTTGAAGGTTTTTAATTTCGGTAGAGAAAACCGAAATTTGTTGTTAGCAAATGACTCGGAAAATGTGATGCCATTCATTAAAAAATATTTATGTAAATCAGGAAAACAATTTTATTAACATTTTAAGTAATTGTTGGTTAACATACTCTTTGTCATTTATAATTATTTCCCCCAAAACGTCTCGTTCGTAAATTATCAAAATTATGGAAATTTTGCATAATTTCTTAAAATCAGTTCATTAGATTTTGTAAAAAATTTGGTCACATATTCTTTCAGTAGTAACTCTAGTCGGTGTACACATTTTGAAATTAAAGAAATTTACTATTAGAGAGTAAATCGAGAAAACAAAACCGGATGGCGGTCGAGGTTCATTTTCTACCCCCCTATCCTAATTTCCTACGAAAGTATTTTTTTTTTATTTTAAATGTAAGTGATTGATATACCTTACGTATAACGTAAACACTAGCAAACTGTGATAAACCGATTTTGAGAAATTTACCTACTTTTAGTTTTTCAATAGCGCCATATACCTTTTCTTCGCGTAATTGTCGACTACAAATTTGGACCAAATCTCATCAAAATCATTACAACCGATTTTTACATACATCCAGTTCTAGTCAGGGTTTGTGATCTTAAACGGTTTCTAAATAAACAGTAGTTTTAGATATTTAACCAACCGCCCTTCAAATAAAATTTCATTAAAATGAGCTATTAGTTTAATTTGTAGAAGTATGCATACACATTCGGACGAGCATTAGTAAAAAAATTCAGTTACTATTGGTGTGCGGTTTTTGCAATTTCGCAGTTTCAACATATATTTCTGTAACATGTTCACAATTTTGGTCCAATTTTATTCAAACTTGCACAAAAATCGGTTATGAAAATAATTTCGTCAAGTTCATTAACCAGCAAAATTCGTTTGTTTCAAATGGCGGTAATTTCAAAATGTTTAAAAAAATCATAACTTTTTTGTCTTATTTTGTTTTGAAAATCCGATTTCGCCGTCGTAATCAGCGTTAAAAAGTGGGTAAATTAGAATTTTGAATTTTCAAAATCCGTTGAAATTAAAAAAATGTTTTGACTGCGGTCAGGGTTCCTCTTAGTATTTTCAATGTAATGTGAAAGTTAAAAATGGTAATGGATGCAGATTTTACTACTGAATATTAGGGTGAAATAAGAATAAAAAAAATACTCTAGGAAATTCGCTACTATCACGTCAACGAGACAGCTGCGTGCCACGATTAACTTAGATTCACGGGGCATTAACATCTCTAGTTACATTTTTTCAAAATAATTTTTTTATAATGGAAAAAGAAAATGAAAAAATGTTTGATATCGCATTATATTTCGCGTAAACTAAACAGTTGCGCACGCACCCAACGGGACGTGTAGTTAAGGTTAGTTTTTACGCCAATACATTGCCATGCTAATCTTGCCGACTGCAATTAAACAGTGAAAAGGCCGTACAGTTTCCACATTAAAAAAATCCTTTTTAATAACGGAGCTTTAAAACATGAATTTATGGCGTTAGATAATAAAAATTAATTATTTTACATACCAGTATGTACTGCTTTAATTTATATACTGTACGGAGATTTTAATTATTAATATAGTTTTAAATATTTATTAATGTTACTTTAGACAGTATTAATTAATAGAAACTTTATATTTACACAAACGTAATTCTATTGAAATAGTTTATTCAGGTTTAACGTTAGATTAAAACAGTTTCTTGAAAACTTTATTAAATGTTATGCAAGTGTTCATAAATATCTGAACGGATTAATTCTCTGATTCCAGTAGTGATAGAATTATTTAACAAACTGATTTAAAATAGTTTCTTGTATACTTTAATCGACCTTATATTGCGTGTTGATAAATGAGTACCTTTTAGAAGAGGTAATTTTTTAATAAAATTAATACACGTGTTCCATGCTTCAGTGTTTACGAACATAATCGTTCAGTGATTTTTGGAACGTATTTTGCAAACACATTTATTAGGCTCTATCCTGGGAGAAGCTGATACAGGTGTTTTGTTACTTGGATACGCACAAAATTATATGTCACTAAATATATGTCACTAAATCCCCAAAAATTTCACTAAATCCCCAAAAAGTGTAAAATACTGCTCAAATTTTGACGCTACATGAAGACCCATGAGTAAAGCCAGTAACAAATTTTAAATAAATTAATGTTTTCGGTTTTGACAGGTCTAATCCAAAAGGCGTTTAATTTTTGGGGGTAAAGATTAAAGAAGTCATTTTAGTAATATTGTGTAGAATATAGAATGTGATTAAAATTGTTTATTGTAAATTCGGCCAGATTTTCCGCATTTTTCGTTATACAAATCGAATTGTTCGGGTATTTATCGACCAATACATTTTGAATCGAATTTACGTTTATATTTTGTATGCTCATGCGTGTATCTAAATAACTGTTTAATTTACTAAAACGTTTATTTAAATCTGGCGTCCGGTTCTCCCGAAAATTGTTTGCCAAAAACCTCGTAGTAATACAAGGTGTACCAAAAATATCTGAACGATTTTATGTCTGTGGGGGGGGGAAATGAATTTATTTTGTAGAAAACTACCTCCATTGTCATTATTGTTTTGTTGGTACTTCCTGAAACGGAAATGTTTGGGAAAATAATTTATGATTGAAAAGTGTGTGTAGTGTTTATTTTTCACCATTTTGCCTATACTCCCCCTGTATAAATACGTATACCTACCAGCAAATGTTACGACTTTATGCAGGTTTAATCATTTCTTAAATCAATTTCGTTGAAATAGTGTAACAAAAAATAGTCTATATAAGAATTTCGTTTCGACAAACAGATGAATTTCCCAGACATGGATGAAACGTTCCTCTATAACAGCCACGAGTGTGCAAAAATTTGCTCGATCAATAAATCAACCAATATTCAGCCGCCAGTGTTTATTTCTAAAATAAATTTCATTTCAAAACTAATACGGCATACCAACAAACACCACATTTTCCATACTCCTTCGTAACGTCGTAAAAGCGTCATAATATTTGTTTTTACCGTTTAAACGCCATAGAGTTAATTAAACACTAACCAGAGAGCACTTGTAAGATACAGCTGCTAGTTTCGTATGGTTTCCGAGACAAAATAAGTGAAACATGGGCAATATATATTTTATATGATTGTATGCCTATAAAGCGGGTAGCAAGTACCCAACGTATCCAATGTTAATACGCAGTTATAAAGTTAAAGAAGTGGGCAACACGTAATTATTAGTTTTATTAGGCTCGGCTCACGGTGAGCGCTTTTATGGTACTTCGGAGACGTTCGGAATTCGTCGGAGTTTTGAATTTACGAGAAATAGCTTAAAGAGTTGTAGCAAAGATTGGGGGGGGGTAAAGATTAAAGTAGTCATTTTAACAATATTGTGGTAGTAAAACGCTTTTTATAATGTAAAGTAGTGAATTAGTGAATCTTATGCAAATGCTAATGGACACTTTAAAGCTTAACATTAAAGTCCAAATAATTATTCGGTAAATATGTTTTGGAAAACTGATCGCACATACTTTTTCAAATATAATTCAAATAGTCCGAAACTATTCGCACATTGCGAATAATTTTTACCAGACAAGGACTGACAAAATTAAAACACTAAAAATCGTGGCCACCCTGACTGCTATTACCTGAGCAGAGATCCTAGTTGGATGATCTCAGTTATTAATTATGTGAAGTTATGTCCGTCCATTCGTCCGTTCATTTACATTCCGATATTTATTGCATCGGTGTCGGCTAATGCACTGTCTGATGAGATCTGCCAGTAAGACAATACCTGGATGCAAAGCTGCATCCTGGGTTCACTGCAAAACCATTAGTTTCTTTTTTTAATGAATTAAGCGTAGGTATACGTTTGGAATATAATAATCAAACGCCTGTTCCGACAGATGGTCATCGTTCCTTACCGCGCGTTAAAATCTCCAAATACGTTAAGGTAGTGCAATTCATTAAATCATCTTTTCTTTCTGCGATTTTAAACCTTAATACTTTAAGGTAGGCGAATGTATTACATATCACGTGTTTTTTTATCACGTGTTCAATTCTCCAAATATAAAGTCAGAGCAATTTATTACTCATAATGTTTTTTATCGCGCGTTCACATCTCCAGATATGTTAAGTTGTGCAATTGTTGACGTACATCCTTCCTTATAGCGTGTTCGAAACTCCAAATACTTTACAAAACAATTATAACAGTTATAACAATTATAAGAATTATAACTGTAATAAAACAAATTATTACAGACAACGTTTGTTCAGATTTACAAATACTTTAAGGTAGTGCAGTTTATTACAGCCATTATTTATTTACGCTAGTTTAAGTCATAAAATAATTTTGTTTAAGAAAAATGTAGTATTTTACATTTGTTTTAAAATTTGATTCAGAAAACAATTTTATTGCATTTTTAAGCGTCAAAAATACAAATTAAAAAATAAACATAACGATAGTAGAAACTTGTTACTTCCAGATAATTAACTAGAGTACAATATAATAAAAGTTGTGCATTATTTTTGCACTATTTATTTAATCCTGTAAAATGTTGTTTCCTTCTGTAAAAACGTTGGTAAGTTTTTTTTACTGATTGTGACAGAACAAATTACATTTATTTTTAGAAAAGCATCCGCCATTTTATGAACGCAATATTGGTATAATGCCGGCTCTGATTCGGCTTAAAACCGGCGGTTTTTTGCCCGCCGCTAGCCGGACTCAACGAAACACTTTAATTCGTGGAGCACGTACGTTGGAACCGCGCGTTAAAGTCTCCGGAATGCGCGGCATGTCTTCCCTCTCTCTCTAGGCTTTGTCTATCGCTCGGAGATATGCTCCATAGACGTGGACGTGTTTGCGAATGAGGACGGACGGTGGAGATATGACGGAACGCTTTTAAGCCTCCGAGAACCGCCGAAATAAGCGGAATTCTTTTCAGGAAATAGAAAATCCTTGTTCGTACATGTTAGTAATATGGAATAGAACCAGGCACGGAATGTCATCGCTAGGCTTGCCTTTTATGAAACTTGCACAAAGTAAATTGATTTCTGGGAATAAAGAATACTTCAGCCTTAGTGGAATTCATTTATTGCTGTATAATTGTTTAAACGTGAACAGGATTTTTTGTTCGGCCAAATGTTTTTCTGGTCTTAATTTTCTACACAACTATATATAACAATCAATTTATCATTACAGCAGGCACTGTGATCGTTTTAAAAACATGTAATAACATTTCGATAATTATTTTCAATTTCAGGTCAATTAAAGTCCAAAAAAGTAGTTTTACTTCGATGTTTGTCAGTCTGTATGTTTAATGTAAATTTATAATTTTTTTCAAAATCGTTTCATCAGATATTACTGAAATTTTGGTCACTAAAGAAGATTTATAACTCAAATCAGTGCATAAAGTTTGAAATAAAAGTACTCTACGTTTCAGATTTAAAAAATAAAACGAATCGTGACTGCATTCGATTTTGTTTTTTTCAATTGACTCTGGAACAGTGAATGTTTTAGTTTTCAAATTTGGTACCGACCTGAGTTATAAATCTTCATATATGACAAAAATTTGATCAAAATGTGACGAATAGATTTTTAGAAAGTAGGTCGATTTCCTGAGTTTTTTAACCGGAACACTGATGGGAAATAATTGAACGTGTGATGGTTTGTGCATTGTTTTCGCACATACTGAATTTAAAATTAACAAAACGTTAAGCGAATCTGTTTTTTTTTCTTATTAATAACTGTCGTGAAATTAAAATTAAAGTTAATACTCGCCTGATTTTGCTACATTCCAAGGTCAATAAATCGATATTCTTTCTACATTAAAAGTTAAAAACCAAAACAGAACTCGAGTAGCAGATGTTTGTAACGTGTAAATGGGGGGGGGGGGTGAGAGTTAAACCGGAGAGGTTGGGTCCTTTCCTACCTGCTCATAAATTCAGACTGGCGGTTTTTAGTGTTTTCCTTTTTTTACACAAAGAGTGGAAAATATTACAAAGTATAGCGAAGATAATTACAAGCTGTCGAAGTTCAGAAGGAAAATACCTGTGCAATGGTTGTTTGCGTATAAGAGGCGTATATGTAACAATAATGAAACAATATAAACCTTTGTGTCTTACAATACAACCGTGTGCAGATAATGTTATTTGTTTAATTTTAATCTGTGCTGTAGGAAATATTTGAAGATTAAGACTCATATTAAAAAAGTACACCTGTAGAACTCGGGGAGCTACCGACAGAAGCGAAGCTTTTGTTTATATCTTTGCTGAATATATAATTAGTTTGAAGATATGTTTACAAATATCTTGTTTTGTTTAAATAAATACGTGAACCTAGCTTAGATATTATTTACTGTAGTTATAGTAAAAGATCAGTTGTTTTATATTAATTCCTAACGATCAGCTGATTTCATTGAACGTCTGATAGGCTGTAATAAATTTCAGGTTATGTTGTTAAAAATTAGCACAATTATTATTAACGTTTATATAAATTTCGAATGTGTTATAAACGGTTACAACGTGCACGTGTTCAACTAAGGGAAAATACCGAAAACTAAAGCAACACAACATTTTTATATAATACGCGTGTACTCGTGTCGTAAAGGAGGAAGAAAAAGAAAGGAACAGAAATAGAGAGGCGAAATTTGTTTACTTGTTCGTTTCATATTTCCGAAATTTATTATATTATACACGAAATATGCAGACTTCTTTATTTCATTTTATTTTAAAATACATTCGTCCTAGCTAGATGCATGTCGTAGTTCAAGTACAGTAGTAGAGCGAACCCAGCACAGTTGCATTGTATTATCGCCCTGTTCATATAAAAATATCCTTTTTTAATTGTACAGAGTGAAGCTTTTTTATGGAAATATAGAACGTATTTCTTGAGATTAGTTCAGTTTTGTATTTCTTTGCAGTAGAGATAACAGTTAAAGGTTCTCTGAAAGGTCTCAGAAAGCTCTTCGTCCTTCCGCGGCTCAGAGTTTAGGAATCGCTCCCGACCAAAGAAATGTGTTTCCAGTGCAGACTGTTATTTAAGAAATCCCTCAGCGAGTGGCCTAGTGCCAATCTGGATTTATAACACCACAGTTTTTCGATTCGCTTTCTAACCCTTTTATTTCAGATTTGGTGCATCGATTTGAGAAAAGACGCTACTGAGAATAGCAGTAAATAAAACTATGGCACGCAGCTGTCTCGCTAACATGATAGAAGCGTAGTTCCATAAATTAACATTGAATAAAGTCACAGAAACTATTTCTATTTTTACAGTCGATAATACGAAACTGAACCCTGAACGATGTAAATTTTTTTGTTGAAAACGTTGAATCTTGTTAAAAATCCGCAGTAAATTTTCACATATTACGGCATTTGATTTTCTAACACTTCGAAACGGAATTTACCAAGACATTAGCGAATAGTATCGGACCAGAATTACAATACATAGAGTGTTTGTACTTTATATGGGGACTCAGAAAATTTTTAAAGATGTCATAATGAATGTTAGGGGATGTGATTAGTGCTCATTTCATGAGTCGAGTCAAGGTGTTTCTACGATGGAAACTCATTTAAAAATTGAAAATCATTGATAATTACTGTTTATAATCTCTTTTTGAAATTCTCGATGTGTTTAAAACCACCAGTTTCCCCTTTCTCACGTATTTCCTGTGTGACCACGGCGTCTCCGAATCTGAAACCGTTTCTTAAATTCGTATCCAAGGTAAGGTTCCCAGTTTATGGCAGCGTGGCTGAGTTTTATGACACTTTGCGCGCTACTGTATACTTATGACAAATGCCCCATAAAGCCTCAATTACATGTTTCACGCCAAGTATTTATTTATAAACTACTTTATACATTACCCGTTAATTACCAGTATTACTTTACTTCATTCATTATCGTGTTGTGTGCGCGGCACATGTGTTCTGACTCAATATTATTTGCTTCAGCAAGGCAGTTTTATTGTTACTTAAAAGTGTTTTTATTCAAGAAGGGTGACCTTGAAATCAATGTTTAAATACTTTTTCACGTACATCAGTTAAAAAAGTGAATCTGCTTGATTCTTATCGCCGTTCCGACACCAATTTTTTCACTTAACCCATTTTCACGTAAACAAACGTTTTTTTAAAAAGTGGCTAAAACGATTTTGATCGCATTTTGCTAAAATGCAATCCTCCAGTAATTGAACAAGACTTATTGGTCGCTGTAACGTAAAAAAATGCGTCCATTATATTTTATTCAGTTTTTGGTTGTATGCGTATTTGGTTTTGTAACTAGAGTCAGTGTAGCAAAGCGAATTAAAATAATTATTCTAAAAATTTGTTTGTTTTCTTTTCAGTTTGGTACAGTTAATTTTAGTTTTGATTCTTTGTATTTGACAGAAATTTCGATTTTGAGAAATTCTACCGATTCGCCAGAAGCTTCGAAACATGTTTTGTTTGGAGAAGTGATCGAGTGTTGGAACGTTTGTGCTACTTTACTTTAATTAAAAATTGTTATTTCCTTTTTTTAAAACCCAACTAATTTAGTTGTCCATTACTTTGAACCATTTTTCAGTGAATTTCCATTGGAACGGCTTCGTGGTAAGACCTTGAGACGAGGTGCTTTCTGATCTCTGATCAGTCGTTTTGTTACACGTATGTAATCGCTTTAGCACTCTGGCGTTAACAATTTTGGGCAGATTTGATTCAAACTTAGCGTACAAATCGTTTTTTTTTGTAATAGCTTGGACAAGTTTTTTTTGCCAAGCAAAACCCGTCCAACCGTTTCAAAATGGCGATGATTTCACCATCGTAAACAGCTTCGAAATCTACATAAATTAGCACTGTTATTTAATTCGCTTTACAAATAAGTAAATCAGTCTGACGGCGTCTTGTCTAGTGCCAATTTATACAGAGTTAGTGTGTATTGTGTATCACTGAAAATTCGCTTTTATCAACGACACATTTGCCTCGACTTAACCAAAATGCAATGTTTACAATCGACCGTCGTGCCAACTAGTTCTTGGCCGGCTATCAATCCGTTCATTTGCCACCTTTTCTCCGCGACTGGTTTGTCTAATGTGTCCCAACGTAGCTTACGCAATCACTAACAGTCGTGTCGAGTAATTATTGGCATTTACCGGTATTTAAAAAGCGGTAAAAACTAGAAATATGGTAATATTATACAAATCGATGTGATTAGTTTTCAACTAAGTAAGAATGGTTGATACATGCGTTACGTAAACCATTACCCTATATTTTGTAAGCTTGCAGTACGCCAACACGTGGAACCTTGACCGCCGTGAATGGGTAGCACATTCTCAGACGTAATTGTACTGTTTACTGTTGAGTCAATTTCTTTTTATTGTTACTATTATCTTTTTTTTGTAGGCATATTTTCTAAGAATGTCGAATAGCTTCCTTAGTTAATTATTCGCGAGTTGTGTGTGTGCGTGTGTGCGTATAGGCCTAACTTAGTTATGCGTATACTGAACTTAGTTATGTGTACGCCTTGTTAGTATATTTCAACCCCAGAGTGTTCTGTTTTTAACCCGAACCATACAAATTTTGTGATTTTGTATTGCGTCAAATACAACCATTTTTCCGATTTCTGTTGATAAATCCCGTAGCGAATAGGCCCTATTATGAGACATTTGGAGAGATCTGGAACGAAATATTTTGTTCAGGTTGGATCGAAATCGTTCGAGCCGATTTTTAGAAAATCCTGTTTTGTTAATTTTAATGCAAAATTTACGGCCATCTTACGCCAGCATGCAATGTTTAATCGAAAACTACCACTTCGTTAGCGCATTTCCGTTGGAAAAAAGAGCTATTAGAGTGGCCATCTTGGTAAGACCCGGACCTTGAAATGAGCACCGATTTCTATTCCTTGAACACATTTTGAGTGGTCGTTAAAATTTGTATTTTGTACGTGTGTTAGCACGTTCATGTTTGCACTTTCAGTACTGTTTTATTCAATTTGACACAGAAATTGGTTTGGTAACAGCTTGGACAAGTTCAAAAGTTCAGTCGCCAAACAGCTTCAAAATGGCGGCTGTTTTAAATCTTTAAAAATTTACTCCTTTTTTGCCTTCAATTTTTTTGAATCTCTGATTTCGTCATTTTAATCAGCTTTAAAAACTGCATAAATTGGCATTTCGTATTTCCAAAACCCGTTGAAATTAATTTTGACGGCGTTGTGGGTTCAAAATGTAACTTGAAAGTTTTAAATATTAATATCTGAAGATTGTAATGCTGATTTTGATTTGAAAATTTCAAATACTCGTAGATAAGATAAAGTGTGTTGGAATCACGTCCGCGAGACACTTAAAAATGACTCGTGTGAGTTTTATCACAGGTCGTTGCATGTAGTCAATAGAAATTGTGCCTCCAGTTGTCTTCTGATCTTCACACAGTTACAGATTGATAAGAATTTGTATTTCTTTTTTGTTAAGTAGAATGCTGATAGGCTAGGTCTAATCACTATATCTCTTCGACACCAAAACCGATTTTCTTGATACGATTTCAGCCGATATTGTGCGCATCGAGACGGACAGAGTTGACATTTTGTCCGGGGCGGGACAGTCACGTCTCGGAGCGCGGCCATCATTAGACCGTCGTATCGATAATTACCTCGGAGCGCCGCGTCAATTCAATTGTTCTCTCGTCATTCATTCGTTTTGGTGTAAAGTTGGAGGACACTTTTCACACGACACAGCGAGGTGGTCTCGGGTTCAGGGGTCGAGGTGAAGTGAGGCGAGAAATCGAGCTTTTGGAGTTGCGCTTTACTAGCTCACAGGTTAGTCACGTTTGTCGAAATCAAACAAACATTTAAAACGTAATTAGTCTTCAGAAATGCTTTTGTGTTTCTAAATGTTACGCTTTACAGTCTAAACGACTTATTTAGCCTGTTTGCTAGTAATAAACTTGAAAACAGCTGATCGGTCGACGTGCAAAGAATCAGCTGAAATAATAAAACACGTGTTCCCCTAAACTCTGTAAACTTAATGTTTTGAAAATAAAGAAATTCTAAAATTTTACTTTCCTAAATTAATAATTAATCTGTTTGGGTTTCATTAAGGAAATGTAGATTTCACATTCGTTGACGCGTTTCAGATCACCTCTATTTTCAAAACGTATTGTACCATACGCAGCTGCTCGTTGACGTGATGGAATTACCAAAAACAGTTTTTTATCTTCTTTTTTTTTGAAATTATGATTTTATTATCATTTTGTTTTTCGATTTTTCGAGATTTTTAAACTTTCGAATTGCATTGAGAATACGAAAATGGACCATGACCGCCTCAGATTGAATTAAGTTCTTAATTTCAACGCGTTATGAATATTCAAGCACGAAATTATGCAGTTCTAAACGCTGATTACGATCGTAATGTCAAATTTTAATTATGACTTTTTTAAATGTTTAAAACGACAGCCATTTTGTGTTGTCGTATTTTATTTTGACATTTAGAAAATAACTTTTTTTAAAAAAGAGAAATTATAGAACGCGGCTTACAGCTGTCTCGCTGACGTGATAGAACCGAATTTCCAAAAGTATTTTTCTTGACAAAAGTATTCTCTAACTTTTTCCAAATTTTGATTTCAACATCATAATGAGCGTATTTTCTTGAATGAAACACAACAATAGTCGATATATTTGTTGCTTACATTTAGATTGATTTTACTCGATTCCTTCAGCATCTGAAACGACTCCACCACTACTATTTCTGCAGCAAGATAATTTCCGAAGAGTGCAAACATAAATTGCAACAGTAGGGCTAATAACAGTGAGAGAGGATGCGCCAGACCGTTTGTTGACAAATTAAGTTTGTCCTTGTCTAGTATAATTACAAGGAAATGCTTCTGTAGGATAGTATAAAAGCGAATTCCATTAGCTCTGGAAGCTCCGAGCCCCCGGACCGCCTCTGGTCGCATGTGGACGTGTCGTAGATTGAGATATTAATGAACCTTGTAGTGAAATATTTTTTGACATAATTTATAGTTTAATAAATCTATAAATTACCCGGACCGTTTATCATTAACGGAAGCGACTTGTTATAAAAACCTAATTTGCACTAGTTTTTTCGAATGTGCACCTGCTTTTATGGTACGACTTTTTGTAATGTTTTCGTCCGCTTTGATAAATATATTTCTAATTTTTTATATGTTTTACATTCTAGGCTATAAAACTTCAATTTTATTTCACACATTTTAAATGAATCTAATACTGTCAGATCATTGGCGTTAACTGTGAAAACTTAAGAATTTTCATGTGAAATATTATTAAGCAGGCGTTCAAAGCAAAACTTTTTCGAACACAATTTTTTCTCGGCTCAAAAAAACAGTAAAATAGTTCCCAGTTTCTTTGACTTTTTTATGATGATTTAGTAATAAGTTGATTATTTAAATAAGTGAAAAAGTTTAAGTAAAAAAAAAATACTGTTATATAGTATTTCGGAAGAAATTCGACTGTGGTTTGGTTTTAGTTTTTTCGTGAAACTGCCTACTTCAATATATTTGGACTTCAACAATTGATTAAAATCGTTAGTGCCGATTTTTCACAGTTTTTGACCGACAAAATTTTAACAATGTTTTTTTATTAAAAACAAACATAGCTTCAATATGAATTTTTCAATAAACATTTCAAATACAAAAAGGAAACCACGTCACTCAGTGACTGAATTTGTAGGGTTAATAGTGCTTTATAGATCTATTGTGATTCCTTCTTATATTCCTGAGATGTTCAGTTACAAGCGCCTTCAGCAGTCTTAGTCTCTTCCAAAAGTGTAGGATTTGCAGAGGATTCAAGGTGGATAGCTCTTGACTTTACAGATCCCTATCGAGGTGCTTGCAAATGCGTGCGCTGCTAATTCTCTTTCTCAACTCATTGCGGAGGTTCTGCTCCATTTGACCCAATAGTTTTATTGTGCGGTGATATTCCGCTCATTCTATTTACTATTCTTAGTATTGAATCACCCACATGACCCACAAATAGCCCTGCATGCATGAGTAAACCTGCTGGAAGGTCGTCTGATATCCCAGGGCCGGGGGTCGCTTTACACTTTAGTTAGCCAAGCTGTGTTAGAGTAGTGTCGTGAGTAGATGAGTGAGAGTAGTATGAGCTAGAAGTTTATGGGATTGCTACGTCCATCAATTCAGCTGCCTCAAGAAAAAAATGATATGAACAGAATAATTTTTATGTATAGGGATACCAAACAGAGATACAACTAATATAAAAAAAACGGAGGGACTTTATGTACAACTGTATTTTGTATCTTAGTGTTACTTCTGTATGGTATCCCTCTGAAACTGTTCTCGCAATGCACTTGAGGGTAAAAAAATTTCATTTGTTTGACATTCTGTTCACATCAAAATTATTTCTTTTTATTTTGTGGCAGCTTAACTTCCTATTTTTAAGTGTAAAACGCGACACACTTATCTTTTCCACATTTTATAAAAAACTGTCAATTAGTTTAACAGACATACAGAGACACGCTTGAACTGTAACAGGTTCTAGATGGTCCGTCAAAATCTCAAGATCGATTTTTTTCACAATCACAAAAACTTTCTCTTTATAATGTGAAGTGAAAGAGAGAATTTTTAGAACAAAATAAAAAATAATCACTGCACGCAGCTGTTTCGCCGACGTGATAGGACCGAATTTCACAAAAATATTTTTCTTGACCTTAAACTTTTTTCAAATTTTTATTTTACCATCATAATGAGCATTAAACTCTGCATACATCAGCTTTTTCAATTTTCGAATAACATTCAAAATACGGAAATTGAACCTGACCATCGTCAGATTAAATTTTTTAATTTTAACCGATTTTGAAAGTCTATAATTTTAATTGGTGCTGTTTTTAACGATAATTAAAATGGTAAAATCGAATTTTCAAAAAAAAGGCAAAAACGTTATGGATTTTTAAAGATTTTTGAAATGGCTGTCGTTTTGAAACAGACAAACGAATTTTGCTGATTAACGAGCTTATTAAACCCATTAATTACAATAATCGATTTTCATGCCAAGTTTGAATTATATTCTACTAAAATTACGAACATGAGCGTGCTAAAACACACACACACACACACCTGTATATATAATTTTAACGACCTCTCAAAAAGTGATCTGAATATCAGGATCGGTGCTCATTTCCCAATCTGCCACTTCAATAACTCACTTTCCTATGAGAATTCGCTAATAAAGAACTACCAGCATTTAAAACTAATAAATGGTAACCTCCAAATGCATTTGTAACAATAAAGTCAACTGCGGCACGTTTTACGTTCTGTTGTACGCTAGGGCAGGACTATTCTCCTTCGTTGACATATTGCCTCTCCTTTGTACGCTTGGTTCTAAAGAATCTGTCTCTTATACGACCGCAGCCTATATTTCTTCTCCGGGGTTAAATAGGTCCTTAGGTTTTTGTAGTTTAAATCACGGCCCAAGGACATCAGTCAAAGTGTCGTCTTAGGGCACTGCAAACAACAAACATCCACGCAACAGTCAAAACCTTTTTACAAAACTTCTATACAGATCTTGATAAATTGCCGCGCCACGGAGGTGATGCTTTCATATTCTTATTTGCCAATTTACATTGGAAAATGAGCTTTTGGAGCGCCCGTTATGGTCAGACCGCCCGGGTCAGAGAACACGATCCACTGTAGTAATAGCAAAATTTGTCCATCCGTTTCAAAATAACGGTGATTCGAAATCTTAAAAAATACTTAAGCTTTTTTATCCTACAATATAAAAATCTAATTCAGCAACTATAATCAGCGTTACGGTCTGCGTAAATTAGCATTTCAAATTTTCAAAATTTCATTGGAAATATCCTGACGCGATACGATAGTGAATGAAATTTTCAAAAATGTGTAAACATTTTGAATTTTACGGCGGTCATAGTTTTTATATTTAAATTGTTAAACACTGCACTGTTCGTTTTTGACGTTATAAAATTGTGTTATTTTTTCGGAACCCGCTTCTGACTCTTCGATTATTATTCGGCGCGCGATTATTATTTTTTCAATCGGCGAAAATGTCTTCTTAAGAAATTATTAAGCTTCCTTTTTTATTTCTAATTTACAAATCTGCCAATTTTTTTTTTTTTTTTTTTTTTTTGATACACCATACAGAAGCGTGCGTGGAAACAAGAGCGTTGGTTTTAAAACCTTGAGTAGACGGAAGTACTTTCGTGAATGCTATTTGTTTGCTTAACACCTATACTTCTTGCCAGTTAGAGTGATTAATACGAGGGTGTTGACGGAAATGGTAAATCTTACGGCAGTAACTCAAATATCGAACCTACAACCTTGAGGTGCTCAGTTCGTAGGCGCAACAGATTGTACGTTGTCTCGGCGCCTCGACCTAGTGTTGGGACTATCAAATACTTTTAAGTATTCAAATAGTTTCCTGAAAGGTACTAATGCAGCCAAGAACGGTACTAATGTGATTTTCAGAATTGGACAGCCTATGAATAACGTTGTTTTCCTGCCCTTTTGTCTGGTTTCTTTGTAACCAGTCTGTAATGAATATGAATTACAACGAACCGCTATTAGGTTTTGATGTTTGCATTCAAATAATTCAGTTGGAACACTCCACATCGAAAACAAGGAAAACAATATTTATGTTTAAATATTTATAAGTTATGTTAATTTAATTATTAATTAATTTGATCATTATTAATATTGCATTAATAGATGTAAAGAAAATGTTAACACTATAACAAGTATCAATTAATAATAAATTTATTATACTGTAGCCTACTTTTATTTAGTTTTATTATTATGTTGGTATTTTTCCTCAACTAAGGCAATAATAATAAATTATCACTTTCAGTATTAAAAGTTATTATGTAAGTTATTATTTTTAACTGGAATGAAGGAAATTATTATTTAAAAATATCTTTAATTACTATCAACGTAATGCGTAAAGAATTCAAGAGCAGTAAACTTAGTGGAATAGTTAGTTATTTGTTCATTGCAATACTTAGATGTTCAGTCGTGAACCACGGGTAGTTAGAATGATTATCGAAGGAATAGTCGCCACGCATGATTGATTAAAACGAGTGCATGTATGCTAGTTTGTGCAGTGGACAAGTTCGAATAGATATATTCAATTCACAAAACTATTCGTTCATTTGCTGCCGCGTATAATTGTGTATGTGCCCACACTTAGGCTAAATAGTATTCACTAGAAAAGTATTCAAATACATTTTTCAATATTCGAATAAAAGTGAACTGTCCGGATATATGAATACTTTTTTAGTCGAACAGCCCATCACTACCTGAACCACACCGGTCCTTTTTGAAGACGAACACTTTCACAGCATAACCAAAACATGGAAGGAGATTGTTTTTGATTTCAAAATTACTGCCTCCTTAATGGCATAATTCATGTTGTCAGTATTGTTTGTTCGGACATTTTGCATCAGTTTGTGTGCGTAGAGATAGTACAAAACGTTTCAAGTGCCATAACCTAGATGCCTATGTTGAAATACTGAAACTAAAACAAAGAACGAAGTCTGTTGGGTGATACCCTTTGTAACATTTAAATTACTGATATTTTAACATGTAATTATGCACTGAAAACGTGTGTCGTGTCACGTGAACTACACAGCTGCGTGCGTAGCGTTAAAAGTTCCAGCAATATTGTACGGTATCCTTACAACCTAATGTTTACAAACCTAACGGGTTAACGATATTTAATTCAAATAATCGTAAAATGATCGCCGAACAAATCCGAATAAAAACGATTTATACCGACCACGAACTAGTTGACCCGAACGTAATATTTGCAGCTTAATTTTACCTCCGTTGGAACGAAAAAAGCAATTAAATCTTCACCACAGTTCTCCACCGGACTGAATGAACGACATCTAGGAGGGAAAGAGAGAAAAGGATCGGAGATTATGCGTGCTAGAGCGAGAGAGCAAAAAGTTATTCTGAAGCCATTGGCTATGCCTAGGCAAGGATTCCAGTCAACAATGAAGTTTTTATTCTGACCAACAATGTAACGGTCGGCCGATTAAGTTTTACCATTTCGAGAGTGGTGAAGAATTTTTGTTAACTTTTCAGGCGTATTGAGAGATTATAATTTTTGTAGCTTGCCCATTATTACAAACAACCCTATGGTGTTTTTTAAATCACCGTTTTTTCACTCTCATTTTGAAAAACAATCTGTAACCGCTATTGATTTCGTACGGCACAAAGAAAACAAGTTTCACAATTGGATTTACTGTTTGATTGTTAGAGGCGTATCTATAGACAGATGTTTCGCACTAAACCACGTGTTTCCTTTTTCTTACATTTTTTTTTTTAAAATATAATTTCACCATCATAATACTAATTATGCACATTTAAACGGTCTAAAAATAATAAAATCATAACAAAATAAAGTTATGATTAAAAACAAAGTTTGGAACGTCCGCTATTTTGTAACTGACTTTTCAGGGTAACACATTTGTCCGAAGATATTGTGAATATCGTTTTTTGTAACATGTTTGAACAAAATCGGACCAAAATTGCAAACTCTAGAGCGATAATACACACACACACACACACACACACACACACACACACACACACACACACACACACACACACACACACACACACACACACACACACACACACACACACACACACACACACACAATATTATTTTTATTAGCCTGTAAAATTTATAACGACAAGTCAAAAAGTGTTTTAAGGGAAGAATCAAAGTTTACTCCACACCGTCATGGGTCGTGGGTGTTACCATAATGGCTACTCCTGTTGTTCATTTTCCAACAAAAAATTTACTGAATACAAATAAGCCTGTATTAATTTGCCTGTATTACTCGTGGATGCGAAAAGTGCATTAAAATTATTCAGTATATAACACAGTGTTACACGGCAGAAAGTAATGGAACATCGGCCATTCATTCCCCCAACTTCAACTTCAGTATCTGTAACTCTCAACTTTGCCGCTGTTACAGTAATTTTTATATTCATGTCACTGTAGCGTCTAAACGATAATAAAAATTATAAAAGTTGGCAGCGTCCCCGATCCAAACACAAACAAAATACTGCAATTATAAATTTAACTTTATCACACCGTGCGATGTATTAGATTGCAATACAGTATGTTGTAATCGTGTCGAAAATCGATCTTGAGATTTTGAAAAAATATTTATTTGCGTTTGCAGGTCACCTGAGTAAAAAAAGTGGTTCTTAGTCCACGTGAATGTCGGGAATAAACCGAAAGACCGATTACGATTAAATTTGACAGACAGGTTTACTTTATCCACAAGTCGGGTGATAAATGAAAACCAGTTTCTCCGAAAACCGAGTTCTGGACTAAATTTCTCAAAATCGGTTTATCAGTTTTTGCTAAAAAAAAATTTATCGTGTACTGAAACTAAGACGGGAGTAAATAAAAAAATGTACTGACATTAGAACTGTGAATCGGTTTTTTTTCAAGGCACTTAAAACGTTAAATCATAAACTAGAACATAACCTAGCTACCTTAAAACTGATTCGTTAATCAGTGATATCAAACGTGATCAACAAAAACGTAAGGTACAAAAACGAAAAACCATATATCCATCGTAATTGTGTGCTTTCTCTTCCCATTGCCAGTTTCTGCATCCCAATGCAATCTGTGTTGGTTAAAGTTGTTGAGACATTATAACTTAGAGTTTTTGTTGAATTGCAATGCACAAGTGCTTTAACTTTAATTCTGTTGACCAGCACAGAATTAAAGTTAGAGGTAAAACAAAATTAAATAGAAAGTATTTTTGTGTAGTGATACATATAGGCTACAAAAATGTGTTCCTGAAAAATTGCGAAATGTACGGAACCAACATAGACAATTGCAGTTTCTGAAAATAGAAAACGTCATAAATTACTTCCCTTATATTCACAATATCGCCATGCCTCTTGCTTCAAGGTTAGATGCGGATTTCATTTGTCTGCCACTGCACCACATTCTTGCACGCTTACAGTTTACCCATTTCTGAGAATAGTGGAAGTTTTTACCGGGGCTTGGATGCGCTCGTGTCCCCGCCATTAAGTGTTTAACCGTCTGACACACGGGTAGCGAAACCCCGGAGGTTTGTGGCAACCGATCGGATCGATACCCCTTATGAATTAGAAAATATAAATGATTAAGTTTTTAGGGCGTTTAAAACTGAAATCAGTTATTGTCATGCGGCTGGTTTACCTTGTAACAGAGTTTTATTAAATCGAGTTTTATAGAAAATCGGCATATCTATCAAAATCAGTGAACAGTCGAGTGTAGTAACTTTGATATGAAATAAATTCATGGTTCTGGAATAACCTAAATCAATACGAAACTAATCCTTGACCGCCGTTTGTTGTTTATTTTTCATTTCACTTTGGAACCGTGATGTTATTTATTTAAAATTCGGTACACAGAATGAGTTATGTATTTTATTATATTTTTCAAAATTTTGTGATAATCGTTTGAACCGGTTTTTATAATCTTCACCGACTGCATCAAAACAGGTTTTTGATAAAGATTTGAATGTAAGAAAGTTTTTATTGTGTTTTCGCACCATTTATTTTTGTTCAGTAGGTTTTTCTCTAAATTATATTTATTAATTAGATTTAGAACAATGAATTTTAGTCCCATCAAAACCCCAGCGTAGTCTGTACTAAACTTTTGACATTTTACAGTGAATCAACTAGAGTTTAAGGTGATTTGTATTTAACCTTAAAATACTGGTTATTTTACAAGCGGTGTTACGGTATAATGTAAAACACAATTGTATAGTCTCTGTAAGTAAGAGTAGACAGAATGTTTAAGCACTCCTCTAGTCTTGATGTAGGTCCATTTAAACGGAACAACGAAGTTGAGGAAGGTTAGTTAAGATTGCGCGACAGTGCTACCAACCTTGCAGTAATTATTCCGTGTTTGTCCGAACACCGTGGCGTACAGCATGGGTGGTACGATTATCACCGACAAGTCTTCATCTATGCGCGCGCGCGTGCTTGAGCGCGTAGGTACGTCAGTCAGTGTGTTCGCCTCACGAATCTTGCTCATTGCAAGTCTTTAGTAGATTACGGGGTAGCGGCTACAAGAGACCCCCCCCCCTCTATCTTGTACATTCCACTTATTTTCATTGGCATCTTTATCATTCCTGCGCTCTCTTTTTAGCGTTATTGCCGAACTTTGCGAAATGTGCAGCGTTATTCGGCCGTTGCTGAGCTTGTCGGTAAATTGTCTGAAAGTTATTACAAAATAAAATGTCGGTGATTCGATCAGAGTTCAGAGTATGCTGGCTCTGTTTCACTTTGAATACTTTTAAGTTCCAAGTAGGCTAACTCGTTTAGATCTCTTTAAAACAAAGCATTCGTTTCTAACCACTTGTTAAATCTCTTCCGATAAAAACCACCGTTTAACACCGCTTGTAGTAGATACTTTTAACGTAGAAGTTTTAGTTTCTAACCGGTTGTTTAAATCTATTGTGATAAAAACTATTAACTACCTGTTACAAATAAAATACCTTTTTAACCAGTAGTTTAAAGTTATTATTATTATTTTAACTATTATTTGGTTTAGTTTCATTCAAAAGAAGCTTCAGACCTTAAGGGATACTAATTAATTGCTTGCCACTCTTTCTTTTAAATGCCAATTACTACTTTTCTTGTTTTAATAAATAGTAGAAGTGTTCATTTTCCACATCACGTTTGACTTTCATATAATTGGTCTGTCAGTTTCTAAGCACTGCGCTAATTTATACATTTTATTAATAGTTAAATTATCTTGACTATGAAAAATCTAGGCTACTTTATATATTTTGTCAATAGTTATTTTTTAACACGAGGTGGGTGTGCACTGCTCAGGCGGTAGTATAGTGGGTATATCACTAGAACTCACACCTGTACGCAGGTTCGAGTTAAATTTCTTTTGGCATCTTCGTTAGACTAACTGTCGTAAAGTGGCCAAAGTTCGATAAGAAATAAATGTACCTATATTGATTATACTTTTAATAATTTTATTTCGTTCGTTAATTTTCCCTTTGTTAAGTTTATTGCAGTTTTCATCAGTTTTAAACATACATTTTCTGTTGATATTCTTAGTGTTATGTGTGTATTTATCGTAATTATAAAATTACCAGGAAACTACAATGCAAATTTTATTTTTGCATTGATGTGTTATAATTTTTAAGAGGCATCAACAAAGTAATTTATTTTAATTATATTCATATTATTTTATTATATTAATTTTAAAAATTATGTATATTTTTAAATTGACATTAAAGTCGATGAAAGAACGCCTGAAAACTTTCAAAAAATCCCTTTGCTCTGTTTAAATTAAAAATAACAGGACGACAAAGACCACGAACCTTTAGGAAATTATAACTATTACAGTCTGTGCTACCTGTTGCCATCCTTTTCTTTTCCCAATTAACCGAAACTCTCCTTCCGACCGGCTCGGTGTTGTCTAAAATAGTGCAATCCGATCCTTAGACAAAGAATTTGCGGTAGAATGTTCACTGGGCTGCGATGAACAACTATTGCCAGTAGTAATCCGATATGGGAATATTAGGCCTGCGGTACAATAACATTTAATATAGGAGGTTACGAGAATTTTAGATAGCGTGGGAAAACGTTTTGGGTGATTTGAACGCGAGGTAAAGAACGATGATCACATGTCGGAAAATATTATGATCAAGTGTTAACTGATTATTATCGGTGATTTTAATTCTAGCTTACAAAGATGAACATTTTATTTTATTTTCAAAATAATGAAAGGAAGAATGCATAGAAAAATACGAAATTGAATGACTATTAATCTAATGAAATTGTAAAAATATTGTTAACGATAATTACGGTTGTTTGTAGTATATTTATTAATAATAATTGAAAGATGTGTTTTTTAACTGCTAAGTGATCGTTTCTTGTAGTTTCCAGCAGTATCTCGTTTATAAATTGCCTGTTTCAAATCTGTTCTAAGGTAATTAAATCTTATAATCATTAAATCCTGTTAGTGCAATTAAAATTCTTTTGTACAAAAAAATGTATAAGAATATAAAGTGTAACAATTGTTTTTAAGCATGATTCGAAATTTTGTTTATGGACATACTGTTATACATTACTTATTTAAGTCTAAAATGAAATAATTCTTAGAATAAATTTAATTAATTATTTCGATGAGTATTTTACAAAAGACTGGATACTGGATATTGCAGTTAATCTTACATTATACGAGGTTAAGCTGACTTAATGGCTACTGAGTAACCTTTAGGTACGCCTTATATAAACTTATTGTATTGAGACAAATCGAGCCGCCCGGCGATCAGGACAGTTTCAGATTAGTTAATTAAACGCGACTCCCAAATTTCGCGGCGGGCACTTCAGCCGGCGGCCGCGTATCGCCGCGAATTCCATTCCGCAGACTCACGCCCGCAAAAAACAAAACCCCCGAAAAGACGTGTAACTAAAATGGTTCTCCCGTTATCGAACTGGATTTTAAAAGGCCGGGGATTAATCCACTTACCGTAGAGCGGGGAGGGGGTAAATGGATTGATGGACCCGGTCGTTGGGCTTATCTAGACATGGCTGTTCCCAATATGACCATGAAATTAAAGATATTCAAAAAATTTGTTAGAGACCACATTCCCTTGAGGACTGTATCCATCACGACCACCGGGATCGTCTTTCCTGCGCATTCTTGTTGCGCGTGTAACGAGGGCTCCAAGTTATCCTGCAATACATTCTTTCTTAATTCGTTGCTTCTCTTTTATAAATTTTAATTTATTTTACAACTGCTGTACTCACCTCGCTGTGCTAGCCATACGTCTTGCAAATTTTTGTTCCAGGTTTTATTTAAGTTGACTTTAACGGAACGTTTACGAAAGTAATTTATGTAGGCCAACTTTTTGAAATACCCGCTGGTAAATAATTGTAGCGTATACAATTTCGCATTTTGTGTGACTTTAAATACGTAGGTTTTTTTAATTAAAATCTTAGCGAAAGTGTCAACAAAAGTACGCTTGTATTGTGAAGTTCCGGTCGGTATTAATTGTTCAAATTTGATTTGAATCATGTAATTCCTAATTTAAATGAACAACTGCTTCATTCCATTCTATAAAGTTTTTGTAAGTATTAACGCATTATAAATTCAGTCCTCGTTCTTTTTGTTTACGTTTTTCAAGAAGCGATTTTACTGCTTTTCGGTGTATTTATTTACTGAAATGTCCAATATATATATTTCTGCAATGCGCATAATCTATTTCGTTAAAGATTTATATACAAAGAAATAAAACCATCTTGTTAAGTGTTTAAGAACAGATGTATTTTTCGAAGTAGGAAGCGTTAGTCTCTAGAATAACGTAATTACTTCCCTACTTCTAAGTACTTAAGTCTACTTTTAAATAATGCGCTTATCCTCTGAAGCTCTTTAGTACCAATTAATCATAACGTTTAACTATTTGCTTTATTTTACTTCTTATATAACTTACCACACACATCATTATAACTGTAATTATTAAGTAGGTTAATGACTTTAATACAAATATAATTGAATGGTTTTAAGGTATTTTATAGGCTTTTTTTTAAAGTAGTTTTTATTCAGAACATCGTTATTATTATTATTATTAAAATCATTAAAATTTCCAATTGTCTCATTACAAGTATTTTAATGTTTTGATATAAAATAGATTGTTAATTTGTTTATGAATAAATGATTTTATTACAATATTTAATCGGATAATTTAATGATATTTGAACCTATTACCGAGTATCGCGAATGTTTAAAAATTTTAATTTTAAATTAAAATAGATTTATAACTTATTAAAAACGGAATCTTAAAACTACACTTGTCATGAGAATAATGTAAGCTATTAAGTGTTCAGAAATACTTTAAATAGAATTTTAAAGTTCCGATCATTGTCACAGTAGTATTACAAATATCACTGTACCTTTATACTTCAAAATGGAATATCTGTGTGGGCAAATATTATGGACTCATTTATTTCTTTTGAAACTATAATTTTTCATTGTTTTAATGTAAAAATCTTGGCATGTTGCCCAAAACGGTAAAGTGAGGGTTTTGAAAGTAAAACTGAACACATATTTCCAAAAGTGATACATCCTAAAGCCTTGCAATGCATCTCATTCTGACAACAGACTTGCGTAACCCTTCGCTTTTATCACAGACTGTACTGATTCTGACTCACCCACTGACCCCAGTCCACAACAAATTCACAATTCGTATAAATCTAAACTGGTACCAGGTACCTTGCCCCCCACCCCACGTCCAACCCACCGGCCAATCGATATTTTACTTAGATTCCCAAACAATACTTGTTTTCGTTTCGGTTTTGTTGTCTTGAAAACGTTTCCTTTTCCTTTTCATTCTCGTCGGTGCCCAGAATACGTTTTATCCGTCCGTTTATGGTGTTTAAATACATCGTATTATTCGTTATTAGTGTAGAGGATTTATTAGAGACAAAATAAAGGAGTTTATTTCCAATAACAATCTTTCTTTTTATTTGTAAGTGTTAAAGTCTCCTTTAACAATTTAATGCAAATAACCGATTTATGTTTTGCGTACTAAACAAGTACATTTCAACAATTATATTTGACTAAGCAGGAGTTTTAACCTTATTTATTGTTGAATAAAATATAACAGTAATGTAAAGTATCTGAATTGTCTAAAAAATAATATTAATCCTACGAGTCTGGTTCGAATCGCGTATTAGATACAAACGTGTATCCGATACTTTAATGATTCACCTGTAGTTTATAGTGTGAAACAATATCTACGGCGTGATAGAGGAGCTGATACAAATCACTGGAACTGAGTAACAAATTAATTAAACTGGAATTAATTACTTCGGAGTCTCTGATTGATAGCGTCTTTGCTTAGTCACTCTGTACAAAGAATAACACTTCCAACTGTTCCTTCCTTAGTAGTTTAACGCTTTTGTGTGTTTCAATAACGTTAACGAAATACGTTATTAATTTTGTTGATGTGATAAGATATTGCAAAATATCACGTATTCCTTTATTAGTTATTGTTTATTGAAATCCACTTTCAAAGAGAACTCTTTAAAACGGTTTTGGCATAAAAGTGTAATTAATTTTTCGACTTGTATTCACTATCTATTAATAACTAGTAGATTCATGTGTTTTTCTGCTCCTTATAAATTATATGTAATCAGAGAAAAAAAGCACAACTTTATAAAATTAAAAAATAAAATCATAATAGGCAACAAAATTTAAAGTACTTATTAAAAATATAATTAATTATAACCAAAACATGAATATAAGCTAGCTTCAAAATTTCTTATAAAAATGAAAGTTTAAAGCATAAAAATAAACTGGACCTATGTCTGATGGCCTATCTTAATTTATAGTACCAGAATTAGGTAAAGTAAAAAAGTAACAGTTATATTAAGTAAGAGATCTACCATACAAAATGTAAGAAATTATTAATTTTTAGTCTTTATTTTTTTAAAAGTAAAAAATATTTTTTTAAATTTTCGAACTTTTATAATATTGTTTTTATTACAAAACGGAATCCCTGAAAACACGAGAAAGTAAAAGTACATGTGACGAAATGCATTCCAGGCGAAGTAGCTCTGCAGCCCCGACTCGGCCGATGGCATTGTAAGGGCCAGGATACAGTCAAGTTCCGACAGGTTGTAAACAATGGCGGCCGGGGCAATAAATAAAAAAGATTGGAAGAGACACAGGACAAATGGGTCCCACCACTCAGTCCGGGATTTGCATATTATTTCGAACTCCATTGTTTTACAGACCGATCATTCTACCTGCGACATACTTTTCTGGGTCACTTGCCTTCTAAATAATTTCCTGCTTGTCCCTCTATCAGAAGCACTTTCGATCTTCCGTATTACTATTACGATTTTTAAAATTAAACACTTACTTCCCCTGATTTCATTTTCTCTACACGCTTTTTGGTTAAAAATTGTCGTATATTGTTACATTAAGTAAGTGAATAACTGTAAAAATATATTGTTCTAATATTATTGAACATTTTTTTAAATTGAAACATTTAATTCTCCAAGCAATCTTTGTATATATATATATATATATATATATATATATATATATATATATATATATATACATATACACACACATACATACATACATACATACATACATACACACACATACATATAGTAGTTTAATGTTATTGAATTTCTTTCTTACGCTTTTTAAGCATTAAATTCTACAGTAATTTTTAAATATGAAATAGACTATTTAAACATCGTTCTTACTCTTCGTTGAAGCATTAAAATCTCCCAAGTAATTTTTTTTAATATATAAACTAGTTTAATTTTATTGAATGCTTCTTGAAAACATTAAATTCATTTACAGTTCTTTATATTAATAAGACTATTGCTGAACTTTGTTCTTACTATGTTTTGAAGTATTAATATCTGCAAGAAATTTTGAAATATATGTTAATATTATTGAACTTTGTTCTTACATTAAAGCATTATATAATTATAAGCATTATAGTCTGTAATTAATTTTAATAAATCTTTTTAGACGAATTAAGTAAATTACAAAAATCATATAAAACTTCTAAAAATTCCTTTGTAATTTTTCGTAATCGAAAACACTAATATAGAAGAATTGTTTTGTTTGTATATTATTAATCAAATCGACAATTATTTCTTAACACGACATCTTACGCGTGTCTTTGTACAGTCTAAACAGTTTTGAGTTTCTTCAGCGATAATTTCTAAGATTTTTTTAGGATATAAAATACAAAAAGCGTTAAGATTAAATTTACAATTCGAATTGTGTACAGTAATTGAAAAGTTGTACTGACCACTTTAGGAATTTATTATTATATCCGGACTCAAGGTCGTGTATGACTAGTACAGTCGTCACAAGCGCAGCGAGTAGGCTCTATAAAGTAGTCGCTCGAGAGTTACGGTTATCAGCGGAACAGCCGGCGTTATCTTCCCAGTATGCTAATCCTCCGCACTGTGTCTTACTGTCCGTCCGTCATCACCGTTACCTTTAATATCGCCATATTTCCGCGAGTATACGCGTTCTAAGTTTTAATTAGACTCCATGTTTAGCTCAAGGTAAATTTGTGAATAACGCGTCGTTGGAACTGCGTCTTATAGTTTAACAGATTTAATTGAAGATTTTATCTTTTTGTTTCCACAGGCTTGTAATGTGAACTCGCATAAACGTTAAGGGCAGTTTTATAAAGCTATTGTTTAACGAGCGTCTTTTAAAAGAATAGATAGAATAATACTTCTTTAGTTCTGTTGAACCGTACTGGCGTTAAACATATAAATTCGAATGTGTCACTAAAAGTAGCGCAGTTTCACGTGATAAAATAAAAAAATATATTTCCATTGACAGACCGAAATTTTAAGATACCCTGTATATTTGTAGAAGTGTCACGATACATTTTATAAAATAAAAGATAAGCTGTTAACAAAAAGTAGCATATATATATATATATATATATATATATATATATATATATATATATATATATATAAGTTATTAACACGTTTTTGATTCTGATCGATCTTGTGTTAAAAACGTCGGCTGACACAAAACGCAGAATAAAGTTGAGTAACGAAAATGTACTCAACGGAGTACTAAGACTAGTTTCCATTACCACTATGTTTAAAGACAATATTATGAAATTCTAAAGTCATATTTAACTGGTAGACATTTTCGAGTGAAATACGAAGGAGAATACTCGGAATTGAAGAAAATATCAGCTGGGGTTCCACAGGGTAGCGTTTTGGGACCTGTGCTTTACTTGCTGTACACAAGTGACCTTCCTACTGCAGATGATACAACCACTGGTACGTTCGCAGATGATACTGCAATCTTAGCTACGGGTAAGAAAATTGAAGAAGCTGTGATGAAGCTTCAACGAGCTACAGATGAGGTGTGCAAATGGACCAAAAAATGGCGCATTAGCCTGAACGAAACCAAGTCAGTGAATGTAAATTTTACAAATCTTAAGATAGATCATTCCATCCCAATTACAATAAATTCTATACCAATTCCCCAAGCTAACTCTGCTAAATATCTGGGAATGACCTTGGATGTGAAACTGAAATGGAAGGAACATGTAAAAAGAAAAAGCAAGAATTGAATTTTAAATTTAGAAAATTGTATTGGCTAATTGGAAGACAATCCAAACTGTCAATTCATAATAAGTTATTAATATATAAACAGGTTTTAAAGCCAGTGTGGAACTATGGAATACAGTTGTGGGGCTGTACAAATAAGACGAATATTAATACAATTCAAGTTTTTCAAAATAAGGTACTTCGAAGCATTGTTGACGCACCATGGTATATACGAAATGACAACATTCATAGGGATTTGAATGTAGAGTTTGTCAGTGAAGAAATCAAAAAGCAAGCATTGAAGCATGGACACCGCATCTCACATCATGAATGCTCCGAGGTTCGGGGACTGATGGTTACACCTACGTCAGCTAGAAGACTGCAAAGAACTAAGCCTTCTGATTTGATTAGTAGAGAATAACCATTGGGTTATAACTCTAGATAAACGTACTATATTTACCGATTGTGTTCATAGAAATGTAAATTACTAGATGGGTTTCTGACTCAGTTGTAATATTATTAATAATAAAAAAAAAAAAAAAAAACTATGTTTAAAGAATTATTTAAATTTATAAATAAAGCTTAAGAAATTATTTCTTATTCGCGATATGACTAAGTGACGTATCGTATGCCTTTAAACTACCATCTGGCTATTGCTTTTTTATTATAATAACTTTTCAACTTCAAACGTATTCTCGTATCGTCATTGGTGTGGTAAAATTATATGGTAATTTTAACGCTGTTAATAATAGAGATGATTTATTTTTTGTGCGAATAAAATGATTTTCAAAGGTTTAGTGAAACACTTGGAAGCTATGCAAAAATGCCTTTAACGGTTGTCTCATGTACACGAACAAGTAATATTATTTATTACAATAATTTCTTAAGGGATAACGCCGTGCTGAAACATTTGATCGAAAATGAAGTTTGAAATAATTTATTGGACTTGCATTAATATATACGGCTGGTAGTAGGCCTAGATGTTAGATGCAACAACCAACAGTAGCTCGGCATGACGGCATCCAGTCTCCAGTCTCCAGTCCTATCATGCCAAGTGAAGTGAGCAAGCTGCAGAGCTCTGGATGTAGTAATGTCTAGTGCTGTGTGGTGTGTGGGATTACTTACTGATAAGGCGCACACTCACCACTAATTAACCAATGCTCTTGAGTCCCGTGCCAAGGCCATTCGTTCTTCTCTGCCAGACGTTTCTATAAATTCCACTTTTAGCTTAATCGAAATTAATTTTACCAGTGCAATAATTTCTAATATAAAAATTAGTTGGTGTTATTTTGTTATGTTTCATTCATGAAGTATTTGATTTTTTAAATTATTTTACTCTTTAAATTGTTAGTAATTTTGACGAACGGTATTAAATAGTATTTATCTAATAAATTTTTAAAAATTACTTCGAAACTTTAATGCTTCCAAGTATTTTAAGAACGATGTTCAATAATATTTAATCTTCAGTAGGTCTGTTAACTGTATTTGAAAATTACGTGGAAACTTTAATGTTTCAAAGGAAAACGATGTTCAGTAATATTAAACTACTATATTTAAAAAATATATGACGATTACGATAACATTAATTACTGTATAAATAAAAATTATTTTTCACAGATATTTGTACACGTCTTGAAAGTGATACTCTAGAAATGTTAAGTCTGTGATTAAAGTTTGTTGGTCATTTTATTTTTTATCGATTACAGCGATATTTGTTAAAGCATTAATAATATTAATACAAAAGAATGATTGTTACAGATGGATTAGAGTTAGCTACAATCCTTGGTGAAGTTAACATTAAAATAGTAAGGACTGTCCTTGAAACAATGGTTAAAAGTAATTTTGAAATGCTTGTCTCGCAAATTTAATTCAAACTTTGCCAATACTGTAGTTTGTGAAGTTCTTCATAACGGAAAATTACAGTAGTAATGAACTTCAAATTGTAAAGTTATGGATTCCTGTAAACTAATAGAATACTATTTATTTAATTCCCTTTAACAAACTGTGTATATACTAAGACTTATATAAGATGAAATGTGCCTGGATGAGTTGTTGTTTAAGTATATGTATTTGTGTGAGTGTATGCGTTATTTGTATGAGTGTGTATGTTGTTTATATGTATTTTTGTGAGTGTATGCATTATTTGTATTAGTGTATATGTTGTTTATATGTATTTTTGTGAGTGTATGCGTTATTTGTATGAGTGTATATGTTGTTTATATGTATTTTTGTGAGTGTATGCGTTATTTGTATGAGTGTATATGTTGTTTATATTTATTTTTGTGAGTGTATGCGTTATTTGTATGAGTGTATATGTTGTTTATATGTATTTTTGTGAGTGTATGCGTTATTTGTATGAGTGTATATGTTGTTTATATGTATTTTTGTGAGTGTATGCGTTATTTGTATGAGTGTATATGTTGTTTATATTTATTTTTGTGAGTGTATGCGTTGTTTATGTACCTAACAGGTATCTCGCTGAATGTACCTCACTGTTGGAACTATTCTAATTTATGCCTTATAAATAGTGTAGACAGTTATTAATTTTGGAGACATTAACGCTTTAAATGTGACAGGTGCGAATGCGTGACTATAATTTTAACTAAACGCTTACGAGTTGTCTATCGGTATAGAACTAGAAGTTTAAGTATCAGAAGAGTTCAGGTAGAAGCAACTGGACGTAACAACGCCAACCTTCTGATTTAATCATAACAAACGTCTTTCCTGTCACAAACGCATCGACAAGAAAAAAAACCAGAAACGAAATGCTCACATTGGAAGCATCAAATCGCATAAGCTTATGTAAATCCTGATTTATATAAACTCGCGCGGATTAATTAACAGTATCAAAAAAGAGGAAAAAAATTCAGCGTCGATGAAAAAAAACCGAGAAACCAGTTACTTAGCATGACTTACTGCCCGGCCTCGGTACTTGGAGACTTATTATAATGATGCGCGAAATATTGAGTTATATTGTGTTTCCCGGGCAATCCTGTCTTTAAATTATCGGGGACAACTTGTTTCAAGTCCCGGGCGAAGTCTTGTTTATGGGACTGTTAATAACTACGTCAAAACATTGACGACAATTCGCTATCGTGACAAATTTATTCTCGGCTCTTCGACTTGAACAAAGATGAGCGGGAAATGTATTTTCGTCTTTAAAATTTATAATCGGCGGCCGCGTTGCGATATTGTAGTTGAAATGGATTTGCCAGTGGATTGTATCGTAAATTATTTATAAACTTGTTTTACGTTGGGAAATACGTAATTTTCAACGAAGTGGATATCCGTTACTTTAAGTAAATCGTAGCACGCAACTGTCTTGCTGACGTGATGGAAGCTAATTTCCAAAAGTATTTTTCCTTATCTTACCTTGTTTGATATTCCGGTTTCACCAACATAATCATTATTATTACGACTTTAAACTTTCAGCTTACGTTGACAATAAAAAAAACTCTGACGTCAAAAATTACTTAAAATCGAATGAAAATTAAATGAAAATTCAAAACGATAATTTGTGCAATTTTTAACGCCGAATACTATGGTAAATCATATTAAAAAATAAGACGAAAAGTTATAAATATTTAAAAATTTGAAATGGCCGCCATTTCGAAACTCTTAGACGAAATTTATTGGTTAACGAACTTATTTCAAGCTACTACCTAGAGACTACCACACCTAGCGTTGGAAGTGAATACCACACTGAAATACCGTTGAATCGCTATTTTCCTTTTAAGTTTTTATTAAATTCATCTCTTGAGTTCTTGCCTTTCTTGATAATTGTACATACTTCAGAAACACTGGTACGGTTGTTTTTTGCTGTCTGTGCATTAAGTCCGTCTCTTGAATTGCCTTCATCATTTAAACTTTCATTCGGTCTCTTTTTGGAACTTTTATCCATTTGTCTAACGATACAAACCCTGTTCACAACGTGAAATTGCCTTTTAAAACCCAAACAAATTACACAAACAAGCGCCACAAAACATCAGTTTAAATATTATTACATAATATCTGTAATACATCACTTGCATATAATTGTAGTTTCTATTATTAACACCAAAATGTGTAAATAATAATATTTCATTATTGTATTTCACAATTCAAAATCTATTCTGTTCTGTCTGTCTGTTGTCAAGTCGCTTGATTTTGTAGTACATATTACTGTTACTGGCAAAAATAATATTTCACTTATTTTATTAATTTTACTATTTTAAAATTTAAAATTTACCATTATTTTATTTCATATTTATTCAGTTATCGCCTTTCAGTAGCCTATTCGAACTAAGTAGCCTATCTACGGTTAAGGCGTTTGATTTTGTAGTACATATTCATCTGTTTCCATCCATTACTCATTTTCGATTTCATTCCACCAACAAATTTGCCATGTTCGCCTTAAAACGTACGGTCACTTCAAAGAAATTATAAATAAATAAAGTATAGTGGCTAATAATATAGGCGTTGGGATTTTAAAAGAACGAAAAGTTTGAGGATGTCTTGAAATTATCGTTTAAAAATTACTAAAGTTGCCACGAAAAACACTCGATTAAGTTTTATAATTTGGAAATGGCTTAGCAAAATGTGATATTTATTTTGTTTTTTGAGAATGCATCTCAGATATATCCAACTTGTATTGATTGAATAACAGTTTTCGATTTCCTTTTGTATTCGTAATAAAGTATCAATTAAGAAAATATGTTCTAGTACCAAGAACTGAAATTAGAGGAGCATAGTTTTTAAACATAAAGGAAACATAAGGGTCTGGCGCATAAAACATGTTACCTAAGAACTGTGACCATTTCGAACTAATTTAATTAAATGGCATAATTATCAGTGTATAGATGTTACAAAATAAAGTTTTAATAAATTATATTAAAGCATTAAAGTTTCCAATGCTGTAATTTTAAAGTGAACGTTGACTGCTCATGTTCGTGGAATAGTAGCGAATGGTTTAGGAGGGAATGTTCCGATAAACAAGTTAAAACGAATATAAAAACATTGTCACCTGCTGACCACATACTTGATGTTTCGATTGATCTGGTCTCTTGATAAGCCTAACTAGTGAGTAGAAGGACCACCCTAATCGTATCTATAGTCCACTTTCAGTTTTTGGTGCACTTCAGACTGTGAGAGTTTAAAAACTAAAAAATTTAAGGAAGTTTTTCATTAAAGAAATAATTTAATATGGGGTTGCTGAAAAAAACCAAAATTTTAGGATACGCTTTCTGCAAACGATACTGAAAAATTATCAAATGCAGACCTGTTTTAACAAAATTTTGAAAATTTCCCACTGGGACTGGTATGGCACAGATACAGGACTAATAATGTGCTCCAATCGTTACTCTCGAATACGTTGTGAGGGTTTTTTAAAAACGTGTGGGCGTGCGTGCGTGAGTGCGAATTTTAATCGAATATAGCTAGTTAACGATCGAGTCTAAAGCTGTTAGAAAAAGTGATTCTATTTTGCATTAGATTTTCCCGTATCGAAATATTTTAAGTGATTTTATGTTTACAGTGTTTGGAAATTCGCTTTATTCACGTGAATGAGACAGTTGCGTGACGCAATTATTTAAAAAAATAAATTTGTCGTAAATTGTCAGCGCGACGATTGTGTTTGCTTTTGTTAATCAAACGATAATTAGGCCTCACTTGCAATATCCATCTTGTTGCAGTTTGAAATACAATTTAAAATTCTTTTCCATAGAGAGAAATTGTTTCAACTTAAATTGCGTTGCGAAACACCTCGAGTCGGAGACCGGGTTATCTCGCCTCCCGATCTGAAACGAAATAGGCAAAACAAGCAAAGCCGAACGATGCCACACATAAGTGATTCACGCGTTTTGATTTATTTGTCGTTTTGATTTACAGCAAGGGAAATTGTTTAATGTAAGGCTAGCCCTGCAGCGAGGCTACCCATACATCAAACCATAGTCATCGACTGGTCCGGACCGTGTTCGCCTGTTTACCATCCATGAATCCCATTAATGGCTCTATTCTGCGATCTGCGACCCGCGCCCGCGACCCGCGTTAACCAGTTTGTAACAGTGTCATTCCGTTACCACTCGTACTGCGTCGTTCAAGGCCTTCTTCCTGAGCGTAGCGAGTGAAAATATATTGCCGTGCGTCTCCTTTTGTTCGAAATAATAAGATCAATTCAACAATTGAACGTTACGAATATAATAAACACTGCGTAATTGTTTTAATATCTCGGAGACTTTAACGCCCGACTGAACAGTAGAAAGGACTGCGTAGTAAAAACAATATAAATACAAATCGCAGTTAATTAAATGGCGTTAATAGAATTGTATGACCGTTACTTAACGGTAGTAGAAATTTAATTTAAAGTAGAGATACAATTTAATGTAAATTATCGAAAAATTATAGGAAGGAATGTGCAGTTGACTTATTTGCTCTATGTTTATAGAGTTAATAGAAAAGTTGCTTTAAGTATGATAATGCAGACATCATTCTTATTAAATTATTTGAAACGTAACTATTCTGGTTGTGTTCATATTTCTCTAAAGTACGAAAATCAGATAATTAAAAGGACACAAGACGAATCTAAACAATAGTACGTAAAAGCGCAAGGCTTAACAATATATATAGGACATGATAGTATGCCTAAGTATAAGCCTTGTTTTATATAATAGCCTGTCGGACCACCGGGTGGGATACATAACCACTGCTGTACAATATATAGTATGTAGTTAAAATAGGCTTATGGAAAACGTGACTACTTCGATTTGTCCTTCTTTCTCTTCAGTTTAAAAAGGCAATTCTGCATTCATTAGCAATACGCCAAAGTCATAGCCTTTGATATTAAATACAATATGCGATCAGATAATCTTATCAGATTTTATTGTAAGACAACCAAGCGTTTGAAGCCTTACCATAGTGCTTAAGAAACAGATAGAACTTGTGTTTTATTATCCTTCTCTGACTTATGTAATAGCCGACATATTTTAACGACGATTAAGCCATAGTTTTACCAGATTTTTACCACTTAATCTGTTATGAGTTTATTAAGTAACCGCTATGAAATTGTTTTGGAAGTTATATCGTGCTTTGTGCACTTTAAAGAACAAGTGTTGTGTCCATATTCAAGAGTATTATTCATTGCTCCAGATGTTCACCCTTTTTTGTACAAGTAACGAAACGCGACTAACAAATTGTTTACAGTATATGTGATAACTTTCTAAGTATGTGACAATATTTGTTTAAAATAGATGGAGCGTTTAAAGTTAGTGATAACGCTATTGTGAAGTAAAATATAATACTGGTTTAAAGTAGGTGATCGTATTGGTTTTAGGGTAGGTGTAACGTTGTTTTAAAGCATGTGATAGCATTGGTTTAAAGTAGGTGATCGTATTGGTTTCAGGGTAGGTGTAACGTTGTTTTAAAGCATGTGATAGCATTGGTTTAAAGTAGGTGATCGTATTGGTTTTAGGGTAGGTGTAACGTTGTTTTAAAGCATGTGATAGCATTGGTTTAAAGTAGGTGATCGTATTGGTTTCAGGGTAGGTGTAACGTTGTTTTAAAGCATGTGATAGCATTGGTTTAAAGTAGGTGATCGTATTGGTTTTAGGGTAGGTGTAACGTTGTTTTAAAGCATGTGATAGCATTGGTTTAAAGTAGGTGATCGTATTGGTTTCAGGGTAGGTGTAACGTTGTTTTAAAGCATGTGATAGCATTGGTTTAAAGTAGGTGATCGTATTGGTTTCAGGGTAGGTGTAACGTTGTTTTAAAGCATGTGATAGCATTGGTTTAAAGTAGGTGATCGTATTGGTTTCAGGGTAGGTGTAACGTTGTTTTAAAGCATGTGATAGCATTGGTTTAAAGTAGGTGATCGTATTGGTTTTAGGGTAGGTGTAACGTTGTTTTAAAGCATGTGATAGCATTGGTTTAAAGTAGGTGATCGTATTGGTTTCAGGGTAGGTGTAACGTTGTTTTAAAGCATGTGATAGCATTGGTTTAAAGTAGGTGATCGTATTGGTTTCAGGGTAGGTGTAACGTTGTTTTAAAGCATGTGATAGCATTGGTTTAAAGTAGGTGATCGTATTGGTTTCAGGGTAGGTGTAACGTTGTTTTAAAGCATGTGATAGCATTGGTTTAAAGTAGGTGATCGTATTGGTTTCAGGGTAGGTGTAACGTTGTTTTAAAGCATGTGATAGCATTGGTTTAAAGTAGGTGATCGTATTGGTTTCAGGGTAGGTGTAACGTTGTTTTAAAGCATGTGATAGCATTGGTTTAAAGTAGGTGATCGTATTGGTTTCAGGGTAGGTGTAACGTTGTTTTAAAGCATGTGATAGCATTGGTTTAAAGTAGGTGATCGTATTGGTTTTAGGGTAGGTGTAACGTTGTTTTAAAGCATGTGATAGCATTGGTTTAAAGTAGGTGATCGTATTGGTTTCAGGGTAGGTGTAACGTTGTTTTAAAGCATGTAATAGCATTGGTTTAAAGTAGGCGATAACATTGTTTCAAAATATATGATCACGTTTGTTTAAAGTAGACGAAAATGTTGTTTGAAAGTAGGTGATAACATTGGTTTAAAGTAGGCGAGGACTTTAGTTTAATTTAGCTGCTAACATCGGTTTAAAGCATGTGATAACGTTGGTTTATTGTAGGTGAAAACGTTAAAGAAAGCGGGTTAGGTTAAGAACCAGTAGTAGCTTCATAACATTCATAACTGTAAAAAAGTGAATTACATAATAGAAAAATATTGTGATAGAATTAAATACTATATAAGTATTCATGTTGAAGTTTTGTGACATTATCGTTTATACTACGTGTTTTGCAGATAAAGTCTACAGTATGAAATTGTGAAATGTAATTTTAATTATAACATTTAAATACTTCAGACAAATGGGAAGTTGGGTGTTAAATTAGAAAAATAGGGATTAAATATTGTATAAAATGTATAAATATTGTATACATGTTATTTTAGAAAGGATATATAATTATTATATATACATATATATATATATATATATATATATATATATATATATATATATATATATGTATTTAATGGTCACACATTTCACACTATTAAGTCCAAGACCGCCAAACAAGTCTTGTTGTTAATTAAGTATTTTTTTAAAATTATTGTTTATAATTGTTGAACGATTTTAAAGTAAAATAGTGTTACAAGGTGAACACAGTGTGAGTGTTTAGTTATTTTCTCGTCGGTTCCGAAGATACCTTGTCCAATGAAGTTCAGCTTTCCTTCTGTCAAACTTGTAATTTTTTTCTCGGCAAAACCGGAGTTGAACTTGTGGCACACGGCAAACCAGAACCGAGACCACAGACAATGGAGACCAGTTCTTAGTAGAAAAAGAAATTGATATGATTAAAAAAATCCCAACTTTTAAAAATAGACCGAATAGTATCGGGGCATCTAAAGAATAGGTTATATTAAAGAATACTTTAATATAACCTAAAAAAAAATTTTAATAATGTATAATAAAACTATCGTTCAACTGTTCCGATGGGAGTTAAAGTCTTTTAAACAGCGTAGTGTAATTCTGTCTAATAAGAATTTAATTAATTTATTGGCGACCTTTTACTGGAAAATGAACTTTTGGAGCGGCATCATAGTAAGACCCGAACTCAGTGCTTTAAATAAGTGCCGATCCTGATCTATAAAAACCTTTTTGATTGTTTAACAATTTATGGAATTTTAAATGTGTGAAAAAATTTAAAATTTAAAATTCCTGTTTACGCAGTTACGATAGTGAAATCAGATTTTGAAAAAAGTATGAGTTTTTTTAAATTCGCAATTGCTATCAAAGTAAAATTGATTTTTTTTTGTCAGGTTTGAATCATATCGAATTATTACAAAAAAAAACTTTGTACGCTAGAGAGTGCTAAACACACACACACACACACACACACACACACACACACACACACACACACACACACACAAACATATAAAATTTTTAACATGAAAATGTAATTTAATGGTCAGAAACGCTCATTTCAAAACACTATGCCACGGACATCCAAGACCGCCAAAACATGTCTTGACACTTGCCGGCAGCAGGCAAACGTTTTTAGCTTCCAGGGCTAAAACACCTCCAGCAGAATGAATTAGTGGACTGCTAAAACTAACTGAGCAAGTGTCATAGCGCCATCCACTGAACTCCGAGAGGGTTAGTTACGCAATAGATTTTTTGATCGCAGACCTGAGATGGTTGCTCGGATAGCTAATTTTCCAATAAAAATTCCCCGTAAAGACTAGCAAAAAAATGTGCTGCAATAATTCAAATTTTTTAATTTCTGTAAGTACGCAGACATCCGGGAATGCGGTTCCAACACACCCTCCGGCCATAAACTCCTCCCCCGCAGGTTTATTGTCGCAGTGCGAAAATGCCAGCGACAACAGCTTTATAGTGACCGGAAAGCGGACAGTAACTCTTGCCAGAAGATTTCGCGAGGCTCGAGGCTCGATATCGCATGAGCTGTCATTCGATTATAGTATAAAAATAAATACCGCGAAATATATACATGCAATAAAAATGAATCATGTGGGGCGGCCGTACATTGCCCCGGCCCTAAATCATGGTAATCCCGCACGTACAGGGAGCAGCTTCTTAGAGTGCTATTTATCGGTTGTGGCATATGGCGATTTTTCACCAAAGAAATATGCACAGTGTATTTTTGAGTTTTTTATTCACGGAATCGCGTGATTGGGTACTTTGTACTTCGAAACGGGTAAAGGAAGGGATTTATTGATGTACAGAGCTAGGGTGGTGGTTTTTAATATATAACTGAGTTGTGTTCATTTTAATTTATTGATCACACAGGCGATACTTGGTGAAACTCCATGATATCCAACGAAATTACAACAGTTACATAGTTTCATAAAAGTTCTTTTATATGTTCCACCTTCATGCGTCTTCAGACATAGTGAAGTGTGCTTATATACTAACAAAGTGATGTTAAAACTGGAAGGGAGAAGGTAAATGAAAGTAAGGAATAAGGTCAGTGAGCAACAGGTTGGGAAAACCTCTGCACAGTATGCTTGAGTAAGTATAAAATAACTAATTTAGAAACTCTGAAAATAATAGATCTAATTGTAAAAACCCAAATTTAATTTAATTGAACAGACTACTTCAACCCTTCTCTTTACTCAAGCCTATTGTTTAGTGGCTCCCCCAACTTGCTACTCACTGACCTTGTCAATTCTTCCTTTCCAGTGTTTAACATCAACTGTATTAATATATAAGTACTCTTTATAATTTTTAACTTCACTGTAACACAGCGAAACTTATGTCACTGAATATAAAAGATTTTTTGTGACACTAAGTGTTCTAATTTTCCTGGTTAGTTGTGTTCATTTTTAGCGACTTGTCAACCATTAAAACGGCCGGTAAGGTAACACCTAAGCCTGGAAACCGGAAATAAACGGCGATCTTGATTTCTGGAACAATTTGTAGGATCGATAAAAATTATGTGAATTTATGTTGTGGATTTGATGCAAACGTTATACGAGAATCGATTTTAGAAATAATTTGGATCTTCTTTCAAACAAAGTTTATTCATCTGGTTTTTAAATGGCAATTTTGAAACATAATTTTTTATTTTTCACTATATTTAACATCTGATTTCTTCATTGTGCTCAACGTTCAGGCGATGGTCAGTGTCCATTTTCATATTTTCAATAAAATGCGAGCTTGTTAGTTTCACAGGTTTCCAAAAACCAATCGGTGAATGCCTCAGTATATATCGTAATTCCGAATTCAGGGCCAACTACGATTGCAGCTGCAACAGCTAAACAATTGAAATTCTGTAATAAGACGGGTAAGTTTTAACAATTTCGAATTTCGGCGGCGTACTGTTAACATGGCGCCGAGCGTAGCGAACTGGTAAGAATAACTTGCTCAGTGACTCGCAGCACAGTGCGAAAGGAATAAAGTTATTTGTCGCGAGATATTGGCACCACTGGCATTAACTAAAGGCGAAGATATTGGCCCCTATCTGCATATCTAACGTCAGTACTGCCACTACGCATACATTTAAATATTTACTGTAGAATTACAGTGTAACTTTGTTATGTTTGTAACAGTGTAAAGCCAACTGAGAGAGCTCGGCCTGCGACCTCTGTTGGCAATTACAAACTCAACTAACAGTTTGTTAACGTTTTTTAATTAAACCAAACCGATTAAATCAAGATATGTTCTCCATTTTGTACATTTATGTAACCATTGGTGTGAAACGTTTAATAATATAATAACCTTAGGTTAGTTTAACGAAGTTTGGCAAATGGTAAAGTAAATTTACCGTTATATCGGGACTGTTAATTTAATTTTTCAAAGAGCAAAATCTGATAAATTAATGGAGAAGGTAGTATTCTAAAAATCGGTTATATACATTTTGATTCAATTTTGCAACTAAAAAATTTCAAGGTCATTCGTATAGTAGTCTCTAATGATGTGCATTCGGATTTCGGAGCAACAACCACTTTTTGTAACTTCGAACTCAAGAGGAAAAAGTAAAACATTTTTCTAATTATATTTTTGGTCACAAAACTCCAAGGATAGCTTGTTTTAATTTGGCTCCAGTAGAGCGTACAGGTAACTTACCCAGGCAAAATGTACCGCTACCTGTCACTTTGTAAGCAAAAAGGAACACGTGTGGAACTCGGGGAGTTACCGACAGAAGCGAAGCTTTTGTTAATGATATCTTTGTTGAATATGTAATTAGTATGAAAATATGTTTACAAATATCTTGTTTTATTTAAATAAGTAAATACGTGAACCTAGCTTAGAAATTATTTACTGCAGTTAGAGTGAAAGATAAGTTGTTTTATATTAATTCATAACGATCAGCTGATTTCATTGAACAGCTGATAGTCTATAATAAATTTCAGGTTATGTTGGTAAAAACTAGCAATATTAACAACAATTATTATAAACGTTTATATTAATTTCGAATGTATTATAAACGGTTACAACGTGCAAGTGTTCTTCAACTACGGAAAAATACCGAAACCAAAGCAACACAATGTTTTCATATAATACGCGTGTACTGTTATCGGAAAAAAGGAAGAAAGCAAAAGAGTCAGAAATAGAGAAACGAAATTTGTTTGCTCGTTCGTTTCATATTTCTGTTATATTCTTCCGTTCGAGACACTTTTTGTATTCACTTTTTTCGCCAAAGCTAACATGAAAAAGTTCGCGTCAAAACGGTTAAAATTTTCAAAATAGTTTATTCATATTTAAAGGTGCATAAGTAGAATCGGAAAAACCAGTTTCACTTGTAGCGGAGGCAGCTGAAGTGAGCAGCTGATGGGATTAGCGATCCCACCACACCTTTAGCTCATACTACTCTCACTCATCTACTCAAGACACACACATTCACTACTTTACACAGCTTGGCTAACTCTATACAGTGTAAAATGTAAAGCGACCTGTACTGGTGGAATGAATGACACGGGCTGTATTAATGGAGCCCTGATAGCCCTGGTGACCTCCCAGTGTACGCTAACCTTACCCATGCATGCAGGACTCTGTTTATCCTGACCTCGTTTCCTTAGCTACTTGTGGGTGTTCCCGTAAGTTAGAACATAAAATAGAATACGCAGGATCTCAGCACACAATAAAAAGGTTGGCCAAAATGGAGCAGAATCTGTAATGAAGGTCAAGAGAAAGAAAATTGAAAGCATCTGCAAGCACCTCAATAACGAACTGGGAAGTCACCAGGTAGAAGTGGGGAAGTTACCCATCTTGAATCCTCTACAAATACTAGACTTTATATAGAGACTACTACTGGAGAAGGCGCCGTAACTAAGCATCTCAGGAATACAGAAAGGGGGCGCAGTAGATCTGCAAAGATCACAGTGCAACAGTAACCCTACAGATTTATAGTTTGAAGTATTGTTTCTGTAATTTGCGTTACGAGTGAAAGCACAAGCTTGTGCAAACGGGACGAGAAACGAAAACCGGAAATATTTAACTCGTAAAAATATATGAAACTGCTTTACGCCATTGTTTTTCCTTTGACTCGGTTAGCTCATTGGCCACGCTCATTTGCGGAATAATTAAACAAATGTGACGAGTGCGCTGCGCATGCGTAACACTGGGCTGGCGAGCACACGAACTGTTGAATACGTTTACAGTTAAGATAAGTTTTGCAGATATTTTCTTACATTCAAATAGACATCGCACGCAGCTGTGTAGCAAATCTGAACTGCAAATAAAAACCTGGCCACTATCGTGTTTTTTCTTTTATTTCGATTTAGTAGCTGAGTTTAGTTATGTATTCCAACATATAAAATTGATAAATAACCGGTTTTTTGTTGTGGGTCGCGTGTGTGCGCGTGCGTAACTTGGCTTTCCTCGATTTGTATTTTGAAATAACTTACGTAGCTTCAAAATTATAGGAAACTGTCATTAAAAAAATCAGTGTAAGGAGTACTAACAACACAGTACCATATACCATATATGGCACATTGGCAGGTACGGTTTCTGTTCCACTGACGTGTTAGAAGCTTATTAGAAAAAATATGTTTATCTTAAAAAGTTTTGAAAATTTCGCTTCACCACTTTCAAAATTTGCATAATTAACATTGTAGTTTTGATTTACTTTCAAGCTGTAATATTCTTCTTAAAATTCAGTATTTAACCTAACCTAACTCCACACTCACTTGCTCTATGATTCTTCAAATATGATCAAAATCTAATGAAACGATTTTGAGAAATTAGTTTGATTTTCAAGGTTTTTTGCTGACCGGATTTTCGGGGAATAGTTGAATGCGAGCTAGTCTGAGAAAATCTGCACACAGTTTTTTTATGGTTCTCGTTGAAAGTCAGTCGGTTACCTGAACTTGCAGTTCTAGTCGGTGTATATTTTATTAAATATTAAAAGTTTGAAAAACCACAGACGTTAAAGTCAGTGTAAAATGTTGAAATCGCAATAAAACCAGGTGAAGAATTTTAATGAAACCGATCTTGGCTCCGGTGGAAGGGGAAAAGGGGGAAATAAAAAGGTGAACATTTTTGATTCGGAATATAAAAATTGACGTATTGTGCAGGTGATTGATGCCGTTTCATATTTTAATCATATGCGGGATGTCTCGGGTCGGCGCATCATTAAAAAAAGGAAGGGACATAAATTACACGTTTTATTTGCACCGTGAGTGATGTGAGAGTTAAAGGGGATCTCTGGAGGCTGGATAACCGAGCTACATCGTATTTAGGGAGAAAGTATTGTGGTAGATCGAAAAATGCGTGTGGGTGTGTTTGTTTGATGTTCCCTTAATTCGAAAATTCCGTCGAACTATACCTTTGATTTTAGTGATAAATAATCCTTGTAGTGTTGGTTCCATGTTGTAATCTTGGTTATCTCGTGTTTCTTGAGGGGGTGGTTTTGGTTGTGTGCAACAAAATTTGTGTTTTTTAAATATTTTGTGAATTTTTATAAATGTATATTTTTTAAATTACTTTTCAACGTTTTTCTTCATTGTAGCCTAACATATACTTAATATTTTTGTTGTCTGTTTTTGGTTGTACTAATTGCAATTTTATATTATTTGTTGTGTTGAGGTTAAGTGGAAACGTTATTGCCATAACTTCCCCTTTTTAATTAAGATAAAATAATAATTCAAAACGTATGAGTCGCTAATAAAAAAAAAATCGAAGAACATCTTACAAACGTTTTAACACTTGATTTTCTAAAAAGTTCGTTCACCCACTCTTAAACAAAAATTTAGATGATAATAATTTATCAAAATCGTTTTACATGTTTTTCATGTATGTGCAATTAATAATTATACCTGCAATTAATAATTAATAATGGTCAAATTAATTAATTCGTAAGTTAATTTGATTGTAAAAAAATCAAACAAAATTTATACGGTTTTAAAATAAATAGAAAAAAACAACAGTCAGGCTTACATAGGTATTCAGTGTATTTTTAATATAATTTATAAAGGTAAATGAAGTTGAACAATTGAATTTTTTCGCAGTGTTTTCAAAAAGTGTAAGGTAAAAATGTACTGCGTTTCCATGGATTACCATAATCAAGGTTTGTGTTGTTTTATTTGTCGTGTCACGTGATGCTATTCAATGTTTTAGTCTTTCAGCGAGACAGATGCGTAACACACAAACTAAATGTTTATTTGAGTTTATAATAAACGTAGTTTTTTATAGTTTATATATCTAAATGTATATTAACTGGTAACCTTAATACTGGTAGGATAAATACATTAACATTTAGTACGATATATGTTCAACGGATTTAGCAAATTGTTTTTTTAGGACAAAACTTAAAAGTACCTCTAAAATTTAAATTCTAAGTCTGATATGTAAGAACACGGTTATACAGTTCAAAATAAAAATATTATTTTTAATTTTCTAAACACCAGTGTAAATTGTTTTAACCTACTAAAGTAATTTATACAGTCGATCAGTGTTATAAATTGGAAACACTGTTCGAGTTTAATTACAATTGGATAATCAGAACATAAACCTGGCTCTTATTTAGAAACATGGCTTGGGAAGGAAATAGCCAAATATATTTGTTAATAATTGTTTAAGTTGATTTTATTTATTATTCATAATTCTGTATCCCTTCATAATTAATTGCAAGTATCCTAAAAATTTCTTGAAAGTTTAGGAAATAAAAAAAGAAAAATTAAAGAGAAAACATTTGCCAACATTATAACAGCAGAAAATATGTAAATAAATACAGCAAACAAAATAACAAATAGGCCTGCTATAAATAAAATATAAAAAAGCTGTTATTCAAATTACTGATATTGAACACAGCTGATCGTTACCAGCCATATATTTTGCAAATGTTTGCATTTTGTAGCCTTTCCTAAGGGCTTAATTAAGTTTGATTTTGTAACGTCATTCAAAGTCGAGAACAAGATTTTTAAAATAAGCCTTCAACCATTTTTCTGCGACTTATCAGTGTCTTAAAATATTATTTTAAAATTTATTTTATCGGAATTACATATAGACATAACCTAAAATTTTAGTAATTTTTTCGACAGGATAATCTACCACACGGCCTTCGAAACGTTTTATAACTAAAACGTATCGTTTAATAAGTTAATATTAATATTGAACCTTAATATTGAAAACAAAACAGGCTTCTGCATTAGCAACAATTAAATCATAATGTAGGCTTTATGCAACCACTTTCAGTAGTAGAACCACTGCCTTGACAATATCGTATCTCGGATCAGCTGTTGCCATTACGTAGCAGCAGTTTGTTTCAGTTGTTCAGCATTCTTAGTTGTCCGTTACTAGTCGGATGTATTTTTAGGTTATGTTCTGTTACATAGTTTACAAATCATGTTTTTAATGTGATGTCTATACAGTTTTTAGTGTAAATCGTATAGACTATATTTACAGTGCGTGCGTGCGTGCGTGTGTGTGTGTGTGTGTGTGCGCGCATGTGCGCGCGCGTCTGCGTGCGTGCGTATGTGTAATATTTTAAGGTCAAGAAAAGAATTTATATATATATATATATATATATATATATATATATATATAAAAAGAATGGTTACAGTGTACAATGTTGAGCTTATGGTTTTGTAAGTAGGTTAAACAATTTTCTTACATTGTGGTATTTATTTCGTTTTAAAACAGGCAACACATTTAGCTTTATAAATTGATGTAAAAACATTGCACAAACTTTCTCTGATTTAATTATTGAACTAAAATGTCCGGTTAGGAAGCTAAGAAAAAAGTAACTGTGTTTGGATAACGTTATTAAAACTACATTTTCGGGATTTTTGTCAATTTTGGTAAGTTTTGCACAAAACGCTGTATTGTATGTCCAGTATTAATAATCCAAAATATAAAAGTGCGGAAACTACAGGAAGTTGCAAAAAAAAGGAAAATAAAAGTGATGAATATAACCTCAAAATGACTACCGCGAAAGAAAGGAACGTGTTTTAATCGCTAAAACGATAAATTAAAAGCTTGTTATTAATAATGAAAAACATATTTTTTGTTTAAAAAAAAACTTTATAACCTATCTCATCTCGTTCTTGGATGTTTACTTCAGAACCCAACTCGAGTCGAGTGTTGGTGTTTTAACTCGGTTATAGGAAACGTGTTTTTCATCACGACAACGATAATAAAATACGTGTTATTAATAATTATAATTTTTTTTAAAAAAAAAGAACATCATAACCATTCGACTCGATTGTTGGGTATTTAACTCAGTTGTTGATTATATAACTATGTTCCGGAAAAGCTACTAACCTTTTTAACGAGTGTTACTGCGGCGGACATATAGCTGCCTCTGCTTTGTAAAAATGGACGACAGAATTTAGTTTCGTAATAAATGGCTAAATTCGTAATTTATCGTAATAAATTTTCCGTAGGGGAGAGAGATATCTCTCGACGAAATATTGCACATAATAAAACAGAATATTTTGTTAAAATTTGTAAAAGTCCCGAAAAAACAGAAATATCATGATGTTGGCTATTTTTTGAAGGTTATTTATTGTTATTTTGTAATAGGTTGTATATTTCTTTCACACAAGTTTGCCTGTATAATCTGTGAAAGACTGTTTTCTCTTCGGCTTGCCTTCAGCTGGGTTAGATGTTTTTCATTTTGGGATCCGCGAGGTTTTAGGTAGTATTTTTTAATTAAATTTGTTTTTAGCATTGTGCTCTTAGGGATACTTTGGGTGATAATTTTTATTTATTTACTTTTTTAAATGAAGAACCCAAAAGTGGCAACGCCTTGGGTTTTTTACATTTCTACAGATGTTTTATTTTATATACGCTAAGTAATGTTATTATTATTACTTGTTAATTAAGATATTAATTAATTATAATGAGGTTAAAATTTAAGAAGTTTATGAGAAATAACCGAAAAAGTGGTTTAATTTTTCAGAATTGGTTCATAAGTGTTTCATCGAATTTTGGTCAAATCCGTGTAGAAAATTTTTAAAATAAATTTACTAGTAAATCGAAAAAAACTGACAGTGGTCAGTATTTGTTTATTTGTCTATTTTCTTAATTCTGTTGTAGTATCAGTATCAGTATATCACACTGACTTGATATGTGCTCATATATAACCACAATTTAAGCGAAATATAAAAAACCGACTTTTTGGCAATTTTAATTGGAACAACTTCTGAACCTCATTTTCGAGTAATAAGTGAACGTGAGAAAGGTTTTATGGTGTTTTTTAATTGAATATATTCCTGAATACTATGGTAAAATATTCCTGAATACAGCGGTAAAATAATCCTGAATACAGTGGTAAAATATCCCTAAATTACAGTGATAAACTGTTCCTGAATACAGCGGTAAAATAATCCTGAATACAGTGGTAAAATATCCCTAAATTACAGTGATAAACTGTTCCTGAATACAGTACTTAAATATTCATAAATACAACAATAATACATTCCTTGAAGCTCTAAAAAGTAGAAGCCGTAAGCTATCGTATGATGATTAAAAATATACGCACCTCATGGTTGTAAGTTCGAGATTGCAGTTACTGTCGTAAATGTTTACGCTTTGTGTTAACACCGATCCTTTGACCTCGGTGATGTAATTGACGTAAAAGAACGCACCAACAAATTTTCACCTTGCTACTTTTATAGAAAACTAAGTAAAACATTTCATATGTAGGTGGACCTGCTGATATCACTGTTTTATAAATTTAACGCAAATTCTGAAAATAGGTCAATATCGAGCCAGGTAACCAAACATTCTACATCGATATTTTGATACAAGTTAAGCTCATGTGAAAACTAAAATTTGAATTCACAAAATATCGTAATGGATAACGAACATACAAGTTTAGTTTCACAATCACTATACAGTACAGTGCTTTACTTTGCTGTTATGGGTGGGTAGGCCACTATATGTGCAGCGTGCAGTGAAACATTCCTGCTGCTCATAAAATAGCGTGGGGGGAGGCGCAGCTCATCCTCATTGCATTTTGCCGCGGGCTTAGTCATTGTGCTTTTTGTTCCTTATTAACAGATTTATTAATTTCATACTTACGTGGTTTAACTTTATTACTTTATTGAAGTGTATTGTAGTGCAAAATATCGACGCGAATAGGTAACAACCTCGATGCGCAGCTGTCTTGCTGAAACATATTACTGTTTTTTTAAAGTTATTCCTGTAAGTGTTTTGTTTTGTTGAACATATTCCTGTAAGTGTTTTGTTTTGTTAAACGTATTCCTGTAAGTGTTTTGTTTCGTTGAAACGTATTGCTGTTAGTGTTTTGTTTCTTTGAAAGGTATTGCTATAAGTGTTTTGTTTCGTTGAAACATATTGCTATAAGTGTTTCGTTTCGTTGAAACGTATTGCTGTAAGTGTTTGGTTTTGTTCAACATATTCCTGTAATTGTTTTGCTTTGTTGAAACATATTGCTGTAAGTGTTTTGTTTTGTTGAAACGTATTGTTGTCAAGTGTTTTGTTTTGTTGAAACATATTGCTGTAAGTGTTTTGTTTCGTTGGAACGTATTACTGTAAGTGTTTTGTTTCGTTGAAACGTATTGCTATAAGTGTTTTGTTTCGTTGAAATGTATTGCTACAAGTGTTTCGTTTCGTTGAAACATATTCCTGCAAGTGATTTGTTTTGTTGAACATATTCCTGTAATTGTTTTGTTTTGTTGAAACGTATTCCTGTAAGTGTTTCGTTTCGTTGAAACGTATTCCTGTAAGTGTTTTGTTTCGTTGAAACATATTGCTGTAAGTGTTTTGTTTCGTTGAAACGTATTACTGTAAGTGTTTCGTTTCGTTGAAACGTATTGCTGTAAGTGTTTTGATTCGTTGAAACATAATCCTGTGAGTAATTAATAAGGTAATAATTTTTACCTTTCAATTAGTGATTGTAGCGAATTTTTAAAAAGTAATGATCACAAAATTTGTTTCACGTTAAACTTTTTAAAAATTATTAATACCACCAACATAACCAGCTTTTATAATCTGCATACATTCTTAATTTTCATCCGTTGTGGGATTCATTTTTATGTTTTTAATTGCATTTGAAAATTTTTAAGTGCTAATTCATGCAGATTTTAACGCTGAATACGATGTTGAAATCGTGTTTTCAGAAACGTTAATCTGTAGAGATTTCGAATGGTCGCCATTTTGAAACTGTTGGGCGGATTTCGCTCAGATGACGATTCTCAACGAATCTATTATCGAAATAGATTTTTGTACCAAGGTTTGAATGAAACCGGACCAAAATTGCCAAAATTGAATGCTAAAGCGCGCGCGCGCATGCACGCATGCACGCACGCACACAATTTTTAACGACCAATCAAAAGAAGATGATGTATGTGAGATCTCATGATTGGCGCTAATTTCATAGTTCCGCTTCTGGATGTTACAATGATGGCCGCTCAAGTATCCGCTTATAAAAGTCTATAATATAACCAGTGTATAGTCCGTAAAAATATGAGAATATTTCGGCGTCACTGATTAGCGGGCCGAGCATCGCCTATAAATCAATATCCCGGCCGAGGCAAGGCTATGCAAATGTTCGTGTATTTGGTCGCATACCAATTAGCAGCAGACCCACACTAGTACACTCCCTTCCACCTTCCAAGCTGCTTCATTAGGCAGAGCCGGGATGCGTGCTCAAACGTTACGCGGAAGTGATTTTACAATAACGTTTTATTACATTTTAATATCTGCCTGCTTTCGTGGTTCTTGTGTTTACAATCATTTTCTAACATCTAAAATGCCAATTTAAGAAGGCTAATTAATCTGACTTTCGGGAAGAATGTTTAAAAGAAAAATTTGAAAAGGCCTAACGGTTTAGTTTGGTAAGGAATCGCCAGCAGTTGCAAAAATCAATTTTTGTGCCAAATGTGAATTAAATTTGACCAAAATGTGCGTGTGTGTGTGTGTGCGCGCGCACACACACAGCATAACTTTAAATCTATAATTAACCCCCCCCCCAACACGTGTTAGAATCTTACTGTCACAATAACTCCATTTTCTAATGAAAATTCTCAAATAAAACTGTCTCTACGCCTGCATAGGTTTTTGAGATGTTTTTATAGAAATACTCTTTTCTCATATCTTCAAAATTGTTTTTTATACTTTTTCTTGGAAAAAACCTTTTACGATTAAAAAGTATGTTTTCTCAAAATCAGAAAAAATAATTTTGCTTAAATTACCGAAAAAAATAATCGATTGATTTTTCAAAATCTGCTGCTCGAACGTTTGTCTTAGGCTATACGAGGATTCTCAATATAAAAGAAATTCCTGTTCCGGCAGGAGTGTAAAACGGAATAAACGAAAATAAACCCTGACCGCTGTCGAGTTATATTACTTTTTATCTATTAGGCCCTAATTTCTAAAAGCAAATTTTGTATTTCAAATTTGGTAACACTGATTTCACTTTGAATCTTCAAGTATATAATCGAAGTGTCGTAAATATTCGCAGGTTTTTCTGATCGTTTTTTTGTCAATAGCAACAAGTAAAGCGAAATTTTAGAATGTAGATTGCATGCACGATTAGTGCTTTCTTGCACAATGGATATTAAAAGTATTGTTCTTCATTTGATATAAAGACTCAGTAAAAAGTAATAAAAGAACTTGGCAACATCAACACATTCCTATAACTACAATAAATATAAATGAAAAACATTTAATTTTTAAATTGATTGAATAGTGCATATTATACTATAAAGGAATAACTAATTATAAAGTCTTCTGGTTTTCCAGTATTTTTGTAACTAGTTTATTAATAATTAATTAATGGACCAGTGCGTAGTTAATGGGAAAAAGAAAGGAATAATATAAAATAATGTACAGCAAGAAGTTTTTGGTTATTTTAAAGTTGTGTCATTCATTATATTTAGATTATTTAATGCAATAGGCCTTACTTTGTTCTACTTCCGTATTTAAAACTATAACCTATAAAATTAATAACTGTATTCTAACATTGTATCTTACTGAAATATTTACATTTGAAACTTACTATAACCGGATTTTGCATTACATACCTGAATTAGGCTACGGTATTTACTATTTTCTAAAAGCAGGGTATTTTATTTAATAACATTTACGTATTACATCGGGACTAGATTGTCTTACCGATTCTGCTTTCAAAACTGATTCGGTCAGTAATTATTTAAGTCTTGGATACAGTAAAAATTTAATAGTGGTTTTTTAATAGTCAGCTGTTTTTTGTACCCACACCATTAATTATTTCAGTGATATACGCCTGCATTGTGCTGCATTCTCACGGTTACACTTTATACTGCTCCTGGAGTTTCGCTTACAAACCTTTTATCGGTTTTAAGTCGGTTTTATTTTATTTTAAAACCTTATCGTGGTAGAGTATGAGACGAACCTGTAGGTACCCCATAAATGTAGTTTCAATAAAAGAAGTCCTTATTTTTGGTACGAAACTGTTCGGAATTCTTAGAGTAATAATATATGAAATATAATAATAATTTTATTGTTTGTCTCATGCTTAATGCATATAACTGTTTAATAGTATCACTTTACAATTGAAAACCGCCAACATTATGTTTAAAAGACCGAAGAAAGATTTTTACTTGAAATAAAATATTTTCAATTCAGTGTTCAAGTCAGAGAAACGCAGTCGTAGAAAACCTTTTTTTTGTAAAAAAACCAACCCGTCCCGCGACCTAACCTCCCCCCAGACTGGTTTCGTAGTCCTTCGCGGTCATTTTCTAATTCCATAACGAATACGACCAATAAATTGAAATAATTTGGTTAATCCTCCGCGCAGGTTAATATTATGTAAATTATTCTATTGAAATTTGTTCAAAACTTTAAAACTTGAATTATATTAATGTCTGATTATTAGATTCCGTGGATGACAATAAATTAAAGGCAATGTTTATGGAGACTGTGGTCACGTGATGGTTAATATGCGGATTTACGCCCGTAGCTGGGTCGTTTAAATTCGTGGCGTGTCGGCTAATGTCGTATTTCATGGATTAGTGAGGCAGTGGTGTTTTTATTTCATAAATTCGTCTCCGCGGAGGTTTACGAGCTGGGGGAGAAATTAAAGTAATCGCGGCACTCTGCTGTCTCGCTGACGTGATAGAAGCGAATGTCCAAAAGTATTTTTCTGTATCTTATACTTTTTGACCACCGTAATCAGTATATATTAACGATGAAGAAATTAAAAGAAAAATATTGCCGTGAGCACTCAAATTACGAACGCGGCACGCGGGCGTCTCGTCGGCGTGATGGAAGGGAATTTATAAAATTGTGTAGCCTATAATAAAAAATGGCGAGAAAACATTACACAAAAGTTTCCTTCTCCGGTTCGGAAGCTGTAATGAAAAAATCGGAAAATACCTAACTGTGTGCAAATTTGAATTGAAATTAGCGGGTCCTGAGTAGGCCTAAATAGAAAAAAACCGAAGTAGGTCGGGTAAATTTCTTTTAGCACACGTTTTTTTACACTTGATTGAATTTTCTTGATATTTAAAAAAAATCTGGTGACCAAAATTTGAGAGACTGGGCTAATTTTCCGGTTTATTGTTGGTATTTTTCCAACTGATTTTGTTTTGTGATCCATGCACCAATAAAGGACTAACTTTTCAGAGTACATATCTCTGCCTTTCGTAGTTTCGAACACTTTATATTTGTTGACACGTTTCGGAATATTTCCATTTTCAAAACGTTTTACTGTACTGTTCCCCAAGTCTTATTTATTGACGTTTGTGGTACATCAATAAATAGAAACCTGATCTTGATTAGGCGGTAGAAGTAGAGTGGAGGGGGGGGGTTAAGATCGTATAAAAAAACGAAGCTAGATTTGAGGCAGCAGTACAGTAAAATGTTTTGGAAATGGAAGTATTGCTTCAACAAATAAAGTGGAAAGGCAGAAATATGTATCGTACAAAATTACAAAATCCCTAGCGGGAAAAAAATGATCACGTTAAGAATGTCCATGAAGGACTAAATTCAAACAAAATTTGAGTAAATCGTTAGAGCCGATTTTTGAGAAAATTGGAATTTTAGCAGTTTTTTAGCCAAAAATGATTTTAAAATATTTTTTGTAAATAAAAAAACTGCCGAGAACTTCATATATGGCCACAATTGCAGCATAAACCTAGCGAGGCGATTTTTCATTTTTTTGGTCAGTTTACGAAACCGGTATTTTTAAAAATTAATTTAACGTGACAAAATTTATGTAATGTATTTGAATCGTTTGTGTTTTACTATAGTTTTCTTTGATAGAAGTCGCGTATTACAAATATATTTTAAAAGTCTATTTACCTTATGAAAGTAAATATTAGCATAAAGAGAAATAGAATCAAATGAGTACTTGCCAAGTTATACGTTAAGTTCTGGATTGATCAGCTGAAGTGAATTGGCATAAAGAAAAAAGTGGGTTCAAATAGTGTACTTATCAATAATTACAGTGACCTTGGACAGTTCTAGAATGATAAGCTCAAGTGAATTGGCATAAAGAGAAACGTACTTACCAAGTAACGTAGTGACTACGGAAAGTTAGAATGATCAGTTGACCTTTTTACACTGGTACAACAGTTTCCGAAATAATTTCTATAGTAAATTTAGACTGTGGTTTTTAGCGAATTTCCGTAGGAATGAATACCATCGTGGTAAAACCCAGACCCAGGATCTTGAAATGAGCACCGATCCTAATCTCTAGATCACTTCTTGAGAGGGCGTTAAATTTTGTGTGTGTGTGTGTGTGTGTGTGTGTGTGTGTGTGTGTGTGTGAGAAAGAGCACGCTCACATTCGCAATTTTAGTCCGAATCGGTTCAAAGTTAGCACATAAATCAATTATGGTAATAGCTTCGTTATGTTCCTTAACTAGGAAAATTCGTTCAACAGTTCCAAAATGGCGGCCATTTGAATTCTTTAAAAATTCATAACTTTGCGTCCTAAGTTTTAAAAAAATATTACACCATCGTAATAAGCTTTAAAAACTGCATAAATTATCATTGTTAATTGTCAAAATGTTTGAAATTATAAAAATTTTGGCGTCGGTCAGGGTTTAGTTTTGTATTTCAGTGAAATTTGCAAGTTTGAAGTGCTGGTATATGGAGATTTTAATGGTGATTAAGATAATGAAATCAGAATTTCAAAAAGGTTTAAGGTAAAGAAAAATACTTTTGGAAATTCGCTTCTATCACGTCAACGAGACAGCTGCGTGCAGCGATTATTTTTTAATTTCCCCGCTTAATCCACTGTGAAAGGCTCGGTCTGCGCCGACAAAGTGTATATCCGCCGTGACTGTATTGTACCACGTCCGTCGCGGGTCCTGGATGGAGCCATCAGGACCTCTTGACCTCCGTTATCTCTTCGGCACCTTACCTTCCCCCGGATAGAGTTGTTAATGACCTCCAACCTGCTTCGGTTATCTGTGCAAACACTATGAGAGCTGGTTGCAATGTTGCCGTACTTGCAAATTTATACCGATATATTTTTAATTGTTTTTCTCTTTCTGTTACAATTAATTTCACTTTTAAAGCACTGTACATTTAATAATTTAATCTTGTTTTTCTTCGTATTTTAAAGGTTTTTCAAAGTTAGTAATGTTATTTTTTATTTAATGTATGGGATTATTACTGTACGCGTTAATATCACCATTGAAGTTGAAATGTTAATAAGTGAATAACAAAGGCAATATCAGTTGAACATTCCTGTCTGATGTAAGTGATATAAAAATGCTCTTCTTGTGTTAGACGTTCAATGTGTACAATTATAAGTGAAGTAACCACTGCCGTTCTATTAATTATCTCTATTATGTCAGCCTTTGATTCATCCAAAAAACCTTTGAATAATTATACGGACGCTCTTTGCCCGTGAATACTGTAACGGTAAACGTTTTCAATTACTAATAATGCACCGAGTGTTCCAGTGTCTTTCCACGACCCGGATGATAAATTACAAGATCACAATGGAGACTTTAATGACGGAATGCACGCAGGTTTCCGGTGCGATCCGGTCTATTTATTTATCTCCAGAGTTCAAGGTTTGGCCCAACTTTAGTAGGAAAGGGGGGGGCAGCAGAGTTGGGTTTCGGATTTTTGTCTATTTTTTAACGTTCCACTCAATCTGATAGCTTAGCCTGTCTCGGAAGATGGGTATTAAGGGGGGGAGGGGAAGGGGCGGAGTAAGCAACGAGGCCCTCCGGGTAACACCACCACATGCTTGCATTTACATATTCTCTTTCTCCCTTTATTTCTCTTTGTTTCTCTTTTGCTCTCGTATCTTTTGCTGCTTTACTGTGATATCGTACGCGGAATTGACAGTTCTTTTGGGCGTGCCGAAGTTCAGAACGGGATCGGACTATTTCGGCAAAACGCGCAATTAACTTGTAAAGCCGTGTTAGTGAATCCAAAGTCAGTCGGAGCAGTTCCATCCGTCTAAATCGGAACCGTTCGAATTGACATATTCCAAACAGAACTGTTCTTAGATTTTCAATATGGCGGCAAATTAAAATTATCATAAGAAATGTTTATTGCAGACATTCCATTATTTAGAATTGAATTATTAATAACGATTTAAGATTTTTAGAAAGTTTTGACTTCGGTTATCATCAGAATGAGTGACTTAGAAAAGGTTTTTCTATGTTTGCGATGTTGCTACTTGGGCAGTTAATGAAGCGCCCTCTTACTTAGTACCGGTATTTACAAAATGGCCGCGTTTTGTTTACTAAAAGGCTAACAATCACAAATACTATCCAGTGGCAGTACCATAATTAGATATCGAGGTATCGAGATAATCTAGGTATCGAGTACTAATACCGATTACATACGATTATAGTTACACATAGGTATCGAGTACTAATACCGATTACTTAGTAATCACATGATTAGAAAGAGCAGAGAATCATATTACTGTACCAGCTTAACTTACCAGTATCAAAATATGAATGTAGTAAGACTTATTTATTTAGAAAAGCGTTTTTACAAATGCTTTTATGATTATTCATAACTATTTACTACTTGCATTCACTATTTAATATGAATCATGAAATTTTAAGCACAATAAAATGTAATAATGTTTAAAAAAATGTAAATTACGCTACCCATCACAGCACAAAGAACTACATTTTTTGGAAAGTAAAAAGTGCTCTTGCAGTGTACATGTCATGGCTTACAGTATCCAGTACCTGCAAGTAATCGTTTATATACTGACTACACGTGTATACATTCACTGTAGGTAACCAGTAGGCACTGTTATCGAATAAGGACAAAGTAATCGAATACCAGACATTTTCGATACCGATTATTTTCGATCCTTCCTAGTAATCGCTACAAATACTCGGAATCAAATACCGTCTCATCTCTAGTTTCAGGTAGTGATTTAAATTTAAGTAAAATTACTCCTTATTGGTCCTGTTTTGTGTCGCTTCTCGGCGTAATCATGAGGTCCTTCATAAAATAAAAGCCAAAGGATATCCGTAACAATGTCTTATCACTCCTAGTAGGATCAAGGCAGGACGTTATCAGCGTGTTTAACGGACGGGTGAAAGATCCAATGTTTGTTCTGATAAGTTCACTGACAGTTGATTCCAGGCGTGTCTCTGATAAATCGATACAAGACTCGATCACCATAATACCGATAAATCGATATGTTCGTTAAAAAAAGTCACATTTCGTTCAGATCTTTGACAAAATAGCTGCAGTTGATCGGTCGGATATAGTGTTTTGATTGGTATTTTTCAAGACGTTTTGTATAAAATTTTAGAAAAATTTGTAATAGGCATATATATATTTTGAGACATTGGTCCGAGTTTTGCGGTAGCTTTCAGATTGATTTTTTGAAAGAAGTAATTCATTGTGAGAGAGTTTGTTTAAGGTTATTTTCCAACGAGCTTAGCGAGTATGCGACCAAGATGAAACACAAAATCAGTTTTGCCAACAAATCAGCAGTATTCCCTGCAACAGGCCTGCCAACTTGACGACGTAGGCGTTCTGGCAGAGCTTGCGACTGCAGGCATTTGTTCGACCGATGCAGTTTTGACCAATAAACGGAATGCAACGTACAATTTTATAAGCGCCGTAAATTAAACGGTACAAGAGGGTTTTATGAAACAATTACACTATTTTATAATGAACATTTTCTGTTCTGTGGGTGTTGGCTGTCCTTAGCATTTCTTCTAATGGGCGATAGATTTGTTGATTAACGGAAAAGAAAAAACCGGTATCTTTTTAAAAAAATGAATAACTAGAAAATTGTTTTGCGCTGTTAACTTTACAACCAGACTTCGGGTATCAACGCGAAAACAGTTCGAATCCGATCCTTCTTACACCCAACCTCTGGGACATTTTACCAACTTATACGTTTATGAATTAAACAATTTGTTCATGTAATTTTAGTACGCCTATAAGTAATAAACCGATTTTGAGAAATTTGCTGATTTTACATTTGTTTCCGTAGATGGTTAGGTTTTTTTACAGATGAATTAAATCAGGCAATATTGGGAAAAAATATTGGAAAACGGAAGTCTTTAAAATCACAAGATATAGAGAAATAAGAATTAACCTACACGGAAAGATTCGTTAAAATTGGTAGTTTTTTCTTTTGTTTTTGTATCCGGGTGTGTGCACGGACGGAGGTCAAGTGAGAACAGTTTTGTGGATTCAGTAAAACTTGAAACGTATATCAATAAGTATCTCAAGGTCAGTAATTTACGATCACCATACATTTACCATATTTTCACACGGTACATTCACCATTCTGTCACACCATACATTCGCCAAACGGCCGCACCATAAATTCACAAAGTACATTCACCATATTTTCACAACGTACATTCACCATATTTTCACACAATACATTCACCTTCTTTAACACCATACAATCAACATAGTTCTCACCGTATTCACCACACTTGACACCGTACATTCACCACACTTTCACACCATACATTCACCATAATTTCACACCGTACACACCATATTTTTACACCATATAATCACCCGAATTTCACACCGTACATTCATCATGCTTTCGTACCATTCATTTATCATAATTTCACACCATACATTCACACCGAATTTTATCATATTCCCACACTCTACATTCACAGTACTTTCTTACCACACAGTCACCATACTTTGACACCATACATTCAGCGAACTTTAATATCATACATTCATCATATTTTTATATAATACATTCATTTCTTACTTTCACACCATATATTCACTATAATTTCACACCATTAATAGTAAATATTGCGAATTTCTAAAATCGTTTCAAATTATAAACTATTTCCCTGACTTGCTTACGGGCCTTTACACACCATATTTTTACACCATATAATCACCCGAATTTCACACCGTACATTCATCATGCTTTCGTACCATTCATTTATCATAATTTCACACCATACATTCACACCGAATTTTATCATATTCCCACACTCTACATTCACAGTACTTTCTTACCACACAGTCACCATACTTTGACACCATACATTCAGCGAACTTTAATATCATACATTCATCATACTTTTATATAATACATTCATTTCTTACTTTCACACCATATATTCACTATAATTTCACACCATTAATAGTAAATATTGCGATTTTCTAAAATCGTTTCAAATTATAAACTATTTCCTTGACTTGCTTACGGGCCTTCACTCGTCACATCAATTTTCCCACATCGCCAATAAATTGGACAGAAATCGTTCAAACGTATTTGAAAGACGTGTTCACATTATACGTAAATTATTAAACACGCTGTACAGGACGGACACAAATCAACAATTCTTAGCTTACAATCGAAGAGGCTAAGAAATATTTACTAGCATTCCACACCGGCCTCCGTCCATCGCCCTTCTCCTTCTATCTGCCTTTCAATCGCATACCTCCTTCTCTCTCGAACCAGATAACCGCAGCTACAATTATGCATACATTATTCAAATGTCGTCAGTAAAGTTTTAATACCCCTTCCCCCCGCCTGTGCGCCTGCAACCATATTATCTCTTCATTATTTCTTTTTTTTCTAAATCTGTCCGTCTCCGGATCGCCTTCGGGACGTTTTACGAGTTTTTTTAATAAAAAATATACATTCTTATCAAATAATATCATTTTTATAAGAAAAACGCTTGTGTTACTGATTTCCAGATTACGGAGCATGACAAGGCGTCCCCGGGCGACCACACCCTGACCCGATCGTATAAATCACGGGCGCCCGATGGGCTTGGATGGTCCTGCTCGCGAATCCATCAGGGTAAAACCTACACCGTCGTAACTTGTTGGCCGGGCGCATTGCATTGATGCCGGTAATTTTAGCTCGGATCAGCTCCGCGAGGGGCGGATTGTGATTGATTGGAAAATTTCGTTAAACTTAAGCTGCGGTAAACTGCAATGCCTGTGCGCTCGAGGCAGCAAACAGTCCGACATCGTCTGCGTGGTATAATCGCGGCACGCAGCTGTCTCGCTGACGTAATAACATAACGAACTTTATTACTGGTTTCTATATGAAAAAACACACGTATAAATTAAAACAACTTGTACCGTATGTATGGAATCAATTAACTATTAATGTTCCATGATAACGAGTTTGGAAAAGAGGTGCATATGTTTTAAAATGCGTTCATTGGTAGTTGATGTTCCAATGAAAATTAGCAGAATTTTTCAATTGGTCATTACGTTGTAAGATATACTTGTTTTGTGGATTGCAAATCGGATAATAGAGAGAAAGTTTGTGCATTTTTTTTTGTTTTTTATAATACATTTTTATGTTGTACTAATATTATGTTTTTTTTACAGGTAAATAGTTTCATCTTTCCACCAGTAACCCAGCACTTGGTGAGTTTGATATTTTACTAATAATTAAAATCGATTTTCGACCTTTTTAAAATCTTAATCCAATCTTTAACCCATTCTATATCTAAGGCAGCCTGATTTTCCTTTCGCCTTCTTCAGAGTTGTACACGACATTGCAGTTCGATCTTTGTTTAAAATAAGAGGTTAAATACTATACAATCGCTGCACGCCGGGTTGGAAGCAAATTTCCTAAAGTAATTTCCTTTTATCTTACCATATTTTGTAAACCCTGGTTTCACCACACCATCATAAGTAGAACTAAAATAAGGACATCTGGTTAGCATTTTTAACACTCAAATTTTATTGAAAATACGAAAATAAACCCTGCCCGCCGTCCAATTAAATTTCTTAATTTCCAAAGATTTGTAAAATTAAAAAAAAAAATACCGCAGTTTTCTACGGTGATTACGATTGTGACGAATATTTCGGACAATAAAGTTTTGAAATGTGGCCGCCATTTTGAAACTGTTGAACGAATTTTGCCGGTTAACGGACGGTGTTATTACAGTTATTACTACGAATAATCGATTCTTGTGTCAAGTTTGATTCAGATTGTACTAAATTTCGAAAACACACACACACACACACGCGGTTAAGCTTTTCTTTATTTTTTTCAAATTCTTAATACTAACGGCTTGAATTATGTGTCTTCATAATGCGAGAATGTGGTTGTAATTTGAGAAATCGTTTTTTTTTGTATGCGTTTTTCCGCTAGTTCCTCACACGAATTTTAGAGACCTAGCGACCCATACGGTTTATTTGGGTACATGAGGACTGTATTTTAGGAAAATGTGTATATTTATTTAAAGCAGATTTTGAGAAAATTTATTACAAAATTGTTTCAAAATTTAAAATCGTACTTGCTGTTTTTATAGATATGGTTTAGAATCCTGCAGCGCGTAGAAAAACAGACAAACGTAAGCCAGTGTTTAGACTTAGGGTGTCCGAATTGTCATTGTTCACAGTTGTCAGTATTACTTAATCTTTAGTGAGTAAAAATAAATAAAAACATTTATTAAAACACTATAATTTTACACAAAATAAATTAAAGTTGAAAAATGTTATATACTGTAAACAAAATACTAATAACGTAAATATACGTTCTGCAAGGATAAAACAAATTCAGACATAAAGCTATCAAATTTCACTACACGCTGCATGCCCACATGCAAAGCACGACTAATCTACCTGTCACCTGAATAAATTCCCACCCTGTACGTAGGAGACACCTGAAGATGACTATATTTTACTGGTTAACGTTCCTTCCTAATACCGTACCGATACCTAATTGTATCCGAATATTAACACATAACGCAAAGTGTTACGACTTCATCCGGCCTCGCGGATCGAACCGAAAAGTGGGTTCAAAATAATTACCGGGTACTCGTTGTAATTCAGCGCGCTAAACGAGCCTAGGTTTGTTTATGAAGGAGCGCGGGCGCGAATAATTCATCCGATATCAAAAAGTTTTTTTGTGTGATTAAAACCGGCCGGGTCCGTTGTAAATCATACCCGGCCCCGCGGGGCTCTGCCCACTCGGCCACTACCGGCTTTCTTGCCCAAAAACCTGACAAAGCGCAGCCCCGCGTTGTAACGTTTCTAAAGAAATTCTTTTTTTTACGAAAAATTTATGTGTCGTTTAATCATACGTAAGCGAGTTATACGCGGCTAGGTGACACTGACTAATGGCCGCGCAGAAGTTTGATTTATGCGCACGCGTATTTACATGCGAGCCCATAAATTCATAATTTCATTGTTGTCAGATTTTGCGCTCCGAGTAAAGCGTGTTTGCTTAAATATTTTGTTGTTCGATTTGAATTAGCGTCGTTTTACCCGTTTTTACAATATATTTACGTGCACATACTTTGAAGCCAGTATTGTATTTATTTTTGTCGATAGCAACTGTTAATAAATCTGAAAAGAATGTGGCATTTACAATTATTTTTGGATTAATCGAAGACCTTTTATAAATTTTTATAAATTTCTTAGAAAAAAGTTCAGTTATTTGCACTTGAACACGTTTTAAACAAACAAACAAAAAATATTAAAAGCTAATTAGATTTTTAATCTAAGGTAAAGATGAAATGAGTAAGAAGGGAAATGCCCAGGTCCAGATGCCGGTATCTCTTTACAAAGTCTCAAGAGAAAAAAAATACTTGAATAATGGCATCAGTTGTAGAGAGTATAATTGTCTAACAAAACAAGCTAGACAAAGTAAGCTGAGCGCATGCGCGTATCAAAGCTATGATCTCAGAAGGTGGACCATGTATCAAAACGTCACCGGGTCACTTGGTGAAGTAAATGCGCCTTTTTATTGCGTGTAAAAGCTAATTTAATGCTTTACTCGACCGTTTAATTACAGTTTATTGTTTTGTTGTCTTTTTGTCAATTACATCCGTCAAATGTCCTGCAGAGGTCGTGGAAGACGGAGTGCGTATGAAGGAAGCAACGACGGTGTCAGGGTGATTTAAACACCTCTTGGTAGAACTACCTACAATCCCGGCGTTAAAGTCTCTCGAGTCCGTTGTCCTTGCGGTCATTCTTTGCATTTAATTTCTCCAGCTCATTCAATTTTACTTTGAAATATTATTATTCACCAGTAATTAAAATAGTACTCAGTAGAATTACCGTAAAACCTCTTATAGTCTCTTTAGGACGTTGACCCTTCAGCAGTTATATTCTCGTCATTTAATCTCTTTAACTCCTTGCATTTTACTGAGGAAACTGTATTATAGACCAGTGATTTAGAGGGTAGGCTAAAAACACGGAGTTACAGTCATTTCTTGCTTTTAATTTCTTCAACTCTTTCTGCATTGCTTAGAAATATTGAATTATCTTGTGGTTTAAATAGTATTTTGTAAACATATTTAAAATGCTTATTGAAGTCGTTTTTGTGGATTGTTATGAGCAGTTATTGTTTTAAACTCCGTCAGTTTTATAAAATAAGATGCTATTGGTACAAAATTACCTTTAAACTGTTCAAGTATTGTGAAATGTTGTAACATTAAAATTCTTTGCATTTAGTCCTTTCGTCACCTAATTGTACTTGATGGAACTACAGAGGCTAACAAAGTCTTCATAGTGGTCTTTGTATTATTTGTCCACTTTATGTATACTTTTTTAGTTGGCAGATATAAATATCATTAGGTCCTTATTTAAGTTTCAAATTGATTAGAAAAATGTTGTTAATAGACAGACTACTACTTAAATATCCGTTTATTTTATTTGAAAACACTTCTTAAGTGTTTGAAATGTTAAAAAAAACCAAGTATTAAAGTCTTAAATATTCTTTATATTATTTGCACAATAATACAATCCATCGTTTCACTTGTTAACATGTATATTTGAGTAACCTTTCAAAAAATACGAGTCGCTGGTAATATAACATAAATAAAAATATATTGCAGTAAAACCAGACTATTTATAGTCTATCCTAGAATTATAAACGCAGGCTAAGTACTCATGCACGTGAAGAAGATTCATTATCGTAAGCCCTCGAGTTAAAAAAAAGTCAAAGTCTTATTAAAACCGTCACTATAAGTTTTGTCTTGGGAGAAAATAATTTTTCCAAGTGAAAAGAAGCCTGACCACGCTAACACAGAAGCAGACAACACGCTCACGCATTTTATTAGCCGTGTTTCTATTTTAGGTTTAAACACGCACGCACGCTAAACACGCCAGGCCAGCGTTCGTGCTTTACCTTGCCCGATAAATTTGTAGACGTTATTTTAATCAAAAATAGCTGATTTTAGTGCCCGGTCTCAGATCCCGTCTTAATTGTTAACGTACGGCGTGCGGTGCATGATCCTGGAGCACGTATGCCGAACAATGAACGGGGGTAAGGCTAATTAAAAGCCAGAGTCGGGATCGTTTTGTTCTGATTAAGAAATTAAATCTTCAAAACAAATGTTTCTGCGAAATGAGAGCTTTTTGAACAAACAAAAGATCGAATATAAAAGTACAATTTACTGAAGCTTTGTTTTTTACACGCGCCAACCATAAAAATAGTTTAGTAAAACATTGCTTTACCAGCAGTTTTATTTTAAAACATACCCCTTTGTTTTATTCTCGTTTTAATTTTTTTTTAATCTTTCTTACGTCTTCTCTCTTAATTTGTCATCTTTAATCTTCCGTCGACTAATTAAAAGTCTCGCTTCTCTCTTTCTTGTTCATTTGTACATAACTTTAGACCATTAATCTACATTTCGCAAAGTGAAAGCTCTGCATATTTTTTATTTAAACGTAAATAGCAAGCGAGCAAAACTAATTTGTCAAGCGGGAGACTTTAATGCTAGATTAAGAACGAAGTCGCTGCTTACCAGAAGGACGTCCTGATGAACAGGTCAACACTTATAAAACCCTAGTGACCCTTCTTTTGTTTCATTTCGCCATTCTGTCACTGCGATAATTAATCATTCCCATTTGTCTGTCCGTCTGTTTGTTTGGGCTTTCTCTCCCCCCTCTACTTCACTTCAAGGATTCTTTTTTGTTTTGCTACACAAGTGTAACCAAAGACTGAACTTCCATGGTCTGGTTTGACTTAATATTTAGCTTTTTTACTTCATTTTCTTAAAAGATTCATATGAAGTACGTAATATTACGAACATGCAGTTTTTTTAGTTTAACGTAAGGCTTATCAGATCAATGGGTTCAGTAATTAAACTTAACACTAAATCCTTTTAAAACGAAATGAAATTGAGCACAGATTATTCAGATTTATGTTTTACTATTACTGTTGAATATTGAATATAATAATCTCTGCACGCAGCTGTCTTTATGACGTAATGGAAGGTAATTCTTAAAAAATAACAATATCGTCTGGCTTAACCCTACTTTTTTATCTAACACTTTTTGAAAATCTGATTTTATCGTCAAAATGCCATTAACATTTAATAATGGGCTAATAATAATAAATTAAGTGTACAATTTTAAAAGTGGTTACGTTGGTAAAATCACATTTTCAAAAAAGCGCAAAATGGAAAGTTAATATTTTTGAAAGTATTCAGATGGCCATTTTGAAACGGTTAAACGGATTTTTTTCCTCTAGGTTAAACTTGTACTAGATACGTTGGGTTTTATGTCGAATGAAAAGTATTAAAACGCGCATACAATTTTTAACGGCCTCTCAATAAATGATCCGAATTAGAACTCATTTTTGAAGTATTTTGTGTTTGTACCATGATGGCTGCTCCAATGGCCATAATTTTTTGTTTGGCATTCGTTAACAATTAGGAAAAACAGTTGAATAAAATTAAATATTAATGTATAAATCTATACAAAATTAATTAAATCAATTCACCCCTGTGTGCATTTCAATAACATAACTACAAACTTCAAGTTTGTATAGACATAACAGTTCAGTTTGTGTCTATATAAATAAGTACTCATTTTCCGGTTTAAAGGTCTTATTAAATGTATTAATTAATTGCATGAGAGAGAGAGTTCCTGTATTTGTATTTAAGTAGCTAGTTACCCAATGTCAAATGATAGAATTTTATTTTCACGTTTAAAGTAATGTTACGTGGGAACCTAAAAAATTATAGAAAATATGAAAAATAAAATGTACTTAAGAACAAAAGTACACGTCGGAAGTGTTCATGAACAAGTAATGGCAGCTTGTAACGTGCGTTCGTACAATACGCGCATTAAACTCTTTGAAATATTAAATTTGTACATAATAATGTAGCAGGGTTAAGGCAAGTAGCTGCGTGGCAGGCTGCGCTAATGAGCCGGTCGGCCTAATTATCATAATGCCGTTAATCGGGCGCAGTCCAGATGGTAAGCATTATGAGAAGTCTAATTTTGAAATACTTGACATTTTTTTGGAACCGATTGCGTAGCGCAAAGAGGAAAAAAAAGAGAAAGAGAGAGAGATAAAAAAGGTTTTCTTAAAAATCACAAAGCAGTCAGACTTAGCTTCGCATTGGGGGGACAGACATACTCGGAATAAAAATGAGTTATTTTCCGTCTTCTTCTGAAACTAGTCCCCTCTCGCTCGCACCCGACCGACAGGGGTCCGGCTCATTCAGTATGATAATAGTATAAAACCGTCTATTCTTTAATTTATTTTGTTTCTGGGTCCGGTGTTGTTGAGGTTTGAGCCCGCCACGGGGGGTCCCCCTGCGGAGTCCCCCCACTCCCGACTTACCCCCCGGGTAGACGAATCTTGTCCCCCCTTCGAAAAAACACAACATTACTAAAAACAAAAATCTCGGTTATTCATTTACCTCAATCTTAATTTAGATTGAGTTAAAACTTTATTTGGATTCGCGACTTGCGCCTTACGGTGTTTCTGTCTGTGTTCTTGTTACTTTATGGTTTTGTTTTCGGTTTTCATGTTTAGTGGTTCTTTACTACTTTAATCTGCTTACAAGAAATAATTAACAGTTCGTTTCAAGGTCGGTCAACATCACGTAGGCCTACATTCAGTAGAATGTTAATCACATTTAAAGATTTTTATTATTAACTTTATCAAATTATAAACTTTATTTTTGTACTTTTATATCATTAATGTTATTTTTCGTTGTCTAAATTTAAATTATTTAATTTTTTTTCGTTTTAAAATAACAAAATGTTTTCTCATTGATTATTCTATTGATTTTATATATATATATATATATATATATATATATATATATATATATATATATATATATAATTTGTTTTGGTGTGTTTTGTCTAATACGTAGTAGAAAACGAGTTTGAAACAGTTTAAACTTGGAATTATGTTCAGTATTTTATTTGTTATAATCTGTGCGTGCAAGGCGATTGACTAAATATTCGGCTTTTACTTTATACGAAGTAATGTACAGTTAGCGTATCTTGATAATTCGATTTTGAGTGTTTCATGGTTAGTCTTATATCAAGGGTTTTCCAAAACCCCTGAAAAAAAGTGGTTTTTACTTACTTGATTGACACGTGCGTGCGTCCGTTAGTCCGTCCGTCTGTATATTTGTGTAAATCGCATAAGACTAAACTGATTAACCGATTTTGATAAAACTTAACACACAAATTTATATCAGGATCATTTTTAAAATTAAAAAAAAAACTCAAAGAGAATAAGTGTACATTCATAAGTGTAATAGAATACTTAACAAGTTTATTATTATTAACTTGTTATAGAGTACATTAATAAGTTTTGAAAACGTGAAGTATTCTTTAACACGTCAAAAAATATAAAGTATTGAAGCTAGGAAAGGCAGAGATATGTACTTTAGAAAATTACAACATTCCTGGCGGGAAAATTAATTAGGCCTACATTCAAAATCTCAACATTCACTGAAATATAAAAAAATCGTTAATGTAACATTTTTCTCTTTTCTTAAAGTCCATGCTTTGTAACAATAAAACAAGAGGATGAGAGATCTGTGTTAAAAGGGCTTGCGACAGTAACTGCAGTCTCAGATCTACGACCTTGAGGTGCGCTGAGAGATCTGTCTGTCTGTCCGGTGTCACTCTCGGCGACCAACGATCCTCTAAATGTAACGAAAACAAAGACGTCCTAGGAATTACTAGGGCTTTTTTGCGTATGTTACTGCAGTAAGAAGGAAGAAGGAATTGATAAGGAAGTGTGTAAGAGAGGGGATTGGATTATGATCTGTGGTACGACAGAGTAAAATGGAGTTAGGAATCAGAAGACGACGGAGAACGTTTTAAGCCGAAGAGAAGATCAGTGAAAATACTGATTAATAATTTAGTTTGAAACTGAAAACATAATAAATGTACAGAAACATTTTGTACTGGCGGTTATAAATTTAAATTCCACAGGTAGTTTTAGAAACTCACTTAATCAGGGAGGAATGGTGGTATCATAATCCGGCCCAAAAGTCGAAAAACTGTCGCCAGGTGTAACAGGACGGGAATAAAGTTCGATCTGTCCTGTAGTGTTGTCCTTATCGACAGAAAGAGAAAGAGAAAGAGAAATTAGAGGGAGTTTCCTGCTTCATACTGGCGTGACGGTAAATAAAATGGCGTGCAACAGAGGAAATTAATGCGTCAGTTGAAAAAGCTAGCATCGACTAGTTTATTTCTGCTTGAAGTACGTGGTGCTGCCCCGGCTTTACGCAAAGTGGCTTTTTTCAAAAAAACCCTTGTTTATTTACAACTGTAAGAAGTGTTTTAGTTCACTGTGCGAACGTGCAGTTAGTTAAAAACCACCCAGTTTGGTATATTTCTTTGCCATTTTGAAATATTCGTGAAAAACTAATAAAATTAGTTGTAGACAGTAATGTTTGCTTTATTTTGAACGTTGAATGAATGAGTTTCAAGGGTTACTATTGCACTGCGACCTTGTGCCCCCTTTTTATATTCCTTAGTTGCTCAGTTAGAGCGTTTACTCCAGTCCTAGTCTCTTCATAACGTCTAGGATTTGGAGAGGATTCAAAGTGGTTAACTCCCCCACTTCCAATTGGTGACTTCCCAATTCATTATTGAGGTACTTGAAGGTGCATCTTCTATTAATTGATTTTCAATTCTCCCCCCTTACGTTTGACCCTCATTACAGAGGTTGTGCCCCATTTGACCAACTTTTCGTTGTACGGTGAGTTCCCGCTTATTTTATTTACTCATGGGAACATGAATATTAGGGAAATTATGTCCGCCCACACAGAGCCTCGTATGCATGTGTAAGGAGGTCGCCAGGTTTCCCATGGCTCAGTTTGATACGTCATTAGGCTGGTGTCACACTCCATCAGCACGGGTTACTTTACAGTTTAGAGTTAGCTAGGTTATTTAGATTAGTGAATGTGTGTGTGTGTGTGTGTGTGTGTGTGTGTGTGTGTGTGTGTGTGTGCGCGCGCGCGCGCGCGTGCGTGTGTGTGTGCGTGCGCGCGTGTGTGTGTGTGTGTGTGCGCGCGCGTTTGATACATAAGTAAGTACTCTTACTTATGAACTAAAGGTGCGGTGGGATCGTTAAGCCCATCGTGATTGTTGCGAATGTCTGAGGCGAAAATCAAACGAAATACAAATTAGTCTTGGTAAGACTTTGACTAAATAAGTCCATAATCGTAAAACCGGTTTCAAAATGGCTGCCATTCAAAACCAAAAAAAAAGTCCATAGCCTAACATTTTCATTCCATTGTACTTAAAAAAATCTGTTTTCACTATCTCTCTCTACGAAGTATAATGAAAGTTTAGTGATCGAGAAAATCGTTCAAAAACATTTACTGGTTCGTTTTTTTGAGTTCAAAACTGTGGTTTCTACTTGGAGGTCTGTCCGTATGTGAGCGTCTGCTGTGACTGAATTGTTTGTTTCTGACAAGATTTAGCATTCAAAGGCTGGTTTGTCCCTTTTCGGCTTAAATTAGGATCTAAATTGTTTGCTCAGATGTAGTCGGTAAGTACAAAAAAAAAAATCCCGCAAGGATCGCTGTATTCCCGTAGTTTCGAAGCTTCAGAATAAAAACTGTCATCCGATTTCGTACGACATAAGTCGTTATAGTGAATTCGATGCTATTTTTCGTACCATATGTCTGCGGATATTGTCAGGAGAGTGACAAAGAGAAACGCTACGAGACCTCTCCTCGGCAGATATTAGTGGCCACTAAACATTACATTACCCAACTGTAAAGTAGGTTATCCAGCACTTGAGGCTAGACTCGATCGATCCATCGATTAATACTTGCAAAGAGCATGCCCACGATTATACACGAAATTAGCCGAATATGGGCATCAACAGAGTAGAGATAATTCAACGTCTGCTCCTTCATGGCCACTGTACATTGTACATTGCAATGACAGTGTAGTTGTGCTATGATACACGGCTGATCAGCTGACTACGGGATTCTGTAATACAGGGTCTCGTGAATACTCTACTCTCGGTAGCTACAAATCGGCTTATTAAAATTTGCTCATATAAAGAATCATGATAATTACCAAAGACGAAAGAATAAGATTCCAAGATAAAACCAAAATAAAACCTAAACCTATCATTTCAGAAGAGGAGAGGAAAAGAAGATCAGAAAGAATGAAGAGCTACTGGGAACAAAGAAAAGTACAGCGCGCAAGAAATGATTAATTCAGCGTACCCCAAAGAGGGTGAAACGAAAAGAAGAAGAAGAAAGAATCATGACTTGAGTCAGTTTTTAAAAAAAGAAATAAAAAAAATCAGTGTTCGTGGGTCAGTCGGAAAACAAAACGAAATTTTAAAATCGTCACTTATGAATCGTAAGTTTAAACAAATTTTGACCTTGTTTTTTGTTTCACATGGACACCTTTCAAACCGAATTGAGGTAAATAATTGCGAACACGTTTAGTGCATGTCTTTTATATCTTGCAGTAAAAATTGGCTAAAATATAGCAACTTAACTTGTTTACACCCGCCCACAATGGAAGTACTTACCGGTTATCGGCTTCACTGATTTTGGTTGTCAGAAAGCAGTGCTTCACTATCGCCCACTGTGTAGTGAAGACATGTTAGAACTTGTGTTAGTGAACAGAATATTTGTGCGATGTACAAGTTAGAACACGCCCGACAGCCGTACTTAAGTACAGCGGTTATAAAACACAGTTTTTTAATTCTTTAATCCATAATGGTAATAACTCCTAATGATTGTGTTTCTCGCTGTTGACATTTTTTAAACTTTTTTTGAGTTACACAGTGAAATCTCTCTATAGCAACATTGAAGGGCGACATAGTAAATTTTTGCGGCTGTAAAGAAATTTGTGATATAGAGAAAGCGAACCGAAATTTGTATAAAATGTTTTTTTATTTGTAAAACGTGTTATACACTATTTTTAATTTGAAATATTGATTGGAAGATTTACTTAAGTAAAACTACATGACTGTAGTTTTTAAAAAAACAATATTTATTTAATAATACTTTTCAAACCGTATTGTGGTAAATAATTAAATGCAGAAAAGATTAGTGCATGTTATTTAACTCTTTATATCTGAACTTCTTATAGTAAAAATTGGCTGAAATATAGCAACTTAACAATTTGTTTTACACCCGTCTACTTGTCCGTCCACAATGGAAGTACTTTCCGTATGAATAAAATACTGTAATTGTGAGAAAAAGGTAATATTTTGCCGAAACTACTGCAGGCATAATCAACTCTTCCAGATTCTTGCTTTCGAATTTTCTTGAAGCTGTTTTATTCATTGAAGGCCTTCATTAATTTATTTTTATTTTTTAATATCGTATCAACACATTTAAAGAACTAGCCAAATTAAAATTTCGGCAAACATCCACTTGCTTCACACTTTTCTCTAACTCACACAAAACTATAAGCTTTACATCTAACGATAACATTGTCCGTTTCTACTAAATTATAAAAGCACAAAAACTATAATGCACTACGCACTGCCTTTAATACTCAAATGACCTGTTGGCACACTGAAAAATAGGGTAGAAGAATAGGAATTGTGCATGTGTTTAGGCGTTATTGAGAAATTCCTGAAATTTTGTTGGCCTACAATACATTTTACCGTTATAGAGAGATTTTCGTTATAAAGAGATTCGCAATAGACAGATTTGACTATATTCCAAAATTATATCATAATCGTTAGAACCGCGTTTTGTACATACGTAGCGTAGATCGTTTGTTCTTATTGCATACTCAATATAATCTTTAAAATCATTATTCCTCTCTTATCAAATATACAAAAGTTTTCCTTGAATAATAGGAATTCAATTTTGAAAAGCTTAATTTAGAATTATTTATACCAGCTGATTAAACACAAACGGTACTTAAGTATCAGCCGATTGTATTTATTTGCATTGGTTTTATCGTATTATATTTTTATATGGATCGTATAACACATGTTAGACTCGCTTTTTTGTAATTAAAACAACATTTTTTTTCAATGATGAATCTCACCTAGATCGATTATTGAACTCGAAAACTGTATTTTCCAAGATTTTAACAAAATCGTTATAACCGATTCCGAGAAAAGGACAAACATACATTCACACAAATGTATGTATGGTATTTTAAAATTACTAGAATGGATAAAGTCCATCTATACCTGTGTATTGAAAGTAATATTTAACGATGAATATTAATTCGTTTTGTAATATAGGTTGAGATGTTTACCAGCTATAATATAGGCTATCCAGTGCCATTTCAGTGTATCAGCTGGCCGAATGCAACTTCAAGGACCAAAACGCATACTTTTAAGTATAATCTTTGCCCTTTATTAGGTGTTCGATGTCTCAGGGTATATCTGCAAACCAACTCCTCAAGTCATTTCGTAGACACTTTAAATACAAAATCGGCCCAGTGGGTTCCAAGATCCCAGCGTGGCACAGAAACCGTATGTCATTAAATATATAGGTTAGATTTAAACGTCGTGTTTTTCCTTAAATATAAGAAAACTAACCGAATTATAAAAACATAAAATTAAACACAAACGGAGGTAGTTGGGAGCGGGTTGCCCCCCGGTCGGGTACCTAATTAAATATTCTCGACAACGGTACGGTGTTCATGTCCCTGCACCTTATACAGTCTTCAAACAATATTCAGGCGTTTGCTTTTTATGTTTCATATTTGTCCATGTTATATTTTAAGTTATTTTATTCGGGTTGGCATTTGCATTCGGGCCTAACGGACAACGTGGGGCCGTGTAGCGGTCGGACGTTTGGAAATATTTTTAGGTTACGCTGTAGAATTATGTGACACTCGGTTTCGGGTGTTGCTGTTTTCGGGTTTTTGATAGAGATGTCGCTTTGACAGGTTTGTGGCGCGCGTCCGGGCTTCTGCCGAGCGGGACGTGAAAAGCGTTTTATTATAGCAGCAATAATTGTATTTGCAGGTGAGTAACTGGCATAGGCTACGTTGTTTCGTGCTCTCGTTAATGAATTTAAAACATGCGTAGATGCCGTTTTGTCACGTGATTCGGTTTTACAAAGAAAACAAGAAACTTAATTTAGTGAAACATAAGTATTAGTATGATGATCAAAGTTGAGCAAGTTTTGAGTTTTGAGTAAGGTCCGACTTGAACGACTTTGGAAGATTATAGTTTTTGTCGATATTTTTTGAAACCCCCCAACAAAGCTTCACACTTTTATATATTGAGCTGCAAACTTCGTCGTTAGGGCAGATTTAAAAAAAAATATAATTTTGTAGGTCTTTTTTATCCAAAAAGGGTGATCTAATTACGTAAATTTAAAAAAATGGTTTTGAAATAAGGGCAAAGTTTTGGACACAGGAGACTTGAAAACGTATATACTGTAACTAAAATTTTTACAAAGTAAAACAAATACGTGGTTTGTTGAGAAAAGAACACGTGATTGAAGTACAGACTAGATAGCATTCAATTCGGTTAAAAAATATTCATATTAAGATGGTAACAATTGATTGTCTTTATTTAAAGCACCGAGCATGCGAGCACGCAACGAGTAAAGGCACTTGCGAACAACGCCTTTTGTACAGGCTCTATAAAAATGGCCTTGATGTCAGTACGTTTCTAACAGATGAATTCAACCGTACACCACTACATGGACTACATTTAAAACCTTCACAGACGTAGGAGATGCGCCCAGGATCTGAGAAGGAGATTGACCTCTAGTAATGCGGTAACCTATGTTTTCCGATGTTTGTGTGTTTATGGGTCCGCGTCAATCAAACGCAAAGAACAGGTTCAGACTGGAAGGACCGAAGGCCCTAAACAGTAAAATACCAGTTGTAGTGGGTTCTCTAATAATCCGTCGTTATTTTTAATGTAGGGTGTTGCTAAACTAAATGTAAGACTTTGCCCGCGGCCTCCCCCACTGCCCTTCCACTTCTTTAAGAAGGATCCGGCCAAGATGTACGAGGCACCGTGTCCGCTCTTGTAACTGCCAGCCGAATGTATTTCGTCTTTATAATCTGTTTTGTAAACGAATATGCTGCACTGTGTTAAAAAAAATCGATTTGTCAGTTTAAAAAAAAAACTTTTACGTTTTTCTGAATGACGAAAAATACGTTTCCTCTGGAAATCCATTTTTGTTTTGTTTTTTTTTTTGTCCTGAAGTACTCTGATTCAGTTTAAATTTTTAAACCGAATATTCATAAACATCATCTTTCCTGGAGAGATTTTTGAAATTACTGTTTGTGTCTATGACCAAAATTAATGGCTGCTATTAGAAAAAGAAATATAAATGTTGTAAAGAGTGATACAAATTCCGTATATCAAAGGTATTCGAACATTTTTTTCTCACTGTTCGAGCAGCCTACGTAAGTATGTTAATCGTTCGAATGATTGATTTCACGTTTTTGATGGATTTTGTTTTAATATCCGTTTTTGTACTGGAACCAAAACGCACACTCGTGTGTAGTGTGCCCATAATTCTCGACTATTTTGTAGTTAAGAAAAGAAAATGTCTGAAATATGTAATTACCTATTCGATTTTGCTTTTCATCTATGACTAGTCAACCAGTGAGCAATCAGATTTACATTAAATGAAATTTACAGTTCGGAAAATAATCGATTACTTTTTGGTCTGACAAAAACTTGAAAACTATCTCAGAAAAAAAATCGATACGCCTTGAATAAGTATTTTTATATATATCACGGCCCTACTCCAATGTCTCGGGTAGTTTTTGATCTCTTTTATAGTTAAAGGTATGTTTTTTTTACAAAAGCAAATATGTATTTTGATAATTAATAATTTTACAGGATGTTGAGTTATTATGAGACTTATTATACCAAACTTAAACAACCTGGTATATTTGTAAGCGGTTTTTAATATAGTCTAATGTTCAATAGTGCAACGCTAAACCAAACCGGTCTTCACGGTTGCGACGCATCTTGACTTAACCAATCAGATGTTAGGGCGGCGTACAATAGACAATAACGCTTCAGTTATAGTAAAGCGAAGGGATCGGTATTAATTACTGTAGTCCGCCACCGGTTAATTGCGATTTTAAAGGCATCAGATCAGATCAGATAGGCGCGGACGAGGCGTCTGCGCGCGCGCTTCGGTGTCATTCAGAGCCGCGTTATCGCTACTATTTCAGCCGCGTCTAGGCTAGCGGGGTGAATGTCCTGCACAGCCCACTGTACGCACTGCACTCCACTCCTGTCCTGTCCTGCATTGCCTTCGTCATTATAGCTGCAGATAGGCAGTCTTAATTTGAGCGCTTTTTTAATTTTCCTTTCTTCAAAGAGCGTCGTGGCCAAGTGACTACAAAGAAAAACTACAAAAATATGGTCAAAGTCGTTTAGGAGAGGTCCTCAGGGAAAGCAGCTGAAATAACTTCTTATTTTCTGGAAGATTATTAGAATATATACAGTTTTCAACGGCATGTCCATTTTTCTTATTATAATAGTAATAGTTTTTTTTTTAGTTTAATCTGTTACGTATTTTGTACGAAAAGGTTTAGCGTTTTTCAATATTTTATGGTTTGTTTTCAAAATGCTTTCAGTTCTGAGGGCAACAAATAATAGCTGTTTTTAATGAAATAAGCATAGTTCTTAGTTTATCAGTATGCTACTTATTTTCACAGGATATTTTCAACTTTCTGTTTAACAAGAATTATTTTTCCGCCAAAGGAAATTTACCAATAGTCGTTTTTCACGGAATACACTAAGGTTTTATTTTATCAAGAGTTTCCCCCCGGCATACTTTTAGTTTATCAAGATTTGTTTTTCCGGAATACTTTTTATTTATCAAGAGTTGTTTCTCGGAATACCTTAAGTTTATCATGAGTTGATTTTCGAAGTACTTTCAGTTTATTAAGAGTAGTTTTCTTGGAATAATTTTTTTCCACATTTTACGAAGAGAGGTTTTCCAAAATATTTTTAGTTCACAGTTGTTATCTCGGAAAACAAGTTCATCAAGAGTTTTTTTTCAGAAAAATACTGTACTTATAGTTAAGTTTGCCAGTAGTCTTGAACGCAAAACGTTCTTTTTAAGAACGTTTTTAAATATTTTTTATCAGTAATCTCTCTGTTTTCTGTTTACCAAAAACCTATATAGGTTTTATCTTGTTTTCACTTTGTATTGTTAACTTTATAGGTTTTTCTGTGCATTTTCAGTTCACCGTTAATTACTTATTTCCAATATTCCTGATTTACAAGCAGTTCTATCGCTTTATTATCTTACTTCGTTAAACAGTCTCACTGTGACGCCCACTCGAACTCACAACACTAGTTCTAACCACTCGTACAACTCACCGCAGCACTACAACATGTAAACATCGATTACAAAAAGCAATCAACAAGCAGTGTCTCCGCCAATAAACGTAGCCCACAAACAATAAATATCCCCGCCTCATACATAAAATGCAAAAACTGAAGAAATTTTCGCCGAAAGCGAACACGCCCGTACGGGCTTATCGCGGCTCGTTGCTTTCTCTAGTGACTTATCACTTTCAAAGGTTGGCAGTACCATAAAGTAATTGGTAATGACACGCGGGGTCGCTACAATATAACTGTGACTGAATCACTGCTCCAGCTCTGGTCGCAGTTTATAAATAATGGCCGCTTTCTTGTTAGTAATGTTATTGCGTTGCCCAGCGCTACCAGGTAACATGTATAGCGCGTATATGTGGGGAGTCGGAGCATTTTGAATTTGGCAGTTTTATACCGTAATCCGAATACGAAACAGTAGATGTTACAAAAATATGTTTACGATATGTTTAGAATCGTGACAAATCGCACTGTAATTTAGATTTAAGAATGTCAACAGAGCACGAAAAGTTGACATATTAGACATCGTCCCTCTTCCAGTAAGTGCAATATTCTCTTATCATTCTTACTTTATGAGAAGCATTTCTGAAAACTTCGGATTTTCGCAACAAATTTTTGTGGAATGTGAAACTTTATTTATAGAAAAAGGAATTTTCAAGCTAGAAAAACGAAAGACAAGTGGTGCAAAAACATTGCACAAACATTGTCAGATGAAAATTATTATTCGGAAAAATCCGGTTCGAATATTATCTACAAAAAGACTAATAATCGCACTGATTTTTCAAAACCGATTTTTTCTAGGTACTTTTTGTAGTGAGAAAGTAAAATGTAATTTTTACTAGGCTGTATACATAATAAAATCTATATTTAGGTTTTGGATTTAGCCTATAGTTAATGTGTAAGTTTGAAAACGCAAGTAAAAGCAAAAGTTGCTTAAATAAAATCGCAAATGAAAGTTTAAAGTAGTAAAATGATTATTCCAGTTTGTTTTAATATGTGAATTAGGCAAGACTTAACAGTATAAATTAAAATTTGCATTATATAGTTCTTATTAATATGCCAAGCGACATCCCTTAATGTCATTAATTAAGGGTTCTACAAACGCATGTACAAATTAAGTGTTTTTTTTACTTGTAAACTAAAGACCCAACAAGGTGTAAAGGCACACAATGGACACACTATTGCTGCTTGTGGGACATTGTTTTATAAAAGTAGCCAAAAAATGTTACGTATTTTAAAAAACTGAGTGGCGTGGGATGTTTGCGGTCCGTTAGAAGACGAATTTGTAGAACGTAACCTGGAAGGTTCGAGTTTATTTACCAATGGTGTTGTGTACGTTACATCGAAATGAAATATTTAATGAATACGTAAATTGTAAACTAAATACTTGTAACCGATAAAGTTCATGTTTCTGCAATAAATAGCTTAAGTACCTAACCTAATTTAATCTAACCCGTCTACATAGAAGCACAAAGTCCTTGAAGTGGATAACGAAATCCATTTGCGAAAACCGAACCGTCAGCAAAATGTTAAATTGTTCACCTCCTATTTTGAAAAGTTCCGGCATAAATTGTCTCGCGAGTAAACGCATACATCGGCCCTTTTACACTGTGACGTTGCTCAGTAACCTTTCTTCGGTCGCCTTTCTCCGGCATACACAGTCAGACCAGATATGCAAGGTTCCGTACCATATCGTTTACTTTGCTTGTAATGAAAGGATTGTTTTCTTTGACGAGTTGATTTTACGGGGACACGCCCCCTCCAAACTGGTGGTCCGGAAACTAGCGGCGGAAAATCGGTTTAATTTCTCAAAATCGGTTCAGATGTTGCTTACATCCGGGGCGCATATAATAACTGGTCATTTAGCGGATTTTAAATCAGATAAATTTAAAATATTGAAGAAAAAATAAAAATAACCCTTATTACGATCTTATTATTTATTATTACTCTAAAAGACCTTTACTTGAAACTCCGTACACGGGTTTTAATTATGTATCTTCAAATGCGACAGAGATAAATCGATTTCAAAAAGTTGTCCGACTCGCTGAGTTTTGTTTGGGTACTTACATACAAATTGTTTCCGATTTTTAAAGATATTGGAAGGAAAAACACGCTTCGTTATACTTTTTATGAGTAATTCAAGAACGATGTAGCGATGTAGGCCCACCAGGATACAGGAATATGTGCTGGTTGACAGGCTTTATTTATTTTGTTTGATACAGGATATTTGTTGGTTGACATGTTTTGTTTATCCTGTTTGATACAGGCTTTGTTTATCTTGGTAGGTGCAAGGATTTCTGTTGTGTACAGGATTTATTTATTCTGTTTGTTACACGATCTTTATGGGTTGACATGTTTTGTTTATTCTGGGATATGTGTTGATTTCGTGCTTTGTTTATCCTGTTTCATGCAGGATCTGTGTTGGTTGACAGGCTTTCTTTAATATTGTAGATGCAAGGATTTCTGTTGTTGACAGGATTTATTTATTCTGTTTGATACAGGATCTTTGTTAGTTTATATGTTTTGTTTACCCTGGTTGATTCAAAGGTAATTGATTTCGTGCTTTGTTTATCCTGTATGATACAGGATCTGTAGTGGTTGACATGTTTAGTTTATCCTGGTCGATTCAGAAACCTGTGTTGGTTGACAGGATTTGTTTATCTTGGTCGATTCAGGTAGCTATGTTGAGTACTGGCTTTGTTCATCCTATTTGCAGAGTTAAGGATTGAACAACCAGACCTAACTGGAATTAATCGGTAAAATAGTTTCGTCGCCGATTTTTGGAAAAAGTCATTATAAATATAAATATAGGCCTACTCGCTTATTAGTTACGGTAAACAGTATTTTTTAAGATTTCTTGTCTAATTAATTTATCATTATAATTAAGTAATTTTTTAAATTATCATTTCTCTTGTATGCCATACTAAATCTTAATTATGTGATGCAGGTGTGTGATTTATTTTGTACTTCTGTAAAAGCATGTTGCTCGGACAGTAAAAAAAAGTTGACTAAGAGTCTGCTGCTGCATAGCGTTTACACTTTAGACGAAAGTTAAGTTATAATTGCGTCAGTTTTCTTGAAAATAAAGTTTGCAGTGCCATTTTAATTTTCTCCACTCAGTTTAACTTCAAACAACCGTATTACAAAATACTCTACTGTATTTTATTTCCTATTAAAACCTACTTTGTGTGCAAGAAACAGTTAAACAAGACAGACATCTGATAAGTGCAATGTACTGAAGTTATAAAAGCACGATGCGATTTTCAGTGACGCCGAGTTTATGGGATTCCGTTGCAACGACTATATTTATAAATTCCAGCCGCGGGAAAACTAGTTCTGCTGCAGGTATGCATATATCGGAGCCGAGTATGAATTAAGTGCGAAAAACTAGTGTCCGTGTGACACCGAAGTAATGCCCGGTCGTCGGGACAATTTCACGATCAGTGATCCCGTCAGCAGTCACGCTGAATCTCATTGTTTTTAACATTTTTCGATCCCCCTAAATTTGGAGTTTGCTTGAATTTTAGAGTTGTAAATGATTGAATTTCGTTAAAAGCTTTAAATAAAACTTAAATTTTAAATGGGCCTTGTTTAAAAGCCTACCAAAACGCGTTTGTTTGTAATTCATCCTTAAAAAGTTTCTTACGTTTAAAGATTTAAATGAAGTTTTAATTTTATTTTGGCTTTATCTGCATTGTAGTAAAACGAGTTCTGTTCTAAGCAATACTTAAAATTTTCTTACATTTAGTATTGTATTAAATGAAGTTTTAATTTGATTATTTTGGTTTTGTCTATAATTTGAAGTATAGTAAAAAACGTTAGTTTCTAACCATCGTTAAAGTTTCTTACTTTTAAAGTTTTATATAAAGTTTCTAACTTTATTTTGGCTTTGTATAAATTATAGTAAAACGCGTTCATTTCTAATCTACCGTTAAAATTTCTACTTTTAAGACTTTAAATGAATTTTCAATTTTATATTGGCTTTACAGTATAATAAAATGTGTTCGTTTCTAATCAGTCGTTAAAACATTCGTATTTTTAGTTTTAAATTGTGTTAATTTTAATTTGGCTTTTTTTCCTATAGGCTATTTTAGAATAGTAGACCGCGTTCGTTTCTAATCCATCGTTTAAAGTTTTTCAAGTTAAGTGAAGATTATTAAATGGTCCTTATCCACAGTACCTGCAGTAAATCCTGATACGTAGTTAAAAATTTATTCCTTTTAATATTAAAAATTAATTTAGGCGAAAATAATTATGAGTTCTTAATTACTGGATAAGAACACAGTGAAAATTCAGTTTTTATTCTTATATTTTATGTTTGGTATTAATTTTATCAATAACTTCTTACTTCCATCCTACCTTCGTCTATAGCTCACTTTAGACCCACAAAATAATTTCTTGGAAACGGACGTACGGACGCAACGCGCCGAGGTATTCGAGGTCTATTATTAATTCGTCACGTCTCGAAACGGAAATGCTCAAACAAATTAATGTCTTTTCCATCTAATGTAAGACGAATCGGCGAAATAATTGTTTTCTGTTCTGAAATCGTTAGAGATGATCACAAGTTTTTTACGACCTCGATGTCTGAGAGGGAGAAAATAGATAAACAACGAATACATTACCGTTGGTATTCTGGATGTACAGTAATGAGTAATAAAAGTTTTAATCGCATGCATGTTTCTGTTGATAATAAAATAAAATAATTTTCCGTTTGAATACCGATAACCTTTATCAGTTAATATATGCGTGGTTAAGTATTCACATGATAGCATGATTTGTAATTTTTTGAATTCACATTTAATGCAAATGGACTATTGACATATAAATAGTATAGTTTACAGAGAAGACAATAATTTTTTTTTTAAGATGTAGTGCATCATTTTTTACTCTAGCGTTAAAGTCTCCACAAAAAAAAATCTACAGACTAGTATTTTAGAAATAAACATATATGCCTACAGTATTATTTTCTTTTCAGTACCTTTTCTAGTACAAACGAAATTCACAGCCCGAAGAACAACTAACGCAAACTGTCGGTGGCCGCCGCGTAGCACTGACTTTCTTGATACCACCGCTTGATTAACTTCTTCCCGACATGTCATTAACGTCGTATGATTGATGTATTCCGCCTAACTTTCGCATTCCCCCTCTCCCCCCTCCCCAACTAGTATTAATATGATTTTGAATTTGTCACTACTCTGACGCTGCGAGTTCTCCAACTTAATGGACTTTTAATTTTTCTTCTTTGGAATTCGTTTTTGTGAAATATTACATTTAATTGAGCCGTCGCGTTCAGACCTACCTGCTGCAGTACTGCATTATTTACTGTTGTTCAGAATACTAGTTCTGCAATTAATTTTAATTTTTTATAATAATGTAAAGTGATTTAATTAATAAGGTAATCAGTTACAAGAAAATCAAACAAATTTTAGTCCGGCGTCAAATCTCTGTACTACTTCTATAGTGGACGTATGTGAATAAACTTTGAAAATAAATATAAAGTTAAGTACCAAATTTAATATGTAATTTACTTTAAGATTGTGAAATCCGTTCAGCAGTGCACAACGTGTACCTAGTGGGCAGAAGTTAAAGAGTGAAACAAGAACTCCACCGAACCACCGCTTTGACAATTGAAACTAAATGCGACTTAACATCGCCCGGTAACAGTCGCCAATCGTTTAACTTTACGGCCCACTTTCCTCGCTCATCATCCGCTTATTGTTTGAAGCACCATTGTTTTGCTCACCAATATCTGGAACAGGTGCAATGATTGTCCCAGTTTATCGTCTTTAAGGGGCGCAAATCACCTGTCCACTCCCCCTCGGTCACAGAGGTGATTTTCTGTTTAATGTCCGCGGTGGCGTTACATGTTCCTGCTGTCCTTGTTATCATGGGAACCATAGTTTGAAGTGATTACGTAGTAATGCACCGAGTTCAGTAACGTATTTTTAGAATTTGAGAATATTTTCGTGACGGAAATGTTTACGCATGCTACACGCAGTTGTCTCGCTGACGTCATGAAAGAGAACATGTTGACTGTGGTATTTAAAAAAAAATACTATCACAATTGGCTTTAAGACTCGCATAAACTAATAATTTAAAATTTTCAAATTACATTACACGTATATAACCGTAGTCCGATTTATTTTCTTAATTCAAATTGGATTTAAACGCTGATGTATGTTGATTCTGACGCTGATTACGATAGTGGAATCAAATTTTTAAAATATTTATGATTTTTTTTAGATTTGGAATATCCGTAATTTTGAAACCTTTCAACCTAACAAATTTGCGCCAGCGAGGTTGACCGAGCTATTAACAGAATTGAATTTTGTGCCAAATTTTAATCAAATTGGACCAGAATTGCGATCGCTAGAGTGCTAAACACACACACACACACACACACACACACACACACACACACACACACACACACACACACACACACACACACACACACACACACACACACACACACACACACACACACACACACACACACACACACACACACACACACACACACACACACACACACACACACACACACACACACACACACACACACACACACACACACACACACACACACACACACACACAAATTTTAACTTTCCTCGAAAAAGTGCTGTAGAGGTCAAGATCGGTGCTCATTTCATGTTTCCGGATTTTGACCTTCTCGTGGTTAAAAATGAACTTCGAGCCGAAATAGCCGTTAAAATATTTTATTATTAAAAAAAAGTTTACATGTAACAATCAGTTTTAAGGAAATACGTCAATTAGTTTGTAAAATATGTAATTTAATTTCTATATTAAAACAAAATATTTGTTTTTTACAAACATAGTATCATATATAAATAAACAAATATTACAGTGCTATTTTATTTTAAAACAAAAATACACAGTTATGTGTAGAATAATTAGCGTAAGATTCCATTACAGATACGATATCTTTAAACGGTGTTTTCCAACATTACTTTCTTTCATTAAGAAAATTAACTGCACTGTTACTTTGCACTTAAATAACACATCGCCTGTTATTGCCTTTTAGATCCGCCATTTGTTTTAATGGCTAGCAATCAGACCTTTAATCTAATTTAACCAATCACGTTCAGTTAGTTTTGTAAATGGTAATCCGATATCGGTCAAGTCTAACAGCAAATAATAAATCTCGACACAACCAGCCTACTTAACGCTAAATGGAAAGCTGGCAGGTGCTGTACTGTAATTATATTTTGAGTTTTTAAAAATTGTTGTATATTCAGGTATATTACGTTGTGTATATAGTGAGCACATTAATAAATAAATAGGAGAGATATTAGTTGTCAGGGGCCATCACATTGCTAGATACCGAGATGCCCTTGCAGGATGTAACTTTCCTTCATCTAGCTGCTCTTGGGCCCTTCATACCAACCAAAAAGTTAGCGTGTGCCGATGGTTGCGTAGCTAAGGGGGGCTTAGGTTAATTACATATGCTGACTCTGGATACCAGGTGACCTCCAGTTTTAAGACAGTTACAATGCGCGCAGGGCTCTGTGTGGGTGGAGATTCGTGAAAATTTGATGGCTGGAAACAGACCTTCAAAACTAAAAAACCTTGGGAAGTGGCAAAAATGGACATGTAGAGTGAAAATAGTATAGAGTTAGAGAAAACTGGGGCTTTTCAATGGTAGCAGACTATGGGAACTCTAGACCGACTTTGGTCGAACTTTGCACATCAGTAAAGCCGTCTACAAACACTTATAGGAGGCGGTAGCAGATGGGCTTCTAATTAAACCTGAAATAGTACACGCGTGGAACTTGGTGAGTTACCGACAGAAGCTCTTTTCTTGATATTTTTCCTGAATATATAATTAGTTTGAAGATATGTTTACGAATATCGTGTTTTGTTTAAATAAATAAATACGTGAACCTAGCTTAAATATTATTTACTGTAGTTATAATAAAAGATCAGTTGTTCTATATTAATTTGTAACGATCAGCTGATTTTATCGTAACGTTAGCTGATAGTTTCAGGTAATTTTGTTAAAAACTAGTAACTTTTATATTAATTTCGAATGTGTTATAAACGGTTACAATGTGCACGTATTGTTCAACTAAGGGTAATTACCGAAACCAAAGCAAAACAATGTTTTCATATAATTCGTGTAGACTATTATCGAAAAAGAGAAAGAAAAATAAAGAGACAGAAATAGAGAGATGAAATTCATTTGCTCATTGGTTCCATATTTCAGTTAAATTCTTCCATTGTTCACTCCTCTCGCCAAAGTTAACATTAAAAGCTTCTCTTCATGACAGAATACCTAGAAAAGATCAAACCTTGGGGCTGAGAAACGCAATCCTTAAATAAAGGCTGAGATGACAGGACTGACGGTAAAGTACTCAAAGAAAAAACGAAAGGCTGTCAGCCAGGAACCGTGCGTAGGGTATGAGAGACGAATAAGGAAACTGTAAATGCCAGCAGGATGCAGTGTTTTTGGCTTCCAGCATACTGAGGACCTCCAGGAGAATGAGCTAGTCAGTGAATTGCTGAACTGAGATCCAATAGGCTCAGTTGTATCGATCGCGATATAAGGAATCACCAGACTTCATAACGTCTACAGAATCAATCAAAAGAAGTATACAGTACTCGTAAATGAAAAACGTAAGCAAATAAACCCAAATTTCTATTCCCCTTTAGAAAAGATAAGTTTTGGAAGTAATTATAAAAAACCTCAAAAACGGATTATCAGATTTTGTTGAAATTATGAAAATTTTGAGTAGTTATTGAAATCAGTTGTACCACATTTTGTATGAAAAACATTTATGTTTGGTAAAATGGCGTGAGAAAGTAAAATAAACCCTATTCTGGCTACACTGACTTGTTATACTAGCCACCTCGGTGGTCTACTGGATAGCGTACTTTCACTCCGAGGACCCGGGTTCGATTCCCGGCGAGAGCTTGGCATTTTCATACGGTATAAATCATCCCATCGTCTGCATTAGCCCAAGTGTGCACAATAGTCGGACGTTAAACACCAAAAAAAAAATGACGAGTATCAAGCACCATCGAATAAAAATTGCTCAAGCCGATTTTGTAATTTGCCTTTCTGTTTTTGATAATTTTTAAAAGTCATCTAACCAAAAAAATGTTTTGAAAACTAACATTTGTTGTATTACGGTACTGGCAAACTGTCCCGCAATACTTGTCACATTTCATCAAGGCCAGTCTCTTCCTTGTTGCCTACAATGTGCACAGACTCAGTAAATGTCATGTTTCAAATTTGTTACTCTGAACAATAAAACTAATTATTTAGAACATTTTGAGACGTTTTGTCACCAGAATTGACAGTTAAGTTAATGGTGACTTAAGTATTGGTGCGATACAGACCTATTTAATGTAATAAAAGTTCACAATTTAAAGTTATTTAGTGTAGTGTGAACATAAAGTGTGTAGCACGTATGGATTGTGACGATTTTAATTGTCAAAACCGATCATTTATAGAAACATTAAGTAGGACTGTAACGGACCAATAGGTAAGCTAAAATGATTATATGGAAAATTGTAGGACGTCCACGCAGTAATTTGGATTTCTTTTCCGGACAAACAAACGCACTTTTAACATTATAAATAAACAATTGTGACCGATGTTTTTGAAAATAAGTATGATTTGTTTTATTGTGCAGTTTCCAGCGATATTCACAAAATTCAATTCGACAGGTGGCAGATACATTTTCCAAGATTCAGTGAAACGGAAACCGAACGTATCGATTTTTTCCAGGACAAAATCGATTTTTTCACGATCACTTAACTTTCGTAGAAGTAATTTTAGATTTATGACACATAAAAACCATAAAAGATAGCGTTCAGTTCTTCCAAATAAACTAAAAAAGAAAACACCACCGTGTTATAATAAAAACATTATTAAAATTACTTTTATGGTTTAATAGCCGGAGAAGGCGCCCGTTACTGTTCCACGGATATTAATATGGAAACATTCCGATTTAACGGTCACCTATCGTCGATATCGCGGCGCGGCGTGGCGATTTAAATAATCGGACGGAACCGAGCCCCGGGGCGCTCTTAATACCCCAACAAAGAAAAAAATACCTCAACCACTCCCAAAAGCAAAAGAGAAAAAAGTAACCGTCATAGCGCACCGGGGACATGCGAGCTGTCCCCAGGGGGCGTGGAGGGGGACAATATTGATTCTGATTTCGTCAGATATTTAATCTGAGGAAAGGAATAAAGAATGCTAACGATTTGTTCACACGGTGACTAATCAAGCGTTTTAACGGTACGATGTAATATTATGAATCTTAACAGCTGTTTAATACGAAGAATTAGGAAGAATTAATTTCCCAAAATGTGATGACACACTTTTTTAAAAGTTTGTCATATACTGAACCGTGTTAAACTCGACTATTGGATTTATGTTCCATAAGGCCGTGTTGATGTTAAAAGTGTTTTTTCTTGTATTGGTTTTATGTTCTACAAGGACAAGGCTAAAGTTAAATGTGTTTTCTCTTCTATTGAGTTTATGTTCCATAAGGCCAGTGTTGATGTTAAAAGTGTTTTTTCTTGTATTGGTTTTATGTTCCACAAGGACAAGGCTAAAGTTAAATGTGTTTTCTCTTCTATTGAGTTTATGTTCCATAAGGCCAGTGTTGATGTTAAAAGTGTTTTTTCTTGTATTGGTTTTATGTTCCACAAGGACAAGGCTAAAGTTAAATGTGTTTTCTCTTCTATTGAGTTTATGTTCCATAAGGCCAGTGTTGATGTTAAAAGTGTTTTTTCTTGTATTGGTTTTATGTTCCACAAGGACAAGGCTAAAGTTAAATGTGTTTTCTCTTCTATTGAGTTTATGTTCCATAAGGCCAGTGTTGATGTTAAAAGTGTTTTTTCTTGTATTGGTTTTATGTTCCACAAGGACAAGGCTAAAGTTAAATGTGTTTTCTCTTCTGTTGCGTTTATGTTCCATAAGGCCAGTGTTGAAGTTAAAAGTGTTTTTTCTTGTATTGGTTTTATGTTCGACAAGGACAAGGCTAAAGTTAAATGTGTTTTCTCTTCTGTTGCGTTTATGTTCCATAAGGCCAGTGTTGAAGTTAAAAGTGTTTTTTCTTGTATTGGTTTTATGTTCGACAAGGACAAGGCTAAAGTTAAATGTGTTTTCTCTTCTGTTGCGTTTATGTTCCATAAGGCCAGTGTTGAAGTTAAAAGTGTTTTTTCTTGTATTGGTTTTATGTTCCACAAGGACAAGGCTAAAGTTAAATGTGTTTTCTCTTCTGTTGCGTTTATGTTCCATAAGGCCAGTGTTGAAGTTAAAGTGTTTTTTCTTGTATTGGTTTTATGTTCGACAAGGACAAGGCTAAAGTTAAATGTGTTTTCTCTTTTGTTGCGTTTATGTTCCATAAGGCCAGTGTTGAAGTTAAAAGTGTTTTTTCTTGTATTGGTTTTATGTTCCACAAGGACAAGGCTAAAGTTAAATGTGTTTTCTCTTCTGTTGCGTATATGTTCCATAAGGCCAGTGTTGAAGTTAAAAGTGTTTTCTTCTTCTATTGGTTTCATGTTCCACAAGGCCAGTGTTAAAAGTGTTTTCTCTTCTGTTGAATTTATGTTCCATAAGGCCAGTGTTGAAGTTAAAAGTATTTTTTCTTCTATTGGTTTCATGTTCCACAAGGCCAGTGTTAAAAGTGTTTTCTCTTCTGTTGAATTTATGTTCCATAAGGCCAGTGTTGAAGTTAAAAGTGTTTTTTCTTCTATTGGTTTCATGTTCCACAAGGCCAGTATTGAAGTTAAAAGTATTTTTTCTTCTATTGGTTTTATGTTCAGTAAGGCCAGTGTTAAAGTTAAAAACGTTCTCTCTTCTACAATTTGCGGTAGACTTATGGTCGACATTTTAAAGCTGTAACCAAAGTACGTACTTTTGACTATGGATTTTGAGTTCAAATGTTTTTATTATAGATCGAGCGAAGCGGGTACTGCACTTCGTTTCAACTCGACCGTTTGGCATTTGGTTGTGTGTTTATTTGTTACACAGTTAGTTTTGACCCAAAGTATTGACCGATTGTTTTGAAATTTGGTAAGACAGTATCTTGTATAAATCCCGAACAACATATTTGTAACATGTTCACTTGCATTTCAATATGGCGGCTTATAATTTAACAATGACGAGTGCAGTTGCTTGCTGGCTGTTTCCTGTAATACTGGATCTATCATAATTTTGATTACTTCGTGGGGAAAGAGCATAAACGTTTCACTAAAGGTGATCTAGTAACATTTTTTTCTAAATATTTCGGTTACCGATTACGTTGGCGGATAAAGGTCGGTGAGCGCTGTCGTGGAGCGCTTGTATATTAATTAAGAATTAGCTTCGAGGTCTGCTGTTCTTTGAACTACGGCTTTAAGATTCTAAAGACGATATTTATAATGTTTTTTTCATTCAAGTAATAACTTTAATAATTTTAAACGTGAAGACGTTAAACCATTTCGGACGCTACGACAAGATACGTAGAGGAGAAAATTGTTGTAAGTTCAATGTTAGCCTAATGGACATTAACAAAATGGCTGAAAGTACAACCTAGCCGTGATGTGTTTGTTAGCACACATAGTCTTATTAAGTAACATTTTTCTCAAATAATTACCTTTTATTCGTTTCAGAATGGCGGCCATTAAAAATCATTTTGTAATACGAAAATGAAACCCTGTAACATTAGCTGCTACATTTCGCACTTTCAGTCAAATTTGAAAATCTAAAATTCTAAATTACGCAGATTCAAACGGTGAATAATGCGGTGAAATTCTACTATTTTTAAAAACTTTTAAATTAAAAAATTAGAAAAAGGCATTAACATGTAACATTTTTTTAATATTTACAAATTTTCGTAAAACGTTTGTGTTAAAAAAAAAACGTCAAAATTTACAATAAAATGTATTTTCTAAAAATCGGTTTTAAGGGGTATAATAAATTTGTATTCAAAATATAGCCTTCCAACTCCCAAACAAAAAGTACCGATATTTTTTTCAAAGAAACTGTCGAGAGAAATAGAATGACGGCTTAGTTTCTCAAAATCGGTTAATGAAATTTTGTTGAAAATATAAATTTAAAAATTTAAGACAGTAAATTTGAAATTTAAATTTAGGGACAATTCGAGAGTAAATCGACAAACCCTGACCACCATCAGAGTTTATTTACTCTTTTCGATTTACTCTCAAAACCGATTTTTTAAAATTTGTTACAATAAATAGTGATTCGAACCAACATATATAACAAATTTACCAAAACCTATTGGACCGATCTTGCCAGTAGATTCTTAAATACATTTTGGGGGAAAATTTATTGTAAGGTAGTTTATGAAATGTTTTTGTTGTGAAGTTTAGTTTTTTTAAAGTAATGTAATATTTTCTTTGCGCCCTCTTTCATCGCGGTCTGTTCCCCAAGGTGTAAGTACACTCCCCAAAACTGTTACGGTCAGCAGGACTAGAAGAATGTCGAGCAAAGAGCGCGGCTCAGCAGCCCATAAACCTCCGCAGCTACGTGTCGCCGCTCAGCACGTATCTCACGGCTGCTGAAGGAAATGCTGTATTTATTTGTTCGAAGCTCGTAAGTTTGGTCCAATTAGTCTCTATTCAATAAAAACAGTCGGCCTTGGGACCGTGACATGTGGAATTATGGAATATTGCCGGTGCACTTAAATTATCAATTGGAAACATTTTAGTATATTGTATCAGGTTTTGACCTTTTCGCCATTGAACCTACTTAATGTAATATTAAAAGGAAATAATAGTGAAAAACCATTACACAACTTTCACACGTTCAATTGTTTTCCAAAAAAATCTGATTTGGAAGCTTTCGACAAACAAAATGGATTATCAGTTTAATTTATCAAAATCGGTTTAACATTTCGCTTGTATTTTGATTTTCCAAAATGAAGTTCCAAGAGCTTCATTACCGAACTGTTTATAACAAATTAAAAAAAAAACTGTTCAGTGATCAGTTAACATTTATCGTGTTCATATTTCCTTTATTTCAGATTTGCTGCACTAATTTGATTTACGAAACGTAAAATAAAATTATAAAGAAACTCATTACAAAAAACTTGTTTTTTCGCCAAATTTCTTATTATTTCACAGAAATCCTTTCATTATTGTAATGTAACTATTATTCGTCATTATTTGTGCATCCTAAATGTGGAAAATTACATGACGTTTCGAGGGTGCGTATAAACGGTTGTCCTTTGGAGGTCGTCAATATAGAGAAGAGGTTTTGGTTACTCGTCTGTTTTCGCATTGGTCACGCCTTGCTAATGCATAGATGGACGCTAGGATCCACCCTAATGCGAGTTATGATGAGAAACTATGATATATCACAGTAAGACATACATTGCGATGTATGTGATGGTCTCCAAAATGTGCGGTATGAAGGCCTAGATTGGGTAACTGTTTACAGATGACGTTAGAAGTCTGCTCCATTGACCAGACTTAATATTTCCTCATCGTCTGGATTTTTAATAAAATTTAATAATATAATATTATTGTAGACCATAATATTATTGTACAGCCATTTTCCATCCCTAATTAAATAGCTTCTATAGGCTATACGTTGTTTTTGACACTGTTAACTAGTTTTAGGTAAATGTTGAAGCGAAAATTTTAAAGTTAGTTTTGGCGGGAGGAGTGAATAGTAAAAACGTCTGCCGAACGGAAGAATGTAACGGGAAAACGGAACGAACGAGCAAACGAATTTCGTCTCTTTATTTCTGTCTTTTTTCCTTCTCCTTTTCGATAACAGTACACGCGTATTATATGAAAACATTGTGTTGCTTTGGTTTCACGTATTTTTCCTTAATTGAAGAACACGTGCACGTTGTAACCGTTTATAATATATTCGAAATCAATATAAACTGTTGTAATAATTGTTCTTTAAATTGCTATTTTTTAACAACATAACCTGAAAGTTATTATAGACTATCAGCTGTTCAATGAAATCAGCTGATCATTACGAATTAATATAAAAACTGATCATTTACCATAACTACAGTAAATAATATCTAAGCTAGGTTCACGTATTTATTAATTTAAATAAAACAAGATATTTGTAAACATATCTTCAAACATTAATTCAGCAAAGGTGTCGTTAACAAAAACTTGTCTTCTGTCGGTATTTCGCCGAGTTCCACACGTGTGCTTTATAGTTATTCTATTTTGTTTTATTTATTTATTATTATTATTATTATTATTATTATTATTATTATTACTATTATTATTATTGTTGTTATCTTCTATTTTCAATGATAGTTTTAAAATAATGTTATTGTTCGAACCACGGGGATGATAACTTTTACGGTTTTCGCAAAAAAAAAATGAACTCTCGTTATTACCACTAACTTAAAACATGAACAACATAAGTGTAAATTTTAAAACAAGTGTCAGTACTCGGCATACAGACATTATGGCGGCATCCATTTACAAAATTATAATTAAAATAATTACTCCTTCATTAAGTAGTAATTTTAAAAAGAAAATATTGTAGGCGAAACTTCTCCTTACGGTAAACTTCACTGTACCGACTGAATCTATTTAATTCGAGCTGTTTATGAAATACCTGCCGCGGTTACCATGGCGACCAGAGAAATGTCTGGGCTCTCTATGGGCTTCCCGCTACTCCCATAACGCAGTCCCTGTTTCCCGTGGAAGTGTCAATTAAAAATCAAAATCGGTCATCCGAATCATCAATCACCGGAACATTACCAGGCATGAATTAGTTCGGATATTCGATGCTGTACTCTCTCTCTCTCTCTCTCTCTCTCTCTCTCTCTCTCTCTCTCTCTCTCTCTCTCTCTCTCTCTCTCTCTCTCTCTCTCTCTCTCTCTCTCTCTCTCTCTCTCTCTCTCTCTCTCTCTCTCTCTCTCTCTCTCTCTCTCTCTCTCTCTCTCTCTCTCTCTCTCTCTCTCTCTCTCTCTCTCTCTCTCTCTCTCTCTCTCTCTCTCTCTCTCTCTCTCTCTCTCTCTCTCTCTCTCTCTCTCTCTCTCTCTCTCTCTCTCTCTCTCTCTCTCTCTCTCTCTCTCTCTCTCTCTCTCTCTCTCTCTCTCTCTCTCTCTCTCTCTCTCTCTCTCTCTCTCTCTCTCTCTCTCTCTCTCTCTCTCTCTCTCTCTCTCTCTCTCTCTCTCTCTCTCTCTCTCTCTCTCTCTCTCTCTCTCTCTCTCTCTCTCTCTCTCTCTCTCTCTCTCTCTCTCTCTCTCTCTCTCTCTCTCTCTCTCTCTCTCTCTCTCTCTCTCTCTCTCTCTCTCTCTCTCTCTCTCTCTCTCTCTCTCTCTCTCTCTCTCTCTCTCTCTCTCTCTCTCTCTCTCTCTCTCTCTCTCTCTCTCTCTCTCTCTCTCTCTCTCTCTCTCTCTCTCTCTCTCTCTCTCTCTCTCTCTCTCTCTCTCTCTCTCTCTCTCTCTCTCTCTCTCTCTCTCTCTCTCTCTCTCTCTCTCTCTCTCTCTCTCTCTCTCTCTCTCTCTCTCTCTCTCTCTCTCTCTCTCTCTCTCTCTCTCTCTCTCTCTCTCTCTCTCTCTCTCTCTCTCTCTCTCTCTATATATATATATATATATATATATATATATATATATATATATATATATATATATATATATAATAAAAATTATGGAATCAAAATCCAGTTAATTTCAAATCTTAAAAATACATTTTATCTCATTTTAAAAAATAATAATTTCACTATCTTGTATTTAGCGTTTAAATTTAGCATTTCAAATTTTCAAATTTAATCGAATATACGGACATACGCCTGATTGCGGTTAGGGCATAGTTTCGTATATTTAATGCAATTTGAAAAATTTACTTGATATTATACGCATATTATAATGGTAAAATCATATTTTAGTAAAGTATAAGAGAAATATTATAGTTGGAAGTATGATTCCATCGCGTCAGCGAGACATATGCGTGCCATGATTGTTCATTTTTAATTTGTGCCGCGTTTATACTTCGCACAAAAAATAAAGTCAACAGATTCAGTCAAGTAGGCGCCAGTTTGGTTTAGGTTCTATTGAATTACAACTGATGTTCAAATCCTTTTTGTAAAAAATTATGGAAATTATCTAGAATTTTAATTGGAAAGAAGAAATAGATTTATGATGATTACTTTATTTATTAATAAATATTTCGAAATATTTCTAAGCAGCATCAATTTATATACACTTGTGCTTAGATACTGAAACTGTCTTGCAATTTTTTCCCAACTCGCCGTTTGGACGCTATAGTTATGCAGACAGTTAAGTAGGCTAAACATCTGCCGGTGAGACGATGCTCGATGACGGAGCGCCGTCACGTTCCCGCGTGATTCTCGCAACAACGGGATTCGGAATTGTTCAACGGATTCGATTACCCGCGCTGCGCACTCAATCAATGATTGTGCAACGCGAGTATTACAGCCGACGTCCTCGTCCTGGTATATGCAGGACCTGTGTTGGTTGACAGACATTGTTTATCCTGATAGGTGCAGGACCTGTGTTGGTTGACAGATATTGTTTATCCTGATAGGTGCAGGACCTGTGTTGGTTGACAGACATTGTTTATCCTGATAGGTGCAGGACCTGTGTTGGTTGACAGACATTGTTTATCCTGATAGGTGCAGGACCTGTGTTGGTTGACAGACATTGTTTATACTAATAGGTGCTGGATGTATGTTCGTTGACATTGTTTATCTTGATAGGTGCAGGACCTGTGTTGGTTGACAGACATTGTTTATTCTGACAGGTGCAGTATTTGTGTTGGTTGACAGACATTGTTTATCCTGATAGGTGCAGGACCTGTGTTGGTTGACAGACATTGTTTATTCTGACAGGTGCAGTATTTGTGTTGGTTGACAGATATTGTTTATCCTGATAGGTGCAGTATTTGTGTTGGTTGACAGACTTTGTTTATCAGATACTTTCAGGACCTGTGTTAGTTGACAGACATTGTTTATCCTGATAGGTGCTTTACCTGAGTTGGTTGACTGACATTGTTTATCCTGATATGTGCAGGATCTGTGTTGGTTGACAGACATTGTTTATTCTGATATGTGCAGGACCTGTGTTGGTTGACAGACATTGTTTATTCTGACAGGTGCAGTATTTGTGTTGGTTGACAGACATTGTTTATCCTGATAGGTGCAGGATCTGTGTTGGTTGACAGACTTTGTTTATCAGATAAGTGCAGGACCTGTGTTGGTTGACAGACATTGTTTATCCTGATAGGTGCAGGACCTGTGTTGGTTGACAGACTTTGTTTATCCTGATAGGTGCAGTATTTGTGTTGGTTGACAGACATTGTTTATACTGATAGGTGCAGGACCTGTGTTGGTTGACAGACATTGTTTATCCTGATAGGTGCAGTATTTGTGTTGGTTGACACACATTGTTTATCCTGATAGGTGCAGGATTCCGTGTCACTTAACAGGCTAAGTTTATTCTGGTAGATGCAAGGTTCTGTGTTGGTTGACATGTTTGTTTATCCTGGTAGGTGCAGTATTTGTGTTGGTTGACAGACATTGTTTATCCTGATAGGTGCAGGACCTGTGTTGGTTGACAGACTTTGTTTATCCTGATAGGTGCAGTATTTGTGTTGGTTGACAGACATTGTATATCCTGATAGGTGCAGGACCTGTGTTGGTTGACAGACTTTGTTTATCCTGATAGGTGCAGTATTTGTGTTGGTTGACAGACATTGTTTATCCTGATAGGTGCAGGACCTGTGTTGGTTGACAGACATTGTTTATCCTGATAGGTGCAGGATTCCGTGTCACTTAACAGGCTAAGTTTATTCTGGTAGATGCAAGGTTCTGTGTTGGTTGACATGTTTGTTTATCCTGGTATGTGCAGGTTTCTGTTTTGGTAAACAGGTTTTGTTTATACCGATAGGTGCAGAGATCGGTGTTGTTTTTGCAGAGATACAGGATTTTGTTAACTTGCTAGATACAGGAATCTGCGCTGGTTGACATGCTTTGTTTATCTTGGTAAATGCAAGGATTTGTGTTGGTTGACATTCTGTGTATATCTCGGAGAAACATTTAAAGGATACAAGTAATTCGAATACTCTCTTCTATTGGTTAATAATACGTTTCAAAGTGGCGCAACATGATGTAGTAGCGTATGCTTCCTGACGTACACTGGTCGATGTTTCAGTGATGTGATCACCATCACTAGTGTGGCTAATCTAGCTGCTGTTAGCCACACAGTTTGTAGTGAAATCAAATATTTTCGTTGCAGTGTAATTTAGTTTTTTTTACGATTTAGGCCTAATAGTCCAAAATGACAGAAAATGGTTCTAAACTGTAGACAGGAAAGAGTGACAGAAGTGATACAGATGTTCAGAACTGGTTCAACAGATTTTGCTCAAATTATAATCATACGTGGTATTAACACATGGGTCAATGCAAGTAAGACTATTAGGTTAGAAAAAATCTCGTTAAAAGAATGTTGATTTTTTATTTATATTATGAAAAAACTACTTGTTCAGTGGTAATTAAATTTTGATATATGAGGATTCATAACTCAACCAGTATTCAATGTTGCAAGCCTGTTTGGAATAAAAGGAAGTTGAAGTAAGCTAGTATCAGTGTTAGGAAAAATCAAAATAAACCGCTCAAACTAGAGTAGACACTGACCCCTAAACCGATTCCCAGTGGCTTGCATCGTTCACATTACTCATACAGCCACCATGTATATAGGTTTGCGATACAGATGCGTGCGAGTTATTTGAACACAGTCACACACGGAACACTGTACAACACGATATCGACTTAACACCGAAGGCGTGGATTTACTGCTGTAACAATTTATGTTTAATGGCGATATAATTAAGGGCAGAGAAAAGTGAAAGTCGCCTGCATGATTGTGCAGTGTTCAACCGGCGGTCAGATTTCTGCCGAACGGAAATGAAACTGAAACTAGTTTCATGTCATTATCTTTTTGAAGGTTAAAAGTACTGCAGCAATTCTGCCTTGACATCTTAAATTTTGTAAAATTGCCTACTTTTTTCATTTATACGTTTTTATATTTTTAAAAGTAGGTTTCGTCAATTTTTCTCCTGACAGTGTTGTAAAACACAAATACAGAAATATAATTCTATTATTTCAAAACACTACGCGGTAGTCTTCAGTTAAAAATAAGAAAATGCTCGAACAAATCAAATTTAAAAAATAATAAAACCACAAAGTGTGGCGTTAGCAAAACTAGATACTTGACTCTGGTTTAAGCGATAACATTAGTGTTATTATTTTAGAAAATTATCTCGCTATTTTGGTCCGATTCAAATTTGGCACAAAAGTTATCGATTTTGTAATAGCTTGTAGAAGTAAGGTACCTAAGAAAATCCGTTCAGCCGTTTCAAAATAACGATTCATAACTTTTTTTATTTAAAAAAGATCTTATTTATACATTTTTATAAACGGCGTTGAAATCTGCACAAACCTAGAATTTTAAATTATCGAATTCCACTAAAAATACAATAATAAAAAAAAATCTGACGGCGGTCTTGAGATCACTGTCAATGTATTTTGAAAATGTTAAATGCTGATTTATGCAGATTTAATCTCTGATTAGGATGTTGAAATTATATTTTCAAATGAAAGTTGTACAGTAAAAATTATTGTGATAATTCTTTTATGAAATTGAATTTCACGTCAGCGTGACAAGCGCGAACAGCAATTATTTATTTTGTTATTGCCCGTATTTAGAACTATGTTCCTGTCCCAGTGTTGAAATCGCCGCGCGATTACGTTCCTAACCCAGAGTTAAAATCTTCCAACATTTTACAATTAGTCCATGTAATTACGCGGCTACCGGTTCTTGTTAAATGCGCACGAACCGGCCGGGTTATCAAATTGCGTGAAAAAAAGTCCAGGAACAAACAATAGAATGAGCCAGCTACTAGTTTCCGCCATTATACGGTCGAATCATTACATTGAAAAGTGGGTAAGTATCGAGATATGGATCGGCATTTTTTAATTAATATATCGTTAAATTGGCAACCGCCGCGGACACGCCTCTCTCAGTAGCAACGACTGGCTATGCACGAATTAGTATATCCTCCCGTTCAAATTAGGCGGTCGTCCTTCCAAGGTGTTAATCACCATTAGACATATACACCGGAAGTATTAGCAGCTACGTTATATAGATTTAAAATTAATTTTAAAGATGGCTTACAGTGATTAGTGATTTATGGATTTCTCCTTAGATGTTATTTATCGTCAATACCAGTTTTCTCCTTTTTTAATCGAACCTTCTGATGTACGTTTGCGGTTTTTTCTTGAAAGTTTTAATAAGGTTAAATCGTATTCTATGTTTTTTTTATTATAGGTATTTTATTTGCTTTAGTATGTAAATATTTGTGTTTTAATTATAAATAATTTTTGAATTAATAATTTATTTTAAATAGTTGGGTAATTAATATCAGGGAAGCGCTCTTTATTGGTAGGTTATAAACGGACTGTCATCCAAGTCAGTTATTCCTTTCTCAAACTGAACGTTATTAAATGGACTATTACTGCCCTCGAAAAGAGATAATTATTTTTATTTATAATATTTTTGATTACTTTAAGGTAACGTAAATTTGGTTTAATGTACCTATAATTCGTTTTCATTGTTTATTTGTACGTAGGAAAATTTGCTGTTAAGCTTAAAACATTAAGTTTAGTATGAAGACATAAATACGTTAACCCTAGAAGCTTTAAAATAATAAATGTTTTCTTGTAATTGCTGGTCTGTTTTATAAATATTAGTCTACACTTTTACAGTACTACACTTTTTAATGTTTATTAGTCTAATGATCAAACGTAATTGAAATTATATAAAACAAAGTTTTAAAACTTTAATGCCTGAAAATGTATTAAAAGTTGTATGCATGCTATTATATACTGCCATAATACAACATACTCGTAGAGTTTAACAAGTCATTCACTGAATCTAGATATATTCATTTTAAATAAGTGAATAAAAGTGTACATCTTACAAAATACAGAAGACTTGAACGCTCGATAAGAACGTATTCAACATCACACAATCGTTAAGAATAATTGGCGAGAATGGTCTAATTCGATATACTAAAAATACTTTTAAGCGTTAATGCCTGAATCTTAAAGTATTATAAGTTTATTATGCAGTTGTATACTTTAACAAATAACATATACGGAGACTTTATCAAATCAGTTACGGTATCTAATTAATTTGTTTAAATACAGGAATATAAGGTATTCTAAATGCAGGAGACATGAACGCTCGGTAAGAACGTAATCCACATGACGTAACCACGGAGAAAATCTAAGACAATATTGTATGTACCGACCGCGTAATGTTTTCAGGCTGTCGTGTTATTCCTGCAATGAAGTTGTCATTCATTGTCATGCATGATTATTTAAATGACCATTACATCACGAAGTGATCTATATTGCCTTTGCTTGTAATAAATGTCACTTCGTATAAATTACATCCTTTTAGCGTTACACATAACACGGAGGCCTAAGGAATGCTTAATAACTTGTTTATTATGTTCCTGTATTACTTTATCAGGAATAAGTAATTTTATGTGTAGGTTATGTAAATACTGATAAATCTTTACTTTGTTCCAGGTATGCTCGTTATTTTCTATTCAGACTGAAATGAAGTTTACTTGGTAAGTTTACTTTTAAAATGCGCTAAATGTAATTATTAGTAAAGACATACAATTAATAAAGTCTCTTTTTGTAACAGAGATGGATATATAGCCTACCTATGTATCCAAATAGCATATACTCACTTATTCATCACAGATTTTTAAAAAACATAAATTTTAAGAAAAAGCAAACTGTATATTTATTAATTTTTAAAAGACTTATAGAAGTGACTACCATAAACTAAAAATTTTACATTTTTTATACGCCTAAATCTTACAGTGTTTAGACTCCTTTAATGCTTTTGAAATTATAAAAAGAAGTGTAAACACCGTTCTGTTAAAGGAGATAATTGCAACTACATAAATATAAAATTTTCATTAATTTTGTAATTTAAAATTGCTTTAAAAATTAATTAATTAAATGTATGTGTGTGTGTGTGTGTGTGTGCGCGCGCGCGCGCATGACAATTTTGCAGAAAACGTAAATTAGTACAGTTCTATAGACTAACACTTTAAATATATATATTTTTTAAATTTTATAAGGGTGGGTTAATAGGGCCATTTTAAGCCCAATAAATCATTAGAACAGTCCTGGTCTTTGTTATCTTTTAAATTTAAAAAGACCAGCTTTAAATTAAATAGGGGTGGGGTTACTTTAAAGTGAAACTTACTAACGATCTCCCCAATCCTGAGGATGCGGTACTGTTGTACCTTCTTGACTATTGTGCAACCGTTTTTAAATTTCACTAATATTCGGACAACTCCCCAGCTTTTCTTCGTTTCCCATTTCCTTGTACTTCTCTTAAAGATCATCTTCTGAAAATTTTGTAAAACCACGGCATCAACGTCTTCAGGGTCCAGGTACTTAAGACGTTTTAAACTTGTTAAAAGTTCTGTAAATATCTTTCATCGTGGTAATTATATAAAATTAAACGGAAACTATGGTATTTTATTTTTCGTTTTTTTCCACACGTTAAAGTAAATTTAATCGTCCAGAAAGTACGCGTAGAAGCAGTGTAGTTTTCTTGCTGCGCCACATAAATAAGGGCTGCAACCGTTTATCCTGTCGAATACCACGGCAGACTAAAACTTACAAATATCTCAGGTTGCGGAAATATCGCGATTTCACTCGTGATCCCGCCTTAACGGAACAGTGAAACATCACGTTTATGTAAAACCGTGTAACATTTTGAACGGTTGCAGAAGTTAAATCATTTTGAGGAAGCTCTCCGACAATAACTTTGTAGCCGTGTTTTATTTGTCAGCGTGATTGAAATATACGCCATTGAACGGTAGACATGTGACGTTCAGACATGAACGGTCAAGTGCATACAGTGTACTGTTAGACTGTCTGTACAGTATATCTGTGTAATTACACTGGACCACATTGAACCACGTTGTGCGGAAGAAGCGCGCCAGTAATATATGTCTTGGAATTTTATTTTTTTAAATTGCACCCGATCGCTTTTCATAGCGAGCGTTAAAGTCTCCTGTTACAAGTAAAACTCACTGAATTAAAATTTACCGCATTTTTATGATATTGGACTCCGTAGTGAAACACTAAAAATATAATACGTATGAAATGAAAATCTTCAATTTTCTTGCCTTTTAGTAAACTGTCAATTTTAATTAGGATATGTGTGTGGAATGTATGTAAGAAATGTGTGAACTTTATATGCGAATTTCCACTGGATGGCACATCAGGGACGGCCCTGAAGATGTTGAATACTCTGATATAAATAATATTTTGTTTCATCGTATTCGTTGATTTATCCAGTTTCTTGTTAAAGGGTTAGAATGATACAAAGTTTTTAATCTTCTATAAGATTTTATAGAAACCCTTCTGAAAGTTTTAATCTTTGCACATTTTACTTTAGACGGTTACATTAAGGAAAATTGTTGTCAAAACAATACAACAGAAAAATAATTGGGAAATAGAACTAATCCAGAGGTTAACACAATAAAAAAACCTAATGTATAGACATATGGACTAATGCGATAAAGTTTTATAAATCGAGGATCTTTACTCATTTCAAAAGCCTAATGTAAACATCAGTAATGACCGTCCATTGCGGAAAATTATCGTAAAAATTTCTCACCCCTGCTTGATGATTACACAGGAATAACCAGTACATTAACAATGCATTGTACGAGTATTTGTCCGGGTGTAAAAGAGGGGTAATCACAACTCCCCTGTGAACGAGAAAAGCCAACGGAAATATAGGCTACACAGCCCGGCCTTGAAACTATTTCCACCGCGACTGCGAGGCCAATTAAACGCAGCTTTTTACAACCATCGCCAGATCCCATCAGGGCTTTATTGAACCCAACCCGTGTTTTATTATTTTAAAATTTTTTCTCCGCCAACATAAAGCACTATCGCGGTTTTACCACGCGGCGACTCGTCGCGCTGCCATCAATCCCCCGCGACTACACTGGAATGTCGCCCTGGTCCCGGCGTTCATGTTTCCAGGTAATTGTTAGTGAATTATTATTAATTGAACGGATCACGATGCAGTCTCTCTGTTTTATCTTTCTCTGGAACTTCTATTTTTACTGTGGAAACGTCTCTATAAATTTCGCAATGATTTCCACGAAGCATTTGATTGGCTGGATTTGCTCGCATGATGTATCGATTCCGTGATCGGTACGAGAGTTGCTCTGCTTTCAATTTACGACCGTTTCGGTGTTTAGTTTTAGCGTGATCTACTGATAATTATAGTTTGTATTTTATTAATTAATAAAATAAAATTTTTGTATTTGTAAACATTAAGTTATCTTTGTCTCGAAAAATAACACATCTGCCAATTTCGTAAAGTTGTAAATGTTCTAGTTTGTAGTGTATTCGATGTAGCTATTTTGGGTACATTTTTTAAGATATTTTTAAAGCTAGTGTGCAGTTAAATCAATTTAAACTGTGACAGTAACATTTTTCAGTATTTAAAAAAATTATTTACGCCTTACAGTAATAACAGGTCTATTTATTTATAAGGCCTACTAATCTTATTTTTATCCTTGCGTTAAAATCTCTAAGCTTATAAGTTTATATTAAACTTTGATCGTCAATTACAGTGTCCGTTATAGTCGAGTAACGTTTTTTCTTCAGTAGTAAAATCTGGTTTATCTGTTTGAATTTCTTTTCTTGCATAAACGTTTCCAGTTTAATTGAAATTCTTGTGTTCATACTTTAAACCTACATAATTAAAGTTGTGGATTTTATGGGCATTATAATCTCCTTAGAAACGGAGCGTTTTATATACAGATTGTTGTTTTTCCATTTCATAAAGTATTTTTTCCGAAAGAACCTTTTCTTCAAACCAGTAAAAATAGTTTATACAGTAAATTTAAAACTTTCTTCAGTCTAACGTAATCAATGCTTCAATTAACAAATTTTATTGTTTATTATTTCAATTAAAACTAATTATCAGGGTAAAAGAACTCGGTAGTTTTTTTTTCTCAGATCAGAAACGGCGTTTTTATTTGCGCCTATATTTATATAATTTGTCAGCTTTCAGTCTGGCAGACAAATAATACAGTAATATAGAAATAAAACAAGAACCAGATCGGCAGGACGGGTGGAGAAGAGCAAGGATGCTGGATCTCGAGTTAATTACTCTGAGGCGTACCACTGCCGCCAATCCTTTCGATATACGACTTTCAATTTTGGTGTGAAAGTCCTTAAAGAATTTTTGTTTGTGAAATTCACTTAGCTTCTTACTTGTTAGGATTTTTGAATAATTGTTAAGCTGATTTTGTTTTTGTATCAAGCTGAAGCAGTTCCATTCCAAACAGCATTTTTTGTTCGTTATCCGTATCCTATGCTTAATAAATTGTTTCTAATCCAAATTGAAATTCTAATCCAAATGCGTTTGCATTTGATATGCTATCAATTCGTTCTCGTCTACAATCTACAAATAAATATTAATGTAGACTAGTAAAGTCTACTTTAAAATATTTGTTTACTATTATACATGGTTTGTGTGAGTACTTTCCAGTTTACAGCCTGCCAAAAATGTGCGAACTTCAATTTCCACTTGATTACACTAATACTTTTGTGATGTTTCACCTTTTGACGTAGTCTAATTAAAATGTATGTATTATTCACAGTAGTGTATGTACTTTCTGTATTCAAAAACATTTTGTTTTCCGACTTAATATTTTGTGCAACGTAGAGACGAATCAACAATAAAATTTGAAAAACCGTAACTATTGGGCGTTAAGCAAGCATCCTGTTTCGAACAATGTCGTATACATAAAATTTAGGCAACTCACGGAATGAACGTTATCAAATTGTGTTCCTTATTGGTGTTTAGTTTGTGTCCCAGTAAGATATAAAATTTAGCGCATTTTGTATCAAATTAAATTTCTGTTTTAGAAGAACGTATTTGTAAGTTGTCTTGAGCGGATTTTGAAAGTCTAAGATTTGAAAAATGTATGACGACTGTCAAACATCATAAGTACATAAACTAAAATTGTATTTCGTTATTAACCAATGCACGCATGCGCCTCGACAACGTGAGTGTTTTATTTTCCACATCGTGTGAAGCGAGCATTATTCATTGATCGAAGAACTCTCGCCTTGAAATACGTGTCGGAAATGTAAATAAGGTAACCCGTAAACTTTTATCTGGAGACAGAAGTATAGACAACAAAATAATACTTACTCGATGAGGTAAATGTATTGAAAATATTTCAAGTTAAAAACCAGTTGGCCTGTAAAGGTTTTGTTTACGTTCACATCGTACTTAGCATTGCAATGTTATGTGACAAAGATAGTTAAATACTGTAGACATTTTAAATATAACTAAAAAATCTTTCGCGATTAATTGTTTTTTTACACATAGTTTGTTAGCTGTTTAGCACATTACATTAAACGTACATTTGAAAAATCTTGAAATTAAATAACTTTTAATAATAGAGTGATGCAAGTGAGTCACATTTTGTTGAATTAAAATTTGAAATTAATGAAAGACATATAATTTATTAATTCACGACAAATACATGCAGTTGTGTTAATGTAAGCTGATATAAATTTATATTTTACGATGGTCTAAGTTTAAAACATTTTTATAGTTTTCTATAAGAACTACACGATCCTAATCCCTTAATATTTGGTTGTCCGTAGGAGTCGAGCTGTCGACAATTATAGAATTAACCTTATCTTTCGATCAATCGAAACGTAGAAGGAACCAACGGCAGTGACGGCTTGTTGAGGATTCCGCCTCCACAGTAAATTCACATCCATAACAACGCATAGAGAAAATATTATTTTCATTTTTTTTCTAGTTTAGAGTTAGTTTTTAGAAGGACTTGGTTGAAAAGGTGTGGCAGGGCTTTGTCATTTTTAAAAGATATGTTCTTAATCCCCAACTTTTGACAGGTTGACGGGCCCATTCAGTTGCTGGGGAGAACAAAGTAAGAGATTTGTCTTAAGTCCAACTGAAGAAGTGTTGGAAATACTTTATAAGAAAAGAGATTTTAACGCTTAGTATAAGAGTGAATGTCAAAAAATAAAGTAGGCGATTTTAAGGGATTTTGTTCGGGGGGAGATTATAAAGATTTGAGTGTTTTATAATAAAGTAGAAGTTGTAAAGGAAATCAATTTTGTTTTTAGTGGATTTATTTGTGATATTGTGTACAGTACTGATATATGTTTGGATACTAAAATGCGGTTTAATTTATTCTATGTGAAGTTTTTCGAAGAAATACAATAACTTGGTGTAGTAAGGTTGTCCAAAAACGAATAATTAAAAGATTAAAAACGTTGAATGAAGATTAAAGTTATTCAAATATGTTTCTATTTCAAAATTGAGTCGTTTGTCTTTAAGCACAGGTCTTTAGCTTATTAAGAAACTTTTAATAACAAGACGGCACAAATTTTAATATTATTTAAAATTACGTGTAAAGAACCACAAAACCGCTAACATTTTATAATTATTATTTAGAAAGAAATCCTTCAATTTATCGCGGTAGCTAATTGTCTTTTATTCAGAAAGTTACAAAAAAAAAAATGATCCAGTGACAAAATATGTCAAAAGTTTTTACTCAAGCTTATTGCAGATACATATCAATTTTCTGTAGGAGACAAAGTTTTCGAGAAGAGTGTACACGGTCGGTGTACGGCCACCCCCGCGGCCCCTCGCTGTCATGTCTGCAGGAGCACAGTAACTCACGCAGTCGGGGGTGCTTCTCACAGGGTGGACTGTGGACAATATCCTATAGTAGCTAATTTAAAACAACAAAATATGTCCACTATAAAATTTTATTATGAGAAACTTAAAAACAATCCTTTTTAAAAAATACACTTTACAAAAGCACATGTTCAGCCTTCTGTAAGTGTTGAGTTATTCGCTTGCATGAACGTTTAATGCAGAAGTTAATAGACAGAGGGACAAATATCTTCTTAATGTAATTGATAAAGTAAGATGTTATGAAGAGGTAGGATAACCTGAAAAAATTGTTAATTGTGTAGTTAACTTTAAAAGTTTATTAGCCTTTTGAAGTATCCTTGGGTTTCTAAAGATGATATTGTGATAATTATATAATTATTTATGAATTATGTTTTAGTAATATATAACTAATTAAACACATTTTTGTTTTGAGTTAGGAATTACTGTTTATAAATTTGGAAAATTACTATGTTCATAAATTTTTGTAAGTATAATTTGTGTTATTTCTAGTAAATAAAACTGTATTTTTAAAACTGGAAATTGCAGATTTGTAATGTATAAATTAGTATTACAAATTAGGAATCGGTTTTGATTAAAATTAGTGTCGATAGGATATAACATAAATAGAGATAATTTGTACCCATAAAAAAGTGAAGCTATATAAATTGGAAAACGTAAATGCCATAATGTAAGTTAGTGTATATAATTTAAATGTCATAAAAATTAATTTATTGCTATAAAGTAAAGTAGGTAATGTAAATTGGGATATTTTTAACTATAAAGGAAGTTAGGTTATATAAATTCGGAAACTTTAATGTCATAAAGAAAAGTAAATTAAATAATTTGGGAAACATTAATCCCATAACGTTGACTATATACATTCTGAAGCTTTAATTTCTTTAAGGTAGGTTATATAAGTTGTAAATATTAATGGCACAAAAAAAGTTAGGTTACATAAATGGGGAGACTTTCATGCTATTATGGTAGGTTATATGGATATTTTTTTCTATGGAGAAAGGTAGGTTATTATTAAATTGTGAAACTTTAATTCCATTTGTAAAGCAAGGTTATTAAATTGGGAGATTTTATGCTATTAAGGAAGGTACGAGGTGTGGCTATTAAATAACGAGACTAATGATGTAAAATATTTTTTTAAATGTATGCATATTTAGTCATTATCCCTCCTGTATCTCTACAACGAGTGGCTCGGTGGGCGATGTGGCTAAAGCACCGGTTATTCTGATGCGTCTCTGAACTGCGCACATTGAGGTTCTAGCCGCGGTTACCCGTCTTTATTATTGTAACTGGCATAAAGTATGCACGTTAAGCAAAAAAAAACCTACAGCGTTTTATGCGAATTTTCCGTTGATCGAAACAGTGCTGGAAGTCGTTTTTGTGAGCTTTTCCATGACACGTGCTGCTTTTCCTTTCACAGCTTCAACGGTCTGAAATTTTTTTTTCTTTTAATGCAGATTTAGAAGGATGCGTGTTAAACAATGCTTGAATCGTAACAAGAGTCCAGGGCTACTTATAGTATAAAACATATTTAGGCTGTTTTTACGTGGACGTATCATTTTAAATGGAAAAAATATATTGTTACAGAATAAGAGAATATTAGAATTAACTCAAATATTGAAGTTTTAAGTTATATAGAAACGATCACCGGTTGAAAGTTCAACAATCGTTAACCGTGTGTTGGCATTCCATAGCTTACACGACTGATCTTCTCAGTTTTTACAATAAACAAATTTCTGGTTAAAAAATCTTGCGCTAACAATAAACTAGGCAGGACTCTGGACGCAGGATAACAATGGCCGGGTGATTGAGCGGATCAGAATAGTAGATGCCGCTTGTGCCCGCAGAGAACCCGTTCTTCTACATTCCGGTCCGGCAGATTTTCACGGTTAGAAAAAAACACACATCGTGCAGGTCCATAGAAGTTAACACAAATACGTCAAACTATTGCATCATTGCCGGCGATTTGGGGATATTGTTTTCGAATAATTAATAGTTGTTCGGTAGCAAGCTTTTATTGAAGTGCTTTATTAGTATTTCATTCGTTTGATATTCGTGTCTCTTTATTTTGTTACCAGGTACGTGCTTTGTTGGTTATAAGTGGTAGTGTATCAATTACGAACATTTAGTGACAAAGCAAATTAGTGACTGCAAAGCAATGAAAACGATTATGTAGCTAAACATAAAGTTGATAATAATAGCCTTATTATCAATCAATGGTAATCTTACAGTCAGTGCTTACACAATCACTTGTTTGATCTTGTAACGCGTTTTGCGACATCCTTAAACATTGTGAGAGTTTGTTTATCAATTCTGTCGTTCTTTTCTTAATTTATGTGTTTGTACTGACGTAAATTATTTCGTACTATAGGCTAATAATAATAATAATAATCTGTTTTGCTAATTTACTCTTTACACTTCATGTTTCGATATAACGTTTCGTCGCAATGGTACAACCAATCCCATTTAGAGTTTTAAAATGGCGATATAAAATATTAAGTTCACTATAAATGGACGTTTTAAAATTGTTATTACTACGCATCGCTAATTTTAGGCACTAACTTTCAAATCGAGAACAGCAAATTTGCAGCAGTGGTTTAGTACTGGAAGTATATAAAATAATTATGGTTGTGGTTTTCAGCATAGAATTGTGTTTTTTACAAGGACGGTAAATAAGACATCAGCTGATTTCAACGTAAATGCATCAGCTGTTTAATCACCGCATCAGCTTCCTTATTGTCGAATCACCGTTCACCCATTGTACTCCGGACTAAAACTTTGCGTATAAAATCGCTGTACTGCCGGACTTGGGTTCATTGCAATTACTATATTATCTTTAGGCACGGACTCTATTTAGCAAAGTGCTCATATTTATCTTAAAGGCTACACTTCTGCTCGGCATTCAAGTCCCCGTATAGTTTAAATTTGTAATCCACGAAATCCTGGATGTTTTCGCGCATGGCTTTGAAAGATTTTTCATACTTTAATACCGTACTGTAATTTTAATGTCCGTGTTTGATAAATAAATTTTAAAATATAAAAAATATACAGATAACTTCTAACTAGAATATTTTAAAGAGCCTTTATAAATCAATCAATAATGAGTGAAAATCACATATCGGATGACTACGGGCATTGTTCATAACTACCATTGTCTAGTAGTACGTAACAATATTGTACAAAAATGTTACACAAACTTTTTTACGAACGTTTGTACAAAATTTGATAAAAACCTGAAGAACCGATTTTGAGAAATTTTGAGAAATAGATTTCCCCGGATTTTTTTGGCGAGATCCGTTTCGTTTGGTTACTTAAGGATCAAATGTGTTCCAAATTGTTAAAGCCGATTAAAAAAATACTGATAAATAAGTACAGTGTTTCGACGGTAAATGTGAACTGTGTTCACGGACATATATTGTACTTGATATACAAAAACATCATCCACAGTCCAGGTTTCAGACACTAGTGAAATGACAGTATCACGCTCAGGAGAACGTGTGGCATTTTTCCAACTGCCGCTTAAAATTTTAGAAAAACGTTTCAAAAGACAAATATTTAGTAAAACGTTGCACGTTTAAACGAATAAAAATCGTATTTTCTTGCTTCAAAAATGTTCCAACCTTTAAAAGCTTACAAGTGACGTACCCAATAAACGACCATTTTTAAAAACGATAAGTGAAACACAATTTAAAACGATGTCTTCACTTGCCACGATAAAAAGCGTATCTTTATAGAAATCTTTGAAATGCTTAAATAAACATTTTAAAAATACAAAAATATTTTCGTTCCAAAAACCGCGAGCCTGATAACCGGTCCTCGGGCGGCCGACATACCACGACGCGGTAAGCACCGAACATGACCATAAAATGAAGTCATAGAGCGACCCGCTAATTAAATTAATTTATAATTATATCATTATAAAATATGTACAAGACGAGATTATAAATTAATGCCCCGAAAAAAAACGCCTCTGGAAGGCGCTTTTCGGGTACTAGTTAGTTTGTAAATTTATGAGGTAGCGTTGAAAAAAACGGGGATGCATTAAATAAATTTGTTCAGAGCCATGGGACCGGCATTCCAGTGGGTAAAAACACAAACATAAAACTGGAGGTAAAAATCAATAAAAACAAAAACCAGTTGTATACATTTACGGCTTCTAAATTCAGTTTAAGGCTGGTGATCGGTCGCTCACACAATCTGTGCACTGATCTTACTACTATAGTGTCATTATTTTACAACCCTTTACAAGGAGGCGTACAACGTACCTCCCACTTCGTTAATTAATGGTTTATACCTCTCTATTTTCATTATTTATATCACACCATTGCTTATCATTAATATTAATGTCTTCATTTTCGTATGTTTTACTTGCCTCACTAAGAGAAGTGTAAAAAATTATAAAAATATCGACTTTGAGATTGTGCCTAAAATTGTATTTTAATCTTGGATATCGCTGTGAATATAAAATAAGCAGGTTCTTTTACACCTGTGCGTATCACGGGATATTAAACTGTTTTACAGATATCGATGAATTATGTTTTTTTATTTCTTTTACTAAAGTCAAATACGGATATTGAAGTCTTTTTTAATTTTTTTTTACTTTGCTTAAACAATTTAATAATTTATTATAAAAAAACTTGCATGTCTGCCGTTTCTAAATCAGGGAACATTAATACCAATTTTACCCTTATTATACGAAATTATTTTGAATTTTTTCAAAACTACGTATAGTTGTAAATATATTAAACTCAAGGTTTTATTAACTTTACCTACGGCATTAGGGTTTGCAACTTCAGAGACTCGGAAGTCTGTCCGGTGTTTTGGCCACCTTGATTAAACACGCAGTGTTCTGCTTTTTTTAACCTATAAAATTACAGATTTTCATATCCCCCTTTGCCCTGAAGGATGTACGCTACAACTCTTATTTCATTTCATAACAATTGAAAGAACAAAAGTGACAATTTTAAATGTTTTAGAAACTTGTAAACAATTTTTTTTTTTAAGTAGTTGCCCCATTTCATCCTTTACATTTAATCAACAAGAATGGAATTGCTTTACGTTCGTCATGTAGTTTCTATGAAATGATCAAATGTCAAACCCTTTACCTCTGTAGAAACAAAGAACTACAGAGATAAGAAAATATAAGTGGATTTTTGTTTACGAACTAATTACGTCGTACATTATTTATTTTAAAATAGCAAACTAATATTTGAAAGAAATGTTTGCTTCCTTCAATCTTAGTTTTTATTAAAATCTAATTTATTATTTTCTAAATAAAAAAAAAATCTTTCTTAAAATCTGAACTTTATATTTCCTTGAATAATAAAAGACATTGCTTGCATCATTGTTTGTCATCATTTGTTTTGTCAGTCAAAATGTGGGCTACTTTAGCTTGATATCTAGAAAGAGAGAGAAAGAGAGAGAGAGGGGGCAATAGGAGAGGGGGTGGAGGAGAAGACAATGTATTATCTAACAGTTATTGTTGCGTCGGGTTTTATCTAACAGTTTACAGCTATAATTGCTGTTATTACGTTTCTATTGTTGTTTTATTCATTGCCTTTCTGTTATGCTTACCTTTGTTGTATTGAAATAGTTACTTATTAGGTTTACTGTTTGTTTACTGGTTTTATACTTTTTGGTCGAATTTCATTGGTTTTTCAGTAAAAAAATGTTAATTTAATTAATGTTTATATTTTTCCACTTTTTGCTGTGATCTAGCAGTTGTGCTGGAGAAAGTGTTATTAGGTCCTTGTTAAAGATTAAAATGAATTTGTATTTATTCAACAGATAGTGACTGGCTTTCTAAAGCTTTCAGTATTAAAATCTTTTCGATTGAGATGAAGTACATTTTACAGTTTTCAAGTTAAAACAAAATATCTATTAAATCTTATTAGTTTTAATATCATTTCAGTATAATTAAAGTATAGCTAACATTCCCCTACTTTAATGTCTTTGTAAAATTATTTGCTTTTAAAGTCTTTTTAATATAACCTATAAATCTTACTTTATTTTAAAGTATTAAATATTCTCTTAATTTATGGCAATACTTTAAAAGTTTTAACGTTAATTTAATGTTTACAGAATTGAAGTCTGTACGATTTAAATTTCTTTTAAAGTAATTTTTACGGTATTTTCAAGAACGTTGGTTGTCCAGTAGCCCACGTCGCGGTGGTAGATGCACATCGACAAGGATCCAATTACCAGTCCATCTCGCGGAATGCTAGGCTCCCACATCGTAACGGTCACCAGTCGTGTACTGCGGCATTCAAACTTCTGGTGATGGAAGTGAGGTTTCCCTTCATCGCCACTCTTAATCCGTTCAGAACTTTATCGAAGGAAATATATTTGCTAGTGAGAAGAGTTGGTTCGTGACGAGTTGTAATTGCGGCATTTCAACAATTTAACCTTTACCATTTGTGGAGACGACGGAAGAGGTGAATGGAATAGTAGTAAGGGTCATTGATTAAAGGTGGATAGGTTGTATTGAAATTTATAAACTGTAAATATAAGGTTAAATCTTGGAGGTATTGTATTCACTCCCGAAACAGAAGACATTCGAAGACAATTGCTCCTGTGTTTTTGCTTTCTCGCTACGCACCGAATACCGTTTTCTGGTTCCCGGGTCAAAAAAGAGTTGATCTGATGTCTGTTCATAACTAGGGACAATTTTTTAATTTTTCAAAATTATAATTACAAGCTTTTTTAGAAAAAGTAGGCTATAAACGGCAACTATTATCAGTTCCAAATGAGTGCGTCAAAACAAATCGGACATTTAAATTTAACAGACCATACCCAATACTCTTTGAACCTGTATTCTTGAGGCTGTACACTACATTATAATATTGTAAGCTTTAAAATGTATTTTTTAATGACTGATGTCTCAATATTTAGAGTATTTTTTCAATAACCGATTACTAATACTTCCAATAACTCTGTCCTTCATAAGCCTTGTAGATAGCCTGGAACAGTGTTAGATAAGATGGGGCAGTACGTGTCAGCAGCACGCTCCTTCTCTGTGTTTATCATATAGCCTGCTGCCAACATATATGGAATGAACTCTAGGCCTTCTTGTCAAAATCGGTCAATGTCGTCTCTAGCTTATGTTAAAACACTCACTCAAGCTGGAAAAAGATACATTCATGAAAATCAGAAGATTGCGTTTTCACGATTACAAAAACAGTATACAATTTTCCCTTGAGAGTGCAGCACAATGCAAGCATAGGTAACAAATAATTGTACCAAAACAGCTGATTGCTCAAAAAAACATTGTTGAAAGTAATATTTAAATTTTTACTGTATTCAAGATTTAATTACGGACCGAATCAGTTTTGAAAGTAGAATCGGTAAGCCAATCTACGCCAGTTCTAATATATGAATGTTATTAGATGAAATAGGCCTACCCTTGTAGTAAAATATAGCCTAATGTAGGTACGTAATGTAAAATCTGGTTACAGTAGGTTTCATTCGTAAATATTTTAATATGGTACAATGTTAGAATTCAGTCATTGTTTTATAGGTTATAGTTTTAAATAAGAAATTAGAACAAAGTATGGCCTATTGCATTAAATAACCCAAATATAACGAATGCCATTGCTTTAAGATAACTAAGAACTTCTTACTGTACATTGTTGTATACGTCATTCGGTTTTTCCCCTTTAACTGCGAAAGGTCGCGCGGGCCCTTTTTATATTTCCTAAAGTAGGACAGCACGAAATATAAAAGTATTTCACTAACATCTTGAAAACATTCCACGAGTAGACCGAACTGAAATGTTATTAGTTGTCAAAATCTAACCTGACCTCCTCGCTATTCAGTTTACTGCATGACTGTGCGCAGAGCGTATGTCCTGTCATAGAATGTACCGCTAAGGTAAAATTAATTTTACAAACGCATGTTTACAAATTTTGATCGTTCCCGCGAGGCGGGGCGGGGGGGAGCAGCCGCTTGATGGCGGCGGGGCACGCAATGGTCCGCAAATAAAATAAACCTAATCGAATACGACAAATAAAGCTTGCTTTATACCCCCGACGTACGTTACTGCCCTGTATTGTGGGAAACACGGGTCGTGATCCGAGCTGAACTTTGAGAAAATTGAATTTATAATTCGTGAGAACACGAGGCCCCCTCCATGCTTGTTTACACTGTTGGCTGCATTGTTTGGTCGGCTATTTTTTCGCAGGTTGATCGTTTTAAATACCCGCTTCGCTTGTAGAGGAACGGACATTTTCCTGACGTTAGCTGCCAGCCGAACAATTTTCTGCTTAGTGATTACTTATGGCTGGTTTTTACGTTCCGTACGTCAACGCCTTACTACTGTGTTGAAAGGTTAAGTTGAAAAATCATGAGTAGTAACACTAATTTGTTGAAGTACATCTTATGCCGCGTACAGAGGAAACTTTCAAGGTCCCGATGATAAGTTTTGCAAATAAATCAACTTTCGACGTAAATAGGTTTCAAGGATTTTGAAACTAGGAGATTTGCCAGTCATACGTTTTGGGCGTATGGTAATTTAAAACGGAAATAATTTGTTAAGCTTTCGAAGAATCCAATGATAGATAAATGTTGGTTGCATTTTAAAAATGGAAGAAGTTGGAAATAAAAATTAAGGAACCTTAAAACGAAAAATAAATTTTTACTTTTACCACGTAGAGGATTTTTACGCGTTTAAGTTGAGAAATAGTATTAAAGGAAAATTTCAATTTATGCCAGTTGACAACTGAAAATAATGACAAAATATTTTACCACTTGTCAGGACGATCCCTTCTGTTATTTGCATCGTCACTGTAGCTTACATGTTCGGACCGTTTCTGGTTACGCAAGGAACCCACCTCATATCACATGTTCAAACAGCCGCACTCGATTTATTTATAAACCATAAAATTTGCCCTACTTTGAACCGAACAGGCTCTATTCCACTCGCGCTAAATCCATATCATTCGGTAACACACTTCAGTACAACACTTACCGGTTACAGGCGAGATGCATTTGTTAAAGTTTATGTCAGCCAGTAATGTAAATTACCTATTTTAAACCTTTACCAGCGTTAAAATCTCTTATACAGTCAGTAAGCCAAGTACCTGGCGTATTTTAAACGCTTTTCAATGGGCGGTTCAGGATTAAACTGTTACCGTTCGCCTATTTAAGATAAATCCAAGCAGTAATGTCTTTTTATGTCGGTAAATATTGCCTTGTTTCCCCCACCCTACTCCTCCCGTCAACACCTCGTCATCCGACTACTGCGACATTGGCTTGCTATATCTGCTTTCCATTTCAAATAACATTTATCACCTGCCGTTTAATAAAATCGATTTTTAAAGAAACTTTAACGCTTGGTGAAGTTCGTTTGAAAAAATCCAATTTATGCTGTTGTGATTTACACGTGCATATGGTGAGATTGATCCTTCAGCATGGTCAGTACAGAACTTAAACAAGAATCTTATTGAAATATAAACTTAAATGCACATTAAAACATCATTTAATATAAATGAAAACAGTATTAATTCTTCGCTTGTTTAAAATAAGTTATGAATAATGTAATATCTACTAATCATCACGTCATTTACTATTCAAGAGATAGTTGCGTGCTGTGTTTATATGAATGTTGTTGTAATACTTTCAAATGTTAGTAATAGGCCTATAGCTCTCTACGACTTAAAGCTATATAGAACAGATAGATTTATTTGCTTAAAATTTGCTTTTATGGGTTATAATTTCAACTTAAAACATCTTCTAAGATACAATTCTATTAATCATCGGTATATTGGTATATATATATATATATATATATATATATACAAAATAAAACTTATTATTTAATGTTACTACTTCTGAAAATTAGACAAACTCACTCTGGTTAAAAATATATCTTTCATTGTGAATAATATTTCTGTTAAACTTTACAACTGCAAGATATAACTAACTGTGCTCTATAATTCTTAAAATGTTTATGAAACTAAGGCTAACACAACTTCAAACTACTTAAAAGACTGTAAATATTACTAAATCTGCTATTAAAATATAATCAGTATCTGAAGAAAATAACCTGTTACGAAATAATGCTTCTATTAGTACATTTTAAATTTCTTTAGATCATTGTGATTGCCCCGATATTTTTTGCCCCAGTCGTATAAAACAATTTACCCAGTGTAAGGAGTATTACAAATTGTAGTATAACATAAGCAGTTGCGGCACGCAGCTGTCTCGCTGAGTTAATGGAAGCAGATTTTAAAAAGTATTTCTTATTTCCAACTTTATGTCAAATTCTGATTTCACCATAGTAATCGGCATTAAAATCTGCATATAATAGCAAATTGAAAAGACGAACGTGATCTTTGGCCATCGTTAAATCAAATTTATTAATTTAAACGGACTTTGAAAATTCAAAATGTTAATTTATGCTGTTCTCAACGCTGATTACGGTGGTAAAATCAGGTTTTCAAAAATATTCAAAACGAAAACGTTATGAATAATGATTTGAAATGGCCGCCATTTTAAAATTTTTGAGCGAACCACTTTATTAACAAAATTGTCCAAGGTATAAAAAAATCGATTTGTGTATCTCGTTTGATTAAATCGGTCTAAAAATTGCGAATGTGTGCGCGCGCGAATGTGTTCTAAGTAGCTCATTTTCCAATAGAAATTCTCAGATGAGTTGAGCAACTTTTATCCTTTAAACATTGAATTTAACATTTGCTAGAACCCTTAGTTCTAAATACACACTCAAATATTCCTTGTTCCGTGGCAGGTGTAGCCTGTTCTAACATCACGTAAAGGTCGCGTTCATATTCGCAGCAACATTACGTCGTTGTGAACAACCGAAGATTATAAAATATTGCTTTACAATTTGGAAATACAGTTTTCAAGTCTACATTTTAATTGCGAGTATAAATCAGTTCGAGGATTGTGCAATAAGAATCGTGGGTGGTAAGGCACTGCATTTTAATTGAAGTAAATAAATGTAGGCGCTATAAAAAGTAATGTTTATCATTTCATTTACAGTATATTTTATGGTGAGCCTACATGTACCGTTAATGGCTAATGATTAAATGTTTATCGTATTTCCATATTTATTAGCAGACTACCCTAAAGATCCCGATAAAAGTAAATTCTACGTAATTGTGGACCATTTTTAATTCTAACTTTTGTTGTATAATTAACATTTCCAAAAATTGTAGAAAATGTATTTTAATGTTCAAAGAGTTTATGTTTGTGGCGGTTGAATATGTGAAATAAATGTCATATTAACTCTTTCACTTTAAAATATCGTATTTTGTGTGCTGCCGTAATGTGACGAGCTTTCTATAAACATAATAAAAAAGATGTCAGTCGCATGACTGCTGACAGAAGTGACTACTTCTTATCACGGTTTATGGCTATGTATTTTACACCACAAAATAAAATTTATAATCGATTTTCAAAATCATGAGTACGTTCATTTCAGTTTAATATATTTCTAAATACAATATTATATGATTTTATGGTTTTTTGCCAAGACATAAATTTTTGCTACTCGACACTAGAATAGGCTGTAACTGACTATGGAAGAAGCACGGAGTCCCAAATGTATTCCTGCTACTCGTAATATCTGACCCTGTGTCTTATTAATTGCCATTGTAAATGCAGACTTCAATGGAAACTGCAATATTTTAATTTGGGAAGGCAGTTTGTTTAGAATTATAAGAGTGTTTCAATTAAAATTATTGCAAATATAAGCTTATAAACAATAATTTTATAATAAATAATAACAGGGATTCAGATTTTTAAAACGGGAATACATCTATGTCCATCTCAGGTACCTAAACCATGTTCATTTTAAATTTCATCTCTGTAGGTCCAGTAGTTAATGTGTGATTGAATAACAAACAAAAACACACATAAACTTTCAAATTTAAAATATTATATTTAGAAGTATAAAATATTATTAAAACGTCACTGTTGTAGCCTACAGTTAACACATATCACAAAACTGAATACTAAATAATTCAGTTGCACTGGGTAACTAGTATAATGGCATTTAAGTATTTATTATTCACACTTACCAATATATAATAACGTATAAAACGTCACTGTTACACAGTTAAACACTTGTCATAAAACTAAATACTAAGTAAAGTTGGACTGGGTAAGTAGTATAACGGCGTTTAAAATAATTTAAATATTTATTATTCACACCTACCAATATATAATAAACTTATAAAACGTCACTGTTACACAGTTAACACTTGTCATAAAACTAAATACTAAGTAAAGTTGGACTGGGTAAGTAGTATAATGGCGTTTAAAATAATTTAAATACTTATTATTCACACCTACCAATATATAATAAACTTATAAAACGTCACTGTTACACAGTTAACGCTTGACACTAAACTAAATAATTAAGTTGGACTGGGTAAGTAATATAATGGCGCGAACATACAAGTTTTCACTTCAAAAAAACATTTTAAATTATAAATGTATATAAGAGTATAAATGTATAAATGCCGTGATTCGTGACGGCAAACTGAATTTTTTCCCGTGCAAAACATACATCCATATCCCGCCATAAGAATTAGTATAGGCCTCTAAATATATGCTATATGTATAAGAGCATAATGCGTGGACGGCAAACTGATTTTTTTCCGTGCAAAACATACAGCCATACCCCGCCATAAAAAGTTTTCTCTTCAATAAGTAATACTTTCCGTCATATACTTTAAGCGTTGAAATCTTTATCAATATCCTTCAACAGTGTTGCATTAAAGTCTTTTTAAGTAGCAATACCATACTTCAAATAGAATGTTTATTGGTAAAGTATGCTACTGAATGTTTAAGTTAATAAGCCGTATGTTTGTGTAAAAGTAAAGGCTTTGGGCCGGTAAACCATTGTGCGAGGACCTGTAATTGTGAAGGAAATTGATAGGGATCAGAATTGCATGCAGCCGAGTCCGTCTGGGAACAAGTACGTTGCAACGCGTCATACGGTACAGTCCCACAGCAGTCCGGGAAACTTGAGGAATTCCTTCACCAAACAGTTGATATTTTTAACCGAAAGGTAGTTTTTTCATTTGTTGGTTTGGAGTTTTGTTTTATTGTCTGAAACGGCATAGCAGTGCGCACTTGCAACTGGAAGCGCAGAAAGCAGTCGGGAAAGGTATTTTTAATCCTAAGTGAGCGCAGCGAGTAGATATTGTGTTTTCTACGGTGTTAAAAATAGTAGAGTATAAACGTATCTACTTATACTTTTTAAATGAGCATTTTAAATGATTTTAAGATTAAATTTATATTTTATTAAATAACCTAGCCTTTCGAGTGCTAGATAAAATTATTTTTTTAATCTTAATTTATAATTAAGTTTTCATAAGTTTCTTTTCCGATTGTTTATTTCTAAAACCTTTATTGTTGTAACACCAGTAAACGATTTTTTGAAAGCACGTTCTTGTTAATTCAGCTTCAGCAACGTTATAACAAACAGTTCTGTTGTATAGGCTCAATAAATAAGCACCCGGACTCAACATGCGGTTTGAACATATTTCGTGAGTCAGTTGTTTTCAATTTGTTTACACGGCAGCGCACGGCTCGCTTCAGAAGTGGCGCGTACAAAGAGACAATATTAAAAAATAAAAACGGCCGAGCTTTGTCGTGGTGAAGAAGGAAGAGTACGAAATGACGGTCGTTGGATTTGATGGCATTGAAGGTGAGGAACTAGTTTCTCTTGTGCCCCACTGCTATGCCAGACCGGTACAGTCGGGTCCTCGGCCACTGGACCTCTTTCTTCATGGCAAAACAAAAGCAGATCCCCAGTACCAGCACTGATCCGAAGACCGAAATATTATACGTTTTGAAATTATTTTAAAAATAATTCAATATTTAAAATATTAGAGACAAATAGAATAATTTAACGAAAGGAATTCGCATTGATCGAACTGGTCTCATTTAAGTAGCAAAAACATTACGCCGTTTTCGAATACGCAGCTATTCCCGTAAAACTACCTGTTGTGCTCATAATAATCACGCGAATCACAATAAACGTTGATTTCCTTTCCGATTGTTTTTAATTCATTTAATTTCTTATTCAGTTCACTAAGCCATAAAATAAATTTTAATTTACTAAGTTTTAAACTTGATGCTTTTCTTCTTAGAAATAAATGGTTGAAATTCATTAATACACAGTTTTAATATTTATAAAAATCTATTGTTTAAACAGTCATAATTGTACTAAACAATTTATGTTAGAATTAGAATAGCATTTAAGTTTTACGTACTCTGTGTTTATTATTTAGTGATGTTAACGGTACTTTAATAGTAATAAAAAACTAAGTTTGTAATTTTTGTATTTCAGTGATTTTAACGCTGCAATATCATGCAAGTACAATTAATTAACGAGTTGCCATTTTACAGTGATTGAAATAATAGATTGGTTTCAAAAGTTACCTAAATTACTTTCTGTAAATTGACGTTACACTCCTGTGAAAAATGAGGTCGTGATTTTACATACTGATGTTGTTCGAAGAAACACTGACGGTCTAACTTTTGGAACGCGCAGTGGAGACTGGAAACAGGCTTTAAAAGCCGAATCCGTCCTGACTCGCCTCGGGCAGACCATAAAATACAAGTATAAAAGTTCACAAGGTAAATATTATTATTAACTATAAGTGATAAATTAAAATAATAATTTCCCTCATTTTAATCTCTATAATATTGTAATTACCATTAAACGTAACGCGCGCACTTTGCAAATTATTAGTCAATGTGTTACAGTAACGTGTAAAGGTTACGGCTGGATGGTTTCACTCGAGTGTTTGTAACTTACCGTAGCTCCGGAATCACGAGGTTCGATGGTTCTCGATAATTCCGGAGAAGGAATAGTCACAATTTTAAAAAGTCATTCATTTTTGTAGCTTAGGTATGTGGATCGGTTCTCACAGTAGTTTTCAAATTGTAGTATCAGCTAGAAAAGTATTTATACATCAGTGTTAATTAAATATAGTAGAGTCTCGACTGATCGCTATTCTCGGAACCGATGGGGTGACGGATATCAGAATTGATGGATAATAGAAGTATACCACCTGTACTTTCGGCGATCAGTAAAACTAACACACTGTAGCATAGTATATCATTATCATTGTTATTCTGGAAAATGTAGTAAAACGCTTAAATTTTCTATTTAACTCTAATTATGTATTATAGCATACAAATTTTACATATAAAAGTTCTTAATATTGTAAATAAACTTTTTGACAAGTATTCAAGTAACATATGCAAGAGCACTGCACGCGCTACTTGAGTACTCACATGACTGTTACGTGATCGACTTATACGCTGAAAGGTATTATCGTAAATAATGTGATGTTTATTTTTCGGTAGAAACATTCATGCGCTCCTTCCATTTTTTTGACAGTTTTGAAGTGTTTCTGCCTCATTTCACTGGATCGTTTCTTTTCGATTATCAGTGTTAGCTTAGGGTAGCAATTAGTGTCAGCTGCTGGTGCATATTCTGTAAATAAGTTGTATCCAGTTACAATGTTCTGTTTTGTATCGAATGTTATTTTTATTACTTTCGTTGTTAATTGTTTATCTGACGGTTGCGAATAGAAACTGGCGCTTAAAAGAGTAACGATTAATCGGAACAACGTACGACAGAAGTCCAGTATCGCACAAAAATACAAGTAACAAGAAAATTACGATTAACATTTCCTGTGATGAACCACAAGTCTATACGCTCCGTATATTGATTCTCCACTTGTTATTAATAAATAATTGGTAATATTTCACGTCAAAGTAAACAATAAATTAACCGATTTCGCTGGTTCACTTGACTGAACTTCCATACCCGGGGAAACACACCCACCGTCTCATTAAAAAAGGAACAATATTGTGCATAAAACATTGTGAAATTACGGGTCCACCTCCGCTGGCTCGCTGCGCAACGCCCTTCCACCGAGACCACTATTATTTGAAAACATCTTCACAAACCTAAATAGCTTCTAGGACCGGGCCGAGACGCGTGGGTGGATTCACATCATGACAATAATTACTGTCACGCATAACTGTGAACGGGGCCGCGTTGTGTTTAAACTGTTTCCAAGTCGGCAACGTGTTATTAATATGCATTTTATCCTTTTGTTCCTCCTTTATGAAAGCCTAATAAGCGGGAAGACGCAACCTATCCGCGGCTAATGGAAGGTGCGTTCGTCTGGATAATGCTGACTGCTGGTGCCGCAGTATTATAACGCGATACCGCTTACATCGGCTTTGAGATATATTTTTCTAGTGCAGTATTTAATGTAAGAGCCGTTGCATTGTATACAATTACGATCTTTACTTTCACTTTTAAGGGTAAAGACGTTTATGTTTTCGCATAAATATCATTGTCTTTGTTTATGTAGGTTACGGATCTCTTAATCAATTAAAAAAAAATTAGAGACTTCATAATCTTAATAAATACACGATCCATTTGGAAATGAAATGTCCAAAAACGGCTTTCAGAAGCTTTTCCAACAATTGTATAAAAGATGGAAGAAGTGTGTACATACAGGAGGAGAGTACTTTGAAGAAAAATAAGGTTGAATAATTATACGTACTTCAAATAAATTTTCACTGATGAATTCCAGGAAACTTTTGACCCTACCTCTCGGTTCCTTATAAATATAATATTATTCAACCTTACTTTTCTTTAAAATACTCTACTCCTGTATGTACACACTTCTTCTATCGTCTATACGATTGTTGGAAACGCTTCTGAAAGCCGTTTTTGGAAATTTCATTTAGCCGCTACTTCGCATTTTTTATCACTTCATACAAATCAGCAAAACGATATCCCTTCAGTATTAGATTGTCTTGTAAACAGGTCGGGAGAGTACCGAGTTCCAGAGTGGTAACTTTGTGTTTGGCAAGGTACTGTTTCACCATCAGCGATTAATGGTGAAGGTATTGTTAACAAAAAACAGTCGTCCCTGTCCATGTAACTGCATCTCGTAGTCTCGTAGCCGTTTCAGGATCTTCTTGTACGGTTCTTTGTTAACTGTTTTCCTTTTAGGAATAAATCTGTAGGTAATCAAACTTTGATAGTACAAAAAAAAGACACCCGGCTACTGTGCAAGCGGAATTTTCTTTTCTTGGAGATTTTTTTGATTTCCATTCAGCAGAGTGACGTTTCGTTTGAGGGTCATAACGGAAGCCACCATGTTTTTTACGTGTTTCTACGACTGAAACACGTTGAAGGGACATCGTTTTGCTGATTCGCAAGAGGTGATGGAAGCGGCTAAACGAAATTTCCAAAAATGGCTTTCAGGAGTCTTTCCAACAATCGTATGAACGGCGGCAGAAGTGTGTACATGCAAGAAGAGTCTTTTGAAGCAAAATAGGGTTAAAATATCTTACGTACTTTAAATAAATTTTCATTGATCAATTACGGGAACTTTTTGATCCTACTTCGTACTATAGCGGGTGTAAATATTTTGTATTTTTAAAAAGCAAAAATCAGGGCACAAAGAACAGGCCCTACTAAGTAGACAGTTTGTCGTGTTTGGTAACTTAGTGAATTCAACTCAACGCTGATTATACTCTAAAAAATATATGCGACGACTTTTTTTATCCATATTCTAATTAAGTTTATTTATATTGTTAATAATTATATTGCTTTAGAAGTTCTAAATTTTAATGGCAGGCAAGAATTTTAAAGAGAGTGAATACGTTGCTGACATTACAGTGTATCAAACTTTAAAAGTGTATAGTCAACAGATTTTAAATTATAACTGTAGAACGGGTGTGTTTTTCTGCTGTTTCTCAAGTAAAGGTATAATGAAATAAGCTAATTAAACGAAATCAATTGTGTAGTCTATTAATAATTACTGTTAGTTACAAAATGATCGATTCAGAAACTTATCGACCCATAACGCGTAACATTCTTTGCAATCAACAACCTCACAATGACCCCCGTACAGAATGTTCCCATGATACTTGCTACTGTTCCGTGTAATGCAGCCCTGCTGTCGATCATTCTTCCCGATTCAAATTGTTTAATTGGCGCATTGCTTTTGATAATTACATCTTTGACTACTAATTAGTACGTGGCTGGACTACGCGCCGAGCGGAGGGGGGGTAAGTAGGGGACGGTTAATTTAATGACTATTTGAGGGACTTCCGGCCCTACTAGTCGGGCGATTAGGACCGTTTAACTTTAGCTGGTCGAACGCCAAGGACAAGATGTTGCCAACGTGTCTCATCGGAATTTACCCTTCAGTGTACAAATTCATCTGTCGTGATACTTTAATACGCGTTCCATTATAAATTATGGAAACAGGAAATCGTTTTGGTCGTAGAAATATGTGGATATGTTCAAACAAAAATCCCTCCATTCCTGTCTGAGTTAGGGGACAAATATCTTACACTATCAAAGATATTTGTTAAATATTTGACGAAACTTTGATCATATATCGTTTAAATATTTGTCAAGTTGTATCAAAGAAAACGTAGTACATTCGTTAAATTTCTTTGATCAGCTGGGGTATTAACTACATATATTTTGGAGTTACGTTTATTTAAGTGTAGCTGTAATGGATCGTATAATGTTGGTTTTTTATACTGCTGCATTAGGCGCTTATCTTGCTATGCGCTACTAAAGAAAAAGAGAGGAAACGAAAAAAATGAGTTTGGGTCCGACCATGGATACAAATCGAAAGATACTAGATGTAAATGCTACTATTATTAAAGAACTGCATTTGGCAAGTCCCCGCTGAGGGTGCAGGCTAACTGCACCTATTAAGAGGATTCAGACGTCCCTCGAGGTACTCGAGTCTAACACACACTTACAACAGTACACTTACGACTTAACACTACACTCACATTTACATTTAGGGAGGCGACAATAGCCTCAATGTGCTTTTCGCCTTAAAATAAAAAAAAACATTTGGCAGAAGAAGATTTGTATAAACATTAGTGTGGATATTCCACAAACACTCTTCTTTTTCATTGTAGAATTAATATGTTTACTGCTTCAGAAATCCGTGACAATTTCGCTTTCGTTTTAAATTGTATGCAATGAAAGGAACGGAAAGAATAATGTGACACCAACAGGAAATGATAAAGTTTTGAGGTTATATCTACGCATTCTGAACGTATCAGAAAGATCACCATAGTTTGATAAAAGAGTTAGTTCATGAAAGAACCGTCAAATTTATTTTATAAACAAATCTTTGTTCAAAGAAATTTGACTTTTATGTGATAGTGTAATAATATGTCTTTTAGAAACATTTAAATAGATGAGAAAAATCTGCATGTACAGGTTCCAGTTTTGCTGAAACTGATTTTAATTAATTTTTATTATTCGTTAATAATATAGATCTATTAATGTAGTAAAAATTACTGAATACTTATGTACAAATTACTTTTAATTGCTTTCGACTGAATGCTTGATCGGCGCAGGTCCCAAACGTGCCGAAAACATTACACTAGTTGGTATAAGTTACAAACCATAGACAAACTTACGTTTTTATTGACTACATTAGAAAAAAATTATAATCGTACACTCAATTAAATTTCATCAGCGTTAATAATCTTTAACAAACTCATTACAAGACTCACTTCCGGTAACTAAAACAAGTAATTGTTATGGGGTTATACATTCATTGTTGCCGCATTGTTAGAACTTCACCGGCAACCTCCCAAGGTTAATATGTGCAGGAATCTATAAAATAGTCCAATAGCGAAACAGAATTCCAGATGTGGTCAGCTTCGGTGCGTTCTATCTGTCCATCTAACGAAAAGAAATCCTTAAGCACCACTTTATTATGTATGGGCGCCCCCAGGGACATTCTTCGGCCCCTCTTCTCTTCGTATCAGTTCAGCGTTACAGCACGCGCGCTCGGGTCCGGTAGAAGTTGTAAGGTTGGCAGCCCGTGTAAGCTCTATTATCGACGGCCATATTTCACATGTACGACAACCTTACAGAAACAAATATAAACATTAAACGATATGCATGCGTTCGGTTTATCGAGACAATGAATAAAATTGCCCGGCCTGGTTTTGAGTTATAGTTTTATAAATATGAAACTCTATTTAAATATAAATTGTTAAGTAAATTAATAGTGAGTCAAGTTGGCGGCCGGTAGCCTAGCTTTGTATGATCTATGGTGTAACGTTATGCAAGCAAAGTGTCACTGAAAGTTACTTAGATTAAATAATGTATAAACTTGCTTTTACCGGCGATATGATATCATGCGTTGCTTTCACTGTAAATAATATCTGCTGAAGAAATTAGATTAATTTATTAAATGTGGTTTGTTGTACTAGACTCTTGTTGCTCGCAGGTGTTTCGTTGATGAGGTAAGACGCGAATTTCGTCCATATGCTCAGGTAACATTATTTACACGTTTTAGTATTAGTTGTCGGGAGAAACCAGTAGGAGACCTATCATTGTGAGTACACTTACAGTATATACTTCACATTACTCCTTTAAATGTTTTTATTTGAATAAATTCTTTATCCAGGGTTCAGGATGTTTTTGCATTTCTACAGATTTTAGTCAGAATGGAAATTCATGACTAAAGTGCCATTGTAATAATAATATTAAAAAATTAAGGTTGGCAAACTTTAAAACGAAGAAATACTGACAGACTGTTTTTGCTGTATAATTATTTATTGCAACTGGATTTCTTATTATTACAAACGTAAAACAAAATCGACTGCAGTGATGCCGCCAAGATCACTGTAGCGGTTGTGATATTAACGTTTGTTTCATTGAAACTGGCTGCTTTAAGCCCCACTTAGCGAGATTAGTACATAATATTTATTGCACTACCGGAGCGGCGACCCGGAAGCAGTGACACTGGCGTTACGCAAGCCAAAGAGAAATGCGTGCCCCGCAATAAAACGTTGTTCGATCGATAACTGTGGCGTAACCACGTGAAATTAGTTCCAATATGTACCGCCTAACCTAGGCTTGTATCTCAACAGCTGCTCTGCATCCAGTGAAGGGCTGTGCCGGTGCGTCATCGACGTTGCGAAATGTCAATCTTCGATCATCGTTGATTCGATCTAATCGATACTCGCGGGAACCGCGGATTATATCGTTTAACACGCGCGCGCGTGTGTGTGTGTGTGAGAGAGAGAGAGACTGTCATTTCTTTTTTTGCAATGCTACAAAAGGTGGACAAATCTTTTATAGAGTACCTGGGGTACCGGTACCTCACTCCCCAGTGTTGGGCGCAAGTTAAGTTCACGTTATACTATACGTTATTGCTACTCACTAAGAATACCACCAAAAACATTTCCTGTTCTACAAACCACCCCACAGAACGACTGCCAGAAATTACTTCTCGGGGAGATGGACTGGGTGGTCCGCCTATCCGTCTGCAACGTTGGCTCTTCTTTCTTGATCTTCAAGTTTCAGCCACTTCATGACCACTGAGGTGAATCCTGCAATGGCCGTCTAGTTGGGCTCTTAAAGTCTTCAGTTTCTCAACCAGATTTTCCGGTGTAACGCTGCCTCGCAGATATGTTTGCAGGTTCATCAGGTCTTTGTCGAATCTCCGACAGCGGGGAAATACGTGTTCCGCATCTTCCTTCACTGTCATAAGACAGAGGGGACAAGTCGCGTCTGTTTCTAGCTGGCAACTGAACAGGTAAGCTCTGCAGCAACCATGCTGAGTTAAGACCTGTGTGAGGTAGAAGTCCACATCTCCTTGCTTTCTGGTGCACAAATCCTGGATGTTGATTATGAGTTGGTGCGTCCATCATACGTTTGTTTAGTGTTATTATTATTATTATTTGTGTGTGTGTGTGTGCGCGCGCGTGCGTGCGTTTACGCTGACCCAGTAAAACAGTGAACTATTGAAACTATTAAATAATTGATTAATTAATCGTAAATCAAATTAAGGCACATAGGATTTGGTAATGGTGTTGGTAAAAAAGCATGTATTATGTGACCCCCCCCCAAACAGACCCCTCACTCTGAAGTACAAAATGGATCATTTATTCCGGTACAAGATCAATTTCTCCAAGGTTAATTGTTGAATAGTTATGAAAAGGAAACATATAGCTAATAACGTTAATAATATGAATAACTAAACGGTCGTAGCCTAACACATTTAAGCGTGTCGTCGTACGTTTCAAAATGGAGGTCCGCTTACTTCGCGAGCGTCACAAGAAACTTTGATCACAAAAAATACAATACTGTAACACAAAGTCTGTGTTGTATTGTATTCAGTAAAACATGTCCAGTCGCTGCGTAACATGTTTACAGTGTATTCGCCTAATGTATAGACTAAATTTTTGGGCCATCTTGTCTATTAATGTGAACACACTGGTGCAGACGTTTTTGGCAGGCATTAAACATTTCGTGAAAGAAAGTTCTCGCAGCACGTGTACGCCGTTTTGAAAAAATCCGCTACGCGCAACATTTTAAATAACTTATTGAACCTGATCTAACTGAACGAACTGAGATATTACTAATTGAAACTATTATTTCTATTCTAAACAGTGTGCTTTCATAAATCCAATAATTGACACGCTTGGAAAAGTCACATCGACCTACTCTGCCTTTGATGACTTGAACGTTTAATTACAATCCTTGTTTTACTTATTAAATCGATTCTGTACTTTTAATTGATACTTTCCGTATCTCTTTAGTTTTACTTTCTCTTCATTATCGGTTTTATATTCTTGTTTTCCTTTTATAGTTTCCCCCCGCTTCGTTTTTTGTTGAATTTATTGTTGAAGTTTTTTATCACTGACAAATGTTAAACTTCAGCGGTGCAGTTTTACTTCATTTAATTAATTGTTTATATTTAATTGCTTATATTTAACATTCCATTTCCTACTTTAATCAGTGTATCTGTTTTACATTAATTAATTCTTTACACTATTTCTTTAATGTTCTTTGCCATAATTTTTATTTAATATCAAATTTACATTCACATTTAAAGTGTTATTGCATTGTAACGCAACTATTAATACTTCGTTTACTAATGCTTCAATTGTTTGAAATGTTATAAAATGAGAATATACCCGAACACAGAAATCTCTTTTTTAACGTTATTAACCGCATTATTCTTGCCGCACAATGCTCTCTTCCTTTGTAAAATATTTCAAGGACGTCAATTTTCGCTATAACATTTTTTATCCAGTCCCGACGAACAATTCGTGTGTTTGCATGCATTGCACGGCTGTACAGTCAACACCTCGGAGAAGGGGATTGGTCACGGGGTGGTACAGTCCCGCGGGGGGATTAGGCCATGGTCCATTACTTGCTTTGTCGTACACCAGTTGCATTGACTTTTATGCTTCAAGGGTATCCGGCGACAATACAAAAACTAATTCCACCTTTACTGTTTTTTCCACGTCTCCCCTCCTTTCTCCTCGGCCCTTCGTCCCACTTCGGACGTTTTTCAACAATGGAAACAGAAAATAGCAACTGGTGTTTCTGTATAAAAAATGATTTGATTTGGTGCGTTCTTGTTGTGTCAAGGCTTAATAAACGGACGATGTTTTCAGGAATACCAGTACTGGAATGTTTTTTGCCCTGTCAGTACTTATTTTCGGCGAGGTTGATTGAGATCGTGCAAGGAATTGACGTGAATGCTATTGAATGAAATTCAATATAAAAGTCTACGTTTGGTGGTCGTTCGAAAAACATCGCTGCCGCCTGTAGTTGTATTTTCAGATATTTCATTTTACCGTAACGGTGAAACATAATAATATGTTTGAGGAAATAAACAATTCAAAATTATCGTAGACTTTAAAGCCGTATTTCCGAATGTTTAGAGATATTTTTTAACTAAAATTGCTCTACTTTGGGGTTTTAAAATAATATTACTCTTAATAATTCATTTTTCTAGTACCCAGAGGGTAAATAAAGATCGACAATTCTTTTGATCAACAAGTGTTATTTTTCGAGTTAATAATTTGAGAATTGTTTTGAGACCCCACCTCACCCCAGACCGCCCTACTTGCTTCGGTATGCGCCTGCGCAGGACATAGTCTCGTCGACGCAGGAGAAAGTTCAATCTCGCTCTCTGCCTCCCACATCTTATTATTGCCACACTGTGTATTGCATCACATTCCTTTATTTCCTTCCTCGCCTCGATTTATTTGCACATTATTTACAATTAATTCAATCTATAACCCCCTCCATAGCCTTCAGCAATTTATTGCCGTTTGTGTGTATTGTATAGCGATGACGCAAACTGAACTTTCCTGTGATCTGATTGTAGATTTGAAAGTCTGCAAATGTATAGTGAGCTTTAGCATATAACTATGATAGTTGTATGCGTGTATTGCCTTTTTTAATCAGCTATTGAGTATTATTCTAACGTTAGGATTTTCTTAATCGGTTATGTTGTAGACACTAAAGCCACCCAAAGTTTCACAGATTTATCTAATAGAAAAAAATTCTTAAACTTTAATAGAAAATTGTATACATTACGCATATTCACATTGTACAGTTATTAAAGTGTTCTCGATAGTTAAAATGGTTCATATGTAATACGAAGGATCCAGACACGGTACAGAGTTATTGTGATATTTTTACTTTTGAAAGTAAGCTTCCATGACACGATCAGAAAGAACCAGTTACACGGTTAATTTATTTCTATTTTTTAGCGTACATTATTTTAAGAGTGTATTAACAGTTCTATTATTTATAGTGTCATTAGCTACTCTAATTAAACACTTCATCAAACTATCTTTCTATTTACAATCGTGACATTAAAGTCACCAGCAATATATAAAGTATTAAAATGTTAAATGTCGTTTTTTAAAGACTTTAACGAAACGTATAATTGATCGCTTACTTTGTTAACGTGTTTTAAATTGCTCTGCTGTAATTGCTCAAGGTAAGTGAATAAAATCAAAACAGACAAAGAACCGAAGTACTGTGTAGTACAACCATTACGACACACTATATTCAGGCTGACCAACAAATCAGCGGATACGATACGTAAATCCACACACCCGCGCGCGCGCAACAGGTTCCTAAATTTTCCGCCGAAATACTCGCGCGGACAGTCGGTTTGGATGTTGAGATTGCGGGGGACGGGGGTTAGGTTAGGTCAGTAATGGCTCCAACAATGCAAGGCCAATTGAACTTTCTCTGCGCGGAGAAGAAATCTTTAATGTAATAGTAGACGACGTTCTGGATTTATGTATTGCAGCGGTGGGTGTGTCCTTGCTGTACAGGGTGTACCGGGAATAGCGGAACAGCTGTGATGCAGTGGCTACATCGGAATCACTGCTTGGGCACGTTTGTTAAAATGTATCTTAGCGCTACTAATATAGGCCTACCTGTCAAATAAGCTGCAATTAAATTTTCTTTGTACGAAGTATAGGTGGGTGATTCTGCAAAAAAATCGATTTTGATGTATGTAGACTATTGTCCAAAAACTTAGTTTTTAGCTTCAGTATTTTTATAAAAATACTTAAAAAGCAGATTTTTCAAAATAAGCTCAACGGTAATTATAAACTGTTCGTTTTATCGGCTGCGGAGTAAAGCGAGGAAGACCATGACTGTAGTCTGATGTACTTTTTTTTGAGAAATTTTACTAATTGTCCGGTTTTCCGGTCTGTTGCGTGATTTTTACGGAAAGTGATTGGTTGTTGTAAACTTTGTGTAATGTTTCTGTACCATTTGTTTTACCATCGATCCATTTGTTTTGTGCGTGTGTGCGTGTGCAAAGTTTTTGTCAAGTCGTTCAAAATTACTTTTCATAACACTTTCGTTCTCCTAGTTATCAAACAGTTTATGCACATATTTCTGTACATATATCTGTGAAACTTTGATTAACACCCTTCTAACCATCCGTTATTAAAATTTAATTACATAATTAAATATTATTGTATTGTTCATAGCTCTTAATCAGATAATAGAAGTAAGGAATAAATAAAAGTATAAACACAATTAGTGCAGTATATAATGCACTTGTATAGGCCTGTAGTACATACATTAGCCTGATTGCAGCATTAGCCTAATTTGCAGAATCACTTATATTTTATTGATGAGTTCAGTGCCCATATATATATATATATATTATTTGTTAATAAACACGTATTTTTTTATTTTATTGCTAATATTTCCTATATATATGCTATATATATACGGGGCGGTTTGTTTTAAGGGTTTTCTGTTATCCGTCTGTACGGTCCCGACCCTGATGGTTAATCGAAGTTTCACAAAGATGGGCGTTCTCCGACACCGTAAAAAGGCGTCAGTTTATGGTCGTGTACAACGCTTGACGCTAAGGCGGAAATGTTTACTTTATTGTCTCGCCGGGATCACTGTTATTAAGGATATTTGGTCGCCGCAAATCAAACTTTGGGCAGCGACGAGGTGGGCTGAGCTCCCGAGGCGCGCTGGGTTGATTTTATCGAAATAATATTTTGTGGCACCGCGATGAAATTTATTCCAAGATTTTTTTTATGCGCGCTGTGATTAACAATTGTGTGTTCGTAGTGTAAGGAGTAGGAACGTTGCCTTGTTTCAAGACGGTCTGGTTTGTGACGGTTTGTTATTAGCGAATTTCAGTTTGAAAGAGAGCTGTTGGATCAGCATCGTGGTACGACCCAGACCCGCGACCTTGAAATGAACGCCGATTCCAGCCGCTCTAGATCACTGTTTGATGAGTCGTTAAAACTTTTACAAACCTGATCACCCTGTATTTCGTCCCGCGCGTACTTGTTTTAGCGCTCTAGCCTTCGCAATTTTGGTCCAATTTGATTTAAATACGGCACCAAAATCGATTTTGGTGATAACTCATACAAATTCCTTACAACAGTTTTGAAAAAGCTGTGTTTTCTAACTCTTAAAGCCATAAGGGTTGTATGTTTACGTTTTAGAAAATCTGATTTTACTATTGAAATCAGTGTTCAAAATATGCATAAATATTTAAGTTCATATTTGTTTTATTTAAAATTCGGTTTACCGTTTTCAATTAAGATTCTTGTAAAGCAACAACTTTTGGCAACAGTTCAAACATGGACCGCGTTTCCTGCTTTTGTCGTTATTGTCCGAATCGTATTGTAGTGAAATGAACGTGAGAAATGTTTGTGTAATGTTTCAGCACTTATTTCACATATTTCGGCAACGTTTACACGCTATGGGTACGTTACATTCAGACAGAAAGGATTAAAGAATGACAAACGTTCGGCCACATTCGCTCGGTCGGGCAGGTTGAGACGTGTCCAAAGTGATGCTTATCGTGTCGCTCGGTCAACAATTATTGCGATCTGCGCATGCTCAGTTTGTTGCAAGGCGGGCGCCAAAAGTTGCGCACTAATTGCAGTAAGCTAGGAAATACTGTCAACGTGTTTTTGGTTTATTGATAACATTTGCGGAGAACAGATATAAATAATTCTTACTTTCTTGCGATTTTAAGCGATATTTGTAGTGTTGTAAGTGTACGTGTGTGTGTTAGACTCGGATACCACAAGGGACGTCTAAATCCTCTCAATAGGTGCAGCTAGTCTGCACCCCCTGCGGGTTATTTTGTAATGGCCTTTAGGTCTTTACCACAGTAAGATTCCAATCAGCCGTAATGGTACGATCCAATGAGCGCAATACATCCTCCTGTACTCTTTGAAGAAGCCGTCATGGTACGATCCAATGAGCGCAATACATCCTCCTGTACTCTTTGAAGAAGCCGTCATGGTACGATCCAATGAGCGCAATACATCCTCCTGTACTCTTTGAAGAAGCCGTCATGGTACGATCCAATGAGCGCAATACTATCCTCCTGTACTCTTTGAAGAAGCCGTCATGGTACGATCCAATGAGCGCAATACTATCCTCCTGTACTCTTTGAAGAAGCCGTCATGGTACGATCCAATGAGCGCAATACTATCCTCCTGTACTCCCGTCATGGTACGATCCAATGAGCGCAATACTCCTCCTGTACTCTTTGAAGAAGCCGTCATGGTACGATCCAATGAGCGCAATACTATCCTCCTGTACTCTTTGAAGAAGCCGTCATGGTACGATCCAATGAGCGCAATACTATCCTCCTGTACTCTTTGAAGAAGCCGTCATGGTACGATCCAATGAGCGCAATACATCCTCCTGTATCTTTGAAGAAGCCGTCATGGTACGATCCAATGAGCGCAATACTATCCTCCTGTACTCTTTGAAGAAGCCGTCATGGTACGATCCAATGAGCGCAATACTATCCTCCTGTACTCTTTGAAGAAGCCGTCATGGTACGATCCAATGAGCGCAATACATCCTCCTGTACTCTTTGAAGAAGCCGTCATGGTACATCCTCCTGTACTCTTTGAAGAAGCCGTCATGGTACGATCCAATGAGCGCAATACTATCCTCCTGTACTCTTTGAAGAAGCCGTCATGGTACGATCCAATGAGCGCAATACTATCCTCCTGTACTTTTGAAGAAGCCGTCATGGTACGATCCAATGAGCGCAATACTATCCTCCTGTACTCTTTGAAGAAGCCGTCATGGTACGATCCAATGAGCGCAATACATCCTCCTGTACTCTTTGAAGAAGCCGTCACGGTACGATCCAATGAGCGCAATACTATCCTCCTGTACTCTTTGAAGAAGCCGTCATGGTACGATCCAATGAGCGCAATACTATCCTCCTGTACTCTTTGAAGAAGCCGTCATGGTACGATCCAATGAGCGCAATACTATCCTCCTGTACTCTTTGAAGAAGCCGTCATGGTACGATCCAATGAGCGCAATACTATCCTCCTGTACTCTTTGAAGAAGCCGTCATGGTACGATCCAATGAGCGCAATACATCCTCCTGTACTCTTTGAAGAAGCCGTCATGGTACGATCCAATGAGCGCAATACTATCCTCCTGTACTCTTTGAAGAAGCCGTCATGGTACGATCCAATGAGCGCAATACTATCCTCCTGTAGTCTTTGAAGAAGCCGTCATGGTACGATCCAATGAGCGCAATACATCCTCCTGTACTCTTTGAAGAAGCCGTCATGGTACGATCCAATGAGCGCAATACTATCCTCCTGTACTCTTTGAAGAAGCCGTCATGGTACGATCCAATGAGCGCAATACTATCCTCCTGTACTCTTTGAAGAAGCCGTCATGGTACGATCCAATGAGCGCAATACTATCCTCCTGTACTCTTTGAAGAAGCCGTCATGGTACGATCCAATGAGCGCAATACTATCCTCCTGTACTCTTTGAAGAAGCCGTGGTACGATCCAATGAGCGCAATACTATCCTCCTGTACTCTTTGAAGAAGCCGTCATGGTACGATCCAATGAGCGCAATACTATCCTCCTGTACTCTTTGAAGAAGCCGTCATGGTACGATCCAATGAGCGCAATACTATCCTCCTGTACTTTTGAAGAAGCCGTCATGGTACGATCCAATGAGCGCAATACTATCCTCCTGTACTCTTTGAAGAAGCCGTCATGGTACGATCCAATGAGCGCAATACTATCCTCCTGTACTCTTTGAAGAAGCCATTCGAAATTTTTTATCTGCGTGTATCATCATCCATCAGAATGCGTTCAGCACTTTCAAAACGGCAGTTATACAATGATTTTTTTAAAGTTATTACTTTTTTAAATCCAATTTCGCCATCGAAATCAACGTCGAAATCTGCATAAATTTACGTTTTTATTTTATATGCAATTAAAATTGTAAAATAAATCTTAAGAAGGATAAGAAGTAATTGTCCATTTGTTACGTTTTGGAAATTTGCTTCCATCACGCCAACAAGACAGGTGCGTGCCGTGATTATTGAATATTTACGGTATAAAAATAATGTTTAAATAATAAAATTAATAAGCTATCAAAATGTAAATGAACGTTTAAAGATATAACCTATTTAATAAAACAGACAGACCTTGGCAATAAATAGTTCCAAATGAACCTTTATTCCTGGATTCCACGCCAGTAGGCCTGCAACGGTACAGTACTCTAATTGGACACCCTTTCATAATTTGCATCGCAGGATACGGCAGACCGCAAGCCGTATAAGGGTCATCGCGAGTCCTGGTTATTTCCTTTTACAACGTGTGCACGTACCCCGCTGACGAGAGATGCTTCCGTGTTTTACCGCGGATGAAAGAATTTTACTCCTTGACACAACAGTAGCTTTATGGTTTAGCGTTCTTATTAGCCTATGAGTCTAGGGCGATTCTTAAAGTGAGTGTTTAATGTAGATGAAAGAGTTGCAGCTGTAATAAATAATATATAAAACAAATAATATTAATTAGTAGTACGTTAATAATAATAATAATAATGACATACTAATTTTCTCATGATAAATATTCCTTTTCGGAAGCTTAAAAAAGCAAGTAGTAGTCTAGTTCAAAGAATAGACCTAGCAGTCTATTTATTCTTAATTAATTGCCTGACCAACGCTCCATGACAGTGTCTTGTAACCTTTTAGTAAAATTTAACTAGTAACTAATAGTTACAAAAAATGTTACAGCATCAACTTTCTTTTGAATTTGATGCTATTTCTCCATGAGGCAGTCAACATTCCGGTAGGACGAACCGTTCATCCAGTACTACAGGAAATAACCAGCAAGTACAGTCGTTATTGTTAAATCAAAGGAAGTTATTTTGAAACGGAAGTGTAGGAAAAAATCGTAACATACGTATTTTGGGCTTTATAGAAACCTACTTTCTACCATCGCGTACCTTACCATCGAAACCGAATTTCAAAACAATTGGACAATTCGTTTGGGCAAAACTACGCAACAAACATACAAACCAAAGTCGGAGACACTTTTCGCTCAGTAAAAAAATTACAGTTTAAGAGTAAATTGGAAAAACCCTACTGCGGTCTCAGTTTTGCCTTATCTATTTAACCCTGAATTGTATAGACCCTATGTCTTTTATTTCAAATTTGGTGAAATGACAAATCGTTACTTCATTTTGACATCCCTCTGAAGTGGAGATGGTAACTGTTATTCAAATATAGGCTGACGTCAGGTTAAAGTACTATAATTAGTTTTGTACTTATTTTATTCAGGACTTGTTAGTTTTCATTTTGTAACTAATGGGTTTTCTTATTGCATTTAAACTAATTTTGTGAAAATATTCAGGTATTTTAGTTTTTAACGAACACTCCTAAACGTGGAATTTTTTATTGAAGTAAAAAAAATTGATTTTATCAAAATTGTTACAGCAAGTTTTTCGGGAAATTTGTTTCATTTGTTTTTGTTTTTTTATTGAAGCTTATACTTTACTGTAGGTCATCGTTAAAGTCTCTCAGCCGAACAAGAGAACACACTATGTACAAGCTAATTTCCGTTCACACCTGCATCTACATTTCCGTGTAGGCTTCCCTCCTCGCCGGTGCCAGTGCTCGGATTTCGAGGGCCGGGCGTAGGAATTGCCCCCGGGCGCTGCCACAGTTGCAGGATTCTATCGCGCAACCTCCTTTGCTTAATTATAACCCTTATTGAATCAGAACTGCAGATAAGCCTATACCGAGTGTTTCAATATTTTAAAATAATATTCCATTGTTTTCATGTATTCGGGCTGCCGCGGGCGCTGGAATTCACTTACTCTCGTGTCGTGCCCCGTCGTGGTTCGCATGCTCGCTCGACCCGAACCTATCAAACAAATCCCCGGCTTTTGATTTTATCGCAATTCGAAACTTATACTTAACTATTTTTCGTCCATTGTGTTGGCAACTCTGGCGCGCTATTAGTCTCCGGTTTTTTCTTTATCTTCCACTTTGTCTCATTGAGATTTGTCGGTTCCATTCATAAATATCGGTCGTTAATTTTTATTACTCAGTTTCTTTTTCCGTCTTTTGAGTGCGCGATCTGTTCTGTGCCGCCGTTCATATCACCGGCAGTGCTAATTTCCGGTATTGGGAACAGTAAAGTTATCAGATGTTGAGGGATTTGAACAAAGTAAGCGGTAGAGTTTACAATACAAACATTTTTTAGCGTTTTTAAGGCCAATAATTATTTTAAACTATGGGATATTTTATTTAAAAAAGCACAACTTTGTAATTTATCTGTGCATAATTTTTTGACAGGTTTAAAATCCTGTTTTACTTAATTGGATCTAATTTTCATTTAATTACTGCATAATCTTCCTCATAGGTTGTTCAAGTTGTTATTGAAAAAAAAAAATACTGGCACGCAATTCTTTCGAACTGATGGCATTTTTGATTCATCTTTAATGATTTAAAGTGCTGTCGACTTTTGCCTTGAATATTCAAATGCATCTAAATTCCACTGCCCCACAATTTGCATTTGTTTTGGGCGGAGAAGGGAAGTTGGCGGACAAAATGCCCGAGGGCGCAAGTGATGTCCTGAGTTAAGCTTTCCAAGAAAGGTTCAGTAAGAGGTAATAGGTTTTTAATAACTTGTTACATGATTCGAGAACAACACTTTGAGTTATGATCTAATGGAGATGCCACTAGCACTGTTAGTGGTAGGTCTGTTGTGTATTAGTATTGAGTTTGTTCTCGTTTCATTCAAATCGTACATTGTTAATGTTGGTGATTTCAACTAACATTCCTTGAACTAGTTACAAGGAGACTTCAGTTTTAGGGTTATGTATGAAGTCCTCAGAACGTTTTTAATTTAAAATCTACCAGGTTTCTAGAAATAGGTTAATCTTTTTTAAAAATATTGATCAAATAATTTTAATTTAAACATTTATCAACACAGTGTTGAACATTTTAAAATTTAAAAAAAATGGTTTGGAAGTAAATCGAAAAAATAAACTTTCTGACCGCTGCCGTGTTTGTTTTGTTACATCGACTTAATCTCAAATCGTAATTATATATTTTTTTCAATTTTGTGCTCTGACTTGAGCTTGACGTACGTAACATTTTGATCCAAATCTTACAAACTATGATAAATTAGGTTAATTTTTCGAGTTTTTTTACAAACATTCTCTGGTTTTAAAGGAAACTTTTCTTACATAGCTTATGTAGTATGTTTACAGTACAGTGTTTATTAATAGATTTGCTATATTTACAGAGTGACTTTAATCTGAGAGGTATAATCCGGATTGTTTCGTGTAATGTTTTAAAGTAGGATATAAGTAATTTATTTTATAATATATACAGCTTGTACATTCGTGAGAATGTAATTGTGGACTATTTTTAATTTCATGTAAATATGCATTACATTTCTTTTATAATATTAACATACAAGATACAAATACAACCTCTTAATATTTACTATTAATTAGTACCAAACTCTATGCGGACATTGGCAAATATACATTACGTAACTACAAGTCCAAGACAAACTACCCGCATTGCCAAAACCAAAGCTCGTGCCCTAATGACATCAACTCCCCGCCATCTTAACGATCCCACTTTCTCCATCGACTTTCGACTGATTGATTTATTATGGCTACAATTTATTGTTGTTGCGCCAACAATGGCCGCTATATAGCACAGCCTGTCGCTCAATCAGTGGTACCAACATCGGGGAAAAAATACAGCTAGGGCTTGGCCATTATTTACTTTACTAGAATAATTGCGAAGTCTAGCCGCGATGGATGGTTGGAATACCTCGGGTGTGGTGTTTTGCAAACGCTGTTTCTTAGAAAAAGAAATATTGCGGGGTCCATAGCCGATAAATACTGTAACCCTTTAGTTAGGTAGAAATTAACCTGTTTCAATAACGGGTTCAATATCGACTAAAATGTTTTGTTTTTCAAGAGAGGTAAATTAGCTGACAATATGTAACGCAAAACAATAATTTATACTCTTAATAAGGTTGAATATTTGGCGACTTTAACACTTAAATGTATCTTCATTATAAAGATGATATGCTATTCTAAAGTAACGTTTTTTTTTTTGTTATAAAGATTTTAACGCTGGTTAAGTATGACGTTCGTGCATTATTTACAAAGTGTCGAGAATTTCTCAGAAGTTAAATGATGATATACAACTAACTAAAATGTGTCTATACAGTGATATTTTCACGTTTGAAATTCACTTAACGTTTCCAGCAAACAGCATTAATTATTTTACTACAAAACACCGGATTCGCTGTAAGATACACCTAATTGCCTGTCTGCAAGTACTTACCGATTGCTAACCTTGTTTCTTAACAAGCGGCAAAAACTTTGTCAACTCGTGTAAAATCAAGCTTTTATGATTTGCTGAGAGAAAAAACGTCTGTTTTTTCTTCACTGACGTTTTCACGCAGCCTGGCGTTTGTTAATGGGCGTAAGCTATTCTAATTGTTGACGCCCGAGTTGACTGGAAAAAACAAACTGTCAATCAAAGAAAGACAGCGAGTGCGAGACAGTTAATGAGCTGCGTAGCCGGGTGAGTTGGGTATTCAAATTGGAGAAAGTTATGTTAGTTGTTAAACAGAGACAGTGTTGTTTAGTGTAATCGACATTTTTGGCTCTTTTCTCCTAATTGACCAGTAGCTCATTGATGGAACGTTTTGTGATGACACGAATTATTTTGGACAGTTTTCATTCGTCTTTTTAAAAACGCTGTAACATCAAGACCAAACACGCAGAATGAGCCGAATTTCAAAAATCTTATTTTTTGTTGATTTTTTTGCAAAAAGTCTTGATAATCGAAATGTTTGGATCAGCGGGATATATCGGTTTGAAAAATTGTTTATCGAAATCTGCCGGTTAGTAGTGTACACGTACGATATCCATACAACGAGAAAATAATAAAACTAATTTGTAATATACCAGAGGTCGACTTGAATTTATTAATTCGACCGAAAATGTGTAGCCCAGATTAAAGCCGGGCCGGTCGGGAGCTGGGAGCTACGAGTTAGGCAGAGATGATAGCCAGCCTATGATAACAGTGTCTTCTCCGGGGCATCATATTTTCCATAACCGTTCCGAGGCCCCCTCTCCCCTCTCGCCACATCACGACCAACAATCGTATGGAGCTCCAACCAGCCCAGAACACTAAAAATGCGTCCCTTATAATTATGCTAAACTGAGGTTCGTATCAAATCTGCGCCATGCACACGACTGCGCGAGGACCGAATTAAATCGCGTTCAGTTCGCGAGTTCGCTTTCCCAAGCTGGACTTTTACTTATAATTTATAATTTCACCGTTTTACATGTACAGTAGTTGTTTCATTACGTATGTATTTGTCGGTCAGTTTTCTAGCGTCCAAACGGTAAGTCAGAAATTATGAAACGCGTTTTGGCCTAGTGAGCCTGAAGAGAGTTAAATATCGTAGTTTCAAAAATGTTTATTTTCAAAAATGAAGTAAAAATCGAGTAGGAAATTGAGACGCTTAGTAGTGGGCTTGCATCGTATTGATTGGGTGAAAAGATCTTTGTCACGAGGTGAAATTAATTTCCTTCTTTCTAGCTTGCTGGTTTGAAAGTTGTTTTCCTTTATAACCCATGTATGAACTTAAACCATAACCCCATACAGTTTTACATTGTATTATTCATTTACACTTGTTTGAAATTAACTTTTGAAGAAAACTGTATCAAATGAATCTATATAAAAAAAATAATGTATTTTAAATGCGTTGATTGTCGTCAGAGTAAAATTTACAAGGAGCAAATAGAAAATTTGAAGACAAATTGATGTTCCCTAAGAAGCATTTTTATTTTAAAGATATATTTTTTTTTCAGAATTACAAAGCTACCCTTTCAGGAGGAAGCAATATTTTACTTTCCCTGTTGTAAATATCGGTGACCTAATTTCTATCCTTTCTGTTTCAGGTATGTCCCAGTGAGGGCGTGGACCTGAGTTATATCTACAGTAGTGAGTGTACTTCGATACAGTTTATTTCATGAGAATGCGTTTAACATTCTATGCCGTACTTTATCTATAACCTACACTCTGTTCATATCTAAAAGGTTTTACGGTCGAATCGTTTAATGTGATTGGTGGTGAGAGTAAGAAGGGAAAATTAAATCATGGATCCCCCTCTATCTGCATTATGCTTTAACTCGCGTTTATTTTGTTAAAACACTGGCGTATAAAATGTGCACGTATCGGTGTTTAAAGGATGAGCATCAGACGTAAATTGGCATCTTACTTAGATGTGGTAAATATGAAAAAACTGTGACCAATGATATTTTTTTAAATTGTAAATGTAGTCTACGTTTTTCTTATAATAGTGAAAAAATCTTGTATTCGTCAGATTAATAACGCTGTTACGATTTTTGAAAAACTGTGTCCTTCATAGTTTTGTTTAATGATGCGTTTATATTAAGATACATAATACAGAATTTGTATGATCATACAAATCCTCATTCATGTCAAATAGTTCTTAAAAATAGATACACCCTGCATTTACACTTTTACAAATCATTCCATTTTTCAAATCGTAATTTCTGATGGTCAGTGGCAGCACCTTTAAATGCAAATATTCAAAATGTGTAGAGTAAAACCATGTCTAGTAATGAGGAGAAGTTCTTATATGTATCAAGTGCACTGGTGTTAATAACATATAAAAAAGAACTCGTTCAGTTACATGTTATTAGATGCAATGTAACATGAGTGCTTATTGTCATTCTGTGCTCTGATATACAACTTTATTTAGTGTTAAAAACTTTTATTATAAAAAAATTATAAATGTTAAATTTCAGTTTTTCCATTTTAAATTTTATTAAAACTATATTAGGCCTATGGTAAATATAAATTTCTGTTCTTCATCAGTATCGCTTTTTGTATCCTTTAGGAATACAAAGTTGAGGAGGCATACCAGCCAGGGGTGTGCACAGAATTACCAGAAGCTCCACTCTTTGTACTTCTCATTACTTCAGAAAATTCTCTACTGCACTGGCTTTTTGCATTGTGCCATTTAGCCGCATCGCTAACCGAACAGTTTAGTGCCGTGGCAATGACTGAACCAGAACTTGTGATGACTTTTGCAGTCTTTATAATTCTGTGATTTCGTATCCCAAATCTTAGTTGATCTTATTAAGTTTTGTGTTTGTTCCATCTCGACATTTTGTTTGCAACAAAACAGTAAATCAAAACAAACTGTCCTATTAAATACAATCGACATTTGTCAACATATCAAAACATGTCAGCTGTGTATGAGCTGAATAAATCTGATACAAATTTAAAACTGCCATAAGAGACACATGAAAATAGCTTAGGAAAATATGAAAATAAACTCGAACAAGGCAAAGTATATTCAATGTTTTTGCTCACACAAAATGTGTGAAGAAATTTAGGATCTCATACAGTTTGTATGAGCGTTTGTGTGAGATAATGTATTGTAATTTGTCAATTTGACATTATTTTTAAAAAATTGGAATTTCCATCAATTTTATATAGAAAGTTAACAGCAAACTGCAATCTTTTCTTTCTATCAGCAGGTTTAATTTCATTTAGCAGTTGTAATTTTACAACTGGGTAGGGGCGCAAATGTAGTTTTTTACGTACCACATCGTACAAAGTACTTTTAGGCACTCCTAATTAATTGTAGACTACGTCTGGCCAGAGACTTCTTTGGGCTCCGAACACACGAAACTAGGTAGTTCAACAGTAGCTTCAGACGTTCTCAGTCTACCTGGCGACTTCGTTTTTAAAACACTGCCGGTTTCCTTGAAAAACTCCAGCCAATAACGGATAGTTTTTGCTGTAGTTGATTAACCACCACACGTCTAAAATTACGTTGTACTGTTATAACAGACTCAGTTTGCACAAGCCAAATTACATTGTGCCTTTTGTTGAGGAGTAGCCATTGCACTGCACTGAACGCCTGAAATGAGCTCTAATTCTCTTATTCTTATTGAGCGTCGTTATTCTCAAGGTCACGCAGGCCTACCAACTGCAGGAAATGAATTCCCACATTTACGTGAGCAGAACTTGGACAGTTCATGTATTAAGTACCACAAACTGGAATTAAAACTATGGATTTTTTTCAAACAACCTATGTGTGTGCGTGTGTGTGTGTCATCGCTCTCCCTTCCTGGTCGAAACTAAATCTTATATCAAAATGTTGATTAAAAATAACGGCTTTTCTGCTTCATTTACTTTGATAACAATTTAAGCGGTTCCAAACATTTAATATTCTACACTGAAACTAATATGTAAACTGCGCTGATAGCTTAGTATATACCCTGCGCTGAAAGTGGTATATATACACTGCGTTGAAAGTAGTATATATACCCTGGGGTGAAAATAGTGTATACCCTGCGCTGAAAGTAGTGTATACCCTGCACTGAAAGTAGTGTATACCCTGCACCAAAAGTAGTATATACCCTGCACTGAAAGTAGTGTATACCCTGCACCAAAAGTAGTGTATACCCTGCGTAAAAGTAGTATATACCCTGCACTGAGAGTAGTGTATACCCTGCACCAAAAGTAGTATATACCCTGCACTGAAAGTAGTGTATACCCTGCGTAAAAGTAGTATATACCCTGCACTGGGAGTAGTGTATACCCTGCGCTAAAAGTAGTATATACCTTTCACTGAAAGTAGTATATACCCTTCACTGAAAGTAGTGTATACCCTGCACTGAAAGTAGTGTATACCCTGCGTAAAAGTAGTATATACCCTGCACTGAGAGTAGTGTATACCCTGCACCAAAAGTAGTATATACCCTGCACTGAAAGTAGTGTATACCCTGCGTAAAAGTAGTATATACCCTGCACTGAGAGTAGTATTTACGCTGTGCTTAAAGTAGTATATACCCTGCACTGGGAGTAGTGTATACCCTGCGCTAAAAGTAGTATATACCCTTCACTGAAAGTAGTGTATACCCTGCACTGAAAGTAGTGTATACCCTGCACCAAAAGTAGTATATACCCTGCACTGAGAGTAGTGTATACCCTGCGCTAAAAGTAGTATATACCCTGCACTGAGAGTAGTGTATACCCTGCGTAAAAGTAGTATATACCCTGCGCTGATAGTAGTGTATACCCTGCACTGAAAGTAGTGTATACCCTGCACCAAAAGTAGTATATACCCTTCACTGAAAGTACTATATACCCTGCGCTGGGAATAGCACGTACCAAGCACTGAAAGTAGTATAGGCACTATACCCGCACAATAAATATAATGAGATCCATCCAAACCGTTCTTACTAATTGACCTCCTTACATTCTGTTCGTGTATTAAATCCGATCGTAAAAAGCCATATATTCCAGTAGGTAGATTAATGCACCTGATTCGGGTAAGGAAAGAGGGTCCTGCGATGGGACAAAAACAAGTCGGAAGAATAGTTGAGAAGGGAGAGGGGGGAGGACCTCTCGGTTTTGTATTACATTTCTCTATGAAATATCTCTTGACTTTTTGGTAGTTCCTCATAAAAGAGATCCTCACATAAAACTGTCTCGGACGCAATAAAACGAGCCAGGCATGTTTTAGAGGTCGACTTCGGGCGTATAAATAACTCTTGGGCTCGGATAAGTCGATATTTCAAAATATGTTGCGTTCAAGTTCAGCTTATAATTGGGCGCGTTTGTTTTGGTTTTGGAACTTCAGCTGCGGTTGCAAGGACGTTACTGCAAAACGTCGGGAAGTCGTTGCTTCTTATAGTAACTTTGAAGGCACTACCACTCTCTGTTACGGTTTGGTAAAGTCGCGTGAGCTTGTCTGTGCAGATGCAGTTATAATCAGAAATCAGGACATATATTTGTGGATATAGACTGTAGTTTTTCTTTTATTTTTAAAGTGAAGTGTGCAAAATTCTATTATGATCGGAATATAACTGTAGAAACTGTAGACTATATTATGGGAAGTACAAATATACGTATAAACACGCGTACTAAACATACAAAAAATATCCTCTTTTAGTCTAAAGCAGTGTTTACCAATGTAGGGCCCACGCGTTACAGGGGTGGAGGAAAATTCAAAAATGGACTCGTCCAGAGTTAAGTTAACCATATATTAACTTTTAAACACTAACCGAGCTGGGCAAACTTGTGTCCGCCATGTCAGTAGCCGGGATCCCAGTTTCGCAGTAACGCTCAGCATTCACCGTTGGTGTAAATTTGAAATAAGCGTCCCTTAAATTGTTGTAATACATTGTATAAATATAATTGACACATAAATGGTACTTAAATCCAATTAGTAATTCTTAATAAATTCAGTTTGAAATTTATTATTTTCCAGAAAATTTTGTCAAATGTAAAAGTATGTTTTTTGCGGTGGCATAAATGTGCCGTACATATGTAAATGCGCATTTTTGGTCTACGTTTATTCCAGTTCATTTTTTTTTACTTTATTCTTCTAGACTATACGGAAATGAGTGGTGCAAGGAAATATTCAGAGGAATATTTAAAATTTAGTTTCATAACCGTTGTTTCGATTTTTGAATTTTCAAAATTTTACATTTGATAGGGGAATATAGGAATATTAGAAAGGCTTTAATGGGGCACTGCACAAAAAAGGTTGGCAAACACCGACTCGCCCAATAATATTTTCGGTATTTGTGTTTCCCTAAAATCAATTAACCAACAATATTTTCAGTGTCTTGTCATAATTATTTCCTAAAGATAGGCTACTTAACCATTAATGTTTTCACTATGCGTTTCCCAGTTTTATTTGACTTACATTTTACAGAAATGTTTTTATTGTCTTGTTTCTCATGTTGCACAACGTTTTTTTACAAACTATTTTGTATGGAAATCTACGAACATAGTTAATATGATTTTATAAGCTTAAAATTAGATTAGACAAGACTGACTTAGCTAACCCTACGTTGATGGTAGATTGTTACCATCAAAGTACCATATGTTACATTTACCATTGTGCTTACGATGGCGTTATGAGGAATGGCGTGGTAGTTTTACAGCACCTACGGCGCGCTTGCACCTACAATAAATGCCACTGTATCGAGGATTAATACTTTTCAGTTGCACTAACAATGGCCGACCTTTGTAAGAGGATGTTTGTGGGAAACTGATGTGAACGGCTGGAAATTGATTTGGCGTTTGTTTCGTTACACGCCGGAGTAACGGACCGTGCGACGCTATTGGTCGACGTTGTATTTGCGGAAAATTAATTTAGAAAATTTTTCACGCTACGGATTAAAACTGTTGGAGATTGCAACAGGCTACAATAAAACTTGTTCTTATCCTGACTGCTTCGCGAAGTCTTTCCCACATAGTTCAGTTGATTGTTTATCTTTGAACGGCGGAACGCTGTCGAGTTTCTATTATTCTGTCCAATGAAATTGTTTTATACAAAAAAAAATACGGAAATTTATTTCAGAGAAAGTATTCAAAGAATAAAACGGTACATAGAATGAGTAATTAGAAATAATACTTCTGTGAGTGTGGCTTTCTAACCACAAACTCATAGGTACTCTGATAATAACTTTATCTATTTAACACGTCCGTTAAGTTGGTAGACCTGCAAGTACCGGCGAGGTATCCAGCTACTGTGACCAGGTCAGTTTAAGTGTTTCTCAGTACGTTTATTCAGATAGCGCGTCCAAGTCCTCGACGATCATCGTTAGTACAGTTTTAATTTTGACAAATTTTCGCTAATCGCCGGCATCGTGTATACAGCGTTTAGGCGGGTTAAAGTTTTGGGCAGATCGTTTATCGACTGTAATTAGTTCGCACTATATCGATAGTTTTGGAACTTTATCATAAAAAAACTTTATAACTTCAAAACAAATAACGATATTCGAAAACTAAGTAGCAAATAATTCGAAATTGTGTGTCGTCGTTGTACATCTTCAAATGATGTTTCGTCAGAATTCAGTATTGCCTACCTAATAATAATCCCCGTTGGTTCCGTATCGAGTTCTGAAGAAAAGTAGTTAAATATGAGACATTTAATAGAGCTAAATGTCTTTTCTTTATATAAACACTATTCAAGAATAAATTCACCAAAAATTAACTAAAACTATCGAAATTTTTTTAGGGAATTTTAATATCCGATTTAAATAAATTTTGTAAATTGTTGATCCCACAACAAAAAATATGGGGTCAAAAATAATAACTTTTTTGCAAGTACAAGAGCACAACACATCCATTGCAAAACGATATTTTGAGATTTTAAGAATCGACTGTAACAAAGTGTATGCGATAGTAATTCATAAAAAAAATTAGTTCTGGTGCTGAACGTACCAAACATTAAACATCAGCATAATGTCTCATAATATAACCATTTTTCTCAAATTGTGGTCATGTGTTGTTAACATGGTAACTGAAGTCAGTGTAGCAAATTTGAAATAAAATTTACTGTGAGACAGTAAATAGGAAAGAACTGCAACAACCGACCAAGGCATCTGTCGGTTTTTATGGTCTTTTTGCATACTTGCAAATCATCAATTTCTTTTCTTTCAAATTTAGTACACTGGCTTCAGTTACGAATCTTCAAAAATTTGAGCAAAACGGCGTTCCAATTTTGAGAAAGTTTGTATAATGTATAATAATGAATAACGCACGATTCCTTTGTATTTTCCCATGTATATCTCCATAGAAGAAAAACAATGCAGCCCTCCCACCTGTATTGCTATCTTTTATGTATCTCAATATATACTTTATCTATACAATCTATATATTATCTGTAAATATACATCGTAAATCAGCCTTTAATGAGAAACAGCTGATTTACTATACAATCATTCTTATAGTGTATTTAATAATACTGGCCTAAGTTATTAAAATATAGCATACGGTAATATCTGGTAATTTTAATAGGTATTGTTGACTCAAAGGTCAAAGGTGGCGGTCATTAGGCTACACTATACGCCTTAAGTGAACGCTTGAATTATTTAGTTGCAAGATCGACTACGTTAAAAACGTTTTTATAATTTTTTTTTTTTAGTTATGCGTATATGTTTTAAGACTGAGAAAAGGACAGGACGTTAAGACTTAATTTGCGTTCGTATTTGATAAAATTATCGTACGGTGTTCATAGATATAATAGTTTTCAGTTCCATTGAGTCTAAAAAAGTGGTTTTTACTTGAGTAACTGAAGATTTTGATTAACCTTAACACGAAAGAACCATTTTAGTATATTTTTTAAAGTTGTGAAAATCAGATATGGCGATTTTTGTCACTTAAAATTTAATCACAGTTGCCGTTTGAGACTTTTTTGTTTTTTTTCTCGGTAAACTCTAAAATCAGCTGACGAGTCAAGACATTTTCTTTACGCCCAACATTTGAAGAACCGATTTTGAGAAAGTAACACAAATATTCCTGCTTATTTTTGTCCCTGGTTTATTATTTTTTACTGCTTTAAAAAAAAACGGTTTTTGAAAAAACCATTAAATACGTCAAACTTCTTTTAAATGTTTTTGTTTCCTGTCAGAAAGTTTATTTTTTAGTTTGGCACAATTTATTTTAGTTCTAGATGGCAATTTTTGTTTGCACTTGCAGCTTTAAACGCTGCATTTAAAAAAAAAGTTTTAGTAACTTTTACTTGTTTTGTTTTTACTTCTTAGATTAAATTTAAATATAATTTTTGTGTTTTATCACTGTTTTAATATTTATTTTTCATGTAATACTTGTAAACACTAAGGATGATGCTATAAATGTTGAAACACGTCAGTCAAATTATTGCTAATTAGTTTCCATTGTTCCAAACAAGTTACATTTTTGCATTGTTCTGTTAACGTTCAGAGTCCTTTAACTTTCAAGATAGAAGAAAAACGATCGTGCTTTTTGTACATCCTGTATCTGAATTAATGGAGACGGGTTAAAGGGAACAAAGACCCGAGTATATCCTCGACTCTCCGAGGCATTCTCGTTCTCACCGCGCGTGTGACGTGCCTCTATTAGTAACTTTTGACCAAAAACAAATGAGCACCAATCCATCAGCCGTAACGCGGTGTTGTATTGCTCATGTTGAAGATTTTTTTTACATCTTTCATTTAATTAGTTATTCCGAGCGCTTGGATTTCCACGGAGATTAATCCACGAGCCCGGGCAAAGAGGTTAAACAGACGTCGGTTTATTTTGAGTGCGACGGCGCCGACAGCCCATTATCTGGCTGAAAATAACGGTACCACATTTTGAATTAATCAGAATCGTATTTAATTGTACTTGGACAATTTGTGTGAATGTGAGCGACGTGTGACCGCCTTAATGTTTTGATATTTTATCAGTGTTTGTTTGTTTTGTTTTTTTTTTGAAAATTTGTTCTTTCACGTTTTTATTGGCTAGGTAAAAATGGCCTGCAAACGATTTTACAAATAGTAATTGATACGGTTAAACTCGTAAACTGGCAAAATCGAAACAGCCAAACTTAAATTTATGGAGATATTTGTACATAGGTTAACCTTATATTGTTTCAGGTTTCGTTTTCAGTTATATCTTAGATTCCTTTTTTTAGATTTTAGATGCTCAATTTTTGCTTTTACACGCATTTCCGTATAAACACCATAAAAAAAAAAAAAAAAAAATTGAAGACCGTTTAAAAGAATCACTGCGTAATAGTTTTTGGAACATCAGTACTTCATAAGAAGTTATCCACTTAGTCAGTTCCCAATAAGAAAGTAGTATCCATTCGATTTCTTTATTCCAGTCCGAATGAAAGGTTAAATAAAACACGTTCTCTATTAACAGTTCGTACTGCCGTGTTTCTCAAATATTTCAGACGCCATATTGAAACCGCGTTCCCAGACCGGAAAGCGACACTTTGTAAATTCGCTGCGCTCCACCCCTTTTAACTGCCCCGCTTTGTTACAGTGCGGGCTAATGGAGCTCGGTTACCGTGTGACGGAACGACGCATCAACTGGAATGTGCTTCACGGCCCAATGGTCTGATAAGTTTTTATGGTAACTCGTTTTCGGTTTTTGAAAACAGAAGACGCTCTATAGACTATAGACAATGTACAAGAATAAGTTCATAAAACTAGTTGATGTTGAGCCTCTTACCGCTGTTCTCCGATGTTCGATATAGCAGCTGTTTTCCGTTTCTGTTTTATCTGTTTTTTGTCTTAGTTCTTTGGTAAAATTCGCTGTTATTTATTAATTTGATAAAATTTCCCACAGGTTAATCAATTAATGTTGTGGTCTATTCTTTTCCACATTGCATAAATTATCGCACGTTTCGGAAATTTTACACATTTTGGTCCAAACAATCCAAACCTCTCTAGGTAACAGGTAACTACCCTGATCGCAGCTTTGTACAGGAAAATAGAGCTGCTAACTGCACATAAGCTTTTTTTATTTTGATAAATGTTTGTCGTTTTGTAATAGTGTCATTTATTTAAGCTGTTCTATATTTTTTATCCGTTATTAATACCCAAATCATATTTGTGTGCTGACTTGTCTTTTGACATTGTTATTTTGTTTTTGTACTTGTTTATCCAGGGAAAGATAAAATCTTAAAGCTTACTAATACACGATTTTATGTAAGGGGAGAAACGTTTTGTAAATTTTTTTATAGTCTTTGAAAAACAAATATGTCATGAGACTGAAGAAATAAGTGTTTAGGAATACTTTAACTAGAATCGTTTTAAAGTGGTACCCATGTACAGTACTAAAATAATAAATTCACTTAATAGATATGTAAATGGTTTTATCTTCATTCGTTTACTGCCTTTACCGTAAACAGAATACTACTATAACGTTCGTTTCTACTTAATGCGGAATTAAAGTCACTAAAATCTTCTTCGGAACAACGAAATTGTTTTTTTGTCACATTTACATTTTATATATGAATCATTGAACTTCTATGTCACCTTAACACGCCTCGGCTCAGACAAATATGTAATCGTTATTAGACACGCAAACCCAGTGACTCAAACACGAGGCTGTGAACATAGTTCCGAACACGAAACGGTGTAGTTCCACTTGGAAAATATCGAAGGACAATATCTATTTCACTTGGACTTCGTTTCTGTTCAGTATTGTGGAGTTGAAGTCTCCAGTTTAATTAGATGTTAGATGATTAATTTCCTAACAGCACGAAATAATAAATTATATCTGTTGAATGTAGTAATTAAAACATCTTTGTTCTACTTGATCTGTGTGACGATAAGATCTTCGGATTAGTTGCACATAGTTTACCACCACAACATATTGTAACTGTAGCCGATACAATAAAAATAAATTTTTCTATAAACGAAATTTGTTGTACATCTTTTACAGTTTTTCTAAATATATTGTTCTAAATTAAAAATGTATATATATATATATATATATATATATATATATATATATACATAAATATTTCAGACATATTCACTACTTCAAATGAGTTGTAGTCCGACTAAATTTCATATCTTTGTCCTTCATGAAATGTTTGTTTACTGTTACAAAATATGGAACGTTCTATTTGAAACGAGTGTCTATTTAAAGTCTCCGGTCTCCAGTAATAATTTTGCAGTGTGTTTAAAACATCCTCAAACTTAATAGGTTTTAACCTGAACAAGTATTTTCGGTAACACTTAATTACGCCATTATACGTTTATAAAACACTTCGCACACGAACTCCTCTTTTGTGTGAAGTAATAATTATAGCGTGCAATTGTGCGTGCGTGTGTGTGTGTGTGTGTGTGTGTGTGTGTGTGTGTGTGTGTGTGTGTGTGTGTGTGTGCGCGTGTGTGTGTGTGTGTGTGTGTGCGCGTGTGCGTGCGTGCGCGTGCGTGCGTGGCGCGTGTGCGTGTATTGACTGCAATTTGCAAACTGGTATTTGCACGCTTAGTATGAGCTGTAGACAACACTTTGACCGACCCGTTGGGTACCACAGGGTTTACGTACGTTGTTGGTGCTGTTGGGACCCAAGTTGACGCGAATGTGGTTCTGTCGAGTTACCTCAGGACACATCGCTAGCCACTTTAGCGGTCCTCTGTAATCTCGTGTGTTATTCTTCGGAGTGTTGGTTGTGTATCGAAGTTAAATCGTTTTAAGCGAAAATATTCTTTGAACACGGTTCTCGATAATTTAATTGGTTTGACCAATAAATACTGTTTTTTAGAGTTACTTGCATTATTTCATCGAAATATGGAAACTGAAATCGAAAAACTTAGGAAATTTAAAGAATGGTTCAGAGATAAAAAGGATTTTAAAATTTTTTTGTCAAACCGTAAAATGGAAAAACAGCTAAACTGTGTTTTCAGATTGGTGGTTTTAAAAAAATGGGCTTGAAATAAATTACATAAAAGTACTTGTATCAGTTAATTTTAACTGATTTATTTGTTCTTAATAAATTAAAAATACGTGAAACAGAGCATGGTATACGTAATGAGTAAGGTCTGATCAGGAAAAACTTACACAAGTTATTACTGGCAGTAATAAATAAAACGGTCGTTATTATAATTAAATAATTCACGTCAAAAAACAGGAGCAAAACGGTCCTTAAAAATATTCAAATCTGTATTTTGAACTAATTTTAATGTTTGTAATCATTTCCTTTCCTTTGCTTGTTTACGTTGTAATATATTCTTATAACACACGATATTGCTTTTATATTTTATATCTTTTCATGCTTCTATAATCTTACGTTATGTTTGGCCACATAAAATACAGAAATTTTTACAGTTTTTCATAATTTTACTCAGTTTTTTTTACGTTCTCTCGATCATCTTTCTAAATTAAAGCGACAAACACAATTTGTGAGAGCTTGTTTTTTCCAACATCAATGGAACTGATTCGAAAGATTAATATCGCCGCGCGCTCTCCCTCGCTATCTGGCGGCCGGATCTGGAACTAGTTTACAGACACGTCCCCCTCTCCCCCAATAGTAAACAAAATGATATTTCTCGAATAAAAAAGACAGGAAAAATAAACAACGATTCACGTCAACCGAGTAACTCCATCCAGGACCCCGAGATACATTTCAAAAGATGACGGGTCGGGAATTTTGTAAATTAGGACTTTGTCCGGCTGCCCGACCTGACGGTAAATTAACCTTGGCAAGTCACTCAAAACAACCACTAGATAACGTTACAAACGGAAAATTTTTAGTTCCTCATCGATGAACCCATTGCATAGCTGTACAAGTTGTTACCATGAGATATCATAAATAACGGTTTTTATGCGGTATTAAATAAAACTGAGCATTGCGAATGTGCTACGCTGATTCCATCAAAACCAACTTGTTATATAAACTTTTAGATTTTACTACGCTACTCGGAATTTACTGCATCTGATGTAAGCAGCCCCCACCGCCCCCCACCCCAGTCCTCTCTAAGCCCCCCGTGCTTATGGAAGCTTCTGTAATAGTCTACCTGTCTTGTTTCACGTGCAGGAGAACTGTAAACGACTTTTACTATTTCTATGCAAAATACGGCCAGTGCAAGTTGTAAATAGCTCAAGTGCATTTATTTTCCCACTTGCAGTCGCTGTTTGGACGTTAATTACAGAAAAATGATTCTTATTTCACAATTAATTGAAGAGGTTAATTTATTACTTTAGTTTTAACGAGCAAATAAAGTACTTAAGTTTGGGCGTTAAAGTCTCCTTAATTACCATACTAGATTCGCGACATTTTTAAAGGAAAAAAATAGATATTAAAAATTAAGCGCATTTGATAGATTCGTTGTTGAATAGTATAATTAAATAAAGCAACCATTCCGGTTCAGAAGCTATAAAAAGCTTCAGAAGTTAAGAAAGTTGAAAAGGATCAGTTTTATGAAGACGGTTCTACAATTTCGCTTAGGGTTTCGTCGCGGAAATTAATTTTAAAATTCCAAAAACTTATTTTCAAATTTCGCACCTACTGAGTGTTTATCGATTAGGAGAAAATAACCAGTAGATTGTATTCGATTCCTTAGAGATAGGTGCATAATTATATTTTGCAATGCATATTACCTTTACCTTTTATTTTTTTAAATATATACGACGTAATTCCAAAAATCCTTCAGGAAAACCTAAGTGGACTTGAATAGTTGCCGGATAACGTATACAAATATGGACTGATATGAAAGGTAACTTCAGCTTCGTGTTACCTGAATACCAGTTAAAAATTAGAGAATTTTTTTATAGAATTTCAAACCTTTCTCTCTACAGAGTTGCGATAAAGTAAATAATTTTGTTATTTGAATCCACTATTGAATCCAGCAGAGTTAATGCATACACAAGCTTCTAGCCGGTGAAGAATTTAAAATTTTGTTATGATCTAAAAAAGGTAAATAACGATTGCTAACCACTATATACCACGTAAATCTGTAACATTTCTAGCAGAAAATAATTTATTTGTTTGCATTTTGTAATTGCGAATTTCCGAAAGAAAAATTTATTATGTATGATAACGTCAAAAAAGTACGTAATGAAACAAATGAATTGTTTACTCTCTAAAAAAGTATACCTACAAACTGTCAGGTCCTGTTTTACACGGTTATAGCTGTATAGTGTATTGTGTCGCACCGGTGTGTAAGGCTTATGATAGTGACAGCTCGGTAGTCGACAATTGCCTACAAAACGTACATTTGTTTATTTCCCGCGCGCCTGGGTAACAACCCGCGTGCACTCTCGTCTGTCAAGGCAATCAAAATAAATTGACAGCTTGTTTGTACGTCTTTGAGGACAGGGTCTAACGATCCCCCGCCCGACCGCCATATAGTCAACCCGCACCAATCCTTGGCGTTATCAAGGTTGTGCCGGGGTACCTGTTCCGCGGAACTGGTTCAGTTACGATTTCTACGTAACAATTTGAATTTGGAATTTTAAAACATTTTCATTGACAATATTCTAACAATGAGAAGTGGATTTTCAAGGTCAGGAATAAAATTGTTGGATTATTTAATATGGATTGGCCAGTGTTACGGAGATGTTGATAAAAACACGTTAACGTTATGCTGCTGTGTTTTACTTCAGATTTGTAATGCCACACTTTTGCTTTTACTGGTTCAGCTTATGTCTTCAGTGCTCGAGCCATGATTCGTCACAGAAATTGTTACTTTTGCTCGTAAGCCACTTACCCCTGTAAACGTACATTCTTCATTTATTTTTGCTCACATACTTACATGTACTTAACAAATAAACATTCTTACATTCACTTTTATATTTGCATATACACTTACATTTTATTACGTACTTTTGCACACAATTTACATTTATTTTTGCTAATGGAAGTAGGTTGCATTCTTTACTTATGTTTGGTTTCAGATATAGACTTACAGTTCTGTTTTACTTTTGCACTTAGACTTACATTACCGCACTTATTTTTGTACAATTACGTATATTCACTTAATAACAAATATACATTTTTACATTCATCTACATTTGCGTATACACTAATATTCTACTACTTACTTTTGCACACAATTGAATATTTCTATGAATATAGGCTACATTCTTACTTCTGTTTATACAGACTTACAGTTCTACTTTACTTATGCACATAGACTTACATTATCACACTTACTTGCGTACACATAAGTATATTCATTTAACATACATTCTTACATTCACTTTTACATTTGCATATACACTTACATTCTGTTACTTATTTTTGCACTCAACTTACATCGATTTCTCATGAGAGTAGGCCGTAACATGTAGTAACATGACTAAGTTACATGAGTAAGTACTCATAACACTCATGTGGTTCTTACTCATGTTTATAACTAGACTTACAGTTCCATTTTACTTCTGCACATAGACTTATATTATCGCACTTATTTTTTTACACATGCATTTACATTCACTTGTTTACGCGAAATACATTCTTATATTGTACAGTGTTACTTTTGTACACCTGCTTACACAATAAACGTACATTCCTCAACTAAACTTTACACTTAGGCTTTTAGCCATGCACGTACGATGCACTTACATTTACACTGACACTTTGGTGTTTAGACTTATGTTCCATCATTACACTTACTTTTACGCGCGCACAGTTACTTGCACTTAGATTAGTATATAATTTTCTTTCGCTTGTTGGTGAGAATTACATTCCTCGATACTTTCCCAGTTAAGTAAGAGGAACTGGGACTACACCACTGAAAGGCATCTACCTTTGAAGTTCTTCTAAAAAATCACGACGTAATTTTTTTCGTCTCTGTGTATTACTTAATCTATATTTCCATAATACATTTTAGTTTTACGTCTTACTAGAAGCCAAGGAGCCTTCAGACGCGAGGTTACAGGTTCGAGACCAGTTACAAACTCCACATTTATTACCCGTATAAAGAAGACGTTAATCCGCAGTCTGTAAATAGTACCAACAAGTTCCCACAGGAGCGTTGCGCAGCGGATATAATATTAAACAAACCGTTAGTAACTCCCACCTTGTGTTACCTAGTTTTATTGGCCACTGAATTACGGCCGTGCCACGTAATGTAATGGCAGCCACATCCAGAGCCCAAAATATAAAACCGCAATAAAATATCTAATTGTATCCCTCCACAGATCCTCCGGGACATAACTTAGTGGCAAGGTCGTTAAATCGATTTTTTTCGGAATTCTCGAATGAATATCTTGGGCTATAAAATTACGCATATCGATATATCGATGTATAGATAGTAAAAGTCTATGTTTTATTGATAGCTTATAGTCGTACTCGAGGTATCGGTCAGTGTTTTTTTTTTTTGCAAAATATCGTTTCCTTTCTGTTGAAGCGTGACGACGCGCTTTTGTAATCAACGTTGTAGTGATAATGGCCGCTGTTGTGGCGAAACGGCGCTAAAGTGATTTTATAGTTGTGTGATTTGACGGAGTTGGCTTTAACACATTTTTAGAAACGTCAGCGACGTTTTTGTCGGTAACAGTTCAGGGTAACAGTGTCCAAGTATTCCGGTAAGTCGGAAAATTATAAAGCTTGATAAGTTTATTTAAATCAGAAAATTATGGAGCTTGATAAGTATATTTAATTCGGAAAGTTAAAAAGCTTGGTAAGTTTATTTAAGTCTGAAAATTTAAAGCTTGATAAGTTTATTTAAATCAGAAAATTATGGAGCTTGATAAGTATATTTAATTCGGAAAGTTTAAAAGCTTGGTAAGTTTATTTAAGTCTGAAAATTTAAAGCTTGATAAGTTTATTTAAATCAGAAAATTATAGAGCTTGATAAGTATATTTAATTCGGAAAGTTTAAAAGCTTGGTAAGTTTATTTAAGTTCGAAAATTTAAAGCTTAATAAATTTATTTAAATCAGAAAATTATAGAGCTTGATAAGTATATTTAATTCGGAAAGTTAAAAAGCTTAATAAGTTTATTTAAGTCTGAAAATTTAAAGCTTGATAAGTTTATTTAAATCGCAAAATTATAAAGCATGCAAGTTTATTAAGTCGGAAAATTATAAAGTTTGATAAGTTTATTTAAGTCGGAAAGCTTGATAATTTTCTTGAAGTTCAGCAGGAGATTAAATGTGGAAAACTGGTACACCCACGAAAATCTTAACATTGACTTTTTTCACAATCATAATACTTTCTGAATGATTTAGTGAGAATGTAAAAATATATTTAACGGTAGGCCTACTCGCTCGCTGACATGGTAGAAGCGAGTTTCCACAAATTATTTTTTTTAAATTGTGATTTCACTTCCATAACCCGCATTAAAATTTGCATATAATGGGACAGTATTTTAAACTTCCAAATTACATTCGAACTACGAAATTGAATCCTGTCACAGTAAAATTTAATTTCTTAATTTCAACTAATTTGAAAATTTTAAATCCTAGTTTATGTAGTTTTTAACGCTGATTACGATGGCGAAGTGAATTTTTTTTAAAAACAGTAAGTAAAAAAAATGAATTCTTAAATATTTGAAATGTCCGCCATTTCGAAACTGTTGAACGAATTGCGCCAGTTAACGGATTTGTTCAAGAATCGTGCCAACTTTTATTCAAATTGATCCAAAATTGCGAACGTTAAAATATATATTAAAGAAATTTAACGACCCCCTCAAAAAGAGATCTAGAGGTCAGGATCGGTGCTAGTTTCAAGGTCCCGGGTCTGGGTCTTGCCGTAATGGCTGCTATAATTACGGCTCTTAAGGCATAATATTTATATGCTCTTAAGGCATAATATTTAGGTGATATTTTTGAAAAGCTAAATATTTGTAATTTATCACTCCAAGGAGATAACGTTGCTCTTTCTATGTCGAGAAGGAAAGAGAGACCATGATTTTCATTAACGTTTACTACTAATTAGAAATAAATGAGTTGCATTTTAGTACAGTTTATATTTTTTATTTTTTTACATGTTAAAACGTAATTTTGTTACATAGATTGTGTGAAAACGTTACTAAGATTTTCTAACATTAAACTGTTTCTTCAGAAAATCTAGTTCGAAAGTTGACTTACAGCAAGCAAAAAAGGAAAAATCTATTCACATTTTCAAAATCGGTTCATCATATTTTGATCAAACTTTGGTCGATCTGTTCTCAATATTAGTTTTGTTTTTCGAACTTTTCTATAAACCTTCATTTCCACATTTTCTACGCGGATAACCTTTCAAGCGAAAGCAAATATCATTGGAAGCGATTGTCGCAAATTTACATTGATTAATTATATCGATTACAGAATATATTTACAAGAAAGCTCGCACTGGCGATAAGAGATAACGCGGGTGAAAGTCGGACAGCATCTGATAAGGCGCTGCGCCGGAGTTATTGAATAAATGATTGCATGACGACCGCCATTACTGTTGCTACATCAATAGTTTCTTGTTTTGTACAAACACAGGATAACCTCCTTTCTAAAACAGCTGTTTAAGGATACCGTCATCGACGATTAATGATAAGGAAGGATTTATTATGATCTGTGTCCTTTAGCTACAATACGTTCTTGTAAGCAATGTTGGTTTTACCTTTGAAGTATTGAAATGAAAGAAAGAATATGTTATTCTTGACATGTGTGAGGGTAACTCCAGCCTGATAAAGTTTAGCATTTAAAACAAACATACAGTTTGTAAAGTACAACAGAATAAAGCAGTATTTGTGTCTTTGTTAGAAAAGCACATCTTTGATTTTCATTAACATTTTATATTTATATTATTTCCCTTACGTTAAAACACCTCAAATTCGTTATCGTTTAAGACAGCGGTTCCACAAACTGTGGTACATGTACCCGTGAAAGTGGGCACGCTATTGCTTTTTTTTTGAGTTTAACGTCCGACTATTGTGCACACTTGGGCTAATGCAGACGATGGGATGATTTATAGCGTATGAAAATGCCAAGCCCTGGCCGGGAATCGAACCCAGGTCCTCGGAGTGAAAGCCCAGTACGCTATCAACTAGGCCACCGAGGCGGCTGGCACGCTATTAGTATGCTCTTAAGGCATAATATTTAGGTGATATTTTTGAAAAGCTAAATATTTGTAATTTATCACTCCAAGGAGATAACGTTGCTATTTCTATGTCGAGAAGGAAAGAGAGACAGGCCATGATACAAAAAATCTCACTTTGGTAGAATGGAATGAAGAATAACAGCTACGACCAATTTCAGTGGCTGGATTTATTTCTTAAAGGAAACAATCAAACTATAGGGGACTTTAAAAACGGAAAGGAACAAATAATCTTGCACTCACTCTTCGTAAATACTGTGATTAGACAGTAGCCTACTTCCAACAATCCGATAAAAACCATGAATCCGTGACTCGTTCACTGTTGACCTTGATAAGTATAATCTTTCGATAGGTAATAAAGAAAAATTAATAGAAGTGTCTTGTGACAATAATTTGAAAAGCCATCAGTCCAAAAAGATATTATGTTTTTGATTGCACTGGAAAATCACCCTTTTTTGTAAAGACCAGTAAGTACTTGTTAACGACAGCATAACTGTGGAAATTGGATTTTCTTCCCCAACTGCACTGAAAAATAAGTATAGAAACGGTCTGGAAGTAGGAGACGACTTGTGCATATGTCAGTGGAATAACACAGACGTGTGAAGACTTTAGTAAAGCTGCAAAAGCGCTTCCATCGCACTGAAGACTTGTTTGTGTAGTTAATGAACGCACTGCTGTTTGCTTAGATTTTATTTTAAAAAAACATTTAAGGCATGTTTAATTTAAGGCACATCTGAATTTTGTTTCGGTGTGCATACAAGAAGTACACCATTTGCATTTGTTTTCTCAGGTGTTACTTGAAGCATGAAGTTTGAAAAACACTGGTTTTTAAGGAAAGAATAATAACATAAAACCTTCCTATGTCAATAATATTTCCTTAACTGTTTTATTAGTACATATACGAAACAGCTTAATACCAGAAGGTCAGTACGTTTTCCAGCGGCTGAAAATCCTTAGTTCAGCGTTCGGGCAAAGGGATGCACTAGCGGCAAAACTTGGTTATACTCTACTTTTGATCGATACTGTACTCTCTCACCAACTCCAACCAAAACATACCCTTCCAAACAGCATATTTCATCACCTTTGTCGAAAAGTGCCAGTCAACTTTTCCTCTTCTGTCACATGTCATTTGAAACCAGTGTCCGTCTTCGTATTAAGTATATTTTTATGTTTATATGTTACATTATTATTTTAGAATAATGTAATTCATTATAAGTGTTATAGTTTTTTAAGCGATTATGTCAGCTAAGTGTCATTATTTCAATTGTCCTGATGGTAGTGTGTGAAAACAGGATTTACATTTCTTTAGATTTCTTGGTAAGGTCATCCGGACGTGATAATTTTTTAAACTTTAATTAAGGCGTCAAAATTTGCTAGTTTGTTTTTTAAATCAAACGTATGCTTTAATCCAGTGTTGGATTTTTTTAAAGGCAAAAAGCACATTGAGGCTATTATCGCCTCCCTAAAAGTAAAGTGTTAAAGTCGTAAGTGTAGTGTTGCAAGTGTAAGTGTGTGTTAGACTCGGGTACAGCAAGGGACGTCTAAATCCTCTCAATAGGTTTTTTTGTGTTTAAGTCTTTGGGTAAATAACGTCAGTTATATGACCGAAAGTTGTAGAAGATGGAATTCAGGTAAAACGTCATTAAAAAAAGAAACCAAAGAACAATTGTCTGGAAAACATGTTTTTTTTCTATCTGAAGTTCTCCATGTTTTAACAAAACTTGTTAAGTGTATGGCATTAATGAAATTTTAGGACAATTCGATTTTTTAATACTATCTCAGTGATAAATGAAATGTCAAATCATGTAAAAAACGTATTACGAAATTGGCTAAAAAAAGGCTGCAAAAATTAAAGGTTAACTAAAATGGCAGACGAGGGCTAAATGTACTAAATAATAATTTGGCATATAGACTTTTAATAATTTATTCAGTAAAATAAAATCAATGCATTTAATTAAATTTATTAAACTATTACGAATAATTTACAACAATTTACAGAAAGATGTTAAAACAGTGTTATAGCACCTCTTTATAAACTGTGAATATATAAACTGAAATATATATGACCTATGAACCAATGTGGCAATCATAACTTTCCTTGTTGAACGAAAAGAAAAAAGTTTGTTTCTTGTGTAAGAAAAAGGTTCTACTATTTCTTGTCAATATGAATTTATGTTAAAATACACTTCTGTTAAATATAGTTATGAACTTTTGTTAAATATAGTTATATTTTAATACTTGTATGACCTGTTATTCGAGCAATGTCATTCATTATATTTAAGTTCCTTAATACAATAGGCCTTACATTGTTTTGCTTTTGTATTTAAAACTATAAACTATAAAATTAATTACTGGATGAATTCTAACATTGCACCTTATTGAAATATTTACAAACGAAACATACTGTAACCGAATTTTCCTTTACGTAACTACGTTAGGCTGCAGTATTTACTGTTTACTAAAAGTAGAGCCTTTTATTTAATAACAGTTACATATCAGAACTGACCCAGATTGTTGTACAGTTTCTACTTTCAGAACTGATTCGATCAATAATTATTTAAGTCTTGGATACAGTAATAATTAAATATTTTTTTCAATAATGTTTTTCTAGCAAACAGCTGTTTCGGTACACACACAGTTAATTATTTGTCACCTGTGTTTGCAATGTGCTGCACTCTCACGGAGACCATTATATTGGTCCTGGAATTTTGTTTACAAACTTTTTGTCGGTTTTATTTTATTGTAACCCTTTAAAATAGGGAAGTGCAAGGCGTGAGAGTTCCCTGGTGTTCCGATGAACCTGTAGCTACCCATATAAGTAGCTGCAGTAACGCAGGTCCTTATTTTTTTTACAAAACTGTTATGATCAGCGTATTAAAGATTATTTGCGACTATACCTGCAATAATATGCAACTTTCAGATGTGCATCATTCAAAGCTTCTCTCAGTTAGCTGGGGTGGTGCACAGACTTTCAGGCTGTTTCAAAGGGATGTAGAAAGTGAAAGTAGGACAACTAGTGCCGATGTGGAAGGTTAGGGGTGACTGCCTCATACGACCGAATTAATATCTAACGAAAGTTTTGGAACTAATTATTTAAGTTTTAACTGGATTGGGCTACTTGAGCGCAGTTCTGTGCCCGTTTAAATCTAACACAGAAATTTAACTTGGTGTATTTATATTTAACCTTAGGGTATTCTGTAAGCATTGATAATATTTCAATAATGGCGCTGTGTGCATTGCAGCCCAGGTTTATTTGTGACTACATATAAGCAAAATATCGAACATTAAATCATTTTTAAAGTATTTGAGGCAGAATTGAACTCAAAACAAAAGGCAAGCTGAGAAAACAAAAACTGTCTCGGCTTATTGTCTTTTTTTATGTAGTACCGTGACTTGTTCTTACTTGTTAACAAAATATAGTTCACAACTACAGGGAATCTCAGCTACTACTACTTCAGTTTCCCAGTTCCCCCTGGTAGGTTACGAAAGTAATTTTTCGGAGAAATTAAATGTGCTTACATTTGCGTAATGTTTTTGCATTGTTTATGAGTTACATTCTAACTGCATCCGACGTGTGCGATAGCTCCCGAGATGGATATTTTTGAGAATTGAAAATAGGAAAATTTGTAGCGTTAAATTTTTTCAAGTTTAGGTTCTGGTGGTTAAGAGTTCGCCAGTTAATATTTTCTTAACGTTTAAACGCTTGTGTAGATCAAACTAATGTTTTCATGATTCGTAGTACTATAGTGAAACGTTTTCGGAACGGTCTTGTATTGTGCATAGTTGAAGACAGTTTTGCTAGGCGGACCGAACCCCGATCCTCGGTGTAAATCTTGCTGGCGAGGTTGACAGGTTTACTACCTCCCCCCACCCCCTTATTCCCAATAAACCACTAATTGCATTTCAGAAATTATATTTTGTAATGTTACACGTTGTAAATCTGAAAGCACTGATGGTGCCTCTTGTATATCTCACAGATAACGCTGATATATTGCTTTATCTGTGTGTGTGTTTGTGGAAGATTATGTTTGATGCCTTCCAAGACAGTTTAGCCTATCTGTGACGTTTGGGACGAGATAACGCAGTAGCGTGTCTTCTGTAGTTGTTCTTGTAACTTCACTGTCATCCGGTTCCGGCTAGTCTCGGCACGCAGCTGTCTCGCTAGCGCGATTCAAACGAATTTCCAACAGTAATGTATTTTATCTTATCCAGTTTTACTGTCACAATCGCCATTAAAAACTGCGAATACTATTTAGCATTTTAAAATTTCAAAGTGCATTGAAAATAAGAAAATAAATCATTTTTTTATTATGTTAATTTTATTGTATGTAGCAGTATTAAGCAATAAGCTGAACATATAAATGGTACTAACAACTTGTAAGATGTTCAGTAGAATAATCTGCCTTCCCTAGCTTTGAAAATGGAGGTTCTCCGAAACGCGTCAACGAAAGAATTGACGAAGCTAGGGAAGGCAGATATTAGAGTAAAAAAATAGTTTTTGAAGATGTAAGTTCTCCGAAACGCGTCAACGAAAGAAGAATTGACGAAGCTAGGGAAGGCAGATTATTATACTGAACATAGTGACAATAATCATAGCAGAAAAGAACATAAAAAGAATTTCAACTTTTAAGGTAATCTAAATAAAAAATTATATGACCTCTAAAGGGTTTCTTCGCTTAAGGCGGTGTGGGTAACCTATTTTGAGAAGTTGACAGGCTTCCACATTGACGTGATTTTGCAGTCTTGTTTTATGAAGCGTAGCGAATGTTTTGATTTTATCTTCCACAAAATTTAAATGTACGTCGGCGTATCATTACGTTGGTACCACTCGTAATTTGTTTGCTCGAATGATCGTATTCTGAGCTCGCTGAGTTATCATAACTGATGGATTTACTCGTACATCTCCAAATTTGATAACCGCACGGAAAATGAATCATGATAAATGCCATTTGACCAAATTAATTATTTAATTTGAAAATTAAAAATTGTAATTTATGCGGATTTGAATGCCGCTTGTGATGGTGAAATCAGACGTCCAGAAAATTTAAAGTAAAGAACTTTAAGATTCTAAATTCACTGTCTGTTTTAAAATTTATTCTTCAACTATAAACTTCCGAAATTACAATTTTCATACACTGACATGAGTCATAAATCTTCGTGCATGACCAGATTGTTGGCAAATCTATTGGTTCTGGTTTACTCTGAAAATGGCTCAGAAAATATTTGCCCGATTAGGCAGCGTTTTGTTTTATCTGTTAAACTGAACGTTAAGACCATTTCGTGTCCGACGGGAATTATTTTCCGAATGCAGGAAAGTTTCTGCAATACTTTAACTTATATTATATTTTAAAATACAGTGATTGCAACATATCGATACACACAATTACCACGAAGGATACTCTTACACAATCGATGCATCGAATATAGGTGAAGTCGATAGGCTCAATGTTGGAACAAAACTTTTCTAGTGTTTCTCTTGTCATTAGCAATACGATATCTTGGTATGCTAGGCAAGGTCGCAAAGGCGATAGTGTTTCTCCTGACGGGGGAAAGGTGACCTCTGAATAGAAAGGCTTCTTGATTCCTTAATCAAAACAGATTACTTCCCGCTTGGGGGGGGGGTGTTGATTGCATTATATTTTTGAAAAACGCGTTAAACCCATCAAAGCGATTGGCTTATCCAAACAAACTAACAATCGCGATACGCAACTGTCTCACTGACGTGAAAGAAGCATATTTCCTAAAGTATTACTCTATTTATTCTTATACCTTTCAGAAATTCTGATTACACGATCATAATTAGCAATAAATGCATGAATTTTAAACTACCGTAACTACATTCAAAATACGCAAAAGACAAAAAAATTTCAACGAATTTTGAAAATTCAAAACGCAAATTTACGGAGTTTTTAACGCGCTGGTTGCGATGGAGAAATCGATTTTTCAAAACAATGTAAGACAAAAAGTTATGCATTTTTTAAAATTTAATTACCACAATTTTGAAACTGTTGAACGAATTTTGCTGGTTAACGAACTTGTCCAATTTCTTAGACGAGAGCAATTTCTGTTCAGATTAAACTGAATGTTGAAAGAGGGAGCGTGTTATGGATCCGAAAATGATGCGATAATGAAAACTAAAAATACTCGTAACATAACTTTTTTATCGCGAACAATTTATACACGCCACAGTGTTAAGACAATAATTTACGAACAGCGCAACTCGTATAAACTTTGATTTTCTGTTGTATTTCATTTTATGTGTAATGTAGCGCTTCTCGATCGCCTACTTAAAGTCATACACAGATAATTTTATTCAGTATGACCATAAAATTTACATCTTTTATACACTATTACAGTGCTTTATGTATGTAAACTTCAATCTAAATATTTTATTTGTAATTCACTGCAATTCCTTTTGGTAATGTATTTCACCCCTTTCTGTATATCGCAAAAGAGTTTTACAAAGCTTGACTATTTGTATACATCACGGGAGAAATGGATATTCAATTTCTTAACTTTACGAGAATAAAACTATAATTTAAATATATATTTAAGGTGACTTTAATACTTTCGCAGAAGTATTACGAGCTGTGGAACATTGCTTTACTTTGTAGCAAACATCACTGTAACGTCGCCTACGCTTTATCTAATGATACTTTTCAAGGATATACCCTAAGCGTTTTTTGCTTATGGAATGCACTCAACCATAAGGTATTATTTAAGAACCCCAACCTTTGAAGTCGAAATAATAATTTTCACTCAGTAGTTTGGCTGATGTGATAGAAGCGAATTAAAAAAAATATTTTTCTTTACCTTACCCTTCTTGAAATTCTGATTAGACCATTATAATCAACATTAAAATCGATAATATACAGTATTAGAATTTTAAAATTTCATGTCACATTAAACATTTTAAAAAATGAACTATGATTGCTGTACAAAATTTCTTAATTACAAAGAATTTTTAAAATTGGAAATGCCAATTTATGCACTTTTACCGCTAATTATGATAGTGAAATAATATTTAAAAAATTAAGACAAAAGTCATGAATTTTTAAAGATTCGAAATGGCCGCTATTTTTAACTGCTAAGCGAATTTTGCTGGTTAACGAACTTGACATGATAGAAGCGAATTTCAAAAAAGTATTTTTCTTTATCTTACCCTTCTCGAAATTCTGATTTCACCATTATAATCAGCATTAAAATACAGTAACGTACTGCAATATACAGTATTAGAATTTTAGAATTTCACGTTACATTAAACATTAAAAAAATGAACTATGACTGCTGTACGAAATTTCTTAATTACAAAGAATTTTTAAAATTGGAAATGCCAATTTATGCACTTTATGATACCGTTAATTATGATAGTAAAATCAGATTTTAAAAAATTAAGATAAAAGTCATGAATGTTTAAAGATTCGAAACGGCCGCTATTTTTAACTACTAAGCGAATTTTGCTGGTTAACGAACTTGTCAAAGATGTGTAAGAAAATCTTTTTTTTGCCAGATTTGAATCAAATCAGACCAAAATTTAGAATGTAAGCGTGTTAAAACACACACACACACACACACACACACACACACACACACACACACACACACACACACACACACACACACACACACACACACACACACACACACACACACACACACACACACACACACACACACACACACACACACACACACACACACACACACACACGAGCGCTAGCGCGCTCGCAAGTATATAAATTGTAACTGCCCCTCAAAAAGTGATATAAGGGTCAGTATCGGTGTTTATTTCAAGGTCTCGTGTCCAGGGTCTTACTATGATGGCCGCTCCGATGGAAATTGCGTAACAGACATGTCAGCACGCTCACTTTTGCAATTTTTTTTGTTCGATTTGTTTCAAACTTAGCACACAAATATTGTTAATAGCGTGGACAAAGTCATTAAACAGCAAAATGGTTAATGAATTTTCAAATGGTGAAATCGTTCCACAATTTCAAAATGGTGGCACTTTCAAATCATTAAAAAATGTTAACTGTTTTGTCTGAAACAGTCAGTAGCTAGCGGGAAGAACTGGATAAGTAAGCGTTTTGAATTTTCAAAATCCGTTAATACTTAGAAATTTTGTGTGGCAACGGTTACGGTAAATTTTTAAATATATGCAGATTTTAATGCTGATGTTTGTGATGGTGAAATCGAAGTCTCAAAAAAAAAGATAAAATACAAAATTTACTTTTTGGAAATTTGCTGCCATCACGTCAGGCTGCGTGCCCGCCTATTTCATGATGAATTAGGGTTTTTCAGCATAATGCGTCACAATGTTCTTTTGTTCCACCATTTTGTTTTTATTGTACGTATCAACAATGAGATAACCATTTCCTCAAGTTTACAAATTTCAAGATTTTTTTCCAACTTCGTATAAATCGATTATTCGCCTTCCGTTTTTTGATATCGATAACCAAGAAAGTGAACAAAAAACATCTAAACGCAATCTAGATTTCATCTATAGCGTAAGTATTACATTACCGCCATCGCCTTTGCTATCCGTGATCTCAAATATAAAAACAGCACTGTAACACCACTGCCATTCGTGGATCTGATAATACCGGATTGAGGATCGTTTTCATTCGTTTTGAAAAAAAACCCGAAGTGGCCAAAGTAAAAGATCGGACGACATTATTAACAGAAGTGGCAATAAGATGGCGGTTCTATTGTTACCGAAGGAGGAGATCCGTTCTCGGGCATAACTCTTGCACGTCGGTCGAGGTTTACGATTGGGCTGGGCTTTCTTGTATATGAAAAGCATGATAGTTACACGGAGCAGTCACCGTTGCCTATGTTGTGACGGCAGAGAGAAGAGCTCTTTAGCGAAATTCCATTGTAAAATTAACTGTTGGAGTGGTCGTCATGGTAAGACCCGGGACGTTGAATTCAGCACCGATCCTGATCTCTAGGTCACTCTTTGTAGGGTTGTTAAAAATTGTTTTGTGCATGTGTGTTTCTGTGTTGTGGCTTACGACCTTGGGTAACTTCGTTAACCAGCAAGAGTTAAATAGTTTGAAATGGCGGCCATTTAATAAAAGCTTTAAAAATTCGTCTTTTTTTCAAATACTAATTTACCACCGTAATCAACGTTGAAAACTGCGTCTATTTACGTTTAGAAATTTAATTTGACGGCGGTCAGGGTTTATTTTCGTATTTTCAATGTAATTTGAAAATTTTATAATAGTGAAATCAGAATTTCAAGAAGGGTAAGATAAAGAAAAATATTTTTGGAAATTCGCTTCTGTCACGTCAGCAAGACAGTTGCGTGCTACGATTATTGATTCTAACGTCCGTTATTCGTTCCATCCTCCCTCAAAAATAAATAAATAAATAAATATATAAATAAATAAATAAATAAATAAATAAATATATAAATAAATAAATAAATAAATAAAATAAATAAATAAATATATATATATATATATATATATATATATATATATATATATATATATATATAGCCTATCAAAAATGTGCTTTTTCAGTGTCTTAACTGTCAGTTTTGATTTATTTTCTAAAAAAAAAAAAATTGTTCGAAATTTTACTTATTTGTGCGAAACACGCAAGTTTAATAATTATAATCTCCATAAAGTATAACATAGGCTATTGAATGAATTTGTCAAAATAAGATTACTTCTGTAAATTATGTGATTGCAACTAAGTTACCACGCTTGCAATAACCACATTATAGGCTAATAATTTAATTCTAATACTTAAATCATTAACGTCTTTCACAATCACAATAACCGAAGCACGCATCTGTCTCGCTAACGTGGTGGTAGTAATTTTTTATATTACTTTTTTTTTACCCGAGAAAATCAGCAGTTAAAAAATTTTTATTACCTGTAAAACACAAAGAATGAACACTGCCGCGCGTCAGATTCATTTTATGAATTTCAACGGATTTTGTAAATTCGAAATTCTGATTTTCGCAGATTTTAACGCTGATTACGGCGGTGAAAGCCGATTTTCGAAAAACATTTGTGACAAAAAGTTATGAACTTTGAGAGATTTGAAATGGCCGCCATTTTGAAACCGTCGAACGTATTTTGCTGGGTAACGAATCGAAGCTATTTACAGAATCGATTTTTGTACCAAGTTAGAACCAAATCGTAAAAAGAATTGCGAACTTGGAAGTACTAACACACATATTTACGAAAAAAAATAACGACCCTTCAAAGAGTGTTCGAGATGTCAGGATCGGCGTTAGGGTACCGGGACTTGGTCTTACCATAATAACCGCTGAAATAGCTGGGATTCCCGATGGAAATTCTCTAAAAATATTCGTTATGTAATAACATTAACTTATGTGGACGAAACCTTTTTCAAAAGTGTTTACCAATAAATAATCCAGGTTTTTCATGGAGAATTATCTATACTTAGTGATTCTACTTATTATAACAGAAATCTTTTATAGAATTCGATATAATGGTCATAATTATGACTTGTGCTCGTATTTACAACTGGGAGTTTTTTGGATGTCACTTTTATTAATTTCTGTGCGCGCATGCGTGTAAGCGAATGCAAACGGTTTTACCAACAAAAACCAAATCGAATACAATATTTCACTTATACTCCACTGGATTTCTTTAATATAGTGTTTACGATGTTGAGATCATAAACAATCTCTGTACAGCTGTTGAGATCGGGGCACATTTCATGATGCTCAATTTCTTCGTTTTCCTTTCATATTATGTATATAAACAATAACTACATCGGATTAAGAACACGCAAGGCAAATCCTGTCCAACCGATTATCCCAAGACTTCGAACAATAACTGAAGTCTAATTAAACATATTTCCACGAGATTCCGCCATTTTCCTCCCGGTGATTATTTACGTAGTTAGGCCTACCGGTAAACTTCTCAGGGAAGTTAATATCCGTAAAATGGCCCGGAAGAACAAACACAGGAAGTAACAGAAACGAATAAACTACACGCTTCGCCAATCACGTACAAGCAAATGTTGAAAAAAACATTTCAACACTTGTGTTAATTCGGCAAGTACATTTAGCGTACAGTATAATAATAGCCTCAACACGGTGTGAATAACAGCCAGGGAAATTCGCGCAGTTTGTAAAGAACATAACCTCAAAGTTTGTGTAACGATCATTTGATCTTGCTTAACGTCTCTAATTACAGTTAATGGACGAGAGATCGGTCTTAAAAGCAGGGGAGAAACTTAACCCCAGTCTCAGACCTGCGACCTTGAGGTGCGCACTTCGGACACATAGTTGCTTGAATCATCTCGGCAACTTTACTCCTTATAACGAAGGAACAGCTGTTTTGTGGAGATGTTAAATAATGTAGCACACCGCTGTCTTACTAGATTGCTTTTCCAAAAAGTAACAGTATCACATTTTTATTAACATATTGATTATATATATATATATATATATATATATATATATATATATATATATATATATATAAAAAGATCATTAAGCATCTTTAGAGCTGCTTACGTTGAATTTTGCAGGACGCGTGATGCGAGGAACATTATCATATTAATATTATATAACAGAATATTTTGTGCCTGGTAAAGTGTCATATAAAAGTAATTGTAATTAAATATTACCGTGTTTCTGCCCGAGATCGAACCGGAGACCTTGCCCGTGTGAGGCGGACGCGATAAACGCTACACTACGGAAACGGAAACTACAAAATCTTTGACCGATTTAAGTGTATGAATTGAATCGTTAATTTAATATTGGTAGTTATATTAAAAGATCACTTGTATTATTGAATTCGTTAAGATCACCTGATTTCATTGAACAGCTTATAGGCCATAAGAAGTTTCAAGTTATGTTGTAAAAACTATGTTAGTTTATCGTGTTATCGAATAAAACCGTAATTAAAACAACAACTAATACAATAAATACAACATTTAATACAATACATATAATTATATTTTTTTAACAAACATAATAAAATTATGTTATTGAATCAAAAATAAAAATCGTGACGTGTTTTCGAACAAATTATCCTTATGAAAACAAAGGAGAAGAAAACATGATAAGATTTTTATTTTTTGGTCAGTAACAGAAATTATTTAAGTTGTTTTTGCTAAAGAGATCTCGGACAGAAAAGTTATGACTATAGATTTTAAATGGCCGCCATTTTGAAATTGTTGACGGCGTTTTGCCGGTCAACGAAATTTTCCAAGATTATTAGCTTGTCCAAAATCGATTTTACCAAAAGTGATCTAGGCTAATTTTAAGATCCTGGCTCTGTATTTTATATGATGGCCGCTTGAATAACTCATTTCCCAATAGAACGTTTCTAAAAACTAAGAAGTACTCCAGGCTTACACCTCCTGTGTATTATATCCACATATACAAGTGTCCGAATAAATAACAGTAAATACAAGAATTGTTTCATCTTTAAGTTACAACTTTAGAAACACTGAAGTGAATATTACACGTCTTATTTAAAAAGGTGAATAGAGCTACATATTTTCCTTTTGTCATAGTCGTACTCCTCACTTCAAAAACATTGTTTTCATAACTACTAAGTTTTCTATAAATGTTGGGCTCTATGTAAAACAGACCGCATTCTTAGTAATCCACCAACTCACCGCGTGAACGCTAGCGATCAGTTCCATATTAGTTTCTACGTCAAATTCTGTTAACAGTCAAACTTCGTTGCAGTGTTTATGTAAAAAATAAACAAGCAGATGTTAACAGAACTGTATAACACAGGTGACAACAGTCCTTTATTTTTGGTCCTTGGTACCGCCCTGCATACACAAGGATCTGGCCTAACAAGGGTGCGTGCTTTAATTAGTGAAGCCTTAGGGTAGGTGGGGTGAGGTAGTTTGACCCTGAGGAAACGTTTTGGTGACTACAAACAACGTAAGATCATTTTACTGACTCAAATTATTCCGTACTTTTAAACTTGTTATAAATTTTAAAAAATTGTGCAATATAGTTACACATACTTTTTTACGTTCAGTTATTTAAAAAAAATTGTAAATCCGCGATCATTGTTTGTGTCTACGATTTTTTCCCTAAACTTAAATCTCTTTTGTTTCATATTTGTTACGACAAATTTTATCAAAGTAGTTAAGGCCGATTTTGAGAAAACACGATTTTTAGTTTTTTTTTTTTAAAAAGCATACGATATGCCAAATTTCATAAAAATTGGTCAGTTAATTCGGTCTCCAATTATGTGCTTATACAAATACACTCCCTATTTAAAATGTTATTGGGGTGTTTTGAGTGAACAGTGCGACATCAGCTGTTTTATACATCACCTTAGCGCAACAATTGTTACGTTTCACATTCGATTATATTTTTTACATTTGCAATAACTAATAAATGATTTATAATCTACAATAGCATAAACTGTAAAAGATTTTGATTCGACACAGGTAAAGCGTGGTTCTTTGAACTCCAGACCATCCCCCACCCTCCCTGCTACGCAATACACGTGGTCTAAAACCGACATTTCCTCTCTCACTTTATACTGTTGGGGTAATAAAATCGGATTGTTCAGCGTTCTTGAATTTCCATCGTTCAGTCCGCTACAAAACCACTTTCGTATACCATTTTACAAATTTCCACTTTTTAATACAACTTAATCTTATATTCCTACGAAAGAAACAAATTACATACTACACGACACTTGTAACTAAACAAATACACCATAAATAATTCACATTAATTAGCTCTGGTAGTAAACTGATTTTGGCCGATTTCCAGTAAAGTGTGAATGCTGTTTATAAGGGAACTGAAAAAACCTACTGTAAATCAATAAGCTGGATATATATTAGCCTGTGGCAGTATAGGTAGGTGTCCTGACCTTGACATGCTGTTATGTATTTATGGTCGATTTGCTCGTGTATATACAGGGTGAGAAGAAAGAAAGGCGTTGGAGGTAGGACATCCCTGCCGACTGACCTTGGACCTACACGTCTAAATTTTAGTTGCAAAGTTACAGTTCCGCTGTTGTAAAAATTCCGATAAAAACAAAATAAAAATCTCTTGCTGACCTTTCTACACATAGCGTGATTTGAAAACCAGTGGTGGTACACGGAATGAAACTATACAAACGTTCTTAGAATCAAATAACCCCGCAGAGTGGTGCAGACTAGCTGCACCTCGCGGAACCCTAGTCTAACACACACACTTACAACACTACACTTACGACTTTAAAACTTTACACTCACACTTACATTTAGGGAGGTGATAACAGCCTCAATGTGCTTTTCGCCTTAAAATAAAAAAAAATTGAATCATTAAACCCAGAAAAAAAATATAATTATATAATTTCTTGTTTAGCCTGATTAAAATGTGATTTCACCGTGTAAAACGTCATTTTCAATAAATTCGCCTAGTTAGGTATATTTTTCCTTTGTCACAACGGGGGAACAACGTTTCCTAAAAAAAAGTACAGAAAAAATAATTAGTTTTTGAAACGCTCTAACGGTTTTGTGGAATAACAAGCTATCAAAAATAAATTTTTATTTTAAATTTGAATCAAAACGGGACGGATTTTCGAACGCCAGAGTGCTAAAGCGTTTATACTTATGTGTGCTGCGCAGTGTGAGGATCAGCGCACATTTCATAGTCTCGACCGTAAATGGTCTTACCGCACCAATAGCTTATTTTCCTATGGAAATTCGCTAAGTAAGCTGTACATAATTCACGATTATAGCCGAACATATCCGAAGCTAGTTCTACCAAGAAGAAATGTGTAATGGTATCAGCATATCAATGCTACGCACGCCTAATTACATCTGTACCTGGAGCCCGCCATTCAGCCAATTGCCAATATAACTAGACAAACCAAACTTGAGGCTGCAAACGTAATAATAGAATGACTTCATTTTGTCGTTAAAATCATTTCTTTCACGTTTAACCTCGACCGACCGACCGCTATTAAAACTATTTTATTATGCATTACGCGCGTAAAGATTGTAATTAAAGTAGGAGAACGGCCTGTAATGGCGGCCGACCAGTTAAATATATTGTATTGTCTAATAAATAACCCTACGGAATGTCATTGAAGATTTCATCAAATATGAACAGAAACGATGTAAAGTATTAAAGTAACGCACTGGTTCCGACTACTAACCTATTCTTTCTGATTTAATTTCGCTTTTCTGGATTCTGTTCTATTGCCTGATTAAGACATTGAAATAAATACCAGAAATCGTGGTGTGGGATTTGGTGTGCATTATATGACTACGGAATGTAAACGTTCCGTTTGTTATCAGGTATATGACCGGCTCTTTCGTGGACATCTGGAGTTCTTATCGTAATATTTATAGAGTATTAAAATGAAATTTTGTTGGTCATTCAGCAACGAAAATACTACAGTGCTGACACGTATAAATCCTTCAAAATTTGTTCTAGCTGTCAGGATCAGTGTACAGTTGACGGTTTCGGGTCTAATTCTTACCATGATGGTCGTTCCAATTGCTCATTTTCAGTAGAAATTTGCGAAGTTAAATGAGCATGTTACACAGTTCACGAATTTAGTCGAAACCTTTCGAAGTTACCATTTTACCAACAAGAAGAAGTACGACTATTTTCGTTCATTATTTTTATTAGTGAATTGCCATTGGAAAATAAGCTATGGAAGCGGCCATTTTTTTTAGGCCATTTTACAAAATTTAAGAGGGATTAGGTCCTCTTGAGGGGTCGTTAAAATTTGTGTGTGTGTGTGTGTGTGTGTGTGTGTGTGTGTGTGTGTGTGTGTGCGCGCGCGCTTGTTAGCAAGCTCACATTAATAATTTCAGTTCGATTTGATGTAAAACGTAATACAACAATCGGTTTCAGTAATAACTTGGTTATGTTTGTTAACCAGCAAAATTCGTTCAGCATTTTCTAAATGGCTGTCATTCACATTTTTTAAAATAATTTAAAACATTTTGTATTAAATGTTTTTAAAAATATGACTTCATCATAGTAATCAGTCCATGGTAAACTGTGCGTTAATTAGCATTTTGAATTATCAGGATCAGTTGAATTTTTTTTTTTTTTATTTTATATTAATTACAACTGAGGCGTACCCCATATAGTAATTTTTCTTTATCATTGTGTTCACTGTGTGCTGGGGTGCAGTCCGACGGCTGGTCCCAATGTGTTTACGGCCTGGAGAGGTCAATTGGTTTGGTCCTCTTCAGCCTTCTTGTGATGTTGTCACTGCGGCATAGTAGTTGGACAATCTCTGTATTATTATGCTGTTCTAACCTGCAATAATGCTTAACCGAGAGCTTTTTAATGACTTCCTGAACAGATTCAACACCTAGGTCCTTATGTATGTTTTCATTTCTCACATACCAAGGGGCGTTGACAATCGTTCTCAATACTTTATTTTGATAAACTTGAATAATTTTACTATTGCTTTTTCTTGTACATCCCCAGAGTGGTGCACCATAGGTCCATATTGGTCTTAGAACTTGCTTGTATAGCAGTATCTTGTTGTCTGTCGAAAAGTTGAAATTAACAAATTTATTTTCAGGCTGTGAGATTTTTGTGTGTTTCCATTGCAATTTTAAAGTTTAAAATTCATATATGTAGATTTTAATGGTAATTATAATGGTGAAATTGGAATTTCAAAAATTGAACAAGACGGTTGCATGCCGCATTGTTTTGTAAATTCCGTAATTCAAAAGAATAATTCGCAGTAGAGACAGTGTTAGACTGTAAGAAGGGAAAACTTTGGTACATTTTGTTTGTCTGTTATTGTCAACAAATTCCGTTTGATAGCTATTTGAGTGGACAATCGTTGTAAGACCCTGACCCGAAAAAATGAAATGTGCTCTAATCGTGACCTGTAAAATGGATTTTATAAGTTATATGTGTTACTATTACTCTTTCATCCAGATTTGATTCGGACGTAACATAAAAATGAATTTTAGTTATAGTTTCTGCAAGGTTGTTGCTCACCAAAATCTACTGAAATGGTCCAAAATGGCGGTCATATGTAATTTTGATCATCTAAAATAGAAATCTCTTATTTATAACATTACCAAGCGAATAAAGTTTAACCATTTCAAAATAGCCGTTTAAAAAGTCAGAAAGTTTTTTTTTTTAAATACTGGTTTCACTATCGTAATTAACGTTAAAATCAGAATAAATTAAATATTTAAGCTTTATTGCAGTCTGTGTTGATTTTAATATTTTTATTGCAAAATCTGAATACATTTGTGTATCGTGCTTAGAAATTCGTTTCCATCGCGTCAGCGAGACAGCTGCGTGCTAAGATTAATTATAACTCGTTACAACACATTTGGTTTTTTTACCAATCGGTCTGTTTTGCAAAGAAACAACTACTTTATTAAGAAATTTTAATAGCTAGTTGTCCTGAGAGTCGGTTCACATTAAGCCTCGTGAAGGATATTACTTTGAATGGCGTTTTGTAAAATTAATTAAGAATTTTAATTGTAAGAAGGAAGTAGTGTTTATGGCCGAAGTTGATGTGTTTATTTCACAAGCACAGGTCCTAAAAGTTTATCATTAATAATTAATTAAATATTACATTTTTAATTATTATACATAGACAATTATGCCACCTCGGCCTTAAGCATATGGTTGGGTAAGAGATGCAAAAAAACAACAACAAAGAATAAACAAAAATAAAACTTCTTGTACTTTTTATATAAAAACATGAAGGCCTATCGACTGTGTGAAAATCCATAACTTCAGAGTTTATTATACAATTCAGAATTAATATAGTTTTGATATTGTAGGAGGTTCTACCACTCTTGAAAAACGGGGTTTCTAATATTGTCGCTGTTAACAAGTAAATGGACGGTGCCATGTTTACTAGCCATATATTACTATTTTGGATTTTACGTAAGAAGTCGGACAATGAAGTACTGGATGTTTTAAAAACTTCGACATTTTTGACTAAATGTTAAAAAAATATTTTGTGTTTCGGTGTTTTAAAAACTCTTGATATTTTGAGATCGCTACTTAAAAACTGATATTTGTTGACTTGATGTTTTAAAAACTCATATATTTCGAGACATGAAGTTTTAAAGACTCTGAAGATTTGAAGATACCATATTTTGAAGCTTTGTGTGTTTTCGTTCTTACATTTGTATGGGTGTATTTTTAACTTATACATGGTCTAAAAACCTCAGGTATTTTAAGATTAGGAATTTTAAAAACATAAATATTTTGAAGGTTATAATGATTTTAAACACTGATAATTTCAGACAGCAGGTTTTTTGAAACTCATATTTTGTTACTAGCGTATTCGAAAAGCCGTTACCGACTTGACCGGGTCCAAACATCTACAGGATTATGTTTAGAAATTCTATTCATCGCGAGGGTGGAAATCCATTTTACGTCAAACTATTGTCCACGAACAAGCATTCCTGTCTGACAAAGCCTCTCTTGTTTTTACCTCCTTCCCTTTATTCATTGGCTCTCTCGCTTCGCTTCAGTTGTCTTTCAAAGTGTAGGCTATACAATAACCTTAGAATTTCTTAAGCTGAGACGTGTTGAGCTGAGGGACAAGTAAAGGCGTGAGTTTTCTGTTACATTTAACAGAGTTATACTGGCATGTGTTGCAACATGCCTGGTACGCTTTTATAATAGAAATGGTTAAGTTAATATTTTTGAATCACATACAATAGGTTTGGAGGCGCCTTGTTGCTTGTCTTTGTAAATTAATAATATTGTAGTGAAGGCTTAAAAGACTTAATTATCAAATGTAAACTATTAACAAGAATGAATCAGCTGATTTCCTGATAGTCGCTACTTAAGTGCTCTTTTTAAAACATATATCTGATAACCAAATATAAAAATGACTTTTAAAGATTATTGCACTTGCTCTAAAATTTCGAAGAGCTATTCCCCTTACTTGAACATTCGGAAGAGTATTCTCCTTACTTTAACATTTCAAATAGTATTCTCCTTACTTTAAAATTTCGAATAGTGGTATACTTACTTCAATATTTCGAAGAGTATTCTGCTTACTTTAACATTTCGAAGAGCATTCTGCTTACTTTAACATTCCGAAGAGTATTCGGCTTACTTTAACATTCCGAAGAGTATTCTTACTTTAAAATTTCGAATAGTGGTATACTTACTTCAATATTTCGAAGAGTATTCTGCTTACTTTAACATTTCGAAGAGCATTCTGCTTACTTTAACATTCCAAAGAGTATTTTGCTTACTTTAACATTCCGAAGAGTATTCGGCTTACTTTAACATTCCAAAGAGTATTAGGCTTACTTTAACATTCCTAAGAGTATTCGGCTTACTTTAACATTCCGAAGAGTATTCTGCTTACTTTAACATTCCGAAGAGTATTCTACATAGTTTACATTTTGAAGAGTACAGCAGGCTGACTTACATTTACCCACACTGCTAAATGATGAGTGGCGTAAAAAACATTCTGAAATCGTTTTGTTGAAGTCCATAAATATAATAAAATGTAAAATATCGAGAGATACCGATAATTTGGTTTTTGTTTTGATTCGAACAGAATTTATAAATTTTATGAAATTTTCGAACATAACATGCCGAATTGTGAGGAGGCAAAGTAATCCTTATTCGATAATTATCCGTGAAAAAGCAATATACAGTTTTAATGTATTCATTGAATGTAATTATATTTTCAAACAAAAACAGGTAACTGAGAGTGTTAAAAAGTGATAAGCTACCGAAATAATAATAATTGAACCTTTGCTACCAGTGCTGGACTACAATGTCTTATAGAATGTAATTTGTTTTGTTGGGAGAAGAAACAATGCAACATAGATTTACAAGCTTTTCTAACCCCTCTCGCACATCCTTTTGGCACTGCGACTTTTCACACCCAATTTTACAGTTTGTCGAATGAATGAAAACATTACATTGCCGTCGTATTTCCAAACAAAGCTGAAGTCGTCCGAGCTCTTTGAACTGCTAAAGCGTGTTTCCACCTTCAGAAAACTTTTCAATGGCCAAGCACCCTCCGGGTATGGTCACCTGTTACTGGGGTTCTGACCGAGACCCAAGACCGATGAATAGCCCATGCACCCACCTGCTCGCGCGGCTTCGTCGTCCAAGGTTCCTTTTTATAACCCACCTTCCTTGCTTTTGTTAAACGCACGTTTAGAATGAAATATACGGCCGGGGATAGAAATCCGGAGCAAAATATTACGAAGGCCACTCTTTGGTCTTAAACTCAGAGGACACTAAAAACCAATTTTATATTCTACAAATGATTACTTTAGACTGCTTATAATTAGGCAGTACATTAAATCAATAGTTGATAGCTATTATCAGATCAAATCCTTATTCATACTAATCCGCAGTGTTAGAATCTCGAACGCCTAAAGGAACGTTTCCTAATCATGGCGTTAAAGTCTCCGAGGGAAAAAATATTTCGCTTGCCCATTTCAGCAACTACTGATGGAATAATGACAGTGCAGGATAAATTAAATACATTATAAAAACAATGTGATCTCAGGAAATTAGTGACCACTGCAATAGTTTCACCAAGGGCCCCAGGGTCCTGCCAGTCGTGCTCGGGCCGCGCATTTCATTAATATTTATTTTCCTTTGCCATTCAACCATTCTCACGCTGGGATAGTTTTCTTACGATCAATCGGTTTTTATTCTTGGAATGTTGGTATCAAAGGGTTATTAAGGTTTTGAAGCACGAATTTTTTTAAAGTAAATAAACTTGAATGATTAGCTGTTTTTAAGATGTTTTTAAGAATGTATATAGGCTACTTAATGCACAAATTTAAATACACTGAAATTTTGTATTTCTGGTTTTATTAAGTTTCAAGCACCAACTTACAAAATGAACCGTGACCAATAATTTATATTACGATGCATTTATGTTAAAAAATTTCTATTTATTTAAAAAAAGATTAAACTGCTTAATCGAGAGCCTGATTAAAACATATTTTTAAATGAAATTTCGTTTAAAGTTTACGTTGCGATTTCACTGTAACTATATGTGGTGGTATAACTATAAAAACTATTGTCGTCTTCGTTTACTCCACCAGTCAAATCTCTAGATACAATTCTCTTTAACGCAGAAGAGCAAAACAGATTTCATTACAACACCAGCACTCAAGTCTCTAGGTCTTGTTATTTTCCACAATCTGTCTATGGCCACGATTAATTATGTACCATCCGGTCAGAAAGACAGACGTATGAGTTAATACAAACCACGACTCTGGTCGCAAACCTACAAAACCATAAAGAGAACAATAAACACATTCCCGGTATGTCGAGAAAGGATGTCACTGGAAGTGAGCCAATCACGAATAAGCTACATTCGTTTTTATACATCAGACGGCCGCCTCGGTTTTAGGGCTGCTTGCTACGTTCACATCCCGCATCCAAGAAAGTTCACTCATATCTGCCGCCATTTTGGTTAGGCGCAATTAAATATTTATCACAGTTTTGTAACGGTATTTGAGTTAAGTGTTTAGCTGCTCTTTTCAGAAATAAAATCTAATTCCTTTTACACGAATATATAAAAAATCAAGTAAGTTTGAAAAACAATTCAAGACTTAGTATAAGCTAACATACCGATTCATACATACTAAATTCTAATTACTTTCATACAATAGCGTAACTGGTTATTGTAGTAACATGTAATACGTGGATACTAATAAATATTTTTTAAAAAAACATGGACCGAAGAGAAATATTGGGAAACAAATTCTCTGCTGTTATAACTTTAATTTTTTGATTACCATTCCTTCCACCTCAGAATGAATCTTTTGTGTAATCTTTAAATCATTTTACACCGTAACGTAATTACGGTTTTTGTTGGTACAAAGTTTTGCATTGTCATTCAGTTAAAAAAATGTTTTTAATAATAATAATAAACTATAATTTTGAACGCAACTATCTCACTGACGTGATAAAAAGTAATTTCAAAAAGTATTTTTGTAATTACACCCTCATTTTTAAAAATTATGATATTGACGTAATAAACAGAATTCAAGTCTATATTAGCAAATGAAACTCTGAAATCCATTGCAAATGTGAAACGTTTTCAACACAGATTACGATGGTGAAATCGGATTTAAAAAAAAAGACAAAAAATGGTAAATTTTGAAAATCTTGTTACCGCCGCCATTTTGAAACAAACTAATTTTGCTGATTAACAAACGTGTTGAAGATATTACCAAAATCGATTTTTATGTCAAATTTAAATCAATGTAGTTTTAGACTAAAGCAAAGCAGTAATTTCTATAAAGAAATGTGTCAGTAAAAAAATATGCAACTTTCCCACAGACGAAACGTCTCCCTTAAAAAAATCATTATGTAGTCTGTTTTACGTTATTCAGTTCTAACAGCTATACCCGGGAATGAATTTCTATTGAGAAAAAAATCAGATCAACTCGGTAAAACGTCCTTTCTGTACTAAAAAGTGTTTTTTCTTTAAAAACAAGTAAATGCATAGTTTTGCCTTGCTAGGAGCCGGAATTGTCTGAATGGCAATGCTTCAGAATCGGCCACTATCTTGATGAATTTTCAGAGAACTTATTTAACTATCTTTTCTGAACGACGATACAAAAATCTGTCTGTCAGTTACTAAGTTGCGACTGCGAAAGATTTTCTTCAACAATTCTATTGAATTTTAATTTATTAATTCATTTTAATTCAATTTTATTTATCCTTCACCTCAATAGAATATTTAATGTGTTATCGCCTCAAAGTGCTTTTAAAATAAGTAGTTTCTATAACTAGTAGGCTGGTCAGGTATTGCATGCTTTGTTAAAAAAAACTGTAACACCTTTAACTCCGTTTACAAATCGATTGGGCAATTAGTTTACCGGGGAAAAAAGGTAGTGTTTAATCGATATTTTCTCTCGATAAAAACAAACATCAACAGCCAGCTGTTTACAAATAGGACAATTAGTAGGCTGCACTGACACCGTACACAACGGCAACCTAGCAGCTAGTCGCCTGTTCGAGGCGAGGTATCACAATTGACACATTTAATTCAATCCGGTTTCATGGAATCGATACATCCAAGTGGATCGATCGGCCCTAAGTTATATGCAGTTTTCTTTTTTTTTTTTTTGGTTTACATTCCGAGTTCCGAATATTTAGTTTGTATCCCGTGTGGAAGTACGAAAGATAGTCGGCAAGTGAGCTGTCCTGTTACGTCATTGATTGTTTCTAAACAATCACTCAAGTTAGTTTAACAGATTTAAAGTCAGTGATATTTAGGGATTGGGAGTAAATTATAAGTTAAAATATGCCTTACCCACCATCTTGTTATGGTTTGTTTTTTTTCAATTTATTCTCGAACTAAAAACTTCTTTTATTTTAAATATGGTACATTGAGCTAAAAAATAAGGTGCTTTGAGCTAACTACGATAGCATATAATCAAAATTTGCTAAATATATTTTGATAAATAGACCGATGTTAAGATTTATTTTTTGTACATATCTTACATACCTGATTTTTGTATTTTTTGTCCATATCTTAATACCTGTTTTTTCGCGGGAAATAATTGAATGAATGATAGAAAGTTTGTGCAGTGTCTTGCATCTTTTAAAGTTTAATTGTTGATATGTTCTTAGACATACTTTAATGTACACAAAATTAATAACATTGATTCGTCCAATTGACAACATTCACTCTTGACCAAGCGTTAAACTCTCCTAGCATATCTATGATGCAATCAGTCTACACTGAAACTAACAAATACCAAATATTTCTCACGCACCTTTTCCTTTAACAAAGAGGCAGCATGCGGCGTAACCAGCCGAACAAACATTGCCGGGATTAATATATTCTGTTTATTTTTAAGGATAAAGGAGGAAGGAACGCTGTGTCACCGGTGTTATGTTAGCTACCGGTTGCCGGAGCTGAAGAGGGTCGGGGCCCACCTCTTCACCCTTGCTATACTACCCTAGTTATCCCGTGGGTGGTCTGGTCTTGATTGTTCCACACGGACGACCAGGTTAAATAGAAATCTATTATTGTACACAAGTGTTGTAGGTCAGTAAGTTAATTTACAGTTAAGTAGCACATGTTTAACAATCTTTTTTAACTTGCAAAATGGAACAAGTAAGTAAAAAAAATAACCTAAAATATTTAACTTGTGATTTTAACTTGGCCTTTGACTTTCTGAGTTCGTAGTTACTTATACCAATGCAAATACTTATACAAAATTTCGAGATGGCAAAGCGTCCAAACACCTACCTTCGAGGTACAGTATGTATTTGGACAAAAACACTCCTGTCAGTTTTGCCAACTAAAAAAGGCCATTAATTGGAATTGATAATAAAAATCAAAATTTTGATCCAGTATTAAATTTTTTCTAACTTCCATTGCGTTATAATGTTATTTCGTATATTTGTTTTATAATTTTCTTTGCGTTGTACGAGAACGTTTTCTATTATTAGCTAATAAAACCTTTTGTGTGGTTTAACGTTTATTTTGTCACAGTTTGACTAATGAAGACGGAGGATTCGATGTAACGCACGGAGGAAAATAGAAAATGTTTACCGCTGAGAACTAATAAAAAAACGAAAAGTCCTGATCTTTGCAAAAAAACTCTGATGAATCAGTTTTGGTAAAGTCGTCTTTTAGTTTTCCCCATAAGAAAATAGTACTAATTTTTTGTATTACGTTATCGCTAACTGCTTTAAAGGGGCTTTACGATATATATATATATATATATATATATATATATATATATATATATATATATATATATATATATATATATATATATATATATATATATATATAGACTATATATACACACATATATATATATATATATATATATATATATATATATATATATATATATATATATATATATATATATATATCGTAAAAGAGCTCTCTGATATATTTGCAAAGAGCTCTATATATATATATATATATATATATATATATATATATATATATATATATATATATATATATTTGCAAAGAGCTCTGCAAATATGATTGTCACACTGTAGGTGATGTACAAGTACAAATCCATTGCCATAAAATGAAAAGAACTAATTTGAAAAGAACAGAATATATATCAAACTATTCAACTTAATTTACCCTAATGTACCTTTTGGTAACATAGGCACCATCTTCTGAGAGATACCTTAATATTTAGGTTACTTCTGTTTCGTACCCCTGTGAAGGTGATAGCTTCTTGTCGAAATGTACATTAGAGTATAGAGTAAATTAATTTAATTTGTTTGATATTTATTCATACACATTTATTACATCTATATATGTTTATGTGTATTATGTGTGTATATATGTAGGTCTCGTTTATTTTCAAGTGTCCGAGACGATCGCTTTGGTTGTTTTCTATTACGAAATCAGACGTTGTAGGTCAAGCCGGGTTAAGTTATTTCATCTTTAAAATTATATGCAAGTGCACACACTAGGTTACGACTCAGCTCCGGCTATCTGACCACGCGCTCCAATTGGCCTAAGCCCGCTCATAAAATCGTTATTTATGGTGGAACGCTGCGCTGCGCACTTCATTATGAGCGGCGAGCCGGCGGAGGTCGGCCTATTGACAAGCCCGCGTCAAACAGCGCTGTTTTATCTAATAACACGAGGAATCGGTTCTGAATTGTAATTTTTTGGACGGTTAGACCGTATAATTTGAATTATACTTTAACGTAAACACTGGACCGTAAATCAGTTTGATTTAAAGTGATTTCAAAATGTTTGAGAGAAATAAAATTGGAATATGTTAATCGGCCGTGTTATATTTACGTCGAACTGGGAAATGAATTTCAAATCTCGGCACGCAGCTGTTTCGTTGACATGATGGAAGGTAATTACCAAAAATTAACGTTTAACGTCACTGCTTAAACAGAGTGTAAAATGATTTTTATTTTAAACGAAAACACGAAATGAGCTCTGATCTTCATAAAAACAATAATTTTGTATTTTTTTGTAAATTTTTTTATCATAACGTTAAGTCGCTATAAAGTAGCCATTTAAATTTCAAATATTATTGTAAATATAAAAACGCTGATCCCGTATTTAAATTAGTATTAGTGAACTAATTGAGAATTATTATTTTGGTACAATTAATCAGAATAATCTTCGTACTAAGGTAATTAACGTTAAAGTCTCCATAAGTTAAGTAGCCTTTTAAATTTCAAGTATTTTTGTAAATATAAAAACGAATTTATCGAGAATTATTATTTTGGTACCATTAATAGGAATAATCTTCGTACTAAGATAATTAACGTTAAAGTCTCCATAAGTAGCCTTTTAAATTTCAAGTATTTTTGTAAATATAAAAACGAATTTATCGAGAATTATTATTTTGGTACCATTAATAAGAATAATCTTCGTACTAAGGTAATTAACGGTTAAGTCTCCATAAGTTAAGTAGCTTTTTAAATTTCAAGTATTATTGTAATTATAAAAACGAATTTATCGAGAATTATTATTTTAATCAGAATAATCTTCGTACTAAGGTAATTAACGTTAAAGTCTCCATAAGTTAAGTAGCTTTTTAAATTTCAAGTATTATTGTAAATATAAAAACGAATTTATCGAGAATTATTATTTTGGTACCATTAATAAGAATAATCTTCGTACTAAGGTAATTAACGGTAAAGTCTCCATAAGTTAAGTAGCCTTTTAAATTTCAAGTATTATTGTAAATATAAAAACGAATTTATCGAGAATTATTATTTTGGTACCATTAATAAGAATAATCTTCGTACTAAGGTAATTAACGGTTAAGTCTCCATAAGTTAAGTAGCTTTTTAAATTTCAAGTATTATTGTAAATATAAAAACGAATTTATCGAGAATTATTATTTTGGTACCATTAATAAGAATAATCTTCGTACTAAGGTAATTAACGGTTAAGTCTCCATAAGTTAAGTAGCTTTTTAAATTTCAAGTATTATTGTAAATATAAAAACGAATTTATCGAGAATTATTATTTTGGTACCATTAATAAGAATAATCTTCGTACTAAGGTAATTAACGGTTAAGTCTCCATAAGTTAAGTAGCCTTTTAAATTTCAAGTATTATTGTAAATATAAAAACGAATTTATCGAGAACTATTATTTTGGTACCATTAATAAGAATAATCTTCGTACTAAGGTAATTAACGGTTAAGTCTCCATAAGTTAAGTAGCTTTTTAAATTTCAAGTATTATTGTAAATATAAAAACGAATTTATCGAGAATTATTATTTTAATCAGAATAATCTTCGTACTAAGGTAATTAACGGTTAAGTCTCCATAAGTTAAGTAGCCTTTTAAATTTCAAGTATTATTGTAAATATAAAAACGAATTTATCGAGAATTATTATTTTGGTACCATTAATAAGAATAATCTTCGTACTAAGGTAATTAACGTTAAAGTCTCCATAAGTTAAGTAGCATTTTAAATTTCAAGTATTATTGTAAATATAAAACGAAATTTATCGAGAACTATTATTTTGGTACCATTAATAAGAATAATCTTCGTACTAAGGTAATTAACGTTAAAGTCTCCATAAGTTAAGTAGCCTTTTAAATTTCAAGTATTATTGTAAATATAAAAACGAATTTATCGAGAACTATTATTTTGGTACCATTAATCAGAATAATCTTCGTACTAAGGTAATTAACGTTAAAGTCTCCATAAGTTAAGTAGCTTTTTAAATTTCAAGTATTATTGTAATTATAAAAACGAATTTATCGAGAATTATTATTTTAATCAGAATAATCTTCGTACTAAGGTAATTAACGTTAAAGTCTCCATAAGTTAAGTAGCTTTTTAAATTTCAAGTATTTATTGTAATTATAAAAACGAATTTATCGAGAATTATTATTTTAATCAGAATAATCTTCGTACTAAGGTAATTAACGTTAAAGTCTCCATAAGTTAAGTAGCCTTTTAAATTTCAAGTATTATTGTAAATATAAAAACGAATTTATCGAGAATTATTATTTTGGTACCATTAATAAGAATAATCTTCGTACTAAGGTAATTAACGGTTAAGTCTCCATAAGTTAAGTAGCTTTTAAATTTCAAGTATTATTGTAAATATAAAACGAATTTATCGAGAATTATTATTTTGGTACCATTAATCAGAATAATCTTCGTACTAAGATAATTAACGGTTAAAGTCTCCATAAGTTAAGTAGCCTTTTAAATTTCAAGTATTATTGTAAATATAAAAACGAATTTATCGAGAATTATTATTTTGGTACCATTAATCAGAATAATCTTCGTACTAAGGTAATTAACGTTAAAGTCTCCATAAGTTAAGTAGCCTTTTAAATTTCAAGTATTATTGTAAATATAAAAACGAATTTATCGAGAATTATTATTTTGGTACCATTAATCAGAATAATCTTCGTACTAAGGTAATTAACGGTTAAGTCTCCATAAGTTAAGTAGCTTTTTAAATTTCAAGTATTATTGTAAATATAAAAACGAATTTATCGAGAATTATTATTTTGGTACCATTAATAAGAATAATCTTCGTACTAAGATAATTAACGTTAAAGTCTCCATAAGTTAAGTAGCCTTTTAAATTTCAAGTATTATTGTAAATATAAAAACGAATTTATCGAGAATTATTATTTTGGTACCATTAATCAGAATAATCTTCGTACTAAGATAATTAACGTTAAAGTCTCCATAAGTTAAGTAGCCTTTTAAATTTCAAGTATTATTGTAAATATAAAAACGAATTTATCGAGAATTATTATTTTGGTACCATTAATTAGAATAATCTTCGTACTAAGATAATTAACGTTAAAGTCTCCATAAGTTAAGTAGCTTTTTAAATTTCAAGTATTATTGTAAATATAAAAACGAATTTATCGAGAATTATTATTTTGGTACCATTAATCAGAATAATCTTCGTACTAAGGTAATTAACGGTTAAGTCTCCATAAGTTAAGTAGCTTTTTAAATTTCAAGTATTATTGTAAATATAAAAACGAATTTATCGAGAATTATTATTTTGGTACCATTAATCAGAATAATCTTCGTACTAAGATAATTAACGTTAAAGTCTCCATAAGTTAAGTAGCCTTTTAAATTTCAAGTATTATTGTAAATATAAAAACGAATTTATCGAGAATTATTAGGTACCATTAATCAGAATAATCTTCGTACTAAGGTAATTAACGGTTAAGTCTCCATAAGTTAAGTAGCTTTTTAAATTTCAAGTATTATTGTAAATATAAAAACGAATTTATCGAGAATTATTATTTTGGTACCATTAATCAGAATAATCTTCGTACTAAGGTAATTAACGTTAAAGTCTCCATAAGTTAAGTAGCCTTTTAAATTTCAAGTATTATTGTAAATATAAAAACGAATTTATCGAGAATTATTATTTTGGTACCATTAATCAGAATAATCTTCGTACTAAGATAATTAACGTTAAAGTCTCCATAAGTTAAGTAACGTTAAGTATTATTGTAAATATAAAAACGAATCCATAACCATAATCAGAATAATCTTCGTACTAAGTAACGTTAAAGTCTCCATAAGTAACGTTAAAGTCTCCATAAGTAACGTTAAAGTCTCCATAAGTAACGTTATCGAAGTAACGTTAAAGTCTCCATAATCAACGTTAATAATCTTCGTACTAACGTTAACGTTAAAGTCTCAGTATAAGTTCCATAAGTAACGTTAAAGTCTCCATAAGTAACGTTAAAGTCTTCATATGTAACGTTAAAGTCTTCATAAGTAACGTTAAAGTCTCCATAAGTAACGTTAAAGTCTCCATAAGTAACGTTAAAGTCTCCATAAGTAACGTTAAAGTCTCCATAAGTAACGTTAAAGTCTCCATAAGTAACGTTAAAGTCTCCATAAGTAACGTTAAAGTCTTCATAAGTAACGTTAAAGTCTCCATAAGTAACGTTAAAGTCTCCATAAAGTAGCCATTTATATTTCAAATATTGTAAATATAAAAACGGACTTTCGGAGAATTGTTATTTTAGGATTAATTGCTCCTACCAAGATAATCAGCGTTAAAACCTGCATAAATTATTATTGAAAACGTTCAATGTAAATCTGTGAAATAACGTTTTCAAAATCACAAAAGAGAACATTACACATTTTACTTAAGGGTTTATTTTCGTGTTTTCAGTTTACGTGAGATTGTCCGATGTTCGGGGGTTCGCGCAGGCCTGCGTGACAGCTGCTTGCCTCTGACACCAACTTTAACCGCGAGCCGTATTGCTTTCTTTGTTCTTCAGGAAATATATTTTCTTGCGAGTTTCGGTTGTGACTGATGGATTAGCCCGCCCGAAGTTGTCAGTTTCATATAAAGATTTACATAGTTTAAATTAAAAAACGTCCAAAGTTTGGGTGTCTGAAGCCGGAATCACGATCCCTGTAGTGCTTGTGCGCTGTCACCTAGGCTGACCTTGGCGGTAGGATTAGGTTGTCCTAAGGATTTAAATAAATAAAAGATGGCGGCTCCGAAAAGGAAATTAAGCAACCTCAGCGACAGTGTAACCAGCAAATAATCGGTTGCCTCAGTCTGGCGGTTTGGACAAGCAGTGAAACTTTTCACTATAGGAAGTACCTATTAAAGAAAGTATGGATATAGTGAAAAAAGAGATTTTGGTAAATGTCACTTTTCAGGTCTAACAAAAAGGTGACTCCATATTTTGGTGTGCATTTGGTAAGTTGTTCGCATATCGAAAACATTTCCCAAATTTCCAGTCATTCAGGTTCCACTAATTTGAAGTGAAACATTACTGTGCCGTGCCACTTGAACTGGCACAGATAGTGACGCCATTTACTCGGCCGTATCATGGGTTTAATAAAACTGTGGGATACCGCAATGGTATCGTATTGAGATAGGTTTTATGACGTTTGCACTTACTCTTTCATACCCAGTTGTGATTTTATTGTTTTGTTATAATTCTTAAACCTTCTGCTGAATATTGCATTATCCTTTGTGCCGGCTGTTTTTACAACTCGGACTGATCCTTTCCTTTAGTGGACCTTGTATGTTGTCCCACACGCTAATGCTTAAACGTGTGTTGTGAAAATTAAACTTTTCATTACTGGCTAAACGTAAAAAATAATTTGTAAATAAAATAACACTTTCTCGTCTCTCAAAGCTCGTCGTACTATATCAGAGCAATGTGCAAAGACAATTATGAGTTAAAAGTAAAATTTAAAAAAAACAGTCCTTTATCAAAAATGTTTAGGTTTACTTTTTAATAACAATTTATATATTAAATTTATATATAAATTTGTTTTCGTAGAAGTATAACATTGTAAGTTATGATTTCATTTTATTTTATTTAAGATTTGTAAACGTTTTGCTGGGTTACGAACACACACACACACACACACACACACACACACACACACACACACACACACACACACACACACACACACACACACACACACACACACACACACACACACACACACACACACACACACACACACACACACACACACACACACACATACACACACACACACACACACACACACACACACACACACACACACACACACACACACACACACACACACACACTTTTCGTAATTTAACAACGCCTCAAAAAGTGATCTAGAAGTAACGATTGACGGTCATTTCAATATGACCGCTCCTACAGCTAATTTTACAATAGGAACTCGCTAATACACGCGGCAAATTAGAATTAAAAAAAATGTTTAGTGTAAAACGATAATAAAACCCAGACCGCCGTCGGTTCAATTTTAAATAAAATTTCAACGGCAATTTTTTTAGCGATCGTGCGAAATAAATGAATTCTTCGCCTCTGCGCATGTGTCGTGACGTCACCCGCTTAGAAGAAATATAATTACCGAGGCTGGCATTCTGTCCGGCCGTATGTTGGTTCATTATATTAGATGGATTATTGTTATAAATAAATTAAAAACGGAGAAGTATCGGTTAATGAAATTGTCAGTAACTGGAGTTTATGTGACCCTCTCCCCCCACGCACTATCTCTGTCTCCCTTTCTCACGTGATTTATAACTATATTTAATTTAAAATATATCAACGTGACCGTCGGATAATTTCAAAAACAGATTTTATGTGTCAGTCTGATATAGGTACGTTATTTGTGCAGTCACCCCTAGCGCGTAAACGAAAAAACAGAAATTTTCAGAACAAGTTTCGCGACTCTAAACTAAGCTGTTACAAATACATTGTAGTGTATTTTTAAATGAGCTGTTGGAACGCCTTAATGTTCTCAGGGAGCTTGTAGCTCAGTTAGTTAGGCAGCGGACAGTTAGCTACAACTAACACGTTAATAAAATGGACAGGCACGTACTTGAGGGTACGTAGGCGCCTTGTTTCTTGTCATTGTAAAGTATTATCGAAACCGTTGAAATTTAACAGTTACATATCTGACTCAAGATGTGATCAAACTGACTTCCTTGTCGTCTGCACTGCCGCGACGCGGACTTTATTACTTGTAACGTGTGATTTAAGTGCTACTTTTGAAACGTGTGATGCCCAAATACGATCGTATACTACTCACTTTTACTAGCATTTCAAAAAATCCGTAAAAATACTTTCTGAAGTTGTAAATACAATTTTCAAAGTACGGTTTTGTTAATGTCAAAAAATACAAAAATATGTAAAATTTCTAAAAATCCTGAAATTAGTTTTTTTTCCTTTTTCCAAACTAAGTCCATAAATTTGTCGAGATTTTTCTGACGTAACATGTCGAGAGGGGTTTCATGGAAACTTAAACTTTGGTTAAGAGAGGTCTGGCGACTAAATAAACTTTTATATGCAAAACTAAATTATGGTTCTTAATTGTAGCCTCAGTTACTCCCATTTCTTTACCCCTTACCGTTAACCTTGATTTCTCGTCCTCATTTGTCCTTTTTTATTTGCTTAACATCCATACTGTTTAGACTAATGCGGACGAGGAATCAGCGTTAACGTAAGGGAAAAGCCGAACGGCAGCTGGAACTATGAACCTTAAGGTGCGCAGTTCAGGGACGCAACAGACTAACCGGTGCTTTAGCCGTATCGTCCACCGAGTCTCCCTCATTAGTCTAAATAGTATAAAGTAACAAATATTTTTTTGTCGTCTACGTGTTCTTGATCGGGCCGCTACAATCGCTCCAATCGCTCCAAATTTTATAGTGATCGATCATATGTGTTACGAATTAGAGGCACGTTACCGACAGACAGATGGCCAAGGGGTCTTAGTTTTACTTAAGAACTCTAAAAGTGATTGCCATGTCCAATATTAACACAGTCTAGCCTGTCGCTCAGTGCTACCAACAAAATACCGAAACCCTGTCCAGTGGTATTTAATATCAGGTTTACGGGAAAGTGTCACGCGGGTATTGATAGCACTAAGATAACAATAGTGAAAGCGTCGGCCGTACAATAGTAATAGATTGACAATTTAATTGACGTCCTGCAAAAATATGGGATTTTTATCCCATAAAGCACTGTTGCCACGTTCAGATCGCAGACGGATAAACACAATACTGGGAGTGAAAGTTTACCGTCTGGACGTTTGGGTTTTCAGCAGTGATTTTATTCCGCAAATTTCTACAAGCCAGTGTATTTGTTGGACACTTTTTCATTGTTGCACAGTATTAGTAGAAATCGATTTTGCCGTTTTTAAAACAATAAATAATTCGGCACACAGTACTTTGAGGCAGTTTGAAAATCAGATACGTCCAAATTAATTAGACTTATTTTCCTAAGTCTTATTTTGAAGAAAAAACACAAAGAATCATAATAAAAGAGTGTTTTACACAATTAATTTGAAACGAATATCAATTATGGATAAAACAGGGCTGCAGAAACTTTCTCACATTCAATTACTACCCCCTTTCAAAACCCCAACCGCCATCAGACTGCTTCAGTAAATATACTTTCTAGAATCAATAAAAACAATTGTGGCACGCAGCTGTCTCGCTTACGTGATAAAAGCGAATTAAAAAAATAATTTGTCACCCTCTTTTTTAAAAAACTGATTTAGCCATCATAATGTGCATTTATTAGCTTTTTAGACATTCACATTGCACTGAAAATTCGAAAAAAACCGATAATTTAAATTTCTCAAACTTTCAACGGATTTTGAAAATTAAAAATGCAAATTTATGCAATCTGTAACATTCGTGAAATCAGATTTTCAAAAATGTTTGAGAAACAAAAAATATACGTTTATAAAGGTATGAAACAAGGAACATTCTAAAAATGTTCATCGTATTTCTTTGGTTAACGAATTTGCCCAACTTGTTGCACGTACACGTATTCTGGGATACGGAAGATACAATTTTGATTGATTTTAAATCTAAAGGTCAAACAATAAAAAGCGAACGCTACTGTGAGGTACTGCAATTATTAAAGTCAAAATCAAATTCAAAAGACGTGATTTTGCTTTAGGATAACTCTCGACCTCATACGGCTAAAAACACAGCCCTATGCTTTCAAAATATCGGTTTTGAGCTGCTGGACCACCCTACATATAGTAGTCCAGACCTGGCTGCAAGTGATTTTCATCTTTTCGGCTTGTTAAAAGAACAGTTGCAAAGGAATCATTATCCATCTGATGAAGAGGTCATACAGGCGGTGCAATTTTTTTTCAATTTCACTTTACTTTTTGACTTACCTTCTTGTACACACACGCGCACGCGCGCACACACACACACACACACACACACACACACGCGCGCGCGCGCGCGCATGCATGCACGCACGCACACGCACGCGCACACACACATTCGACGTCCATTAAAAAGTGGTCTGGAAGTCGGACTGGGCGCTAATTTTAAGATCCCGAGTCTAGATCTTACCATGATAGCCTGTAGCTCATTGTTAAATGGAAATTCGCTGATAATACAGTTTTTATGAGAAGTCTACATTTATAATAGCTAGCAATAGTTAAAAGAATTCGCTTATTTCATAGGAAAATATTATGCGATTTTCTTTAAATATATTTTAACTTAACAATTTGCTAATATTTATTTTTAGTTAAATGTAATAAGTACTAAAACACGTATTTTGCTTACAGGTAAACTGTTGGGAATATCATGACACGCACATCTGTTCACTAGATAAGTAGATTTTACTCATACATAGATAAGCCTGTATACTCTGCGTGACGTTATGTCACTTGAAACAATACAGTAATCTTTAAAAATATCGATAGCTTCTCCATTTTTTGGCGTGTGGTACGTAGTGATTTAAAAGTTTCGTTTTAGTTTCATTTAATCATAAACGTTAAAATCGATTTTGAAAAAAATTGATGTTTGTTTATTTTTTACTTTTCTTACTCAACAGTGCTTAGAAACTAAACTGAGGTATTCATTTAGTCGTCAAACATGTTCACAAACTTTCATGACGTTTATTGCGCTAAGAATATAGTTCGGAAAGTTTTGTTTGTTTGTTATTTTAAGGCGAAAAGCACACTGAGGCTATTATCGCCTCCCTAAATGTAAGTGTGAGTGTAAAGTATTAAAGTCGTAAGTGTAGTGTTGTAAGTGTGTTAGACTCGGGTACCGCGAGGGAGTTCGGAAAGTGATAGAAAAACTAGAAAATCGGTCTAATATCCCTAAACGTCTCATATGTGAAGATTCGTAATTGTAGATTTGAAATAAATGAAATGTGAAATAAACAAATTGGAAAAAAACAATCCTTGATGGTATCTTGGACTAATGTCAGTGTTTATTATTGAGCGATATATTCCTTTTATTTAAAATGTGATAACGTTACCGAGTTATGAATCTTCACGAATCGAAATCGTAATCCGATGAATCGATTTCCAACAATAGAACGGGGGGGGGGTTTCTGTGTTTTGTTTGGGTTGACTGTGATGGAAGGTCTACATTTTAGGGAAAATAGAAGTTACGAAAATCGTTAGAACCTACTTTATGAATACTTTTGGATTTTTCGTAAAAAAGTAAAGACTTATAAGGAAATATTAAACAGTAATTGCGAAATAAAACTACACCTACACGCCAAATTTCATCGCGTTATCGCACAGAGGCACTCCAGATAACCAAATCAGAACTACTTTTTTTAAATCAGGGCACCTGAAAACGTTTTATATTCATGAAAATCACAGTTACCATTGGTTGTACTCCGAATAATGTACAGTAAAGTAGCTGTTTGGTTGGCAACCCTGTTGTATAGACTCTCCTCTTCAAGGCAGGTCCGCGATGCGTGGGGAAGTGCCTTAGCAGTGACCTCGACTTTGCCATAGTGCTAAAGACTTATGATTTTAAGTTAATGGGAAACTGAGAATAACTCCATAAAGTATGCACAAACTATCTGGCTGCTTTGGGGGCGGTACTAATAGAAACGTTATCCTTTTTTGGATAAGTGAATGCATTGGTTGTTTACAAGGACACTGAAGCAGTTGCCATCGGGAAAACATCTTCAGCGTCCAAGAGCCTACTGCTGTACAACTTTGCATAATTGTTCTTTGAATTAATTATATTAAAAAAGGTTTAAATGAAAAACGTAAGGCGGTATCCTATCAAAAGCTTGACGCTTGCTGAAACTTAAAATCCAGTTAGTAAGCTATAGACAAATAAGTACAGAAAATAGGCCTGATTTATCAAAATTGATTCATCAATTGTCATATTTGATGATTCATAACTCAAGTAAATGTACTAAGTTTGAAACGTAGTATTTTATAACCATTTTTTACTTTAAAATGTTTTCTGATTGTATAGCCTATCAAACTGTATTTTTGGTCAAACAAAATGATTTAAACTTGAATTTAACGTTTTTGCAGCACAATATAAATTAATCAAGTTTTATTGTTAATAAATGTTTCATTTGTTATTGTTTAGAAGAGTATGTATCCCTTTAAAAAACGATAAAGCAACGCAAAATGAAACAAATCTTACGAACTGATATGTGAGCCCAGGATCAAAAAGCAAAGCTCCACTTATCACGGTCGCACTGTATTCCTTGCCACTTGTTCATTCATTTTTCACTTGACCGGTCCAAATATTCTCATACCTTTCCCGTCTGGTGACTTCAATGCCAGATAGAAACGATTGCTTTTATAATAAACTTGTTTTTTAACTTTTGTACATAATAAGTTATGATGTAAGTCTATATGCGGAAAGTGCTGGGATCGATCTTTTTGAAAATTTCTTTTTGAAGTCCATTGGGTCGTATATGTATTTTTGGATCTTTTTCTTAAGCGTGATTTCTTCAAAGTCTACTTGTAGGGTACATTTTAAGAGTCAGTCTTAATCTTTTTCTTTTCGAAGAATAATTTGAATCATTGGGGTCTTACCATAAGGGTATATTCTTTTCAAAATTTGTGATATAATTTATTAATTTCCCCTAAAACGTTATAAAACGTTACGCAGGTTTTAACAGCGATTCCAACGAACGCAGTCGGGACAGTTATGTGTCGGAGTAAATTATATATTATTTTTTAATCAAATTAATTAATGTGATGTAAAATGGCATGCTTATATAAATTGTTAACAGTTTTTTTCTGTTCTGAGTGCATTAAAATAGGTGGATGCATGACATGGCATTATATTTTTTTCTTCTTATATTTAATATCAGTGTATTTGCATTCAACTATCGATTACAAAATAGAGCAACAATATTTTTTAAATACAATATATCAGCTAGTTGTAAATATTTGTTAAGTTTCCTATAATGTCTTACTTCAGATAGTTAATATTGTACACTGTTTATTATAGGCGAAACTAATAAAGTTTAATTTCATTTTCTACATAGGAAGCACAGACATTTTATTTCGGGCGATAAAACCCCCCTTAAAAAACCGCCCCCTCGCCTATAAATCTACCATGATTGATTACTCTCCTACAAGCAAAATGGCCGCCTCGCGGGTTATAAATCGCAATACGCTATAACTAGCCGCCATGTTTCTCTGTATGGGATGATAGCGTCTATAATGTCACTTATAATTATGCTGTTATAAAATTTCACTGCTTACAACGAGTGAGGAATTGAAACTAACGTAGCCACTTTCTCTCGCGCATTTTCATTTTTAATTTGATTTATCTGTTGTATACGTGCAGGCCTCGGAGTCGGCCATTACGCGAAGTTGTGCCGTAAAGCGGCTTCATAAAGTCATACAATGGTTAAAAAATGCAGATATTAATAAAGTATTGTTTTGTATAGCACCGCTTGCGTTTAAACATCAAGGCGAAGAATTTTAAATAATTTTACGAAAATCCCTATATTAAATTACGTTTATAGGATGCAATGAAACTTTACGTTATGCACCTAAAATAAATGGGTAGTGAGCTATTTTAGCAACAAACTAAGGCCAAAAAAATGAAACCTTGAAAAAGCGCCAGTCCTACATCAAGATCACTTTCTGAGAGGCCGATAATACGTAGCCTATATATGCACCCTTTCCCAAATTCGTACCTGTTTGGTTCAAAATTGGCACTGGTATTTATTTACCAGCAAACTCCGTTAATCTAAATAACATTACAGCTGTAAACATATATTTTTTTTTAAATCTAACGTTTATCCATGATAACGAGTTGTCGAAAATTTGTTATACCAGTTATAACGGATTTTGCTGGATAATTGGATAATTGGTTAAAAAAAAACAAAATAAATTTTTGCGCCAAAGTTGATCACAGCTTATTGGTACTTAATGTTATTAATGTTTGTGTTTGGGGAAACCGTTTCCATCACGTGTCAGCGAGACAGCTGCGTGCATTGATTTAAAACGGGAACTGCTTTCGATTTATTTTTGAGATAATCGACGTTCTACTGAAATATCACTCTTTGCGGATGTAAATTAACACATGTTATTCAGACAGATGCATTTACACAATCCTTCCAGTATTTCAGTCAGACAAGCCCCCCTCGGGCAGTAATTAGTCCGAATTTCTGTCAAAGACTAAAATTTGCCGGTTACTTATTTTTCAAATATCGACCCAGCGGCAGTAAATTTGCTCGCCGAACGTCGTAAATCGGCCGAGTCGATCAAACGGTGCCCGTGCGCTTCGCCGCCATTTTTTGGAGCACCCATTACTATAAATCGCCCACGCCGGCCTTCATCATTACATTTACAATTTGTTTATTTTGGTCGGGCCTATAAAGTATTACCGGGAACAAATCGCTGTTGCTACGAGTGGAAATAAATTCGCCAATAACGAAGCAAATTCGTCGTATGAATTTAGAAATGCGCTTCGCGCGTGCGCCGTACAATATTATTTCGTATAGTGACATTATTGCACCGTTTTATCGTACACCGCGAGTTGTAACTTTTATTGCCTTTTAAAAGTAACATAACTCCTCCTCACCCACCGTCCTGGCGATTAATCACAATTTTAATAGTTAACTTGTTTTAATAGTGTATGTTTATACATAGCGACCTTTGCCGGCCGATACATGGCATACAAGCCGAGCCTAACATTTGTACCTTCGTAATTTATGCTGCCGTAAAACGTAAAAAGATACGTACAAATAAATCGGACGCTAAGTTTATGTTTAAAATGTAAAATTATCCCAGCGGCTGCGAGGAATAAAGTTTTAATTTATAGGTGTCGAATGGTAAATTTGTAACCCGATCAGAATACAGTGCGTTACTGTACGAAGGTCATAGAACACTGCGGCGGTGCATGCATTAAGGTGTACAGTGCCGAGAACATTAAAGGATTAGGAAACACTGTATTGACGTGGAAGACATTACAGTGTACGGAGCACATTACAGTGCTTATATTATTGCGTAGACGACATCATAAGGCATGCGTTATGTTGCTGTGTTGTGGAGTATATTTCATGCATCACTGTAGAAGTCATAACATTGCCTGCATTCGTGTTCGTAGCACATACATTACAGTGTGTGTATTAGTGCACAAAAACATTACTGTAATTGCATTAGTGTATAGAGGACATTAAAGTGTTTGAATTAGAATAGAGTAACATTATGATGCTTACATTATAGTACAGAAGACATTAAAGTGTAAGAATTACAGTAGAGGGTATTATAATGCTTGCATTAGTGTAGACGACATTACAGTACATGTTCTGTTGTGTAGAGAACATCATAAGGCAAAAGTTATACCAGTACATAGTGGGCATTACACATTAGAGTGAATTTGTTTACTGTGGATATTACAGTGCATCCATTCATTTATATGGAAGACCTAAGGCAAAAAAAAGTATATATATAGTGGGCATTACTAGTAGAGTGAATTCGTGTACTATGAATATAACAGTGCATGCATTATTATGTCGACTGCATCTATAGCCCCCTACATGACATTTTGGGCCCGGAACTCAAAATCTGAAGCGGGCCCCTTACAATGGTTAAATATGTATATTTATGAAGGGTAAAAATTGGTTACCCTAGGTTTTATTTGTTGTTCGGTTGTATTGCCTGTTAAACGTTATTTTTACAGTTAAATAGTTTTCAAAACATTTTTTCTAACATACCTTAAGAAAAGTCACCCACGGGCCCTTCAGGTGCACTGACCCCCTTCCATTTGTGGGGTATCATAAGACAAATTATTTTAGTGTATAGTGGGCGTTACACAATAGAGTGAATTCGTGTACTATAGGTATTATAGTGCATGCCTTAGAACACAGAGCACATTAATGTAGGCCTATGGACTGTACAAACAGTTCCAAGTGTTTGTGCTAAACAAATCACAATATTAGCCTCTGGATCGCGCATGCGCCTCTTCGCGCATTGATTTATGCACGCTCTGCTTGGTACTTTGCCGCGGCGATTCCGTTGATTTAATGTGTAAACTTGAGCCGATGATTGTGTCATTTTGTGGCCTAGTTACTTCTGGCGGGGGACTGGTATGTCGCGGTACTAGCCCAAGCCTTGTAAGTCGGTACGAGTTGTTATTTTTTTAACATTTTTCTTTTTTTCAAATAAGACTGCGTGCCAGGAAATTGCAACCTGAAGGAAACTAAAGGTTTATATTTGTTTAGCATAATGTTCAGTACCATTTAAGTTACAACGTAGTGTCTAAATCTTTTTTTCTGCTTCGGCCCCTAAATAATTTTTTTTTATTCTGTATGTTTACAATGTGTTGCACAAATATCACCGCAAATGAATCTTTAATTAGGAGCAATCCAGTAATACAATTTATTAATAATTTGTATTTTGTATTGTTAGATATACATTAAAAGGTGTAATTGTTATAGGAGCAGAAATTTAAAAGAAATGTAAATCATATAAATACATACAATTTTAATAAGATGGTTGAGGTTGATGTCCTTCGATTATCTTACTTACATCCGAGGAAATATTTGTTAATATTAATCGTACCCTACAGGGGGTGCAGACTAGCTGCACCTATTGAGAGGATTTAGACGTCCCTCGCGGTACACTTTGTACATACTTACACTTACAACACTACACTTACGACTTCAACACTTTACACTCACACTTACATTCAGGGAGGCGATAATAGCCTCAATGTGCTTTTAGCCTTAAAATAAATAATAAACAAAAATATTAATCGTAAAAATCAACACTTTCTGATATCTTAAGGGGTTAAAAATGGAATTAATTTCATCTACCGCCAATGGAACCCCATCCCCCGAATTCAGTCGACCTCTTTCAAAGTTCAATAAGCCCCCAAGGGGACCTCGTGGAGAACCCCTGGTCTAAATGGTGAACGTTAGTACAGCTTACCACAGCCTTTTGGACAAAATTCCGTTCAATAAAACGTGCACAGCTCTATTCCCGAAACATTCGGTTGGACAACTTATCGATAGAAAACGTAAAAAGATAACTTTTTGAAAATCGATTCGCTTACGTTCGAAAAGTAAATTAGAAAACACTCCCCGTTGGCTGGCGCTGTGGAAGTTTACTTTCGATTTGAAGGTTTGTTCCGACTGCGTTTCTAATTTTTTTTTAGATTGCTCTGTCAGAGGCAATCGGTTACCGACTTAACGTGCATTTTGCAGCTGAAATGAAATATAACTGTGAAGAATTTGTCATTTGATTATGTTTACATTGAAAAATAAATGGAGCACATGTCGCATCGCATTTACGTTCGGTTATTATGTCTGTTGCCAAGGTGTTTTTTAACCAATAAAGGGCTTGAAACGAGAACTTTTGAAAAGTTTAAAAGTCCTGAGATATTCACAAACTCCGTGCCAGTTTATCATCGAAAGTGATGAATATTTTTATTTATATATATAGATGGAAAACGAAGTGAAAACCACTTGTTTGCACCGAAGGGACTTGAAAACGGATACTGTATATCCAATCAAATTGATGCTTTTGACGATCATCATACTTTATATATATATACATACTTCGTATAATGATAAAGTAACATCTCCAAACATAGGTGGGTCTATTTCCGTCCCTCAAATTATGAACAATTACTGAAACAAACGTGCGGGGGGCGCAGGTGTTCCGCAAACACGCGTTATTTATGAGTTGTCAATGGCCGGGGCCTCATTAAAACCGATTTTTAAACGCTGAAAACCAGTGATTTGCAAGTTTGGCGAATTCTGCGGCGCGACACTCCAATACCGCACTCGCCGGCAGGTCACGTGACCGGGTAGGCGGCGATTATCCACGGCCTAGCATGACTGATGTACAGAGCTCTGTGTAGCGATACCATTACGATGGCCCGCAGGGGAGAGCCGCGATATCGAACCTGCGCTGATTTATGTCCGGTTCGGCCATCTTGGATCCACGCAGATATGTTAACTAGACGTTTATAAGTGCTGTTTAATACAAAGTTCGGTGGTTACTCTGATCGTGTGTGCGATTTCAAGTTGGGACGGATTTAAACCGATACGTTGATGACACTTGACAGGCCTAAAGGCGTAAGTACGGTCCTGTAACAATAGGCAGTTTAAGTAAACGTTTGGAGTTCGTTGGCGATTACAGTACAAGGCAAAGGGCAGCAGTTCTTGTTAAAAAAATACACACGTATTTGTGAAGAAATAAATCTTCTTGCTACTTAATTACAGTAATTGGTTGAAACATTCTTGTAAGCGCTATCCGGTTATAATTGTATTAATTGCTGTTTAATGATATATACCCACTACTGGTAGTCATACAGTTCCTTTCGCTACAAGTGTACATATAAAGTCCTCGAGTTTTTGATTCTTATTTTTTAAGTTCAGCAGCGAATTTGCAAACGTATCCGCTAACGCAGTGCTCATGTTTTGTCGACAGTTTTTCAGTCTTACTTCAGTTTTTTTTTTAAACTTTTACTGCATTAGTTTCTTACGAATGTAAAAATTCTGTATTTTTAAGATTAAAATCGTCCGGTGGAGACAACTGATGGACTTTGCGATCCTACCGTACCTCTAGCTCATACTGCTCTCATTTATATACTCAAGACACATACTCACTACTCCACATAGCTTGGCTAACTCTAAAGTGTAAAACGACCCGTACTGACATAGTGAATAACACCTGGGCAGTAGTGTATCAAATTGAGCCCTGGGATCCGTGGCGACATCTCATTGTACCTTAGCATGTGGGACTCTGGGTGGGCGGACAATTTCGCTTTTCTGCTCACTGGAACAACGTGAGTAAGAATGTTAAATAGAATGCGGAAACTCACCGCACACCTAAACCTGGCCAAATGGGGCACAGCCTCTGTGATAAGAGTTAAGAGTAAGGGGGAAATAGAAAGGGAATGAGCAGAGCAAGCACCAGAATAACAAATCGGGAAGTCATCAATTTGGGAGAGTTACCCACCTTTAATCCTCTTGAAATTATAATCTTTATGAAGAGATTAGGTGCCGTAACTGAACAACTCAGGAATATAGAAAGAGGCACAATATCTACAAAGGTAGCTGTGTATTAGTAATGCTAGAAATTCCTTCAAGACTAAAATAGAAAAATGAAATTTATGAAAATATTTATTACCTTTTACTTTAACTTTACAGTTTCAATGATTATTGCTGAATAGGAGTTTGTTTTTTTGAAAACAAATGCTTGCAGAAATGTTTGTATATAATACGTTTTCACCATTATTGCTGTTGCTTAAAAAGTAAAAGTTTATCAGAAATAATTAGAACTTTGAACGTATAATGGAATGACATCTTAAATCAAGTCCGCCCTGCGAGGTGTGTTACATTCTGACAGACGGACAGATGAATGACGGAATCACGAATCGAAGTTCCGGAGCACTTAGACTCTGACAAGTGGACGTGCCTTACGCACGTTACTAACGCCAGTTTTGAAATTTATCTCATTTTATTCTTTGTAAAACTAGTTAAAAGTCAAATAATTCTGACAAAACAGTTAAATATTTTTTGATTATTAATGTTTAGCTAACATATGATTTGCTACTCTCCATCTACTGTTGTTTGTTATTTCACCTTTTTTTTATTTCCTATTTTCACTTTGTTTCTACGTTTTTCCTGTCTTATGATGGCTATAAACATATATTCCTTTTTGGTACTAACGAACTTCCATTGGCAAATAAGCTACTGTATTGGTCGTCATATTAACATTCACATTAAGGTTTTCTAAAAGTGTGCCGATAAACTGACCTCTAGATTACTTTTTTCAGGGGTCTCTTAAATTTTTGGTCCGATTGGATTCAACCTCAGCTTAAAAATCGACTTTGAATAACTTGTACTAGTTCTTTACCCAGCAAAATTTGTTCGGCTGTTTATAAAAATGGTGGCCATTTTAAATTTTAAACAAACCCGTAACTTTTATTTTACATTTTTTCTTTTTTAAAATCTAGTTTGACCCTCGTAATCAACGTTAAAGTCTGAATTTAAAAAAGTAATTAAATTCCATTGAAAATACGAAATATTTTAATAATTAAATTCAAAAAAATTTAATTAAAAAAATTAAAGACACTAGAATTATTATTAAATTATTATGAAAATTCCGCTTGCATCACGTCAGCGAGACTGCTGCGCTTCACTATTATTATTTTGTAGTAATTTAATATCCATGTTTTACAAATTCACTTCTCTATAGACTATTCCCTCGACACAATGTTTCTGCACATAGGGTATCCCTTCTCTCTTTTTTCTTATTATTTTCTTAACTTTTTTGTTTTATATCTTACTTCCTGATTCTTTCAATTCTTTACTATCATTTTACACTCTCATGTAGAATGCCTGTCTTTCTTTGTTACTATTTTTCAAATGTTTATTTCCTACTTTCAGTATTAGTAGTTTTCTGTTCTCTCCCGTTCACTTTTCCTCGCTGTTAAAGAATGTCTCGACACACACACACTCTTCTGAATATTAATTTCTTGTAAAAGAGGTAAAGCTCGGATTTCAGATATAAAAGATTACGCAATCCGACGACATTCCTGGCTTACGTGTTTACATCTTACAACGCTATCCGTCCTCCCCCGTCCTCGGTCCTTGATCTGCAGGATCCGATCTTCGGAAATTCCTGAAAGCGTTCACGACTTAATCAGCATTTTAATTTTGTGTCATTTCCTCCGAAACCTTCGAATTCCATTTAAAAAACTGTCAATGAATAGACGCATTGGTTCCTTAGTTTTTTAAATGGCGTTTTGAATTTAAAATAACATGTTCATAGAGAGGAAGTAGTTGGAAGCAGTTCTGCGGAACGGAAATACGAAATAAAGCGAACAACTTACTTCGGCTTCTAAAAGTTGTTTTCTTTCAAAGAACATGGCTAAAGTAAAGTTGAAATGGATATACAGTAAATAGGATATTGACATTTGATTTACTGAACTTGTTTGTACCTGCTCACTGTACGAAGTATATAAAACATTGATTGTTAGAAAATGAAATTGAACTTTTGTAAAAGTTTTGTTTGATTTTATAATCAACCTGAATTGTTAAGTAGGCTATTGTTTAAAGGCTTACTTTAATATTAGGAAGTTTAGGCGATATTTACTATACTTACATACGTTTTTAAATATTCTCACAATTTGCGGTAACTTTATCTTTTCAGTTATAAAGTTCCAGAATGTTTTCTGTTTGAAACCATGACCATGACCAGTATGTTCAAAATCGATGTCGGTAGAAGATTTCAAAAACAGCTTCAACTGACGGGTTTTGAAGCGTTTTAAAATCGATTCACACTCTGCATTACGTGCCCCTTACTTAACAATTCTGTTCTAAAATATTATGAAAGCATTTTTAACGGATAGCTTGACATCTCGATGGGAAAAACGTAACATTTCAGTTTTAATATTTTATCTGCACTAGACGTGCAATTGAAGTATTTAAATATGAATGACGAGACGTTCATTGAATTGAGGTTAAACACTGGTCAAAGCAACACAAAAATAGTGTATTGTCTTTAATGTTTATTTTCTTCTTCTTTTTCTACTTCCAGAATTTAGGCTGTTGCTTTTCGGTCTCTCTAAAGCCGCTACCAACGCTTTGTAAAGTAGTTCAGTGATGTGGCTTGTCATCGTAAGGCACCAGAATCTACAGTGTGGAGATTTATTCTTCCGCCTTCAAACCTAACCTTCAAAATGAAAACAATGTCATTTCTTTTATTTATAATGTGAAACTAAAATATTCGGTGTTCCTTCTGTTTTTATCTAAACTGATTAAGAACGGAAACAAATAACTGAACTTATTCGTGTTTTACAAAATGTAAAATGGACGTACAGTTTGGAATTAAGTTTGAAGTGTTGAACCATTGAACGATGAACACAGATTAGTTTTAAGCAAAACTTTCTTAGTTGGAACATTAGAAAGTAACACCGGCTAGGCTGGAAAAGACGAAATGATTTTTGGGCGGCGCGGCCTTGTGCTCGAGACGTCCATCAGGGTTGGTTAGCTGTACAATTAACGGGGCCCTTCTCCTGTCTGCCATCTCACGCAGATTGCTTTAATTTTACATCTTATACGTAATCAATATGTCTGTCTGTACCTCGGGGCCGGCGAGCGTGGATCAAGTAAAATATTTCACTGCGAAATTTACATAAAGTATGTAGGGAGGAATTCACAGGCCGTGGGCACTGATCCGGTGCGTTTAGCGATGGCCGATGCGCTTCTCGCGCGCAAATTTACTCAGATTTATTGTATCAGTGCCAGACTACCGGTCTTTTTGAAGACCGCAGAGCGTTAAGGTACTTTGCTGTTACTATTTAATTCAACTTGGAGAAATGCGCCTTCAGTTGGCAGTACAGCATCAACTTTCTAACAAAACTAAAAAACACTAATCAATGAAACGAGTTTAAAATAGTCACAAAATAAGTGTTATGTATATCTTGCAGAAACAATTTCACATTTAATCGTATTATTTAAAAATAGCTCAAATGAAGCTTGTTATCTTATTCGAGAGCTGTCAACAAAAATAAGAAAAAGCTTAAAAGCTGTCCGCATTTATTGTCATTTTTTTTCATTTTTACTCAAAAAAATGTACATTTTCCCCATTAATAATATAAAGTTTAGGTAAAATGTGATTATAAAAAATTTTTTTCGGTTTTTTCATGTTTTATTTGGACACTTAAGAGCCTCATTCGTGAATGATTTTGTTTGAAATTGAGATTGATTTGGAAATGATACTGTATCACATTATCTGTCACACAGAAATCAAATCTTGTTAAAAAAATACACAACAAAGTCCTGAGGTTGACTAAAAATCCAAAGTCTAATAGGATTTTTAATTATCCAAACAAAACGTATTAACAGAAACCGAAACTTGTCCAGGAAGCGATGTGCACAAGAACACAGAGAAGCGATGTGCACAAGAATACAGGGAAGCGATGTGCACAAGAAAACAGGGAAGCGATGTGCACAAGAACACAGGGAAGCGATGTGCACAAGAACACAGGGAAGCGATGTGCACAAGAACACAGGGAAGCGATGTGCACAAGAACACAGGGAAGCGATGTGCACAAGAACACAGAGAAGCGATGTGCACAAGAACACAGGGAAGCGATGTGCACAAGAACACAGGGAAGCGATGTGCACAAGAACACAGGGAAGCGATGTGCACAAGAACACAGGGAAGCGATGTTCACAAGAACACAATTACGTAAATAATGAAATATTCTTCCGCCAATTTCTTTTACGTACTTCATTTTGTGAAAAGGTAAAAATAACAGAGATAACAAATATTTGTAAACTTCCGCGTACTAAAACATTGTCCTAAGAACAGTAAACTCGCGATAATCCGACACGTCCAGTAAACTGTTGGTGTTGTTTATTTCTGTTCTTTAAACAAAAATAAGGAAACTTATAATCGTACGTCAACAACCCAGAACGTGTGTCAAATAAACAAGAAACAATTAAATTTGACGAGTTACCGGTGATCGAATAAGCGCCTTTTTCCTGGTTTTTACAAGAAAGACAAAGTCATACGCCAATTTTTGGAAAGAGAATGCGTGAGAAAGCAAAGGTTTTTATAAAAAAATGACGAATAAAGATTACTTAAAAAAAACTATCGAGCGATGTTAATGTTGTTGCTCCGTTCGTACAGAAGTTAAAAAAACAGTAGTGATTTAGATTTTGGTTTACATTGCGGAAAGGTATTTATTTTAGAAGATGCTTCCTCAAAAACTTTCATTCGTATGTATTGAATGGCCCCTTACAAAGAGGGTCCAAATCACCTTAGTGTCCTGGGCGCGAGCTCAGCAGGGCTAGGAAGTGATTTTTTTTGGGAAAAGTTAGAGAAAAAATTTCTAAAAATATTTCTTATCTGTAAAAATTAATGTTTCTAACACAATAAAACCAACCCATTCTATGCGTAAGGTGACTTTCCACGTTATTAAAAAAAACATAATAAGGGTTCAGATATTAGGTACCGGGTCCGACATTCCATGTGGGGCCGTGACGTGCTGCATACTGTAACGCGCATAGAAATTTTGTAATGTTTTATCAGTAATTTTAAGAGTTTTTCGGTTTTTTTAATGTTTTCCCGATAATAGTTCCACTTTAAACTCAGTTATTAAAACAAAACTGTATTGCATTGTGTATTGTAATGACTATTTCCCAATTTAGATCTACATTCTAAGTTAGTATCGTTTCTCTTCTTTCCCAATAATCCATCACTTCCGGTAATGCGGTTACAGCGATGTCCGATAAACGCCGATAAGAGTGAGTGTACTAACGGTCTTCAACAATATCTTTATTAAATAAACGCCGATAAGAGTGAGTGTACTAACGGTCTTCAACAATATCTTTATTAAATAAACGCCGATAAGAGTGAGTGTACTAACGGTCTTCAACAATATCTTTATTAAATAAACGCCGATAAGAGTGAGTGTACTAACGGACTTCAACAATATCTTTATTAAATAAACGCCGATAAGAGTGAGTGTACTAACGGTCTTCAACAATATCTTTATTAAATAAACGCCGATAAGAGTGAGTGTACTAACGGTCTTCAACAATATCTTTATTAAATAAACGCCGATAAGAGTGAGTGTACTAACGGTCTTCAACAATATCTTTATTAAATAAACGCCGATAAGAGTGAGTGTACTAACGGTCTTCAACAATATCTTTATTAAATAAACGCCGATAAGAGTGAGTGTACTAACGGACTTCAACAATATCTTTATTAAATAAACGCCGATAAGAGTGAGTGTACTAACGGTCTTCAACAATATCTTTATTAAATAAACGCCGATAAGAGTGAGTGTACTAACGGTCTTCAACAATATCTTTATTAAATAAACGCCGATAAGAGTGAGTGTACTAACGGTCTTCAACAATATCTTTATTAAATAAACGCCGATAAGAGTGAGTGTACTAACGGTCTTCAACAATATCTTTATTAAATACACTGAAGAACTCTACGCTACTTTGGTATCCTAGTTAAGTTATATTTGGCGGCGTTTTATCTGGTTTTATAATTTATTTCATGTTACACCCTAAAACCCGAACCCACACCCGGTCTGTAATATAAACCTTTCTGTAATAAAAAGCAATAAAAATAAAAAAAGTCATAATTTTGTGCTGGGCACGCTGGGATCAGATTTCACCTCTGGCCACTTAATATATAGCCGCCGATAACCGTAAATTATAAATCTGAATATTTATTTATTAGATAAATAAGCATTAGGGTGATGCTATGTGTGTATTAGCGGGATACGGCATATCTCACAAACCGGGCAACCTATGTCTACACGAACGTTTTAAGAAAACTCAATTATTTCTTGTGTATTGTAATTTGAACGAAGTATTATAAGGAAAAAGGTTTTTAATGGGCAAAAAAATATGTTTTTTTAAAAATTTGGGACAGGTTTTAACCACGAAACATCCCTCCCCGTTCCACTATACTCTATTCAATGACTTTTAAAAGCAGCGTGCGCGTTCGAGTGTTTTTTGGGCGAAATTTGTAATATTGCTAATGGTGTTTCTCCCGTGCATGAATATGTTGTAACAAGGATTTTTAGCGAATATTCATTGAAAATAAACTATTCGAGCAACTATTGTGAATAGAAATTATTAAATGTGCACAGATCCTGATCTCTAGAATAAGACTATATTTTAAGGAGTCATTATAATTATTATTATGATTAATTTTTTTTTTTAGTATTTGTTAGGCAAGTTCTTTAACAGGCAAAACCAGTTTCAAAATGGCGGTCATTAATTATTTTTTTAAATCGTTTGTCTTCACCTAAATCTTTTAAAAATGTCATTTTATCGTAATAATCGGCGTTTTAAAAATGGTGAAATCGATATTTCATTTTTTTTTCAATATTGAGTTTCAGTACATGCGAATAAAATAAATCTTTACAAATATTTGTTCAGTTTCAGAATAATCTGATTTCGAGAAATTAGGAAATTTTCTGGTTTTCACTGAAAAAACAAGTGAAAATCACTGAATCAGTATGTTAACATGTGAGAAAGTGTGTGTAATGTGTATGCAGTTTTTCACGTGCACAATAAACAGTTTATGCAGTTTCCTTTCACCGCACACTATATTCGCCAGAGTATGGAGAAGTGGGGGGGGGAGTGGAGGCACCATAAACTCTGCGATTAGGCAGGGAGTTACGGTGACACTGGCGAGTAGTCGAGCATTCAAACCAAACACCTAGTTATAGCATCGCTGTAAATACAGGATTGTCATAAAGCCCTCAGGGCCGTTACCGCTTTTATCGTCGACTTAACGACTCGTCCGTCCGTCCGTCCGGGTGTTCCGCCCTCCTTTCGATTAATCACTGTTTGTCATTTTAATTTAACCTGGGCTTACATCTTTGTAACTTTTTTATGGCGGCGAAGATTTACGTGCCGCGGGGAAAGGCCCCGGTAACTGTATACCCGAAATTCGGGGTCAAATAAAATTGGTGTTAAAATAATCTTTGTATCGGGCAGTAAAAAATGTTATATGGCCGCCAGGGCGAAATTTTAAGCGTCTCTTTTATGAACGACGAGAACCTGTGGGCGAAATGGTGAAGCGAAAGATTCGACTGTCCCGCTTTGGGATTTGAGTTATTAATTTAATACGCGACAATATTTGGGCGTTAGAATCTGCACGGTCATTTAGTGCTTCACAATTTTTTTCCAAAAGAAGTTCAGGCTAACGGAAGAAGTTAAATGCAGTTTATGTTAAGAAATATTTTGTTTCAGGCATTTTGTTTTGTGTTGATAACGCGATATAAAAAATAATACTTTTGACAGTTATACTAAGTATAATAATAAATATAATATTTGTGATCCTGGCATTCAAAAATTGGTGTATGTCGTATACATTAAATAATTTACCTACACAAATTTAGAAAACACACATTTTTAAAATTAACAAGAACAATAAACCTAACCTCAGTTGAAATTATATTGAAGCTATTGTGCGAAGTCAGCTGTTTAGAAGTAATCACTTCCAGTCTATATATATACACAATAACAATATATGCTGTGAGGTATGCATTACGGATTCAAGCGTGACGCGAAAGCAAATGTTTATACCCATGTTTTGTCAACCGCGGCCATACAAGTTTTCCCTTCAAAAATACATTTTATTAATTTTTTTTTTTTAAACCCCGCGTTCACTAGAGTGTTAGAGCGTTATGTTAGATAACATATATGGATATGTTAGAGCGTTCCGTGACGGCAAATTGAATTTTCCCCGTACAAAACATACACTCATACCCCGTGAAAAGAAGTAGTCACTTAAAAAAGGATTATTTACTACTTTTACCGAAAAAGGCAACGTGAAATGATACTGAAGAAGACATAACTTAACAACTATATAACGTTTGAGAAACGAGATGGTGAAAGACCAACTTTAGTGGAAAAACACTTAATGATGAATGAAGAGAATGGTGACAGTTTTGAAGAAGGACATGAGAAGAAATGAGAGTAAAGACGAATACCGATAACAATCAGTGCCTCGCTAATCATACAAAAACTAACCCTGATTACATTTTAAAAATAGATTTTTTCAAGTTCATATTATATACAATTTTGAAACTGATGTTCAAAATATTTTAGGATAATAAACTTATTCAAGCTAATACAAAAATAAATATTTGTTATGTTTGAAGTGAAACAAAATTTCGAACGTTTAACGTAATTAAATTCAAGGAACAATCAAAACGCGTTCTAGATATAGTCAGGCACATTTAATGGTCCCAGCTGCAGTTCCGACGGTAATGGCTTCTCCAATATCTCATTGTCCAGTGGAAATTCCCCAAAAAGGATAAAGCATATATAAAATGAGCTATGTGAGAATAACCTTATAGGAAATAATGACGTCATGAGTATGACGTATGTATGACACCTGTAAATGACTAAACAGTTGTAGTTGTACTGTCGTTAAATATGTTTTCCGAAATTGTTCTTCTTGTAGAAATATCTTATGTAGGCCCTATACATAATTTCTCAAAAATGCTACAGTTTTAATATTTATCTATTTATAAAGTGAAACACTGAAACAGACCTAATAGTTTCAGCAAAAAAATTCCACTGCCTATTTTATATAAAAAATATACTTTTAAATAGGATTTTTTTTTAATTTACGTTTTATTTAGGCGTTTAAAAGGTCATTTGAACAGACTGTATGTTGGCCGAATAGGCCTTGTTTCATGTAACTTTGAACGAAATGATCGAATTGTTTCGGATCTAGGAACAAGTTCAAACACACAGACATTTTGTTAAAAGTATAATTTCGACTGATATAAGAAAACTTGAAAACGAATAATTCAAAAAGTAAAAACTATATTTTTTGGCCTGTAATACATCATAAATTTAAATTATTGCATTTATACTATTCTTAAATTTGTAAATAACTTATTTATAAAAATTTTCTTTTCTAACTGACCATTAAAAGTACCAATAATATTATTGTTCATAGAAAAACAATATGTTTTAAATTAATTAACATATTATGGAACAATAACAAGATTCATTCCAGACTCCTGAAGTATATCGTCTGTGTTTTACATGGCAGATTCGCTCGGGCACGTACCACTTACCCGTGGGATCCGTGCGTTTGACATCAGTCCTGGAGTCCGTCCAACTTGGCGTAGTGTCTGTCTATCTATCTCTCTACACGAATCAATAACAATGGTCACAATCATAAAACTAGCAGATTCTCACGTAATAGTTGAGCGTAGAATAGTTTACTTTCAAGAGAAATAAACTGGGAACATAAATGTTCCATGTTATACTTTGGGATATAAAAGTCTAAGCTGTTAAACAGGTGAATATTGTATGGTAGTTTATAACAAATTTTTTATTATACAACCGTTTGTCACCAAAAACATTTTGGTAGCTCTTTTATAAGAACATTGTTTCTGTGCAAACGTTTAAATCACCAAATATCACAGTAGTTTTAACTTCATCTTTTCTTACTGACAGTTAAAGTCACCAGAAACAACATTATTTTTCATTTACGAGAACTTGTTGCCTCACTTACTGTTAAAGTCACCAAAAACAATAGTGTATCTCATTTATTATGATCTGTTGAATACACTTATAAACCCTAAGAATATAAATTCATTCCCCTTATAATTATTGCTAATATAATGAAGTTTTTGCTTCACCGTTCTTAACATAAATACTAGAATGTCAAACACTAGAACCTTGTACAGTAAACTAAATCTTTAATCAGATGATTAGTGCCACAAACGCACCAATAACAAAACACATGTTCAAACAAATGGCCGCCGCTGCTACTAAAGCTGGTATTCAGGAGAGGAGTGGTCCAAGACTTGAGTGACACTAAGCCGCTATTACAAACAAGGGACGAAAATGGATTTTGGAGAAGGTATTTAATCGTTTTGAATTTCGTGTCTCGCTAAGCTACCATTTGAATTGCGTCAAAATTTGATTCGTTTAGTGACTTTTTTCTTGCTTTGAGGGGGTTAGAACAGTGTTGAGGAAGTGCATTTAAACAGTTTGGTTGAAGTACCCTTTAGTTGTAATGTCAGAATAATGAAGACGAAGGATCGAGTTAACACGCGTAACAATTCAGCGCTAATAACTAGACTCGAACTTGCGTACATGTTCGAATTCTGGTGAACTGTCCGCTAACCTACTGACTGAGCTACCGTAAAACTAATCTGTGATATTTAATTTTTTTTCAGATTCGAATTAAAGTGTTGGACAAAAACGACAGCCCGCCATCTTTCCAGGATATGGCCTTGGAGTATTCCGTGTCGGAGGACCTGCCCGCGGGAGAAATCGTCGCTACTCTAAGAGCAACTGATCCTGACACCCCTGGACCTCTGACGTACGCCATAGTGTCTGGGGACGAGGGTAGGTTTGAGCTGGACCCGGGCACTGGTGCACTGCGCTTGAAGGATTCTCTGGATCGTGAAACGAAGGATACGTACCGGCTGCACATCAAAGCCAGTGATGGTGTTCAGAGCACCGAGACAGTCATCACTATACTAGTGAGTGTCAGATATTGGCCACTTTAAACTGATTGTACTAGTTTACATCGACCACTTTGTCCTCCAGATATGTACAAAGTACGAGGTGCGTTCAGAAAGTAACGAGAATTTTAATTTTTTGAACAAAATATTTATTTATTCTTCTACATTGACATTGTCGCCTTCAAAGTAGTCCCCATTGGAGATTATACACTTGTGCCAGCGCTTCTTCCAATCCTCGAAACACTTCTCAAACTCGATCTTTGAGATAGTCTTTAGTTCTTTCAGCGATGTGCTTTTAATGTCATCTACGGCTGTAAAACGACGGCCCTTTAAGGTTCTCTTTATTTTTGGAAATAGAAAAAAGTCACACCGAGCCATGCCTGGCGAATATGGAAACAGTACTGTTTTTGGCCAAAAATTCACGAACAAGCAATGAAGTGTGAGCTGGTGCATTATCGTGGTGCAAAAGCCATGAATTGTTTTTCCACAGATCCGGGCGTTTTTTCGGATTGCTTCACGCAAACGGTGTTGAACTTGTAGGTAGTACTCCTTATTGACCGTTTCACCTGGAGGCAGGAATTCATGATGCACTATGCCATTAATATCGAAGAACACAGTGAGCATAACCTTCACGTTCGACCGCACTTGTCGAGCCTTTTTCGGTTTTGGTGAGCCAGAATTCCTCCACTGGGATGATTGAGCCTTAGTTTCGACGTCATATCCGTAAACCCATGTTTCGTCACCTGTTATAATACGTTTCAGTAATTCTGCATCGTTGTTGACTTCATTTAGTGATTCCTGAGCAATTTCCATTCGCCGCTGTTTTTGTTCAAAATTCAACAATTTTGGAACGAATTTTGCTGCCACGCGTTTCATACACAAAAAATTGGAAACAATGTTATGAAATGATCTAATCGATATGCCAACATCATCAGAGACCTCTCTAATTGTGATTCGACGATTGTTCATAACCATTTCTTTCACTTTTTCCACGTTTTCATCGGTTGTTGATGTGCTGGGGCGTCCAGAGCGTTCGTCATCTTCAACGTCTTCACGGCCTTCTTGGAAACGCTTATACTACTCGTAAACTCTTGCTTTACTCATAGCAGACTCACCATAGGCCTTTGTTAACATTTCACTCACTTTGTTACACTTTATTCCATTTTTTACGCAAAATTTGATACATTTCTTTTAACAAACGAAAACCGCCGAGCTCATAAAAACACGTTTAACCTTAGTGGTTGTCACAGACAAAGTCAATAATGAAAACATCTGAAAGTTTTATCATACTTCAAAGGCATGTATACCAACATAATAAAAAAAGTGTTTGACTCTCCAAGCCCGCGAAATTTAAAAATACTCGTTACTTTCTGAACACACCTCTAAATGCTAAATTCGTTAACGGATATAAGTAGGGTCTACAGATACTTTTACGCATACAGAAGGTTTATGCTACAGCTCCTCATTTCTGACGACTTCCAACGCCTTACATTTGAAAATGACTTTGGAAATATCTTCTCCCCTTCCCCACTCAACTTACGTGACAAAAACACCCTTTCAGCCTATGTTGCTCGCGCTCACAGATAAACTATAAACATTCTAATGCAATAGTATAAACAAAAAACCTGTTTCGCACTGTATTTAGGCATCCTGCCAATGTGTAACTATAACAAACCGATATGACGATGTACGGCAGTTATCACACTTGTAAGGCCAATGTTTCCGACGGAAAGGAACTTTCTAATCTATTTAATTGGATCAAATTCTTAAGTAATTCCTTAAGTTATTGCCCTGCTAAATAAGTTTAGTATTTAAATTCGAATTGCTAGTTTAAATGTTAATTGTGTCTTGTGGGGAAGTAAATCGTAACGAAGTTATAAACTTATTTATTGACCTTTCCGAAGATAATAAAATCATGATTTTAATGCAGTTTTATTACTTTATCTCTCTTTCGGAATATAAACATTTAGATTTTATATTTGTTCATTTTTCTGAAATTTGATCGCCTACTTAAGACATTTTAGAAGAACATTGTTTCTGTAAAAATGTTTAAATCACTAAACAATATAGTGTTTTAACTTTGAAGAATATCTTTCTTTACCGACAGTTAAAGTCGCCAGTAACTACATTATTTTTTATTTATTGAACGACGATTCATGTCACATAAAACTAATGTTTAACTCAAAATCGTGTATACACAAAATTGTGTTGTGCAAGTATAATCCACATTAAAATTTTAATAGAATGATTCTCTTTGTTTCTAATCTTGAAGAATTTTATAGTAGCATATTTTTCTTGTAAAATTTAAAAAACACAATTTCGGAAGTGTATTAGACACAGAATAAAACCATATTCAGCGACAAAATATAAAATAGTTCATTAATAGTTTATTACAAGTATTTATAAAGTTCTTGACTTTTGAGTGTTGTTCTTTGTTAAATTTATTCAATAATTTTCAAGTAAAAGAGGTTTTTACAATTTTCAATATTATGGGAAAGTTTTGAATCTACCGTATTTATTTTATTTAAAATAAACATTTTATATTTTATAAATTTAATTAAGTGGATTATAATGTATAGAAATCTAATTTATATCGATTTTAATAAAAGATATTTTTATTATTTAATAGTAATGAGTGACAATTTTGGTTGGTCTAATATAAACTTTTAATGCAACTTAGAACTTTTTCTTACCTAACTCTATAAGTACATTACATATAAGCCTACTGTATAATAATAATGTTTAAAAAAAAATAAACTGGTTTCGAAATTTATCTTCACGAAATCATCAGCCGTGTGAAGTGTTTTGAAATATCAAAAAAGTACGATCATTCTTACATGGACACGTGTCGGAATCCAGAAAGTCAAAAACCGTGGGTTTATTTTGCGTGGGCATAGTGCACTGTGTCCATCCACCACTAATGTTTCAGTGATTCTAGCGTAAACTTTCATCTGTTATCTTTAAAACAAGAATAATATTGTCAGGTTATGTTTACTTTTAGACGAATTATTGAAATTTTAAATTATTTCTACAAGAACTGTCGCCTATTTGTGAAAGTTTGCCTATACGCACACCCGGCTTTACTTCTACATCAAAACATATTTTTCCAATCTTTTAACACGAAACTTTCAATACTTATAACACCGCAACTTTGCCACAAGAACATCAACTTACCTCGTCTACTTTACTTCAATACTTCATCGCTAGCATTCTCCAATACTTCATCCTCATAACCGTTCTTCAACAACGAAAATTGTCACTCGCAGACATTTATAAACCGGCATTAAAGTTTCCACGGCATTGTTTAACACTATAATTATGGTAGCCCATATCTCGTAAAAGGCATAAACAATTTTGTAAATGATTTCGGATTAATAGCGCCGTCGAGGCTACTAAGGACTAAGGAACTGTAAACTGGGAAAATCGTGGCCAGTTAAACGGCGAAACAAACAAAGGCCTTACAGAACGTATGATTAGCATCGATCGTGGCATTATGATTCGTCCTGGACGCCCCGCAGGCCGACGTAACAAGTGCGAAGATAAGGTATTGACACAGCATCAGTTGATAACGCCATAAATAGCGAAAAAACTCAAAGACGAAATGCTCAATTACCGTGTGCCAACGATTTATACTGGGGGAAACTGGAGGGGGGGGGTCATGAATTATAAAATGCAACAAACGCTACGGAAAAATGAGCGGACCCGTAATCACAGACGTCCTCATAATATGTAAATAGCTCTCTGAGTACAGTCCGCGCTGAAAGTTGTCTTCACAAAGTTAGTCTCATTCACAAATATTCGTTCTTTTGTTGTACAGTATGGGCGGCGGTGTTACTGAACAGGCTGTTTAAGTAATCTATTCGTTTTGTTCTAAGTCGATTTGTTTAGTTTTGTTAAACAATTATATAAAGACGTGTGCTTCTTGTTTTGATTGAACACCCAGGGTCATTGACCTTTAATAGTTTCATTCTTCTAGAATCAATGTTTCTTTAAACAAAACGTGTATTTAGTCCATTTGTTTAATATATTTTAAATATTTGTTTTGAAAATACGTGATTTGAACAGTTGGTCAAAAAAGATGTTCTAACAAAATATCAAACTGCTATTTTGACATGGTTATCTCTTTTAATATTTAAGTAGTACCATATATAATTACTCATTCTAACGGTATTAACAAACATAATTTCACCTTGCGTACAAAAAGATCGAATTTTTTACTTATTTTACCTCTTTAAGTTGTTAAAAAGTGAGTAGAATATAGTTCATTTATAACAAAACATATTTTACTCAACCGTTATACACTATCATACTTTTATAGAATCATTTTTCATGACCGACTGTTAAAGTCTCCAAAAACAATAAATCATATCGTTTACACTAGAAGAAAGTACGACCATTCCTTATCTAACCGCTGGGTCGTATAACGGGCTATCGTGTGTTGTTATAAACACTCGAGTCCGCTTTAAATATTCTGATTAATAAAACGTTAGTGAAATATAGTAAGCGCTGTACTGAAAGTTTGTCAAAGTCAGACGCGATCTAGGTGGCTGTTTGTTTGGCCGTATTGGAAGCCAGCCATCCTGTCCGACCTTTCTATTTGTTCGCGTATACTGCTTTTACAAGGATAATCTCCCCCCTCCCCGAGAAGAATGTCGTACGTCATATAATTTCACTCGCTCTAATGGTTGTATTAATTTTATTTGTAAATAGTAGGCCTAAGACCGGCGCGTTGATCATTGTTGCCGACGGATCGCGTTACATGATGGACTATTGTCTGGCCGTACTGGACTGCACTATTACTCATTGGCATCATTTGGATTGTGTTACTGAAGTTAGAATTGTATCTTTTAACGTCCGAGTGCTTTTGTGGGAGGGGTGTAACTTTTGATCGGCAAACCTATAATATTGACCGACTTAATGTTAAATATATATAAATATATAGGCTAAGCCCTACTTTATATTTGATTATAATACGGTTGGATTCATATTCGCTGCATTTTTAGTTATATTTTACTTATGGTCATTTGGGCAAATAGAACATGTTACGCATTACACTGCAGTCGTGTTTAATACTTTCATTTACTGTAAAGTTTGAATTAGAAGTATAGAACTACAGTGTCTAAAAACAAGGAACAAGGTAGAAATAATGTAGCAGGATGTTTGAAATCAGTTCGGTATCACCTCTCGGCTCCGACTTAATAGCTCTTAATTGAGCCGAAGTATTAATTATACAATAGTTGTAAGCACAAAATGGCGCCGACAGGTGTACCATACCTCACTTCCAGCTCCCGGCGGGATGTTATGGACGGTTTAACGGGTGTTGCTTCTCCACTATACGTAGTATGTGATTTTATTTCGTAGTGGATTTATCAGTTGTTTAATATTTCAATTGCTGTGTCTACGCGCATAGTAGGGGACAACGAAACGGCCGATGTAGAAGGAATGAAGTGTACAAATACCTCTGTTAAGGTCCAGTTCATTTTTCATCCCTTAAAATGTGGTTTAAACGATTTGATTAGATGTACCCTAACAGAAATTATCTTTGTCTTATCTTCGTCACTGGAAAAGTGTTTCACAATTTGATTATAAACGAATAAGTATTAGAATGAATTTCAGAAAATAAATAGTCACACTGACCGCTGACTGAGTTTTGTTTGTTTTTAATCGAACTTGCGAACCTCTGTGCATTGCTTTATGCCTTTTATCAGTTTCTCGCCATCCTTAACTTATCTTACCCCTAATAACTCAGGATACCGAAACGAGCACCGACCATGACCTCTAGAACAAGTTTTGAGAGCTCAAAATTGAAAACTTAAAATGCTAATTTATGCAGATTATAACGCTTATTGTGACTCTGAAATCAGATCTTCATAGACGTTTTTGTTATAAAGTTAAGATTTTGAAATTTACTTCACTGGATAACAAACTTGCACAAGCTGCTGCGAAAATTAATTTGTGTCCGTGGTTTGTTCTTCGAGTACGGAATTATGTTATTCAATGTTGTTTATGAAAGTTTTTAATTTATTTATTTTGTTGTTGTTGTTATTTTAAGGCGAAAAACACATTGAGGCTATTATCGCCTCCCGAAATGTAAGCGTGAGTGTAAAGGGTTAAAGTCGTAAATGTAGTGTTCTAAATGTAAATGTTAGATTCGGGTACCGCGAGGGACGTCTAAATCCTCTCAATTATGAAAGTTTACATAGGTTAGCGAGATAGATGCTTGCGCCGTTACAATCATCTTAACGCGTCGGGTGACTGTTTTTAATGCAGTGTACCAGTGTTCCAAATATCAGGACCAGTGAGACTCTATTTGTTAACAATAACAGTAAATTAGCGCTATCAATGCAGATTTGTCGCCGCCCATGCGCAGACTCATTAACGACCATATATTACTGCGCATACGAGCATTATTCAGATCGGATTTTTTCATCATCATCTTCTTCTCCTTGTTCCTTTTTCTTCAAAACCCAATGTTCGTGAAAAGTTAGTGCCAATATTTTGAAAATAATTGAAACAAGCGTTGAAGCGAAGTTCCAAAAATTGAATGAACTTCGTTTTTTCACGAAGTTAGCCACGTTGCTTTTTTTGCTAAGAAATAATATAAAAAATAGAGTAGATTTCGAGAATAAAAGCTGATTTTTTTTAATCTTCCTTCAAGATTTTGGTGGATTTTTGTTGGCTTCCCCGTAGTTTAAAACATGTAGTTTTTTTACTTCATGCCTTTTTATTCGTGTAAGTTCACTGAAATTAAACAGAATGACAGATTTCGGTAACGAGTACATCATTAAATGTGGTTTGCTAATTTTATGGGATCATTTTTTCAGTTAAGATTTTTTTAAACCTTAAATATTTGTATAAATTATCAGAATAGGCTTCAGCGATTGCAAAGAACGTTTGCTAAGTGCAGCCCTTAAGTAGCTAAGCAGATAAAAGTGAAAATGTTCAGAGTTAAAATAATAAAGCTATGAACGATTTTTGAAGCTTCACAATAATATCTCTTTATAATGTGAATAAAGTGTACGTAAAATTAAACATTTAGCTATTAACATCGCCTGATTACAATGTACCTGTATCTTACTATATTTGCTATCCGTTATTCCACAAGGTGCTTGATTAGGTCCTCTTCTATTCCAACAACAGAAATTAACTGCGACTGCGCGGTGAGTTATAGTTCCTGCGTAGTCGTACGACCGAGCAACGTCCTCGGACAAAGCCCGAGTATTTATGTGAAAAGCCTTTAATTATAATCCGAGGTGTTGTATTTACACGGTTATATTGTGGTGAGCGATTCTCGGCTAATTTCGCATTTTCCTTGATGCACAATTAGGCCGATAGTTGGACGGCTGCCAAGGGATGACTCGGCTTCTGGTCTGACTTATTTACACGGTTACATAAAAACATCAGAGACGATTCACTGTCATTGGTTGCTATAGGACAGTGAGATGCAGCTGTTTTTGGAATGTTTTAACAGAATTTTCTAGTCCGGCCCGAAAATGTTCATGTTTAAGGATAGCTTTTACTTTTCATTTCGTCTTCAAGTTGATACTTGGAGTTGATTACCTCAGAGAATTCAGTCGTTTTTAACAATCATAACTAAAAGTAATGTAACCTAATGACTAGACTGTACAAAAACATTCCACCAGTCTTCATATTTAAATAAATAATTATAGAGGTCTTTAATCATTCAAACGAAACGTATGGACACTGTCCTGGATAAATTCAGTTTCGAGAATTATTAACAAAATCCAAATAAAACCAATCCTCCCTAGGCGATCAAGAGTATTTTCCCCGATTCACTTTTGAACCATATTTTTATGACAAATATTGTACACAGCGGAATCTGGTGGTCCGATTATAAAGTTTTCGACAGCTCGCTAAGAAGGGTTCTTGGGGAGATACGAAACTATATGTTTCAGCTAGGCTTAATTGTAATCAGTTTTTTCTAATACAAAACGCAACATTCAGAGAAAATCTACCTCCACAAGTAGACGAACATTATTAGAATGTTTTGATTTTCTCATTCCCGACATCTTTAATGAGAATCATAAGGAGCGTAGGAAGACTATATTTGCCTCCGGTATTGAACTCAACCAAGTTGTGCCTTTGTGACGACTGCGCTAGGCCGTCTGTCTGTACAACATTTACATCGCGGACACAGAAAAACAAGCTCTGGTCGCAGTGCGCATGTGCAGAATACCAAATCCCGCATCCCGCCCTGTGCAATACTTTAGTGCGCCACGACAATGCTATTTGTAACCGATGCGGACAGGCGTCGCTGCTCGATTGACGTTTCGAAATTAACGCAAGCGCGCCGGGACTTGTTTTCTAATAGAAAAATCCTTAGATGGCGGTTTTTTCCTTTTTTTCATTTTTATATCCGTCCATCAAAGCTCTGCAAACTGTTCTTGTCACGCCGAGAAACGTTCGAGACCATTTTTAGACGAATTAGCCGTTTTTACATTTTACCTAATAGCCTGTATTTCTTAATGGACCGAATGGAAATGTTAAAACACAACAAAAAAAAAACAATTAGTAAACGCGTTGTCCTCATTATCAATGTTAACAAATCACGACTTGTATTTAATGTAACTGATCTTTTATCTCTTTTCTTCTTTCTTGTTTGTTTTTAGTTCAACATTGCTGTACTAATTTTTTTTTTTATTTCATTACTTTCGGAAATATATTTCTATCTGTTTTTTTATTTGTTATTTACTTTCATTGTCTTGCACAAATAGCATGAACTGAATATAAATTTGTTAACTATTTTTTTAGTAATTACGTTGTCATATACTCAGTAAAATAGTTCCAATTTATTTATGTCATCTTATTTTTTTACTTTCTTACTTTTTTCTTATTCATTTACTTTTTTCTACTCTTGTTCTACCAATGACTGTATATATTAGTACATTTGTATTTATTAATGTTCATTTCCCGACAAGTCTTGTTGTTTTCAATTATTTATTGTTATTTGTAAGTAGTTAGCATTATTAATCAACTTATTCTGTTTCTGCTCTCTATCTACATTTGTTTACTAGTTAGACTAGCACAAAATTATGCTTGCACATTTACTATTATTAATTTTAATTTCTTTACATTAAATGTTTCCCTACACATCTCGACGGCACCGTTGTTTTTTATTTTGTTTTCGTACTGATAAACCGATCTTGTAAAATTGGGGAAATTTGTTTAGAGGATTACGACCTTTTGTATGCTGCAGAACTACTGTCGTGAAAGAAAAATTTCATCAGAATCGTTTAAGCCGATTTTAAAGAAATATTTTTTTAATAAATTTTACTATTTTTTTAAAGTGCTGTAAAGGCAAAATGTCTTGCCGGTATAATAGAAGCGAGTTTCTTCTAAAAATATTTTTTTTACCTTACCCTTTTTGAAATTCTAATTTCCCCACCATAATCGGCATTAAAATCTGATTTTATAATCATCAGTTAAATGTTTGCACTTTAACTTTCTTGTATTTAAGTTTGAAAATTGTATTGAAAATACAAAAATAAACAGTGACTGATGTTAAAAAATTGTTAATTTCTGCGAATTTTCAAAATTCAAAAATATTTTAGACAAAAAAGTTATGAATTTTTAAAGATTAGAAATGGCTGCCATTTTAAAACTGTTCCCATGACCAAACTATTACCACTATCGATTTTTTCAAGTTCAGGGCCTAAATCGTACCAAAATTGCAAACATAAGGGTGCTAAAAAAAAGACACACACACAAAATTTACTTTGTAAGCTAATTTGTATAGTGTGATAATAAAAAAAACCCGGTTAGCCTTACATTTTCAAAGTCTTTTGAATTTCTGTACTACGTTTCTACATTTATGAAGCGTTAAAATCGCCGAGTTCACATAATCTCTCACCCACTTTACACTATTATTTCTCTTCTCCGTAATGTTCACTTCTGTTTATTATTCCGTAGAGGCCATATCGCTCCTGAACAAGAGATTTCGCTCATTACCGTAACTACCGATAAGTGATTTTTAATGAAACCGCTTAACCGCTAAACCGAACATTGTTATTGATAACATAAATCGGTATACAAGGAATACAGCAGTTCCCAGCATCTGTAATGACTCGATAAGCTTGCCGGGTCGAACGTTGACTCAACTTTAAAAACCGGATTTTTCTGAGCGCAGGGTGGTGGGGGTCATCACCTACAACCTGTTAGGCACCGTCTTATCTATATAGATAACAGGATCGCTTCGGAAGTGGCGGATATCCAGAACTGACCTTTCCTAGCCTACACAATCGCACGGGCGTGGATCAATTTACTGGCTACATTTGCCAACCCTTGTAGTTCGCTGTACATAATTTGTTATGCCCATTGCAACGCTTGTACAGAGACGATGTATTACTTGTGAATGCGGTGTGTGGGTTTGGGCGGACGCTCCCTTCTCCCCAATTGAGAGACAATAGCGGCCGGGAAAATAAAAACAAAACACGAAAACCCTATGTTTGGCTTTTAGTTGGACGTGTTCAAATCGATTTGTTCTTTTAAAATACTGTAATACATCGCGGACGTGTTTTGTGTCCCGAGGAAAATCACAGATTGGGTGTTCCGCATTTTGTCTTCGATTTAATTATAATCACCCTCACTATATAAGTGTATCGATACACGAGGTGCAGGATCATTTTTCAAGTTTAAAAATGTTAGGTTTATAATGTATTTGTCTGCCTGTGTTCATCACTGAAAACGTACCTAAAATTTCGGTTTCGGAATTTGACGGGTATATCGTGAACGTCGAAAACCCCTTTAAAATTAAAGTAAATCGTCTTTTCTGAACATCAGCTCCGACGTTGTTCACAGAAATGTAGTCCTTAAGTAAATATAGAGAAGTTACAAGACATTCTTCCAAAATATTCGGTTCTAGAATTATCGACAAAAACAGAAAAATCTGTATAATTTATTAAAATCGTTACATTGTTTTTTCTCAAAATTTAAATATTCATATTTGAAAATTCATAATTGTATCCGGTTTGAAATTATGAACATTTATTTTTGGGAGTAGGCATAATCAGATACAATGAAATGAACGCTGAACGCCGTCGGATGTGTTTTTGTGTTTTCTATTTATTTTTGAATTCGAAATCTGTTATTCCAGATTTGTTAAGCTGAATTTTTTTAATGAGTTATTGCCAAAATTTTAGTAAAATATTATTATTTTTCTGGGTTTTCTCAATAGCTTATAAACTGCATTTCTTTGGATATGTATACACATAACCTTTTGTTTTAAAAGGTATATGGTACGTTCGAGAAAAGGATTACCAAAAATTATTAAAGCCGATTTTGAGAAATTTCTATGGTTGTTAGTTTTCCGTGTAAAGATCTTGAAGATTATTTATTGGTTTATACTGACAGATGGACATTGGATAATCCACCAAAATTCCAGGAATTTTTTTTTACGATCACATTGTTTTATACAATTATATAAGTAGTAAATAATTACTAGCCTATGTTAATCTTGGTTAGACAATTTCGGATCTAAATTTACATAAATTCGCCAACCTCTTTGACGACCGATGCTGCTTGATGTTACTGTAAGCATAGATTTCCCCCTCGCTGCTAATTGCGCAGATTTGAACGAACGGCCAAGTAATGCTATAGAAACACAGACCAAATCTTCTTGTCAATACAATATATAAGAAAAAAACGAAAAAAGAGATAAAAAAGTAATTGTTCTCTAGGACGTAAGCGTTTTGTCTTAAGTTCAGGGTCAGATGATGGGGGTTCCGGTAAGGGAAAAGAAGGTGAAAAGCCATAGAAAGACGCACTGAGTGTTTACCTAAATGCATCCAAACTTTAATTTTCGCAGGTAACTTCATTGTTATCCCAGCGTTAAACATTTTTATTTTGTCATTATTGTTCGCGTTAAAGTCTCCTAAGTAGATTTAATTTGCACAACAAATACGTATTTCCTTAAATAGCACATTTAAACTTAAATGGTCTCCAGTTGTTTTTATGGAGACACTGTTAATTTACCTAACATAAACACAATGGCCCTATATTAATATGGTTGACCAGACAAAAACATTTCAATACAATGCCTAATTATAAATAAATTAATATATTTAAACGGCCGTCACTGATGGCCCGACCTGACACGATGAATCGGTTCTGTAAACCTTAGCGTAAATGTTCAATAGTAACGAAGAAGAAGTGGAAGAATAAAAAAACGGATTGGCTGGCGGGGAGTGGAAGGGTAGACAGATAGACAGAACACCGTTTTAATTGGTTGTTATGGTTTGAAGAAATGGTAAACCCACGGTCAGTTGGCCGGCTAGATGAAGGGAGACCGGGTCTACCCGGAGGGAATTTTTTCTCGATTTCTTAAATTATTATTGGTGTCATTCGTAACGGGTCGATTTGAGGGAAATTAATTATCAGCCCGAAGCGGAAAGTGATTTTTTTTCTATTTTTGTTTTACCCGACAGTTTGTTCTGCGGTCTCTTGTTAGACGCTCAATTTGGTTTTGTTCAAACAAGTATTAAAATATTAAAATCCACTTGTCAGCGTTGAAGAATTTCGCGTTGATTTCTTTTTAATTAAAAAAAACTTAATTATTTTTGTGAAATTTCAGTTTGATCTTTCAGTAAACAGCGCCGTGTTTAGACAGAATGTAGTGTCAACCAACTGAAACATTCCTTTTTTCTCGGGACTGTATAAAGTATGATGATCTTGTAAAGAATCGATTAAGGAAAATAATATCCGCTTGTAGCCTGCACGTGCCTAATAAATATGTGATGCACATCGCTGAACACGGAAGTAAATTAACGATTTTGATGAAATCTAGATGTTTGCTCATACTCTCGGGACTGTATTAAAACGTTATAACATAAACAAGAGTTTTTTTTGAAAATATGGACAAAATACGCAAAATGTGTTTTGGGATCTTATAAAATGTGCCATTTTCTGAGATATTGACAAACCAGATCTACACGACAATGCCGAATTTCATCAACATCGGCCAGTTGCATCGACTAGCAGATGGGCAGACGTCCAAGTAAGACATTTTAGGATCGACGGGCATATTTTTCAAAATCCTAAGATTTTTCACAATCACAAAACGTTCATTATATTTCGTATAGTGGGAAAGTAAAATATTAACCAGCTTTTATCATATCTTTTAAAGAAACGACGTTCTTTTGGGTTTCCGAAAACAAAAAAAAAACTCCCGCGATCAACTTAATCAAGTCTGTTTTGTAAATCAACAGCAACAAATGGCCCATTTAAAGTTTAAGAGAGACATTGTGACTCAACTGTTGTGTTTGCATAAAAAGCGTCATTAAAGTCTGTCATTGCTTCTATATTGAGGAGTTGGTTGACTTTTTGTCCCGCCGGTTCTTCGAATGACAATTTCTGCGCATGACAATGTATAAAGCCGTCGGTAGTTACAAATCGTTGCATAAAGGCGCATAAAACTGTCAAAGCCTTGTTTATTTTTCTTTTTTTAACTTTTTTTATTTTCCCTAAGGACCTGCTTACATTATGTTAGTTGTGTAAATGATCAATAAAATGGATGCGTTTTAAAGTAGCTCTAATTAACCGCTGCATGCAGCCGTCTCGCTGACGTGATAGAAGCGATTTTTCGAAACGTAACAAATAAATGAACATATAAATGTGCGAATATTTTTGTATTTTCAAGTAAAAATACGAAAATTAAATAAAATTCAAACATTTTTTTTATTGATTTAGGTAAACAATTATTGTATGCAGTTTTTAACGCCAACCCTAGTAGTTAGGATAAATTAAAAAAAGAGAATAAAAAAGTGAATGCATTCTTAATAAATGTGTTAAAAATTATTAAGGACGAGTTAGAAAAAAAGCAGTTGTTAATTTTCAACGATTTTTTTTGCCAAAGAAGGGCTGTCATTCAAACATGTTAAAAACAAAATTACAAAGCTTCCGGGGTATAATTAAACTTCCGGTGTATGTCAGTTGATTATTACAAGCCATTTATAAAGCGAAGTACAAAATCAGTCACATATTTGGAAAGTTGGATATTTTAAATTAGAAAGTCATATATTTTGCTGGTGTTATAAGTCTTGTGCAATTCCTTCTTTGTATGTATACCTAATGAGAACTACAACGTAGAAAATAGTTCAAAACAATAATAACCAAGTTTTGTTATTATCTGTTTTACTTGGTAACTCGCCGATCTGATGAGTTACATAGATACACTTTATGTATTTTTATAGTATAATTGCTTGGTAACTCGCCGAACAGCTGAGAAAAGTACTTTTGTGGTAAGCTATAAATGTTTGGTAACTCAGTGATCTGCTGGGGAGGGTATCACTCGATGTATTTTTAAAGTTTAATTGCTTAGTAACTTGCCAATCTACTGAGAAATATACAACTGAAGTATTTTTATAGTATAATTGCTTGGAAATTCGTCTAATTTCTGAGTAGGGTTTTCATTGCATTATAGCTTCCTCCCTTACGCGTTAAAAGCTAAATCTATACCTAAACCTATTTGTTCCACATTTTCCTCTTCGCAACTGTCTTGTGTCGTTTCCAGTTGCGCTTTCCCCTTAGACCCGTCTTCGTACATTATATCCGGACAAGTCGACAACAAACAGATTTTTTTTCTTTCGCAAACAAACATTTTCAAGTAATTGTGAGAATTACCCCGTTAACTTGTTGACCCAGATGCACCGCTTGTTCGCTACTTGAATGGAAATGAACAATACATTGTTTAATACTTTTTGTATCACCAGTTCTACGTTTAGAAATGTTAATCGATTAACATTTTATTTCAAACGACTCCATTCCTCCATTAATTAACACACTATGCGTGTTCGCATTGACACAACCAAGAGAAATCGTAGATCCGTGTAGGCTGCCTTAATCTCCACTCGTTAAAGTCTCCGATGTTATTGTACGTTGTTTTAAATAGAACGTATTTCTTGTTTGATAAAATGAACGGTTTCCAGAGGTTATAATAGGATTCCATGGTCCCGGAAATTCGCTAATAACTGGCTGATTTATTAGTTCAGTAATTAATGGTTTAACTTCGCGACTTAATGATTGCAAACTGTAGAGTTTTATTATCTAACTGTACGAAGTTTAAAGAGCGTGTGGTGATCTTGAAAGAATCTATATTTTCAGTTCCTTAAATCAAAAATAGTGGTTTTACTTTAATATTTGCTCGTCTGTATGCATCTGTATACAACGCGGGAAGTTATATTGATAAAATTTATAAAATACGACTTCTTAGCACATTAAATTTCTAAAATAGTGAAGCCTCTTTGATCACGCTCTACTCATGTGAGGTTTATAAGTAACCAAATACAAAATGTAAGTTGTTAAATCTTTAAAAAATCGTATTAAGAGTAAACGAAAAAGCTGAAAAGGTGGAGTATTTTTTCAAAATCAGTTCATCATATTGTGATCATATATGTAAATTTGTAACTCTGGTTAATGTAACAAATTATAAACAAATTAAAATAAACGTTAATCGATGTCAGGTTTGGTGTTCTATTTTTTAATTTAAAATTTGATGCACTGATTTATGATCGTCATACACATGACCAATATGAGAAAAACTGAAAAACTCATCATAATAGATTTTGGCCAGTTTTTGTCGGTGGTTTCCGAACCAGAATTTGTATGGCAATAATTTTATGTGGGAAAGTTTCCACCAATATTTGTGCACCAACGTATTTACTGCTGATACACAAATAACAGTAAAATCAATTTTTTAGAATTTTTAAAATGAGAAGTTGCCGCACTGTACTTCACTGTGAAAAACAGGCAGGCAAAGGTTAATCTTCCGCTAATTATGTTTGACAAGTAAACTGGAGAAATTTAAACGACCACAGACTCTCGGACATCAACGTGAATCCTGACACTCAAGTATGCACAAGGCATTGTCCTGGCAAGGGTGTGTTCATGGTTTTTTAATGTAAACAATGAGTTTTAGTTTATTGTTCAACAAAGGGCACGGAAGAGTTGACAGCCTGGTTAAAAATTTGAAATGTTTATGCGTCCGTAGTGTGGCTGTCAGGATAAATATGCTTTAAATTTAAATGCCATTATAATAAAGCAACACATGCATATATGGACGGCTTTAACTTTATTGGTAAAATATTTTACTAATAAAATATTGTTGTTTCTAAAAGCAATTAAAATATAACTTTTAATTAGGTGTACTTATGAAAAAGCTAAAAGTTTATTTATCTCAAGATTTACAATAAGTATAATATCCTAGCTAATTTATATTGGGAACTGAGCTATTACATTTTTACAACATGAGTCTTTTACTTACAATATGTTTTTAGTTATGATAATAAACATAATATTTGATTTTTATTTGTACAAACTTAGCACAGTAATTAGTTGCTCATAAAATGGCGATTATTTAAGACTTTACAAAAATCATAACATTTAAAAAAATGCTGTGATAATACTGCCATAATGTATTTCAAAATATCCATTAATTAGCACATTAAAATTTGAAATTTCTTTGGACGTACAAAGGTGAGCCTGGATGCGGACACAAGTCTAATGTAATTTCAAAATTCTGTGCTTAATTTATGCACTTTTAACACCGATTACATTGTAAGATCACATTTGTTTTAGAGTAACATAAAAAAATAATTTTACTTTACTGTATATTTTCGTACAACACGAAAAATGTGCGTATATTAAAATCTTTGTCGCAGATTTTCTGAACGAATAAGTTTCAACCTGCATCCACCTGTTTCGTAAGACAAAAAACCGTTTGACATTGTTTTACATGAATGACATGTCCGCGGTAGAGTGCCTTATCATAATCAATTTATCTTCATAAGTGACAGTGTGGGTCAAGAGTTCGTTGTATTCACCAAACGTAAAGGGCAGGGCATTGTCAAAGAAAAGTAATAAATCTTTGCGGTATTAATAAATAACTTTATCTTTTTAAATATCAACATACCAAATTCAATATTTACTGTTGCTAACCATTAATAAATTTGCGAAGTCTCTTTCTTAAAGAGGTAGTTTAAAGGAGACGATTGTTAAATTCACGTTTCGTATGTTTCACTGAAAAAGCTTTCACATTCTTTGCTAAAGTCTTAGCTTGTTAGGGTTTACATCTTTTAAGCACTTTACTTTGAAAGACTTTAACAGCTGGATAGAACAGGTGTTTAATTAAAGTATTAATATAAAGCGTATTTTACTTATAACGTGTTCGTGAATACTAATTACGTAATACTCATTTAAAGAAATCACGTTCTCGAATAAATAGATTCAATGTAATCTTCGACATAACAAAGTTTTGTTTTGTATTAAACTTTTCCAATTTAATAAGTTATTACATTTCCCTCCATACGTAGGTGATTGTTTTTTGAATTATCCAAAAGATTGCAATTTATATGTGTTAAATTTTAATACATTAACACTAAATTGTGTCAACTTTGATTCTGTTTCCAGGTAACAGACACCAACGACAACCCTCCTGTGTTCACGGAAACTGCCTACTCGTTCGACGTTACGGAAAACTCTGGTCGTGGTTCACGAGTAGGTCAGGTCTTAGCCGAAGACGAGGATCAGGGGATGAACGGTATGGTGACGTACACGGTGATATCTGATTGGGCGAACGACGTTTTCTCCCTCAACCCGCAGACTGGAGTGTTCACTCTGACTGCTCGACTAGATTATGAAGAGGTAAGTTCTGATTAATTTCTCTGTGAAACGGTTTTATCAGTAAATTATTATAAATTACTAAGTATAGTTTATTAAATACGGTAATGTTAAGTTGTATGTCGAACACGTTTAGTAGCTTAGGAAAACGATTCTTTATCGTTGGTAGCATGTAAAAAATTAATACGTTTTAATTTTTAATGTAAGTAAATAAATCTGTTCAGATAATTCTGAAAGCCATTTTTTATATACTACCGCTTTTTAACTTCTTACATGAACCTAAATTTGTATGTGTTTTTTGAATCTGTACAATATTTTAAGACATTTTTACACTCGGTTATGTTTTGATAGACTTACTTAATAGTTTAAGAGTAATATCCGCTGTAATTTGTTTATATGTTTGACGATTTTCCAAACTTCGTTGTTTTGAATCAAGATAAAATGAAAAGGCATAGTTTAATTGTGTACATTTAAATGTAGAACTATATTTTTATCTTGACACAACAATGAGAAGTATGGCAATTTCTTCCATAAAGTGCTTCAAACTTCAAATACATCTCCTAAACGGTGGTCTTAGAAAACTGTAATCAGGAACAAATGAAGAGTTTTTTATACGAAAATTCCTTAAAACTATGGATTCCTACTGGAGTTAAATTGTGGATTCCTACTGAAAGTTCAAAAATTTGCTGCCATATTAGAAAATTACAGCGGCCTTCATTGAAAATCTCTAATCATGTTGTAGTTTACAATATGTTAGTAGTATGACTAAATAATTAAAATCCCTAAATTATTCACAATTTGTTTACATCTATTCAATAGACGTACTTTAATAATAAAAGTTTTATTCACACTTTTTATACACCCGTTAAAGTCTTTCAGTAAATTTAAAAATATAATATAACATTAATATTGAATATTATCTCAAGAAGTTTTATCTTTAACATTACAGTAGCTAGTAACTAGTGAATCTATGAATTGGCGATAAAAAAATTTACAACGCTGTTTAAAATGGAGAGCGTTTGACAAAATATTGACAATAAACATTTACAGTTGAAAATTTATATTGACAATATGTTCGGTTGCCGATGGGATTAGCGGAGAGGCAAGTTATTCTATCAGTACTATACTGTGTTTAGTAAACTTTTGGCATATGTCCTTTTGAAAAACAATTGATTCCAAACTGACATAAATACAGCGATACATAGATACAGCGATAAATGTTTTATTACCTGAAAGTTCATTAACAGTCCCATAATTTATAACATAGCCACATAAATTGGTGATTAATTATTATTTTTTATTTTAGCTTTGGTTTAACCATCAGATGCGGAGCGGAGCCGGGCGACACCGCGTGACTGCGTGAATACATTTTTTACAGTTGTCGCACTTACATTAAAATCGATAGGTTAGATTTTGATGGCGTAGTGCGCAACTCTCCATATTTGAGAGCCTCCCGGCCTAATACATTCCTTTGAAAACAACAGGCACTAATCTCCTACATATTACTATTATTATTATTACTATAAACAATATTTTTGACTGAATAAAATTATTATTACAGTTTACATGATATATGTAAATCCTACTTTGCTTAGAAAAAAATCATTATTGGATTACCCAGTAGGGGGGCAGACTAGCTGTACCTATTGAGAGGATTTGGACGCCCCTCGCAGTACTCGAGTCTAACACACACAACACTACGCTTACAACTTTAACACTTTACACTCACACTTACATTTAGGGAGGCAATAATAGCCTCAATGTGCTTTTCGCCTTAAATAAAAAAAATGCTGACTTAAGCAAGGCCGCAAGAAACGTGACTATGGTTACATTTTACACGGATGAGATTACAATTTATCATTTTAGTTGAGTTTTAATATCACAGAATATAAATTTGCGCTAAGGGTTTTAAACAGGTTTATTAAGTCGTAACTCGAACTATTGCGTAATTTTAGTTTGTGTTCTTTTGTTTTCCCTGGATATGGACGTCGACGAGTCCTAATTTTAGAGACATCGTGAACTTTTCTGCTTAGAAACATCTTAAAATTATCTAGCCTATTTAAGAATGTTGTAGATTCATTTATCTGGGGACATCTTGGAGCCGTATGGTTACGAACGTAAAGTTTTTTAGTTAGGGACATCGTAGAGGTTCGATGTTTAGGAACATCGAAAAGTTTTCCAGTTAAGGATGGTAGTAGAGTTTTCTCAAGTTAGAAACGTCTTTGAGTCTAACGGTTAGGGACATCGTGGAGTTCTCTAGTTAGTCTTATAGGTAGATTTATAACATAGTTTATGCACGATATTCGTATCCACTTTGGTCGTATAGCTTAACCAATTGAAATTTGAAAGCTTCGTTGCTTCAGTTTGTCGTGCTTCAGTTTGTCGTGCTTCAGTTTGTCGTGCTTCAGTTTGTAGTGCTTCAGTTTGTCGTGCTGCAGTTAGTAGTGCTTCAGTTTGTCGTGCTTCAGTTTGTAGTGCTTCAGTTTGTCGTGCTTCAGTTTGTCGTGCTTTAGTTTGTAGTGCTTCAGTTTGTCGTGCTTCAGTTTGTAGTGCTTCAGTTTGTCGTGCTTCAGTTTGTCGTGCTTCAGTTTGTAGTGCTTCAGTTTGTCGTGCTTCAGTTTGTAGTGCTTCAGTTTGTCGTGCTGCAGTTTGTAGTGCTTCAGTTTGTCGTGCTTCAGTTTGTAGTGCTTCAGTTTGTCGTGCTGCAGTTAGTAGTGCTTCAGTTTGTCGTGCTTCAGTTTGTCGTGCTTCAGTTTGTCGTGCTTCAGTTTGTAGTGCTACAGTTTGTAGTGCTTCAGTTTGTAGTGCTTCAGTTTGTAGTGCTTCAGTTTGTAGTGCTTCAGTTTGTAGTGCTTCAGTTTGTAGTGCTTCAGTTTGTCGTGCTTCAGTTTGTCGTGCTTCAGTTTGTAGTGCTTCAGTTTGTAGTGCTTCAGTTTGTAGTGCTTCAGTTTGTAGTGCTTCAGTTTGTAGTGCTTCAGTTTGTCGTGCTTCAGTTTGTCGTGCTTCAGTTTGTAGTGCTTCAGTTTGTCGTGCTGCAGTTAGTAGTGCTTCAGTTTGTCGTGCTTCAGTTTGTCGTGCTTCAGTTTGTCGTGCTTCAGTTTGTAGTGCTACAGTTTGTAGTGCTTTGTAGTGCTTTGTAGTGCTTCAGTTTGTAGTGCTTCAGTTTGTAGTGCTTCAGTTTGTAGTGCTTCAGTTTGTAGTGCTTCAGTTTGTCGTGCTTCAGTTTGTAGTGCTTCAGTTTGTCGTGCTGCAGTTTGTAGTGCTTCAGTTTGTAGTGCTTCAGTTTGTAGTGCTTCAGTTTGTCGTGCTGCAGTTAGTAGTGCTTCAGTTTGTCGTGCTTCAGTTTGTCGTGCTTCAGTTTGTCGTGCTTCAGTTTGTAGTGCTACAGTTTGTAGTGCTTCAGTTTGTAGTGCTTCAGTTTGTAGTGCTTCAGTTTGTAGTGCTTCAGTTTGTAGTGCTTCAGTTTGTCGTGCTTCAGTTTGTCGTGCTACAGTTTGTAGTGCTTCAGTTTGTAGTGCTTCAGTTTGTAGTGCTTCAGTTTGTAGTGCTTCAGTTTGTCGTGCTTCAGTTTGTCGTGCTTCAGTTTGTCGTGCTTCAGTTTGTAGTGCTTCAGTTTGTAGTGCTTCAGTTTGTCGTGCTTCAGTTTGTCGTGCTTCAGTTTGTCGTGCTTCAGTTTGTAGTGCTTCAGTTTGTAGTGCTTCAGTTTGTAGTGCTTCAGTTTGTAGTGCTTCAGTTTGTAGTGCTTCAGTTTGTAGTGCTTCAGTTTGTCGTGCTTCAGTTTGTCGTGCTTCAGTTTGTAGTGCTTCAGTTTGTCGTGCTTCAGTTTGTCGTGCTTCAGTTTGTCGTGCTTCAGTTTGTAGTGCTACAGTTTGTAGTGCTTCAGTTTGTAGTGCTTCAGTTTGTAGTGCTTCAGTTTGTAGTGCTTCAGTTTGTAGTGCTTCAGTTTGTCGTGCTTCAGTTTGTCGTGCTACAGTTTGTAGTGCTTCAGTTTGTAGTGCTTCAGTTTGTAGTGCTTCAGTTTGTAGTGCTTCAGTTTGTAGTGCTTCAGTTTGTCGTGCTTCAGTTTGTCGTGCTTCAGTTTGTAGTGCTTCAGTTTGTAGTGCTTCAGTTTGTCGTGCTTCAGTTTGTCGTGCTTCAGTTTGTCGTGCTTCAGTTTGTAGTGCTACAGTATAACGCCACTTGATGACAAATTGCAAAAAGGCTGCTAAATTTCAGAATCGTTTATTACTCTAAAAATATAATCGTAATTGGTTTAACAAGAATAACAGGTTTTTGTTTGTAATCTTTTAAAAGTTAACGAGAATTGTATTTTTTATATATGCTACACTATGGGTCTAAGAGCTTCATCCCTTATCACAAGGTAAAGTGATAAGTACTTCTTGATATTATCAAATAAATTTGTATTTCGACTACAAGAAATCCTGTGGAGTAATGATTCACTTTTCATCCTTTGATATTTGACATTTCAGTGGTATTAGAGCACTGAAACTGAATTACTGGGCTTTATGCCATATTTTTATGGTTCTTTAAGTATACTTTAAGGACTCCTGTTTATCCTGCTGTAGCGTCTAACCTTTAAATGAAAACAAGTTTATTGTTAAGACTCTTTTTTTCGTAACAATTTCATTTAAACACCTAGTCCAAAACAAAATGAGAGTTATGGTAGAATTACAGTTCTTGAAAACAATTCGCTCCTAGCATGCCTGTTTTATTAAAGAGAGGGACACTGTTCATTTTTCCTAAGAAGTAATCATTACTTTCATAATTTTGGAATAAGTGTTCGAGAGTTGTGTAAAAATTCGAATACGTAATGTATAGTGTCAATAAAGTGATGACTTGGTTAACTTTAAACAGTAACTAAACATTTAAGTCCCAACTAAGTAAATTAGGCATTACTTGACAGTGCTGAATCAAACACGTCTGTTGTGTTGTCTTTATTAGTATACCTACGCACCATTTGAGTGGTTCATGCAAGGTATTTACGAATTTATTTCATTTTTATTTTTAAAACCGTGACGTCCTTTAATATATTTCGATTAAACGGTCCAAATATAAACAGAAAACTTTGCCAAAAAAAAGAATTCCTTGCTAATTGTGACGCGGTCGAGCCAAACCTAACACTCAACTCGCGTATCCTATGGGAATGGGAGTCACATAAAGTACACACGTTCTTGAGTTAAATATGGCGGAGCCTTGGAGAAGGACATACGCCATATGTTACTCAAAGCTTAATGGCGCCAATGCTCATTGTTGCCAACACAACAATTTTACAGTTTCATTCTAAGTTAACGGATACATTATTTATTTACACGTATTGGTATTACTGTGTATAATACGGGTAACAACGTGTACATTACTTGTAATTCCAACGAATGGATTGGATTGATTTAACTCCGATTTGTGAAATTTATTTACCTAATTAGCGCTGTTATGCACAAGTAGGAATCCAAATATTGCAGTTTATTAAAAGAAATTCTTTTTGACAGTTTAAAATAATATTGGCGCGCAGCATCTTCGCAAATAACTTTTTTTATCTCACACCGTTTTGAATATCTGATGTCACCATTGTAATCGGCATTTAAATATGCGAACATTAGCATATAAAATTTTCAAACCTTAAATAGCAATATTTACATTACAATGGTGTAGATCTTCAAAAAGATAAACGTAAAAAATTATAATTTTTTAAGGATTTGGTTTGGCTGCCATTTTGAAACTGTTGAATGGATTTTACTCGGTAACATTGTCTAAGTTAGGCCTATTACCCTTATTATCCCTGCACTGCGTTAGTGCGTGCGTATGTGCGCGCGCGCGATGAAACGATTATATATCTTGTCGCTTCAAGGTCTCGGCACTGGGTCTTACCATAATTCCTGTTCCAATTATTCATTTTCCAGTGGAAATTAGCTATAAAACGTTTCTTTAAAAAAATAAAATTCAGATTATAAAAATTAACATTTTATTTAAAAACGTGGTTTAATTAAACAACTTGTGATAGCAGTAAGCAGTAGACTATGCATGGCGAAAATAATAATAGCACATTAAAGTTTTGTAAATGTCAATTGAACAGTCTCGGATATAGGTTAGCAGGTATTTCTATCCCCAAAACAGTCGCATCCCACACAACACACAACCGAGGCCCATAGCAAGTTTTATAATCCTGTTTAAATACTCACCGCATTTGAATGTAAATCTCTCTTGTCCGCTCGTTAAAGTCACTGACATCAAGGCTCAAACTATTTCTACAAATATTTTATCTGCAATCCTTGCGTTTATCTTTTCTCTTTCTCGCTTAATGACCGAGCTGTACAAATAAAAATGACGATTTAATTTTTTAATATTTCCACTGTAACAGTTGTTTAGCTATACGTCAGGAGTAGGTGTTGTTTAAGGGCGATCTCTGGCCATCCGTTGCTAAACTAATTGAATAATAAAATCGCTGCCAATTCGATATTCTGTTCTTAACATTGTTTCTGCGTTTATATAGCGCATGTGCTTTTATTTCAAGTTTCTCTTTTCCAGCTAGATTTAATTGACACCCGGATGTGCTTTCATTGAAAGTAACATTTTATTTTTTGTCGTTTTATTTTATATTTGTATTTCTTTTTAAACTGTTGCAAACGCATTGCATAAATTAAAATCACATTAAAATAAATGATTACGTAAATATATTTTTTTAAAATCTACTGTTTTTACTTTTTACGTATAGTCCGTTTCAGAAGATATTAATTTATTATTTTGATTTTATTAACACAAAACTTTCAATAAATAAGTCTTAAACTTTAAAAATATAATGAATCTTACGATTAATATTGTGTTTACTTTAAATATTTTTTTTTAATTAACATTGAATAGCATTTTTTCCATTCTAAAATATGAAAGTATATTCATTATATTGTTTTTCTAAAGGATTTATTTTAATTTAAAGTGAAGTTAATCGAGTTTGTAAAAAAAACTACTTGGCAGTGAAACCAAAGTAGATTTCGCCGATTATCGGTCGATTTTTTCCACTTGAAATTTCGGAAAACAAATTGTTTTAGTTTTAGAATAAAGTCTTCTAATTTAAAAAAAAAGAAAACTTTCTCCTCTATAGTCGTTAAAATCACTTTATAAGACAGTATTAATTTTTTGTAGACTTTTGGTAATCAGAAAGTTTTATAACCCTGCAACGCTAACAAGCTGCGACAGTCCTGCATTATGCAAATTACGAGTATAACAACGAGCGTTGCGGGTTTTTGTCGAAGCCGCACATTCCCGCGCCTCATCGCAACTTCTAATACGCTCCCATTTACCTAATCTAATTAAACAAGTCCGAAATAATGTTGAACAACGTTAGACAAAACAAACGACTCCTGCCGAGGCCCGAGGGCACAAATTAATAATCGCGCCGTAGATGCCTGATGGATAAGTCTTCCTACGATAAGGATCGTGACAAAGTCAAATCTTATTTGTACCTACTGCATATTTTAAGCTCTTCGACAGCAGACTTTGTTATTTTCATTTTGGGATAAAATACTATTACGCCGTTTTTAAGCCATAAAAAAAAGTCGCTTTGGGTTTTTGTTGTGATGACGATGCCGAACGTTTTTATGTTTGGGATCTGAGACGAAGAATTTAGGCAGCGGTCCGTCCGGTCTGCAACCAAATTGGTTGGCAGAAAATTATAAATTATATTGTCTCCTTTTTATATCTTCGCATTGGCGAAATATTGCCGCTCTCGATGTATGACAGAAGTGTTCGGTCTTTGTGAGCGGATTTGGTCGGGCGCGAAACGCGCGCGGGACGGTACTTCGCGTTTTAATGGGCGTTAATTCGGTTTTTGTACTTGCGCACTTAGTCGTTCGGTCAACTTTTTTGAGTAGCTGATTTAATTAACATGGTTGCTGAATGTAAAATAATAATTTATTTAATTTTTTTTAACTTTAGTATTTAATTAGCTACGTGTTTTAAAGCTGTCGTACAGAAGCAAATTTTCTCTTAATTTTTGGCTAATTAAATGAAATTACAAAATTATTTAGATTAATTAATTTAAAGTATGCTAAAAGCATGTAATCGAGGCACGCAGATGTCTCGCAGACGTGATAGAAGCGAATATTTTTCTTTATCTTGCCTTTTTTTAAATTTTGATTTCACCGTCTTAATTAACATTAAAAGATATTGGATATTTAAACTCTCGAATTACATTGAAAATATGAAAATGAACCCTGATCACCGTCAAATTTCCTAATTACAACTGATATTGAAAATTCAAAATGCTAATTAATACATTTATCCTGATTACGATGGTGAAATCAGATTTTAAAATATTTAAGACAAAGAAGTTATGCATTTAAAAAAATTCTAAATGGCTGCCATTTTGAAACTATAACGAATGTTGCTGGTTAAGGAACTCGTCCAAATTATTACCGTAATCGACTTTCGTACCAAGTTGATTTGAAGTCAGACCAAAATTGATCGTCCTTAAACACAAGCACGCACACACAAAACGCGCGCTGGCACGCACGCACGCACAAAACACGTGTATACACACGCGCGCGTCCCTTGTAAAAGTCGTGATTGATCTATAGGTGAGGATCGGAACTCATTTCAAGAGCCATGGTCTAGGTCTTACCATGATGGCCACTCTGATATCTCATTTTTTCAATGGAATTTCTCTAAAAATGTCTGTATAATATGTTTTGGTTGATTTTAATGGTTAAACAATTTTAAACACCATAAGGGACTTCAGCGCATAAATGAGGAAAACCGTTGTTTCATTTCCAGAAATTGAAGATCTAGTGTATAAAAAAATGAAGGAAAATTTTCTTAGGTCAGACAATGTATATATTATATTTTAGTACTCAAAAATGTTAGAGTAGGCCTACTTTGTTAATTGTACATCATCTTAGTAAGTAAGAGTGGTTATGTAAAGAATAGAAAACCTTAACGACTGTTTGTTTGAAATATTCTGTTCTTAGTAACCAAGGAAGGGAACGGTTGTCTAGAAAAACTATATTAAGGGGTAAGACACGTTTCAAAATTTTGTTTTACCTTTTAAAACATCCACGGAAAAGGCTGGAACAGTAGATTGTGGTTACATTAGAAAAGTTAATTAGAATTAGATAACAAGCTAAAAGGGCAACGTTATGCCAACATAGGAAAGAAGAAAAGAAATTTTGTTTTACCTTTTAAAACATCCACGGAAAAGGCTGGAACAGTAGATTGCGGTTACGATGGAAAAGTTAATTAGAATTAGATAACAAGCTAAAAGGGCAACGTTATGCCAACATAGGAAAGAAGAAAAGAAATTTTGACTGAATATCAGGAAAGAGCTATCAGGTAATTAGGAATTAGAAGTAATAAAGCAGTAGGCAAATTAAAACAGTAAAAGAAGATTAACGGTCAGCAGATCAACAAAATAGTAGTTCAAAAAAATAAGAAATAATTTATCATAAGAAGGCCAGTTACGTGTAGATAAAAAGTTTGAAAGAAAAAGTTCAGATAAATTGAAAAAAGCTAAACGAATATAATCTATAAAAGCAACGAAAGAGTAATAAATACTTTTCATATTATGATGAGAACAGCGAAAAAAGAAAGATTTATAAGACAAAGCTAAGTTGTGGAAAGAACGGAACAGTTAGAGATCGGGACAACGGGATTTGGAAGCCGTCCGAGTCGGATCCGTTGCTCAAACGACCCGGCGAAGAGTTCGTCTGACAATTAGCTGTTTATTAAATTATGTTATTAGATCACGGGTGGGGGAGCTGTACACGATTGAGTGAAAGATGATCACATGTCCACTAGACCAATACAAAAGCTGCTTTATTTATAGTTCCGCTTACCTTGAACAACTTTCCTCGGCAGTGCGCGAGTCAGATGCGGACACTTCAGTGATCAAAATGTGTGTGTGTGTGTGTGTGTGTGTGTGTGTGTGTGTGTGTGTGTGTGTGTGTGTGTGTGTGTGTGTGTGTGTGTGTGTGTGTGTCTGAGTGTGTGTGTGTGTGTGTGTGTGTGTGTGTGTGTGTGTGTGTGTGTGTGTGTGTGTGTGTGTGTGTGTGTGTGTGTGTGTGTGTGTGTGTGTGTGTGTGTGTGTGTGTGTGTGTGTGTGTGTGTGTGTGTGTGTGTGTGTGTGTGTGTGTGTGTGTGTGTGTGTGTGTGTGTGTGTGTGTGTGTGTGTGTGTGTGTGTGTGTGTGTGTGTGTGTGTGTGTGTGTGTGTGTGTTTGCCTTAAATAATACGACATTTGTAGTATTTATATTGGCATCATTAATATTGGCAGTTTAAGCTGAATATTTCAAACTCAAGATTTATTTCTGTAGCTCATCATGCTGGATCCTTTGATCGATTTATGTTTTCGGTTTCAAGTTATTGAAGTTAAAAGTTTTTATTTGATGAGATGTATATCTAAACTTTTAATATTTTCTGTTCACTTGAAATTCATAATTATATTAGTTAAAGCAATTAAAAATACAAGGGCTTTTTATTAAAACTATTAAGTGAACTTAATAAGCCATTTTTTTTATTGGTAATTATTTGCGAAAACCATAGTTTATAAATTAGCGTTATTGTGGGCAATTTTAACGAAACGCGATGCAAGGTCTACGCAAAAGTAAATTTGTTTGGAAATAAATTAATTGTACATCACGTCAGGGTTACAGCTGCGTGCGGAGTTATTGGACATCAACAGAAACTGGCGCACCGATTTTCAGATAAAATATGTAGATTTTAACGTTTCAAATTTATATATCTTCCACTCTCACTAACGTATAATCATTTCTCTTTAACTCTTTCGTAATTTACCAAGCCGTTTCCGATCCATTGATTAATAGCTTGAATGTAAATATTTGAACCTCCAGAATAAGGTCAGTGACCTTAACGCTTGGAATAACAGTGTTTACTCATCTCCATTTCATGTTAACCAGTCTACTGTTTAACTATTTCTTGTTTATTCGTTTGTTTACACGCACAATTAATTGTCACGTTCCCTTCTTTCTTTTAACTTTGTGTAATGATTGTTTTTTTAGTATTAATATTTTTTTATTCTCCGACTTCATACCGTATAAGCTTTTGGTACAGTATAATCTTTTATTATTATTTTTTTATTGCTCTTACTGTAATAAATTTTATTATTTCTTTTGATTGTGTTATTTACATTTATTTTTAAAAAAACTTATTTAACAATTGCTTACTTTAATAACTGTTATCAATTGTCTACTTTAAGTAAAAAGAATGTAAATAAAAAATATCAGCACAAGTTAAACGTGAGGCTGTGCTGTTGATCCTTTAAAAATATTCTTAACATTAAGTTTCATTGTTAAAGTTAATAAAAGTTGAATAACTGTTTACAGCATCATGATATCATGCAGGACTGTAAGTGTAAACGTACAACTGAGTTTGTTGTTAGAGGATAAATTAATAAATGAAATGTTGAATATGTAATTATAGGTCTTGAAGTGAAGAGAGTGGGTGAGAAATGCTGGAGGACGGGAGAGAGGGGAAGAGGGGAAGAGGGGGGTATTACTGCGCCTCTTGTCTGAATTGTCAGCCTATGATTTAAACAAAAGACAAATTATAGACTCTTTAATCTCTGGTGGGGCTGTGGAAGGAACCGCTTTTAAAAAAATGTGTTGCTGTTGTTTCTTTTCTCGGTCCGGTGTGTACAGGGTGTCTGAAAATACTGCTTTGTAGTTGGAACTCGCGCCGTGCGTTGTTTGTTGTACTAATTCTGTTTGCATATGGTTCCGATTGTTGAAGTGTTGAACCGGACAGCGTCCATTATCAAAATATTGTAAACATCGTTCGATTTAAATTGCTTACGTCATTCTTTAATCCGGTGCTAATGGAGAGCACCGTTCTTTCCTTTCATTAAAGTCTTTTGTTGTAGTAAAGTATTCGAGATAATCGAAATGAAATAATTTTACAGTATAATTTTTTTAAATATTTTTGTGTTTAATAGTATATAATTTTGCAAAATATTGTATTTATAAAACGGTTTGTCAAGAAATAAACTTTCCATTTGTTTAAAATATCACATTTTCAGTTTTTTTGTTTTTATTTCCTGCTTTTTAATGAGGTAATGTTAAATAAAACTTTACGTAAAGCTTGTGTAATAATGTAGAATAAGACAATTTATATATATATCCATCGTAACTGTAAAACAGAAAACACTCAATTATTACATTGTAAACGGTTTCTAAAAACACTTTTTTATGCGTGTTTTAGGCCTATAAACAATATTCAAGTTGTAAAAGAGCAAAGTCAAAGAAAGAAAACTAATAGTTCAATGAATGTTTTTTGCAATACTTTAGGCTGTAAAATTATTATTATTAGACCTTGTTTACGGCTCACTATTATTTCAGCAAGTATGTTGTTACAAATGTATTTGATTTCCAACGCGTAAACAATGCACAAGAAGTGCTTCCTCCAGTAATTGGCCGCAGGCTTCTATGAATCAGTCAGACGCGTAATTAAATCGTTACGAGCTGTAACGCGTAATTGTTGTTATTTCAAGATCCGAAATTAGCGGCTGCCTTATCGCAAATCACAGATAAAAACCTTTCCGCGGTTGGTCGTGGATAAAGAAAAAATAATTGAATCGTAATTCAATTGCGTAAAATAATAACAGAGTCGCATCTATCGGTCACCAGATTGGCTAATTGATAACAACAATCGGTGGTACCAACGGGGCGTAGGCGGGATTGCCAACTCTATAAACCAAAATATACCTAATCGCCAGCACCTGATGTAATTGATGTTGCCGAGGTTTTGCAACTCAATTTTCTTTCGTACTTTATTTGATCTAGTCTCGACCGCTCCGGTGCCTTCATTACTCGCCTGTTCAATTAAAATTTCACTATAAATAAAGTCTACTGGAATACGCTGGATTCGCAGGGAGCGGTTTCGGAGATTGCCATCATCGGGTATTGAATTTATGTATGCGTTCGATTGTTTTTTGATTTCGGTAGTAGAAGGGCTCTTTTGTGGTCAAGCTAAATTTTACAAATACGCAGTGGCGTAAAGTAGCCGCCATGTTTAGGAAATTTTGTCGGGGAGTTGTATAAACGTTAACTGTTGGGCCGAACAACAGGTTCCGTTTTGAAATTGTGGTAGTTTTAGGTTATATCGTCAAACATTAATTTCTTTAATTTGTATTTTTGTCGTAAAAAGATGAAGTAAGTTTTTAAGTCGCTTCATACAGATTGAGCCGTACTTTTACCGGTGCGTTGCTAAGTTTACGTGAAGAATTCATTTCATACTGGGTTCAGAAGGTGAAATTAGTTCTACCGTTTCAAAATGGTGCACACTGAACATTTCAATGTTAAACAGTGTCCAATCTGATCTTACAGTTTTATTCAGCGTTAAATCATTCTTAAAAATTTTCTTCCAAAACACAACTACGGTAACTTTAATAATTTGTTTTTGTAATAAGAAAAATACTTCCATAAACATACAAGGAGGCATGAAATACAAATATACTAAGAACCTCTTACCAGGAAAACATAAATTGATATGAAAGGACAAATTAATTCTAAAAAAATATAATTAGCTTATCAGATATGCTTTTCCGTACTTTCTTCAGAAAGATACCGAGTTGATGATACATGTTTTCGAATTGTACACCTGATCACTTCGTATCAAATTATTTTTCATTTTGTTGTAACGGGTTTCCTATTTCATTGAAATATTGGCTTAAAGCTGATCGAGAAGACAATGGGTAGGCTACTCTAGCTTTCATATCCGAAGGACTTTTTAAATTCAAAAACTCTAGCCGCGCCGATCTGACCGCGCAAAGCAACCAGTTCCCTCGGCCAAGTCCATTATTTATAGATAACGTATGCATCGCGATTACAGCCCAGAGGCCCAGCGCGTTCCGTCATCAATCAGTGCGTCCCAGTTGGAACATCACTCATAACCGGCGCTCGACGAATTCAGCGCAATTTACTCAAAAATTGCTAAATTTATCGACATCACCGCGATGCAGGTCTGGGGGGCGTAATCCCTGCTAAGTGGCCTCGCCATCTGGCGCTGAAATTGTTTTAATATCTCGCCGGTGTTTTATGGTTGGCAAATTGTTGAAATCTGTAAACGTGCCGGCAGAAGCGGAATTAATAAATCTGAACCGAATTTTATTAAATTTATTTACAAAATTGGCTTGTTTAATACTTACTTACACCTGCGGGCATAGTTTTTGAAAAAAAAAACAGAACGAAAGAACGTAACAGAATATGGAACGAACGAGCAAACGAAGTACACGTGTATTATATGAAAACGATGTGTTGCGTAAGTTTCGGTAATTTTCCTTAGTTGAAGAACACGTGCACGTTGTAACCGTTTATAATATATTCGGAATTAATATAAAAGTTTATAACAATAATTGTTAATATTGCTAGTTTTTAACAACCCAACCTGAAACTTATCAGTCTATCAGCTGTTCAATGAAACCAGCTGATCGTTATAGTAAAACACAATTGAATTTTTTACCATTACTACTGTAAATAATATCTAAGCTAGGTGCAAGTAGTCTGTTTATTTATTTAAACACAACAAGGTATCTGTAAACGTTCCACACGTGTACTTTTTCAATATATTTCCTTCATTTAAAATGGCAATTTTACAATATAAACTATACAATTATATAATTGTACTTTATTCAACTTTATTTCTCCTCGATTCCATAGCTTTTTTTCTCTAGGGCGTTCCAGCTGATCCATTCCCCAAGATATTTGAATTTTATATTTATATTATTTTTTATTATATATTTTATATATTATGTTTGTATTATATACCAACCATAACTAGAAATGTTTATACAGAAAAGTATTTTAAATCAAGAACATTATACTTATAACTCACTGAAACAGTCACGCATGAACATGAAGGAAGCACATTTTATATCTACTATAAACGAAATACTAAACATTTTCTACAGACTATAGTAGAATCGTAAGAAGAGTATTCTGTATTCATTAGTATTACAGCCAGTCATTGTTATGACTCAGTACTGTAAACCCCATTTAACCGTAATATACAAATACAGTGTACTTTATACTTTGTCACGGCAGCGTTCAAGTCTCCATCACCAATACGATGCGTCATGCGTCATGCCCGGCAGAACAAGATTTTATCACAGGTTAAAATCGAAAAACGGCGCCTCGAATTTTAAAAAAACTACTTCGTTTAAAATTTAACGTCGAACAATCGAAACAGCATGAATAATTTGATAGCTGCAACCAGTACGCTTGACCAGACATTCACAGCACATAGGGGAGGGGTTTATTAACTGAGCAATTTGAATACTTAGGTGATTTATAGTGTTATTATTACATATCCTGACACTGAAACTTGCTATTACATTCGAAGGTTAATTTATCTGAAGACATTCTTTGTGTAAAATATTAGGTCGCTTTAAAAATCGCAAATCGTTTGAAGACGGAAGATTTCCGTTTTAAAAACAGAATTAGGAAAAGTCAGTAATTTCTGCAAATATATAAAAGATGTTTTTTTTAAATAGTGAAATACTAAAGTAGTCATTAAAGTAACGTATATTGTATTTCAAAATTCAATTTATCAATGTAGACTTGTATTTATTTTTTTAATATTTATATTATTATTTATATATTATATATTATTTTATATTTATATTATTTTATATTTTCACTTTATTTGTTTCACCCAACTTTGGGGTACACTAAATCAATCACTTTTTAATGTTCTGTGTCTTCCTCGTAGCCCAGTATTGCTTCATTCGTTGTGATCTTGCTTTTTTTTCTTCGTCAGAGATTTGGATCGTTCGCTTGGATTTGACTTTGCCTTGGAACCGTTGGTTCTTGTCCTTGGTTATTGTTTTGGCTGTTCTGTCCATGAGCATAGTGTCAGTGATCAGCAGTTGTGTTATGTCTTTCTCCGTTTCTCTAAACAAAAGTGGTTTGGCTCTTCTACTGCGAAAGTAGTCAAATATTTTTTTGGTTAGTCTATTTTTGTCCATTCGGAGGATGTGCCCATAAAAATCAATTCTCCTTTTTCTTATTGTGTCTGATAGTGTTTCAGTTTTTTGGTAAAGAGTTTCATTAATGATGTGGAGTAATTGGTTGTTACGGAATTTGGGGCCTAAGACTTTTCGTAATATCTTTCTTTCTTTGATCTCCAGCCTTTCAAGTGGGCCCTGGGTTGTGAGAGATAATGTTTCAGCTGCATATAAGGCTTCTGGTTTAATTACCGTATGATAATGCCTTATCTTTGTATTCCAGGAGAGGGACTTCTTGTTGTATGTGTCCTTGGTAAGTTGGAAGGCTAATTCAACTTTATTTCTCCTAGATTCCATAGCCTTTTTCTCTAGGGCGTTCCAGCTGATCCATTTACCAAGATATTTGTATTTTATATTTATATTATATTTTATTATATATTTTATATATTATTTTTGTATTTTTATTTTTAAATTATATATATATATATATATTATATTCATTACGTATGTTTTATTTCAAAATTCAATTTACCATTGTACATTTGTACTTAAATTTTTAATATAAAATGCTTAACTGACTTTTGAAATAAGACATACGATACTTCAAATGAATACTTTAATGTACTGCTTAAAAAAACACCTTTCTTAACTTTGTTGAAATCACTAACTTTAACTAACTCTGTTTTTTAAACGGAAATCACTTTTCAAACGCAACTCGTTTGTTAAAAGTTTGTGAATTCCAGGTTTATCAAGATGTTTTTAATGTAAAATAGTCTTTCGAAATTCAGTTCAAAGTTTTATATTTTGTGCCTTATCTTGCATTAAGCCTAGTAATTGTTTAAAGTTTTTTTATGGAATACAAATAAAGTACAATTTTGTAAAATGATTGATTTCGTACAAAATTATTCTTATTACTATTTAAGTATTAATATTTGCTTCTTAACTGATATTTTTATTGACAGGTGCAGCATTACATTTTCGTGGTACAGGCACAGGATACAGGACGTCCTAGTCTTTCTTCCACCCTCACTGTGTACTTCAACGTATTGGATCTAAACGATAACGCCCCACTTTTCGACCCTATGAGCTACAGCAGTGAGATTTTCGAAAACGTTCCTGTCGGCACCAGTGTAGTTTCGGTCAAAGCGACTGATCTTGATTCTGGTAAGTCCTTTAAATTTCTAAACTTGTATATTATTAAAAAGAAATAGTGCAAGTACACTATACAAAACTTTCTTACAAATGTAAGAAACAGTGGAATCATTGTGGTCATGCCATGTTTTGTTAGATGCGTTTTATCAAATACTATTCGTTGATAAGTTTTGTTAGATTCTAATCGTTGATAAGTTTTGATTAGATATAATGGTTTTTGCAATTTGTTTGTAAAATTGTATTTTTTGTATAAATTATGTCTACAGTTTTGAAGTCAAAATATTTGTCAAATTCTATGTTGTCCGTGTGTCAATTACTTGCTCAAATGCCAATTTAAATTTAGGTTATTATTGATTTAGAAACTTAATTTCAAAAAGAAAATATGAACAGAAACATGGGAAAATAGTAATAGCTTTGCTATTTTTTACAAATATTTTAAACATATTTGTTTAAAAATATTTGAGTTATATTAATATAATATACAATTATCGAAATATATTCACATTAAACGACCACAATCTGTGCACTCCTAAGTATTTAAACAGATATGAAGAACACATTTGCGATCCCGAATGATTTCCGAAGCATCAGAAGACTTTCTCCGGCCTGTACAATAATAAAGTAAAAAGGTAAACAACCGTAAATCAAACCCTGCCGAGTTAACAACAGACGCTCATTTTTAAAAGATACAGCCCCCTCCCTTCCCCCCCCCATTATATTTGCCTAAAATATTTCCCAGTCGTTTACCCACATAAAACACGCTCTCGCACCCGACCACTGGCATTTTTAAAAGGTTCATTGAACTCGCACAAAACGCATAAAAATCAAGTGCTCGAAGTATACGAGGTCATAACGAAAAAAAGGAAAAGACCTGTTCTGGATTACTTTAATTACGTGAAAATGGAAGGCATTGAAATCCTCCGAGGATCAAGGTTACTCTGTTGAACTATTCTGCTACAGTTGATAAAGTATTTATCAGCTGTTACTCTTTAGTTTTTCTGTTATGAATAAATCACATTGGAATCGATTGACTCTTCTGCTTCAGTCAAAATATTGATCAGCTATGAGACTTCTCTTTATTCTGCTCAAAATAACATATTCCAATATTATTTGCTGATTATAGCGTTGATCAGTATTATTGTTCTGTTATTCTTATTGCAGTACAGAATTCATGAGTTGTTTTTTCATTGCTGTCAATTCAATATCAATTAGTTGTTCTGTTGTGGTGTTTTTTTCTTGCTTACAGTATCGATAACCTGTTCTTCTATTGTGTTGTAAGTACAATATCGATTAGTTATTCTCTTGCTCCGGTGTCAGTGTCCATCAGCTGTTCCTTCTGTTCCGGTATCAGTACAACGTCTATCCGCTTTTAAACTGTTATGCTGTCCATAAAGTATCGATTATCTGTTCATTTTCTTTTATGTCAATAGTGTAACGATACTGTCCATAAAGTATCGTCTTACTGCTCTCCTTTGCTTCAAAACAGAATCAGCTGTTTTCTATTACGATGTCAGTACAATTTCTGTAACTATTTTGTTACACATAAAAATAACTATCATCTGTTCAATTATTCTTGTGTTAATAACGTATCGATTCATAAAGTATGACGAACTACTCTCCTGGACTTGTGTCAATACAGAATCGATCAGCTATTCTTCTCTTCCGTTGTCAATACTGTATCGATCCGTTGTTAAACTGTTATGCTGCCCAGTATCGATCTGATATCCTGTTTTATAAAGTATCGATTACCTGTTCAGCTGTCAGCGCTGTACCGATCGGTTGCCCAGCTGATTTGTCACAAGGTAGTCAATACTGTATCGATCCGCTGTTAAACTGTTATGCTGCCCAGTATCGATTACCTGTATCGATCGGTTGCCCAGCTGATTTGTCACAAGGTAATCAATACTGTATCGATCCGCTGTTAAACTGTTATGCTGCCCAGTATCGATTACCTGTATCGATCGGTTGCCCAGCTGATTTGTCACAAGGTAGTCAATACTGTATCGATCCGCTGTTAAACTGTTATGCTGCCCAGTATCGATTACCTGTATCGATCGGTTGCCCAGCTGATTTGTCACAAGGTAGTCAATACTGTATCGATCCGCTGTTAAACTATTATGCTGCCCAGTATCGATTACCTGTATCGATCGGTTGCCCAGCTGATTTGTCACAAGGTAGTCAATACTGTATCGATCCGCTGTTAAACTGTTATGCTGCCCAGTATCGATTACCTGTATCGATCGGTTGCCCAGCTGATTTGTCACAAGGTAGTCAATACTGTATCGATCAGCTGTTAAACTGTTATGCTGCCCAGTATCGATTACCTGTACCGATCGGTTGCCCAGCTGATTTGTCACAAGGTAGTCAATACTGTATCGATCCGCTGTTAAACTGTTATGCTGCCCAGTATCGATTACCTGTATCGATCGGTTGCCCAGCTGATTTGTCACAAGGTAGTCAATACTGTATCGATCCGCTGTTAAACTGTTATGCTGCCCAGTATCGATTACCTGTATCGATCGGTTGCCCAGCTGATTTGTCACAAGGTAGTCAATACTGTATCGATCAGCTGTTAAACTGTTATGCTGCCCAGTATCGATTACCTGTACCGATCGGTTGCCCAGCTGATTTGTCACAAGGTAGTCAATACTGTATCGATCCGCTGTTAAACTGTTATGCTGCCCAGTATCGATTACCTGTATCGATCGGTTGCCCAGCTGATTTGTCACAAGGTAGTTTATACAGTTTATAAATTTAATCGAGCTCGTTATTATTTTTTGTGGAAGATAAATTTTGAACTATTTGAAAAATGAAAAGAGAAAGGAACGTAAAGAAAAAAAATTGAAAACAGCAGATGAAACAAAATCGGTTCTTCCTTCTGGTTAGCTTAAGTTCAGTAAGAATATTTCCGTCTCAAAACGTATGTAGTCATTCATTTTTTGTTCTATCACAAAACTTTCTCTACAAGCTACATTCTTCTTCATTGTCTAATGCAGATACAGTTTCCGTTTCATCATTGCTCTTCGAACTTTTGGTATTTCTGATCTAAATGTTGTCTGTTAGTTCGTTTAAGTTTTTCATCCAGAGTTCAAACTGCATAACTGAACTAGCAGCCGGGTTATTGATTCAGTACTTCGGCCCGCCTCCTGTACTCTGCGGACGACACATGTTGCCATTAGTTGGGTCGCTGCCACACGCAGCCCTGCGAGTCCTCTATCTGCGCAATCAGCACCTCTGTCTCTACCCGGCGCTTCTAGTCTTGTATTTACCTGCGTTTTAAAAACTAAAAACAGGATCCGCTCCTAGCTGCTAACAGGACGCGATACTCCCGAGTCGATTGTGCTTAACAGGACGGTCGTAGGAAAACACGAAACTGACGGATGGCACGGATAAGTAGCAAAAATACTTCGGGAATGCAGAGATTTGTAAAAAATATAAGTTTCACAGAAAAGCTAATAGAGTGAGGTTTTCACGTGAAACACATCGAACAACGAAGAAAGTCATTCGATTCGTTAGAGGCCTATATTTTAAATTATTTGGAAATAAGTAAATAAAAGGTACGCAAACTTATTCACTCGCAATTATAACAACGAAAATACTTTTCTGAAACTATCCGTCCAAAAAACACAACACTTTTTCATATTTCCTCAGGTCAGTTGATTTCCTCAGATGTTCAGTTTATCTGATTTTGCTTACATTTTGGTTATGAAAACACATGACTTAATGTATTCAATTCGCGTAAAAACATTCACTTTTCAAGAGTAAACTGAGGGTGTTTTTACTTATACAAACCCCAGAAATGTTTTTTTTATTTCAAACTTTTTATACTGACTTGAATTATGAGAACATTCATTGTTTACCAAAATTCAAGCGACAAGGATGAAGCGATTTAGTGAATTTAGGCCGATTTACAAATTCTCGCAGATGGTTCCTGTACATTTTCTTTAATCATATAAAATTAACAAAAAAATGTGAATTACACATAGGTAGCCAATTTTTTTTTAATCTGCCAGTTCGTTTAAAGACACCGATACTAAACTGTAAAGTTATTTACCACTTCCGTTTTTACTTCCTCTTCCAAACGACCATGAAATACTGGTCTAATGTGTAAGTATAATTAAACACTATAAAGAAAGAGCTTAATAGTATTATTGTTTCCAGTAACAGTATGTCCTACATTGTACAGTTGCGATTTCTCAATCCGCACAACGTCCCTTTACATGCAGTACACGTACTAAATTATAGCCCTAGCTTTCCCTTTAAGGAAATTGTTTACGCTTATTTATTGGGTCATGTAAAATTTTCCGCTTGAGTAGCTATTTTGAGCTGATAGAACTAAAAAAATAATTACTAATTAAACCTTAAAAGCAATAAATGTAATTTTAAGCAAATTTATTATATAGCCTACACGCGTAGTGCTTCTTAATCGTAGAATTAAAACAGATCTAGATCTGTCACGACTTCGTTGCTATACACGTGTTAAAATCACCATAATACTATTTGATACTCGAGTGTATTAATTAAACAGGATATTAGGCCTAATGCATGTATAACTGTTTACGCAAACATTAATGTTGATATTGTGCAATTTTTAAAACCTATTGGTTAAATGGAATATACTTACTAGAGTACATAATATTACTAGTCAATTAAAATTTCTTTTGTTAGGCAAATGTTTAAAATCTCTCTAAGTAATAAAATTAAATATTTAAAATACAATATATGTATATATGTTTTTGCAGAAAATTTACGAAGGTCGTTAGTAGTAATTATGATTTTTATTGTGTGTACTGAATTTAAATACCAAAATTAGTATAAATACCAATGTTATTTAAATTGTACATGGCCCATGCTTTAAAATCTCCTACCCATTGTATAATTGAATAATTAAACAAATTTATTAAGTTTCGTCCACATTAAAGGGGTACTTACAGTTCTTAAACTATTCTAGCAGAGTTGGTCTGTTAAATTCTACAAAGTTTGTAGTTTTTGATCACGACAACTTGCCAACCTATACCGTAGGATATAAATTCTTCAAAGATATATTCTGTCCTTGAGAATCATGACTACACGTCAGCTACATTTGCTATCGCACGCGCCTTCCATTTCCGTTTATGTTTCGAGTAAAAACCAAACGGAAACCACCCCTTTTCACATGGAAATCTCTAAGATCTTTTAACGTCAATTACAGTGTGATCTATTTTGTAAACAAGGATTCGTGTGGAAGGTTGAAACGAAGCCCCGCGGGACGGGGACGGAATGCTGTATGGCATCCAGGAGGACATTCCGGGCGATAGGCATCGTTAAATGACTCGCCCAGTGCCTGTGATGAGAGAAATATTTGTCTCCGCACAGAAGAGATGGACGCTCTAGATACTCTCCTCGTCATTTCATCTGGTCGTCTTCTTTCAGACCGCCTTTTGTTAATGATACTTCATATTAAGGAATTTAATTTATGTCATGGATCTACCGTGTACAGGGCGTTCTGTAATCGTGACCTATACCAAAAACGTCTCGGGCCTACCATTTTATATCCAACTTTACGGAATTCGTAACGTATGTCCTTTACTTGTAAGCAGAATTTGTTTCATTTATGTTAAAGTCGTTTTAAAATTGGTTTTAATAAAAATGTATAATTTAGAATTTATTTTGTTTTACTGATAAGGAAGCTATTGTGTTGAACAGTTTTTATAGTTTTAATTTATTTTCAGAGATTTCGAAGCCATTCAGAATGTTAATAATATGATAATTTAAATAAATTGTTTTAAACTGAACTAAACAAAGAAACGGCGACGAACGGACTAGGTCCTGACAGTTATTATTAGACAATTTTTTAAGTGAATTGTTAAATTGAACATGAATACCATAGCTTATTTAGGTTTAATAACAATTTAATACAAAATCTCAAAAAAATGTGAACTTCATTCTTAAATTTTCATAAAGCATTAAAGTCACCATTAAAATGTTAATAGGCTACTTTATGCGATAATTTTATAAAAACTAATGTTTTAATTAAAGCTCGGAAAAATAGATTTTAAATAATATTTATTTAGGTGAAAGTTTTAAAAATAAGATATGTAAAATTAATGTGCGTTTTGTTATTCTTCGATCTTTAACTCCAGTTATAGGGAGTTATTTTCTAAGAAAAGAAATTTAAAACCAAGCGCTGCTACTCGGAACGGCTTCCTCTGAACGTGAAACGCTTTTTGTTCCGCGACATAACTCGGCGTCACGTGTTGAATGGTTTTTTTCAATATTTAACGTGTTCGAAGCGCGCCCGCCGTACAGACTTTCTCGCTAGATTATCCGGGCCTAACAGACGCAAGGGTAAACGTTGTTCCGTCGATTACCCCTGTCAAACCCGAGGAACCTTGACAAATTGGAGTCAAGATTCATGAAAATACCCATAATTTAAATTTGCTAAGGTCGAAAAACAAAAAGAACCCATTCCGAAGTTGACGTCTGAAATTAATTTCCCCACGCTTGTGTATGCAAGACCACGCGCCGGGGCGAAAACCGCACGGGCCATCAATTCCGAACTGGGCTGGTCATCGGTCTGTCAGGGACGTTCATCATTCTAATAAAATTAGTTTCCATTTTTCAAACTATTATTTCCGAATTGTTAACGTTTTACCAAATCTTCAACTCGAATGACTGAACGGAATTTTAAATCGTAATAAATCTCCATCAAGAACAATATAAAGGAATAGGCCTACGCTTAACGAATTAGGGTGACTAACACGGAGGGAGTTCTCAGGAAATAAAGATGAAATGTAAATAGAAAAGTATACTTGTGGAAACTCTTGGAGTTACTGTCAGAAGCGAAGCTTTTTTTAATAACATATTTCATGAATATAAAATTAGTTTGAAGATATGTTTACAGATATCTTGTTTTATTAAAATAAATAAATATGTGAATCTAGCTTAGATATTATTTACTGTAAGTTAAAAGTAAGAGATCAGTTGTTTTATATTAATTCGTAACGATCAGCTGATTTCATTAAACAGCTGAAAGGCTACAATACGTTTAAGGTTATTTTGTTAAAAACTAGCAATATTAACAACAGTTATTACAAACGTGTGTAATAATTTCGAATTTATTAAAAACTGTTACACAGTGTACGTGTTCTTCAACTAAGAAAAAATCCGAAATTTTAGAAAAGAAAAAGAAAGAGAATTTAATATACAGACTAAATTCGTTTGCTTGTTTGTTTCATATTTCGGACACATTCTTCCGTTGGGCAGATTTTTCCATTCACTCCTCTCGCTAAAGCTAACGTTAGCTTCGCTTCAAAAATTGTAAAAACGCGTTTAAAATTAAAAATTAAAATAACGTTATTTATTTAACATGACAAAGAAAATTATATTGAATATAGCACTTTAATAACGATAATAAAAAAATAAACTTTTAAATGTAAAAGGAGAATAAAAAAAATCAATAATAGAATTTTAATAACAAAAATATAGGTAACAAATATTTTAAAATTAACTTTTACCTTTTAATTAGTGCAACATCCTTAGTCCTAATAGTTAAAACAGTTTGAATTAACTGTTTTAACTATTAACTATTAATGCAGGACGAGCAAAAAACGTGCTCGTCCTGCATTAATAAAAGGACGAGCACGTTTTTTTTAATATTACACAAAACTTACTTCACCCGAAGTATCCGGGTTCGATTCCCGGCCAGGGCTTGGCATTTTCATACGCTATAAATCATCCCATCGTCTGCATTAGCCCAAGTGTGCACAATAGTCGGACGTTAAACACAAAAAAAATCTGCAGTGGAAGTAACTATTATACAGTTCGTAAGGAACTCCAGCTTAGAGTGGACAAATCCATCCCGCCTCATCGCCAGTCGAGAAACAATTAAAAGTGTACAATATAAATAACCAAACGTCAACATTTCCGTACACGAATCGGCGATATTAAAGCTTATTAACGATCGATAGTTATTAATCGATATATCGAAGATCATTTATCACGATTGGATCGTGGCTTGTCCACGCACCCGAATTATATAATATATGCACAATACGAAACCCGCTTGTTTATACCTACGTGTAATTGTTCATTCATTCGTTATTTATAAATTCAGTTTTTATTTTTCGGTAAATTTTATTTCGAATAAAATATGATATTTTTAGAAATTCATTTGCATAGTTTTCCTTTGATTTTTAACTAATAGTTAGTCGGTTTCCTGTTATAAAAAACATTGTTTGCTACAGTTACGTTGTAAATCTGTTTTTGAAAAAAATGGTTATTTATAACTAGAAACGTATATTTATAAAACAAAAAATTCACATTTTTGAAACTTCTTTTTGTTGAGGGCACTTAAATTTTATTGTATTTTTGCTCTTTCGTTTGTTCAAAAACCTGACACTGAGAGTTTTCATCGTTTCCTTTCTGTGCATTTTAATTTGCATCGTAAAATATTTTTTGCATTTTTCGCATTAGCCTGTCGACATTTGAATGGTTTCAAAACTGTATTATTTGTTACAATCAGGCAAATATTAATATGTTAAAGTTCTAAAAAAATGTTGAATTAAGCTGTAATATTATTTTTTTGTTTCAGAAAATTTATTTTATAATCGGCAGACATTGTTATTATAGATTTACTTCAGCTTGGTAGGCTATTGTCTAGTATATCATAACAGTTTTGAAGTAAAATCTACTTCCGTACCATCACTAACTACCCTTAAATTAAATTTAATTTAATTAACCCTCAATTAATAATTTAACTACCCATCTTAAACTTTATTTCATTTATTTCTTTTGGGTTTTTTTATAGATAGCCTACGAATTTTTGACATTCCGAATTAAGTTCGAAGTGGGGTGAAGTATCGACTCCAATACAATTGTGTGACGGAATTATTTATACCTTGCTCAGTCCCGATAGCTCAATTTGAATAAAACTAAAAAACAAGGTCTAAGAGGATTAACAAATTATGTTTTCCCGATTGACCGTGCAAGCATGTCTTTGCGAACACAACATGCATTGTCAACCACGCCTTACCTCTCACTTAGAGCTTTACTGTATTTATTTGCACTTCGCTGCAAATGATCAAACAAAACGGTTTTTCATTTCAATACAAGCGCAGTTCTCTTCGGCATCGTGTCTGAATACATTTTATTTACTGTTTAGAGCGTTAAAGTCTCGTAATTCCGAGCGTTTGTATGTTTTGCTTGAAAATATGAGCGGACTTGCGCTTTCAGTAACTTTCAGTGTCTATAAATGTATTTACTTTTAATTTTAGATCATATCATTTTTTAGTAAGGATACTTTAGTGTATTTCATTTTATTATTTATCTATTTTTATTATTATTTCTTTAAAAGTACACTATTTTATTAAAATCAGAAACTATTAAGATCTTCATTTGTAACCAAGCATTTGAAGTCTTTGAAATAGAAAATTAATATTTTACTATAATTCTCACATAAAACAGTGATAAGACCCACACCCGAGACGAAATGCACCCCGATCCTGATATCTAGAGCAATTTTTGAGGGGTCATTAAAATGTGTGTGTGTGCGCGCGCGCGCCCGTTTTATCACGGTCTGTTTCGTAATTTTGGTCCGATTTAATTCACACTTCTCACAAAAATCGATTTTATTAACATCTTTAACAAGTTCGTTAACCAGCAAAATTCGCTTAGCAGTTAAAAATAGCGGCCATTTCGAATCTTTAAAAATTCATGACTTTTGTCTTAATTTTTTAAATATGATTTCACTATCATAATTAGCGGTAAAAGTGCATAAATTGGCATTTCCAATTTTAAAAATTCTTTGTAATTAAGAAATTTTGTACAGCAATCATAATTCATTTTTTAAAATGTTTAATGTGACATGAAATTTTAAAATTCTAATACTGTATATTATCGATTTTAATGCTGATTATAATGGTCCAATCAGAATTTCAAGAAGGGTAAGGTAAAGAAAAATAGTTTTTAAAAATTCGCTTCTATCACATCAGCCAAACTACTGAGTGAAAATTATTATTTCAACTTCAAAGGTTGGGGTTCTTAAATAATACCTTATTGTTGAGTGCATTCCATAAGCAAAAAACGCTTAGGGTATACCCTTGAAAAGTATCATTAGATAAAGCGTAGCCGACGTTGCCGTGATGTTTGCTACAAAGTAAAGCAATGTTCCACAACTCGTAATACTTCTGTGAAAGTATTAAAGTCACCTTAAATATATATTTAAATTATAGTTTTATTCTCGTAAAGTTAAGAAATTGAATATCCATTTCTCCCGTGATTTATACAAATAGTCAAGCTTTGTAAAATAACTCTTTTGCGATATACAGAAAGGGGTGAAATACATTACCAAAAGGAATTGTAGTGAATTACAAATAAAATATTTAGATTGAAGTTTACATACATAAAGCATTGTAATAGTGTATAAAAGATGTAAATTTTATGGTCCTACTGAATAAAATTATCTGTGTATGACTTTAAGTAGGCGATCGAGAAGCGCTACATTACACATAAAATGAAATACAACAGAAAATCAAAGTTTATACGAGTTGCGCTGTTCGTAAATTATTGTCTTAACACTGTGGCGTGTATAAATTGTTCGCGATAAAAAAGTTATGTTACGAGTATTTTTAGTTTTCATTATCGCATCATTTTCGGATCCATAACACTCTCCCTCTTTCAACATTCAGTTTAATCTGAACAGAAATTGCTCTATGTAATAAGGCTTTTTTATGACGTAAATTATGTTTTTTTATTGGACATATTTTAATTGTGATAAACTGGATATTTTGAATGACGTTCAATACGAAACAGCCAGATTAATTGATAGGATAGAGTAGGGCGTCAGCAAATCGCGCTAGCACTGCTCTATTCATTACGGCTGCTAGTTCGCAGATTGAAAGCGCCCGATAATTATGTCATCTGCGCGAACTTATCTGCTCACTCGGTCTGGAATGCTCCCTTATGGAATTATAGTCCGCAGGGCCGGATATTTATTGTGTGCGAGTCGCGGGTCGAAGTTCGATCCATAAATATAGCAACGACACGGATAAAATGAAAGGAAAAATTGTGAGAACTTTACCAGATCGTTTCGGACATGGTGGCTTCTTCAACTCCAATTATTTATTTATCGGAACGGCGGAGGCAGGAATGCAGCGGAAAACGTGATTTTGTTCGACGGTGAGGACAAAATCGGTTGCGAAGTATAGCATAGCAGTACGTTTGAAATGGGAAAAGAAGAAATGGTTTTAAATATTTTCATCTGACCTACTGGCATTCCATCGCCTGTCTACTTAAAAATGTTTTCATCGCTTAACCTTATCGCGGAACCATAACATTACTGCATCACTACATTTCCTTATTATATCAACAAATGATATAGGCTAATAATATTTGTTATTGTTTTTATAATAATATAATGTTTAATTGTTATTATTTCGTTTCTTAGTTTTCAATCTTCTGTTTCTTAAGTTAATGAATTACATTCCTGCCTCTTTTAATGGCGTTCAAATTTCCGAACACACAACAAATAATAGAAAATAACCCGTGTGCACTGTAAAAAAATTAGCTCTACTCGGTGTGGCAAAGAAATCGGCCAGTCTGCTGCGTTCTTGAATTGCAAACATAACGGTTATGGGTTCGAGACGCAGTTACTGAGTGGTTTTATCTTTTCCGTTAATGGCGATCTTTCGTACTCATTAGCCTAACTGCAAAACGTATGGACGTTAAACAAAAAAATCCTGTGCACAGTTGTTTTTTAAGCGCTTAGTTTTTAAATAAATAATTTCATTCAATAATATACTCCCTCACAATTAAATAACTATTTCAACATCCCAGCTTCGTTTCTTTGCGACATGAAAGTTCCGCTACCAAGCGACAAACAATAAAACGCGCATAACTCTTCCTGCAGTTCGACGGTGAATCGGTTCATTGACGTTTATTATTGAACGCGGAGAGAATTATGTCAACGTTACTATCCGAACGTGTGCGTTACGCTTGTTTGGTACTTAAGGGATGAGTTATCCTTGGAACCGGAGAGAGTTGCGAAAGTTTAAAGCAAGTAGGAACTGTTATCCCTTCTTATCTTAATGCATACGACTGCTTAAAGTACTTCAAAGGTAATCTGGTAGTTGTTTCAGTCACGTGACGTGCTGTACACTACTTCATTGATCATCCGTTTTCCTGTAGGTGATATGTAAAGTCTCCGGTGACGTCACCTTTTCCAGCGGTTTGCGCAGGATTAAAATAGAACACAGGAGATGAAACATTGTAGGCGATACTCGAAATACAACTGCGGTAGTCCGTCATATTGTCCCATCGATATATTGTATAAGTTTATTTTAATCATTGCATTATTGTTTCTATGTTCATTTTCGCGTGTACTCAACAATTTTGTCTCAAATCTCTTCTTTCTAGTTTCTTTAATAGTTCCTTTTGTGTTTTGTTGCAGGAGAAAACGGACGCTTGGAGTACAGTATCAGCTCCGGGGACGACGAAGAAGCCTTCGATATCGATGCTGATAACGGGACTGTCATAACACGCAGGGCTCTGGACAGGGAGACCAAGTCGCTATACAACTTGGTGATAGTCACCACTGATCAGGCGGTACCTCCGCAACAAAGGTTGTCCTCTACAGTTCAGGTGAGAGCTGTTGAAGACGCCCGCTAGATATTAGTTTCGTTTACCTAACGTGACCATGTTTTTATATGTTTTTGTCCGTTAAATGTGTTTTTTCGTAGAACAAAGGAAACATACAAACTTTCTTGTACTTAATTAAATTCTTCAAGCGCCTTGAAACAAGCAAACGTTGTTTCCCGCCAAAATCGGTTTAAATATCTTGGCGATAATCTGTAAAGATTCACAATTCAAATTGTCGTACGAATTCGAATTAAAAGACCATACTGTTTGAGGTTAAATCGAAAAAACAACAAATCCGACAGCGGTCAAAGTTTATTTTCGATTTGCTCTTGAACTTCAGATTCTTTTTTCCCAAATTTGGTACGCTGACTTAAGGGAAGAACTTTAATTTACCAAAAGTTGATTAGCTTTTTGAAAAATGGGCTGATATATTAGGTTTTTTTGTCAGTAACTCTCAAGGTACATTTGTTTGTGAGTGAGCGGTGTGTATCTTTTTTTCTTGGGTAAAAATACTTTGGAGCAAAGATTTCATCAAAATCGCATTAGAAATCAAGAAATTTTGAAAAATTTAAAAAATAGTAGCTAAGTGTGTGCAAACCACAACTAAACATTCATTAATATCGATCAATTATTTTGATTCCAAACGATTTGGTAATCACTGAACCCTGATAACTGACAGAATAGTCTAAACCATGAAAATTGCAAGGTTGATTATACTATCTTTTTAATTCGTAAAGTGAGAAAGGTTGATTTTGATTATCTACAGTTCAGTTTACAATTGTAGTTGAGTTTCAGGGCGATAAACGCTCTAAATTCAGCGTATCAGGATATCTTCCCTTCAGGAGACAAATCGAAAACCAATTCACTGATGTCTTCCACTTATAAAGCAAGGTTCATAAAGCAAGTTAGACAGATCACTGTGGAGCCCAAATGTCCGCACCGCACCATTAACCCAACTTCCAAGTCTGACTTTAAACGCGTTCAACCAATAATCCCAGCAAGTCAAAATTAAGTTGTAAATTAAACAAAGGAAATACAGGGGAATGGGGGGAATGGGGGGGAATTGAAGGAGCCCTCTCTCTCTTTCTCTGGAGGGATAAATACAGTAATAAAGAAAGAGATATGAAATAACGTTAATAAACTGTTAGCTCTAAAACATATAAATGTCAAACACAAGTCCACGGGCAAACATTGCAACTGCCTTGCATCTAACACAGGCCGCAACTTCTTCTTCTTCTTCTTCTTCTTGTCCCGGGTCTGGGCTTTTTTGCGGCGCGTAGCAGTTTAGTACGAAATGCAGAGCATTCTGGACGCGGGAATTACGTTTTTAGTTCGATTAATAATTGCTAGTCTATGTACAATGTATGATTGTTTATCGCTCCTATTTTAAAGTGGCGTTCAAGTCTCTTAGTGTTTCGCCCACTTAATAATCATTTATTTCGAGTGTTAAAATTTTTTCATCTTGTTTGCTTTTAAATTTTACGATCGCGTATTTCAAAACGTATTGGGTTTATAATGAATTAAAAGTTCACGAGTTTTTCAAAAAAATCTCATTATGTTTACTTTTTGTGGTTATGCGCTTGCTTTAATTTTTTGGCCCGTTCAATTTGCGCGCTGTATAAAACCGAATACTATCATCGAAACGGAATGATACTGTATGTGTGAACTTTCTGGACCGGTTTGCGTCAAAATGAACGTAACAACTATTCAACTGATAATTTTAACGTACCCTACTATTGACCGGCCAAGTTTTATTTTAAAATATTTAATTCTGGAACGGCAGTATCTTCACCAAACGTTAATCATGAACGTTCTTTAAAACCATTCGATGCCAAAAATATGTTACTGTCTCCTATTATAAAAACAAAAGAAAATAGTTCCAAAAAAGAGTAAGTTAAATTAAAAATTATTTTTGTACTCATACAAATATTCAAATAAAACTCGGAAAAGCAATAAATGTGAGACACCTAAACAAATATTGAATAGAAAAATAAGAGGAAATTAACTTTTGACTAACGTTGACAACCCATTTGAAGAAAACGGGAGGGGAGATGAAAAAAATTTCTGTTGAACTAAAAAATAAAAATCGTGTTTTATGTTTTCTCTTTCGTTTGTATTTTAATTACGATATTTTTTTCGAAAGCACGACAAATTAACAGCTAGTTTTTAACGACATAACCAGAAACTTACTATAGCCTCTCAGCTGTTCGACGAAATCAGCTGATCTTTGTGAATTAATATAAAACAACTGACCTTTTTTAAATATAACTACCAAAATTAAATTAACGATTCATTTCATATACTTACATCAGTCATATTTCTTCGTAGTTTCGGTAGCGTAGTGGTTATCGCGTGAGCCTCACACGCGCAGGCCTCCAGTTCGATCCCGGAGGAAACACAGATATTTTTAATTGTAATTAATTTAATATGAGGCTTGCGACGCGCAAAACATACTGTTATATATCAATGTAAACATTCGCATCACGCGCTCCGCAAAACCCAACATCAAAACCAGCCGCAAAACGTAACACATGTTGAAATGTTAAATCAATTTTGTCCCTGAACTGATTAAAGAACGACATTAACGAAAAGATCAGAGGAAAGATTCGACAAATAAATCATGGAAAAATACAAAATAATATTATCACAATCAGTAAGAGAATACAACAAGGAAGTATGCAAAGCGCAAAGGACATATAAATAATATGTCAGGCTGTCTTGAAGCAAAACATAGTTGAGATTTGGAACACACTGTAAAAGTTGCACAATGTAATCTACTATATTTAGTTCACAGTAATCGTTTAATACAAATGGTGTACAGTTTAAAGTAGTAAACAATAAAACAATATAATTATGCTTAAATCATTATTTCTAGAAACATTCTTCAGGTTTGAATAAATGTCACTGTACATTCGACAAGTAACCTCATAAACTGATTAATACATTTCAAAATGGCGGCATTCAATTACCTCCTACACGTTCCGCAAGGTTGCGCTGGAATAGGTCATTTCACAGACGTATACCTAGTGACCTTCTCAGCGGCGTATGTTCGGCGGTCCTTCAAAACGTTGCAGGAAATTTACTTTTTGTTCTTAAACGGTGCTTAAACTGTATAACTTTTAAGCCCGGCTGCCGTTTACCTTTTTGGCGGTAAATTTGACCAACATGTGTGTTCAAGGCCATTAGTACAGCTGTTACAATGAAGTATTGTATGACACATTCTTGGCAGTAACAGTTAAAGGCCGATCCAAGAGGAAGCTGTAATTTGTCCCACCGGCGCCATATGTGGGTCACGTGATAACGCAAACATAGACCAGTGCGTGCGCTTCTTCATTTGAAGGAACAACATGCCAGAGCGCAGGAGACTACGTAAAATAGTGGAGGAAAAACGTTTGAAATTGACTGGAATTTACGCTGATCTTTTTTGTTCTTTTTGTATTATCTGCAGAAAGTAGGAGAGCTTGCAGAAATTCGATATTATGGACATTTTCGGATCCCCTGGGCCCGGTAGATGGCGTATTTAAATGTTTGTGTCACCACTCTCGCTGAATCTCACGAATGTTTCTGGGTGATTTTTTTCAACAGATTCATTTTAAATAAGCAAAATAATTTTAAAATACTTTTTGGTTATAAAACCCTTACAGAGATACAAAAATTGGATTTTTAAAGGATCACCATTCTTTGGATTAAATCGAGTGTAGATACTGAAGCATTTGTGTACTGAAACGAAATATATGGTTAGTTGTTTTTTTTTTAATTATAATTCGCGAGATATCGATAAAAGTAGGATTGGCTTTGTCGATGAAACGCGATCGCACGTTTCAAGCGTGGTAACGTTAAATGCAGCAGTGGAGCAAAACTTTCAGTTTCCTCTGCTTCTTGCGCCTCTTAACACGCACGGAGGTCTCGAGTCTGACCTCTTTTGTACAGGCTTAGAGGCGTACCAGAAGGATACAACTGTAACAAGATGGATTGACGGCAAACATTTCTTAGAAATTTATGAATTACTTAAAATCATTATATATATATATATATATATATATATATATATATATATATATATATATATATATATGTGTGTGTGTGTGTGTGTGTGTGTGTGTGTGTGTGTGTGTGTGTGTGTGTGTGTGTGTGTGTGTGTGTGTGTGTGTGTGTGTGTGTGTGTGTGTGTGTGTGTGTGTGTGTGTGTGTGTGTGTGTGTGTGTGTGTGTGTGCGCGCGCGCGCATGAATGAGTGAGAGTAGTTTAGCAAATTTAAAAAAAATATAAATTTGCTGTTTGGTACTAAATCGGGAAACCGTTATTAATCGCCTTCTTGGGGCTGACTCTTCTAACTAAACAGTTGCTACTGGAATATCCGTCGTCCTTCTTGGTGACTTCGGCCAGCTTTCTCTTCAGACTTCATCAAAGCCCCAATTGTGTCGGACTAATTGTATTCAAGGGTCAGGTTTTGGATTGGATTAACAAAAACCGTATACCCTGCATATAGAGGAAGGTATTTTTGGTATGTGTACATTGGTAGACCTGCTTGAGGCTGGGTAAACAGAAGCTGATGTTTACACAGGTTCCTTGTTGTTGGACTTGTCGCCCCCTCGCGGTACACTCGCGCTCAGTTTGGAATATGGAAACGATAAAGTACAGTCACCGCAAAGACTATGAACATATTTCTGTTATCTACTATTATTAGAAGAAGGTTATTCGTTTAGCAAAACTCAAAATATACTTCAGCGGGTTGAGACGGCATGGAAGGTCTTCCTTAATACAAGGAAGACGTTTCTGTTTGTGCACTCATTTGAAGACCATTTGTCTGAACCCAAATTTTGAACACAGCTCGTCAAACCTATGTTTGATAAGATACATTTACGTACAACACACAGGTTTGATAAAATACAGTTACTTACAATACGTAAAGTAGAGATAAGATATTTGATAAGATATAATTAACATGCAATACATACGTTTGATAAGATACAGTTACTTACAATGTGTACGTTTGATAATATATATATATATATATATATATATATATATATATATATATATATATATTGAACGTTACGTTCAGTACGTACGTTTGATGAAGTACAGTTACGTGCAATACGTACGTTTGATGAAGTACAGTTACGTGCAATACGTACGTTTGAAGAAGTACAGTTACGTGCAATACGTACGTTTGATGAAGTACAGTTACGTGCAATACGTACGTTTGATGAAGTACAGTTACGTACAATACGTACGTTTGATGAAATACAGTTACGTGCAATACGTACGTTTGATGAAGTACATTTACGTGCAATACGTACGTTTGATGAAGTACAGTTACGTGCAATACGTACGTTTGAAGAAGTACAGTTACGTGCAATACGTACGTTTGAAGAAGTACAGTTACGTGCAATACGTACGTTTGAAGAAGTACAGTTACGTGCAATACGTACGTTTGAAGAAGTGCAGTTACGTGCAATACGTACGTTTGATGAAGTACAGTTACGTGCAGTACGTACGTTTGATGAAGTACAGTTACGTGCAATACGTACGTTTGATGAAGTACAGTTACGTGCAATACGTACGTTTGATGAAGTACAGTTACGTGCAATACGTACGTTTGATGAAGTACAGTTACGTGCAATACGTACGTTTGATGAAGTACAGTTACGTGCAATACGTACGTTTGATGAAGTACAGTTACGTGCAATACGTACGTTTGATGAAGTACAGTTACGTGCAATACGTACGTTTGATGAAGTTCTGTTACTTATAATACGTACGTTTGATGAAGTACAGTTACGTGCAATACGTACGTTTGATGAAGTACAGTTACGTGCAATACGTACGTTTGATGAAGTACAGTTACGTGCAATACGTACGTTTGATGAAGTACAGTTACGTGCAATACGTACGTTTGATGAAGTACAGTTACGTGCAATACGTACGTTTGATGAAGTACAGTTACGTGCAATACGTACGTTTGATGAAGTACAGTTACGTGCAATACGTACGTTTGATGAAGTTCTGTTACTTATAATACGTACGTTTGATGAAGTACAGTTACGTACAATACGTACGTTTTATGAAGTACAGTTACGTACAATACGTACGTTTGAAAAGAAATACTTTGAAAATAAAATATAGCTTAAGCTTTATTTAGTGTACAATACAAAGTTATAAATCTATTTATTATAAAACTTGCTGTTAAAGCTTTCTCAGTAAAAAGAATTGAAATTTATTATTTTCGTTACAAGTTATTTTTATTATCAACCTAAATTTCCGAAAAAAAATGTTATGTAAGTTATGGATTATAGTATGTCATCATTTTTTTGTTTTTTTTTTATTAATAGGTTAATGGATAAACAATACTTAATATTTTACAGAAAATATTTTACTTAATATTTTATAGAAAATCTTAACTTTTTTTTACCATCCAGGTGAGCATCGTCCTCAAGGACGTGAACGACATGTCGCCAGAATTCATCACCCCCAACGAGACTTCTGTCCTGGAGAATATACCTATCAACACAGTCGTGCTGGCCGTCAAAGCAGTGGACAAGGACGAAGGTCGAAACAGTTACATCGAGTATTCCCTGACTCCTGACCCTACTATCACAGGGATGTTCTCCCTAGGATCTGTGGACGGCTTGCTACGAGTGTCCGGCAAACTGGACAGGGAGACTAGAGCAAACTACACCCTGGAAGTGAAGGCCAAAGACAGAGGGGATCCGCCGCGTTCTACAAAGGCTCATATTTTGGTCAAAGTTTTGGACGAGAACGACAACAACCCCGTCTTTGATCCGAAACAGTATTCAGCAAGTGTGGCCGAGAACGCCAGTATAGGCGCATCTGTTTTGCAGGTAAGACATAAAAACTGAACTCTAATTAATAAAAAATTATTAAATTTTTGAAATTAATTAAAAAAGATGATGACATTAATTTATACATATGTACCTTTTTATCATACTCTTTTGATCTTGTAAAAAATATACATAACTTATTTGGCTTTATACTGGCTTTAATACTGACAAAAACGTTCGGGAATATTTATTGTAAAAGTTTGCATAAAGTTGTTTACTAATGTTAATTTATATTTGTATTGTATACATCGTTGTAAATAGAGATTTTAATTCCTAGGTTTGTATGAAGTTATGATATTTTATTTTATTTAAAATAATTTTTTGGCCTACAGGTTTGTTAATATGGAATGGAAAATAATACAATCCGGTTAATGTGTTTGTAGGTGTCCGCTACAGACGTTGACGAAGGCCTCAATGGAAGGGTACGTTACGCTATCGTCGCGGGTGACAACAACCGCGACTTCAGCATCAGCGAGGATACGGGAGTGGTGCGAGTTGCCAAGAACCTTAACTTCGAGCGCAAAAGTCGCTACGTGCTGACTATCCGCGCGGAAGACTGTGCTGGTAACTCGGACAGTTCTGTCCGCCACGACACCGCCAACATCTCCATAGCTGTGGCCGACATCAACGACAACCCTCCGACATTCCTGGACTCTCCGTACTTGGCTTACATCATGGAGAACGTGGTACCTTCACCGTCGGGTTACGTGTTGACTGTACGAGCGTACGATGCTGACACTCCACCGTTCAACGGCCAAGTCAGATACTTCCTGAAGGAAGGCGATGCGGATCTGTTCAGGATCAACGCTTCCACCGGCGAGATCTCGCTCCTGCGTGCGCTGGACAGAGAAACGCAGTCGGAATACATCCTTACACTGGTCGCCATGGATACGGGTGAGTTATACTTAGCAAGGTGCACGGCATGTTTTATTAGACATGTTTAGATCATGATTCCAGCTCTGACGGTATTTGGCATGAAATCAAGACGGCACACGCAAGATCAATACGTCTCCACCTTGGTTACAATGGCGATCGTTCATCATGCGCCTAGGGTCGCAATTTATTTTAATTAATTTTGCTGAGGAAATAAATTAATATTTCTCTTCGCGTGGTCAAAGAATACTTGAAAATATTCACTGATTTTGTTACGTAAAGCAAAGTCGTTTTGCTTATTCCGTTTTATATCAAAACACTTTTAATTTGTGCTTGATTTTTTGTTTCACATAACCTACTTGAATATTAACCATGCAACAAATTGCAAGTTGTGCTTTAAAACTTATTTATCCAATGATCGATATTTTAATTCGATTTATAAACTTTGATTGTTTAACTGTTTAAAGTAGATGTGTATTTAACGTCTATACTGTGCAGAAATGGTAAAGTAACCATCTTATTGTGTATTTGCAGTATAAAGTAGGCGAATTACAGAGCGCATGTTGAAAGAAATAGATTTGTGTAGGCGGACTAGAATAGCACAGGACGCGAGATTAGGCCTAAAGTTGGTTAATTTAAATAGTTCGCAGTTTATGGCAGGCGACTCTATTTCGGGTTTATAAAGGCGAAAAGTATTTTCGGAAAGATAATTTTAGAAGCCTGTCTTTTTACTTCTTTTACTCGAGTTTTTGTTTTAACGCGATACACAAGTAACGAAAATATGTTTGTTTTTTCAACCATGCTCTCAGTGGTATTTTAGAATATTTACTAAATGCTCGACTCAAGAAGTGTTTCGAATATTCATTTATATTTCGAGTATTTTTTTACTTTTCACGAAAATTTCTAGTGTTTTTTTAACTATGGCCTACTTTGCAGGCTATTAAATATTTACGTATACTTGAGTGTGTTGACAATTCTAATCGATTCGAACTTAGCAGAATAATTGAATTTGGTAATTGCTTGAATAAAGTCGGTTACTCATAGAAATACGTTTATCTTCGGAAAATGGCAACAGTTCCAAATCTAAAAATATTCATAACTTTTGAAAATCAGATTTCACCATCGTAATCAGCGTAACTTTAGCTTTTAGATTTTCAAAATCCGTTGAAATTAAGTAATTTTATTGGTAATGGTTCATTTTCTTATTTTCAATGCGATTTGGAGGTTTAAATGCATATTTTAATGCGGGGGAAATCAGTGTTTCAAAATAAAGTGAAATTAAAAAAAAATGTTTTTGGAAATTCACCTCCATCACGTCAGATCTGTTATACCGCGCATTAATTCAGCCGCTGCTGCCCTTATAAGAGGAAAGCCAATTACTGCGCGGGAATGGGGAAGAAATGATCCCGTGATAACCGCACGTGTTTAGCAAACCACGTGACCTGTTCACTTTCACTTTTCAATTCAACAACATTTACAGATAATGATTACAGTTAACAAGCCTCTAGATAAGTTCAGCATGCCCGTAGCTTTCTTTTACACTGGTACTGTGGTAATTGCCAACACCCGCCTTGGCAACTCTAGCGTGTTAACATTGTGTCAAACGCTCCTATGCACAAACCAGGGGAAGTAAACATTGTATAAGCTTCCACAAAGCCAGTTAAACTGCAGAGAGTTTTTTGTAGTTTAACGTCCGACAAATAAAGGCGGAAGAGTGACTTGGCACAGGATAAAAGTCAACCGAAATAACTAAATTCGAACGTGCATACAGTACGGCTAGCTTACCGTTTGACTAGCGAGCGCGCCCTCAGATTTGTTTGATACGTTTTGTTTATTCACCATACGTTGATGGAGACGAGTTTTAGAAATTGCAATTTTTTAATGAGATTTTCAACAAAAAATATCAACATTTTTTCAAATTTCTCCCGAACAATGGAACAATTAGACATAGACTAAATTTTTGTAATTTTACTTAACGCTGATTAAGTACATTTGGCCCACCAGTCGAATTCCATGCTTCCATAATGTTTGTAAAACGTGGTTAAGAATGGAATAAATCAGTACTGTCCCTTTACGTTCATCAGTCTTGTAGACACAGAACTTGAATTTATTCTAAAATTGGGCTCGGTGGTCGATGTGGATAAATCACCGGTCAGTCTGCTGCGTCTCTAAAATGCGCACGTTAAGGTAGTCATTACTCAAACTGGCAAAGTGTGGAGGTTAAGAAAAAAAAATATTCCAAAACAACACGTTTCGAATCTCTTTCGTCAATAAACGTTTTGAAATAGATCCAAGTTTATTACCTACGACTGCTTTTCTTCTTAAAGTAGAGACCCAAAATTTTTAAGACTTGCTCTTTTAATTGTTTTGCTATTTCTTTCTTTCTTATCATAAAAAGTGTGGTGATGGTTTAAAAAAGAAGATAGTGACATTTTTTCGAAATACCCGCTTTCCGGCTCTGTCTTGATCCCGGCCCTTAAAAGAGCGAAAATAAGCCTTCCGTAATTAACTGTTATTTTTTTAACTGTAATTTTTGAGGAACGCCTTAAATTTTCCCCAAAGGTTGTGTTACTGTAAAATCTCCGAAAAGAGTAGCTTCAGTGATCTAAAAATTAATTTGTTAAATATTTTTTTTAAAGCTATTACTAAAATCAGTTACGTTTCAAGGCGGAAACAGTAAACTTTCCCTAATCATTCATATATTATTACTCTATGTACTCCGATTGGTTTTGTACAAAAATAAGGACCTGCGTTATTTAAACTACATATACAGGGTACCTACAGGTTCGTCAGAACGTTATAGAATTGTTACGCCTCATACTTTTTACATTTTTAAGGCTTTACAATAAACTGAAACCGACTTAAAACCGATAAAAGGTCTGTAAACAAAATTCCAAGAACAGTATAAAGTGTCTCCGTGAGAGTGCAGCTCAGTGCAAGTGTACTGTGGGTTAAATAATTTTGTGTATCAAAACAGCTGATTGCTAAAAGTAATATTTAAATTATTACTGTATCCAAGACGTAAATAATTACTGATAAAATCAGTTTTGAAAGAGAATCGTTAAAATAATCTAGACCAGTTATTATATGTAAATGTTATTAAATAAAATACCCTGCTTTTAGTAAACAGTAAATACTGTAGCCTAATTTAGGTATGTAATGTAAAATCCGGTTACAGTAGGTTTCATTTGTAAAAATTTCAGTGAGTTACATTGTCCTTACAATTCAGTCTTTCATTTTATAGGTTATATTTTTAAATTCGAAAGTAGAACAAAGTAAGGCCTATTGTATTAAATAACCTAAATATAATTAATGACATAGCTTTATTAACAGGTCATACAAGTATTAAATATAACTGTAACGTGTATTTTAACCCAAATGTATATTGACAAGAAATAGTACCTTTATGGCTTTGCAATGATTTTACATAGGAAGATATGTACAGTAATCTTAAAATACAAGTATTGAATTAAAGATTAATGTATTGCAGTAATTAAATACCAATCAATGGTATAGGGCCTATTTAGACTTATTTTATTTACTTTTATGCTTTTTTACTTTCACTTACAAATAGCGATTTCATAAAAGACGTCCTAACCTCTTTATTTTCATTCATGTACCAACAAGAAAGGTTATGATTGCCACATATTTCATAGGTCAGTTCGAGCATTGTGTATAAAGAGATGCTATAACACCGTTCAACGTTTTGTCGTACATTGTAAATTACTTTTTCCCATCAACTGCGGAAGGTCGCACGTGCCCACTGGTAATATTAAAGTTAGTCGAATGTCTGCGCTTTGTTACGGTGTAAAATTTTTGAACATTTTACGTGAAAACGATAAGAGATAAAGGGAAAGTGTTCAATTTTACAGCTGTAGAAATATTAATTTCCAACGTTTTAAAGGGCTGTTGTTGAGCCAATACCTAACCTTTACTGTTTCGGAGGAATACGATTTTCCCATCAACTGCGGAAGGTCGCACGTGCCCACTGGTAATATTAAAGTTAGTCGACTGTCTGTGCTTTGTTACGGTGTAAAATTTTTGAACATTTTACGTGAAAACGATAAGAGATAAAGGGAAAGTGTTCAATTTTACAGCTGTAGAAATATTAATTTCTAACGTTTTAAAGGGCTGTTGTTGAGCCAATACCTAACCTTTACTGTTTCGGAGGAATACGATTTTCCAATCAACTGCGGAAGGTCGCACGTGCCCACTGGTAATATAAAGTTAGTCGAATGTCTGCGCTTTGTTACGGTGTAAACTTTTTGAACATTTTACGTGAAAACGATAGGACATAAAGGGAAAGTGTTCAATTTTACAGCTATAGAAATATTAATTTCTAACGTTTTAAAGGGCTGTTGTTGAGCCAATACCTAACCTTTACTGTTTCGGAGGAATACGATTTTCCCATCAACTGCGGAAGGTCGCACGTGCCCACTGGTAATATAAAGTTAGTCGAATGTCTGCGCTTTGTTACGGTGTAAACTTTTGAACATTTTACGTGAAAACGATAGGACATAAAGGAAAGTGTTCAATTTTACAGCTATAGAAATATTAATTTCTAACGTTTTAAAGGGCTGTTGTTGAGCCAATACCTAACCTTTACTGTTTCGGAGGAATACGATTTTCCCATCAACTGCGGAAGGTCGCACGTGCCCACTGGTAATATTAAAGTTAGTCGAATGTCTGCGCTTTGTTACGGTGTAAAATTTTTGAACATTTTACGTGAAAACGATAAGAGATAAAGGGAAAGTGTTCAATTTTACAGCTGTAGAAATATTAATTTCTAACGTTTTAAAGGGCTGTTGTTGAGCCAATACCTAACCTTTACTGTTTCGGAGGAATACGATTTTCCAATCAACTGCGGAAGGTCGCACGTGCCCACTGGTAATATAAAGTTAGTCGAATGTCTGCGCTTTGTTACGGTGTAAACTTTTTGAACATTTTACGTGAAAACGATAGGACATAAAGGAAAGTGTTCAATTTTACAGCTATAGAAATATTAATTTCTAACGTTTTAAAGGGCTGTTGTTGAGCCAATACCTAACCTTTACTGTTTCGGAGGAATACGATTTTCCAATCAACTGCGGAAGGTCGCACGTGCCCACTGGTAATATAAAGTTAGTCGAATGTCTGCGCTTTGTTACGGTGTAAACTTTTTGAACATTTTACGTGAAAACGATAGGACATAAAGGGAAAGTGTTCAATTTTACAGCTATAGAAATATTAATTTCTAACGTTTTAAAGGGCTGTTGTTGAGCCAATACCTAACCTTTACTGTTTCGGAGGAATACGATTTTCCCATCAACTGCGGAAGGTCGCACGTGCCCACTGGTAATATTAAAGTTAGTCGAATGTCTGCGCTTTGTTACGGTGTAAACTTTTTGAACATTTTACGTGAAAACGATAGGAGATAAAGGGAAAGTGTTCAATTTTACAGCTGTAGAAATATTAATTTCTAACGTTTTAAAGGGCTGTTGTTGAGCCAATACCTAACCTTTACTGTTTCGGAGGAATACGATTTTCCCATCAACTGCGGAAGGTCGCACGTGCCCACTGGTAATATTAAAGTTAGTCGACTGTCTGTGCTTTGTTACGGTGTAAAATTTTTGAACATTTTACGTGAAAACGATAAGAGATAAAGGGAAAGTGTTCAATTTTACAGCTGTAGAAATATTAATTTCTAACGTTTTAAAGGGCTGTTGTTGAGCCAATACCTAACCTTTACTGTTTCGGAGGAATACGATTTTCCAATCAACTGCGGAAGGTCGCACGTGCCCACTGGTAATATAAAGTTAGTCGAATGTCTGCGCTTTGTTACGGTGTAAACTTTTTGAACATTTTACGTGAAAACGATAGGAGATAAAGGGAAAGTGTTCAATTTTACAGCTGTAGAAATATTAATTTCTAACGTTTTAAAGGGCTGTTGTTGAGCCAAAACCTAACCTTTACTGTTTCGGAGGAATACGATAAAAGCTAAATACAGTATTGTGTTAATGTATTTAAAACCAGCTGACCGAGACTGTTCGTGAGTGTTTGATTTCTGTAAGTTGCTGAACATTTCGAAGATCCAAACATTCGGATGTCCCGCTTTTATATATTTAGGTTAAATTATTTCCTCCAATATACATTCGTAATTAAAATCATATTGTTTTAACGATCGCATTGTACGACTATGCGCAACATTCACTTCTCCTTCTAGTTTTTAACACAGTCCTAACTGACTTCCGATGACCTAAACAGCTGATCTACCAAGCGAGACCAAATTTGTGTATTGCTTTTGCACGATTCATTTAAAACCCCGGCCGTCAGCTTTACCCAGATTTTTCAAAAATTAAGAAGCAACGGCGCTGTTATCGCTTCATCTTGTACAATTTACAAACCGACATTTCCCTGTCACCAGAAAGCGTCACCATTATGAGGTGTAATTAATTCGGGGCGGGGGAAGTAATTTATCACCCCTATTTGTCCCGACGTGTGACCAATGCGTCTTATCTTATCGCTGGTTAAATATGGCGGCACTGACTTCCAGTAGGTGCCGTGGTTTGATTAAGGACTTTGCTCAGTGGAGTAATAAATCCAAAATGTGATGGTATCTCACTCAGCGCTTAGCGCGGGGCTTTCTCCTCTTTGGTACAGGGTGATCAGTAATTCACTTTCATCTCTCGCTCAAAACCTTCACCATTTATATTTAACGGTTACTAACAGACGCGGTTGCCATTCAAGAAAACTGTTTTAAAATTACACGATCGAAACATTAAAACAATCGATACTGAAGGATGGCAGCTGTAGAAATAAACATCAGTTAAAGTCCTTTGAACTGTGTGTAGGCCGTTTTTTGTGAGATTCTTACGATGGCCGCATCGTTAAAAATACTCGGTACCATTGTTGTGTTTCCTATGAATCGTCCAACACGCATCACGTGACCGAAGTAGTAACGGCCGACAGCCGACCAAACCGAAGAAAGTGATTAATACCCTGGTGAGCGGATTGACAATGGACAACGTGACCAGGACGTCCAGCAGGAATATGAGCCGCGGTTTGTCCAGATTCCCGATAGCATTCAAGCGCCGCATTGCTTCCGCGTCCCATGCGCGTGATTTATCGGAGGCTTTGCCGAACCATATGGCCGCCACGCCGTCGAGTACTTGACCACTTATGAAGGTAATTCAATTAAACAGCTTTCATAAATACATACACATACACAGCTCGGCGAGGGAAATATTTTTTTTAGTGCTCTACGTACTCAAGTTTGTTTTGGAGGACAAATGGTTGGGTAGCCGCGCTACGGTAGCGTTTAAACTTGTAGTTACAGTTTTACTTTACTCGCTGCGCTCAGGAGGAGAAGGAATTTCAAACCTCTGACGACCATCACGTAAAAGACGTTTCAAAACCCGAAAACCAAATTGGGCAGAACATTTTTATTGATTTTTGTAATTTTTATATGTTTATTACCCAAAAAAATTGTTAATTCATTTTAAAATGTTAATCATTCAATTTCAGTATAGGCTATTTCATTTGCAGTTTTAAAAAATAACAATACATAAACGTAATGAGTCCTTTAAACCGAACGAATACGTGTTTCAGGATTATTGTAGCATTTTTTCGGATAATTCGAAAAGTTTTAAAATATTTGTCCAAAAAAGAGGGCTTAAAATCTGTACTATAAAAGCTGAATAAAAAAAACATTCTGAGATGTGATGGGAAGCACGGATAAACTAACAAGTTAAATTTCAGTGTGATCAGTCTATTTGTGTAGTCTTCAACAATGCGACACGTAGAAACATCGATGTAAAACCACTTTTTAATTCATGCACCTGAAAATTGATGTATCAAAATCGATTTTTTTACGATCGTTATTATTCTGTATTATTTATTTAAAAACTACATTTACACGCATTGACGTACGTGTGGTTAAACAGTAAACGTACATTTGCAATGGCCGACTCACTTCGCCTGGATTAGCGACCGGTCCTATCCCGCGCTGCATTCTTCCTTACTCGCCATTCTCTAATTGCAGCGTAATTAATTGATTTTTCGTGTTCCGCGATATACAACGGCGCGCGCACCAGCACGCCAAGATACCAACAAATGCATCTATTTACCCCTCCCCGTCGACGGAAACCCTTTTTTTGGATTTTATAAATGGATAGTCTTTATATATTTCATCTAAACGAAATTCCCACCGGACAATCCTTCTTGTTTATTACACACTCTGAAGGCATTCGTTTATCAGCCGATTGCATTTCATTCAAAGTGGGCGACGGATCGCTTAGCCTAAGTGCTGCCGAATAGAACGGAGCTACCAGGCTGCACTCGCTTCCATTGTGTTGATATCTGCAGTTTTTGTTTCGCTCAAGATAAATTCATGTCGTTGAAATCAGGTTTTATAACACAGTAGAATTCCTTTGAGTGAAGTTTTTAATTAAAACTAAAGAATTAAAGTGCGCGCATTAAAGTGTTTTGAAATTAACATTCTTAAAATTAACTGGCTATCTTAAGTGATTATGAAAGTTTTTTTCTGTAAGTGTGAAATAGATGCGTTTCGAACGAATCAAAAACTTTCTTATTTTCGATATACATTAATAACGTTGTTAAATAAAATAACAATGTTATTGCGAAAACAATGTTTGCGTCTTCAAAAAATTACTTCGATAGCCTTCAGCAGACCGGCGGAGGGAGCTGATGAGTTTAACCACTGAATATAAACGCACTAGAATGATAACCCCTATGAGAGATATGTGAGCGCTCGCTGCTGTTGGCATCGTGCGGCAGAGTGTTCCTTTAAATAGATAGTACTGTCTATCTTCTCAAATGGTTTTCCCCCAGTCCTTGCAGCTTGCAGCGTTCCCAGCGGCAAATAGTTCAATTACTTGGACTTCAGCTTCAAGTGAAAAGCACGCTTTTTATAATAGTAGCTATACTTCTAGTTTTTTTATATTTAATATTTAATGGTTTAGCTATCCTACAGTACTTGTACGCATACTAATGTTATTCATCTATTAAAACAGCTGTTTTATATAGTTTGGATAACTCCAGAGTGCGAACTTGAATTTTGCTAATTGTCTTCGCTATTCCTCAGACACAATCAAATAAAATTCAAGTTATATCAATACGACTTATTTGTACAAATTTACTGTAAGATGAATCGTATTATATAGTATCTTCATCGTTCCGAGTAAATTATGTTAGTAAACTGCAATGTCTTTTAAAACACACACGTGCGTGACTGCTAGAACTGAGGGTATTTTTTTGTTTTCGTTATTTCAGTTGGCAACATTTTGTTTACTTGGAGTTACCATGTTACCTCAGTGTTTCTGTTTTCGTTACTAGATATTTTAAGAAGTTTGAATAACATAACCTGTTTGAATCTTAAATTTGTATTGTTTAATTAATACTTTTAAATATTACTTTAGAAAACATTTTACGTGTTTGTGTGCAGTGTCTGTTTTTATTTTTAACTCAAGAAAATTTCCTCCACTCTGTTCACTAGTTACACAAATAATTATTGTACTACCTGTTTCTTCTGTATGTGCATTCCCCGGTTCGATAAAATACTGTTTTTAATCCGTTTTGTTTTCTTGTTTTGTTTTTCGTCGTGCAGATCGCGCCCCAGTAGCGCATAGCACTAACCGTTACTGCTGCGTGAACTACAAATGCTGTAATTTGTAATATTATAAACCGTTAATTAATTACGGAGCAATCGGAATTGGAATCAGTGTGAACAGATTGGGACGAAACTAACATTGTAGCGCCGTTGCGTCGTGAGATGGTGCACAGATAGGCGAGGCTACACGACGGACATCGCAGCGTATCTGTGATCGGAGAAGGGATAAACCATGCACAGACTTTCTCACATTCAATAGCCTTATTTTTTTAATGGCACAAATAATTTAGCGTACAAATAATGCACGCTACAAATAATGTACCCTACCAATAATTTACGCTACAAATAATGTACACTACCAATAATTTACGCTACAAATAATGTACCCTTGTTCGATAATGTATACTACAAATAATATACCCTATGAATAATATACGTTACAAATAATTTACCCTACAAATAATACACGCTACTAATGATGTACTCTACAAATAATGTTCCTTACAAATATTATACGCTACAAATAATGTACCCTACAAATAACGTACACTACAAATAATGTACCCTACAAATAACGTACACTACAAATAACGTACACTACAAATAATGTACCCTACAAATAACGTACACTACAAATAATGTACACTACAAATAATGTACACTACAAATAATGTACCCTACAAATAACGTACACTACAAATAATGTACCCTACAAATAACGTACACTACAAATAATGTACACTACAAATAATGTACTCTACAAACATGTTCCCTACAAATAATATAACATAAAAATAATGTACTCTACAAATAATGTTCCTTACAAATATTATACGCTACAAATCATGTAACCTACAAATAACATACACTACAAATAATGTACGCTACAAATAATGTACCCTACAAATAACGTACACTACAAATAATGTACTCTACAAACATGTTCCCTACAAATAATATACGCTAAAAATAATGTACGCTACAAATAATGAACCCTACAAATAATATAAGATACAAATAATATAGGCTACCCTACAAATAATGTACCCTAGAAGAATAATATACCTAGAATATATACACTACGAATAATGTACGCTATTAGTAATGTATCCTACAAATAATGTACCCTTCAAATAATTTACAAAACAAATAATATACCCTACAAATAACGTACCCTAGAAGTAATATTTGCTACAAATATTGTACGCTAAAAATTATATACGCTACAAATAATGTACGCTACAAATAATATACTCTAAAAATAATGTATGCTACAAATAATATACTCTACAAATAATGTACGTTACAAATAGTGTATTCTACAATTAATTTACGCTACAAGTGATGTTTCCTGGAAGTAATATACTCTACAAAAACTTCTGCATGTTAATCACTCAATTGCGGAGCTGCTTCGAGGGCTTTTATAGAAAAAACCGAGAAGAACTATAAGGTGACCAGTAATCAACTTCACTTTTCAATTTCCTTCCGAACGGTATTTTTGGGTTCATTTTAAATTATTAACTTGCGTATTACCAACGTTTGTTAGTGCCTTTTTTTGGAAAATTTAAAAATTATTTAAACTGCATTAAAAAAATCTTATAAAATGACGAAGCGAACCTATGTGTCCTTCAGTACGACCGTTCGGCCTTTTGTGTACGCAGTTTTGGCCAAACGCTTGATTGTTTTGAAATTCAGTACGAAGATATCTTGCATGCAGTCCGAACGACGTATGCCATTTGTACGACATTTTCCCATTCACTTCCGTTTCAAGATGGCAGGCTGTGATTTAACGATGACGAGTGTGGGTGAGTTTTCCTGTACTGTTTCCTATAATACTGGCTGAACGGCCAATACTGTTGACAGCTTCATGGAGAAAGAGCATAAAATTTCTAATAAAATTGGCTCAGTAACATTTCTTCCAAATATTACGGTTTCCGGTTAATTTTGGCGGAAAGGTTGCTAGCGCGTTGCTGTGGCCGGGTCAGGTAGGTAGCGCTAGGTGCACTGTTCTTTCAACTGTAGTAAGTTTTTATTAACTGAACTGGAGGGTGGTTTTTTATAACTGATGTAGCCTACTTTGCGCCGACTAGACTAATCAGGATGTGGGATCAGTGTTAACGGTAAGGAAAAAACAACAGTTGTAAGTGCTTATCGAATCCACAATCTTGAGGTGCGCAGTAGTTTAGAAACACAGCAGACTGACCGGTGCTTAGGTCACATCGACCACCGAGCCATCAAAAATTATAAGATGCGTAATGTATATTATGATTAATCTGTAAACTGCCATTATTATTTTTAAACGCAATAAAACATTTGAAGTACTTCACACGCTTTTACAAGAGATGTTCAATAAATTTTGACTGTTGCGGAGCCTTATTACTCTAAGTAAAACCGCGAAACCTGCATGTCGCAACATGCTGGTTTTTATCTCTGACGGTCGGCATTTTAAATTATTTCTGAAGGTTGCGTGCTTCTGTTGTGTATCTTTAAAAGAAACATCTTCAATGTGGTAAGTTTTACGCAACTGATACTAAAGAAAATGAACACTTATCTACATCGTATAACAATATAAAACATCAATCCTGTACAATAATGCCAACTGTTATGCTATAATTGCAATGGCCGGGGTGGCGTGTAGTATAACGTAGTTCATTTATAGTTTTAATATTTATTAATAAGCTTATTTGTACAGTACAGATATATTAAACTGCAAACGCTGTAAACAATGTCTCGCCAGATGGATGGGTATGTAGTGTAATGGCGTTAATTATAATTTAAATACTTATTATTTAACTTATTTATATACGTAATTTGAAGAGAAATAAGTATTAAACGCAAAGAAGTTAATGTCAGTATCAGTAAACAGAATTCTTACCGCTCTGCCACGAATTACGTACTTCCTATTGGATGAATCGTAGCGTGACGCTTTTTTCACAAGCTGACGCTAAACTCGGATTCACCCCTCATCCAAAAGTGTCAGGCGCCCTTAAAAAAGTTTTCACTGTAATAAAAGTTTCTTTATAAATCTTACAATTATTTCCTCCGGCTATACTTCTATAAATAGCACACAAAACTGCGCAGTATAAACGTATATTCCAACAATCGTGCAGCATACGACTATAGCGTGTACAGTAAGTAGGCACAAATTGTTTAAAATCGAAAACTTTAATGCTTCCATTAAATTTAATATTTAATTTAAGTATGGAAATTTAAGTGTGGAATTTAAGGTTGATAAAAATCGTTCGTAATTTCTAATGCATTTTTCATTAATTTAATATTATTTTTCCAGTTACAAATTTTAAAAATAATAATAACATATCAGCTCTCCGATAATCCCGTGTTCCGAGAGAACCAAAACGTCAAAATTTGGTTTTAGTTAAAAGACAGTAATCGCCTTATCGGAGCTAGGGTGTTCGAACAGCCTAATCTCATGTCACATCATGTCCCTCTTCTCCTCTCTCTCTCTCTCCAATAAAGACAATTATGACAAAAGGAACGCCACGAATTAAAAGAACCAGTTGTTTGGAATTCTCGTAATGATGGCACCTAAATATATCTGACTAGGCCCGTCTACCCGTGCAGGACATATGTTAACAAGCGCGGCGGTTAAAACAGGCGGTGACACGGTTTTAATAGTTTAGGTTAAAGTCGGCCATTTTATTTATTTACCCGATGAATTTAACGAAATCATCGTGTCGTGTTGTCAGAAAATGTACGCCAAGGATGCACCGGATTAAATTATCAAGGAAATGCATTGAAGGTGGTTTGATGTTTTGCTTTCTTTAATCTACTTCATAAAGGAAATGTGATTTTGTGTGTGTGTGTGTGTGTGTGTGTGTGTGTGTGTGCGCGCGCGCGCGCGCGCGCGCGATCGCCAAAAGAGAAATTTGGCAAATTTTCCTCCTTTTTTATAATTATTTATAATCAAATAATATCTTATGCGATATCAGTGTTTAGAGTTGTGATATAAAATATAACAAAATTTCTCGCAGTTTGATTACTTATCCAAAATATTCGAAGCGTAGACAAAAAACTTTGTTTCACAATTGCTTCATCAGATATGTTCACAGATTTGAATGATAAATCATTGGCCAAGTGTGATTTTCTTGAGATAAAGTCGAACCAAACGTAAAATTCTTCATACATTCTTTCGGAACGTAAAACTCTTTTATTTAGAATGTGTAAGTTGATTTTTCGTATTAACAAAATTTGAGCAAAATCTAATAAGCAAATTTTGAGAAATCAAGTCTAATTTTCGGTCGGGATATTTTGTCGGTAACTTGTGCACCGATTTTTTTTGGGGGGGGCGTTAAATGATTGAAATGTGAGAAAGTTTGTTGCTTTTTGTTTTTGCACACATAATTCGCAAGTTTTTTTATTAGACACAATACCACAGGGTCACATTTTTCCCAGAAAAAAATCCATTAACAGTGTAATCAATGAAATCAATACACTGTACACCGTTTGTAGGCCTGCGTATCTATTCATTACCAACTTGACAACGCAAAAAGTTCCAGCGTAATCGCGCAATGTAAACCAGTCCGATTGACTAAACTGCTCGTATTAATTTCCCAGACAACTGGTTTTTCCCAGTTCGTCTCATTTTTGCCGGACTTTTTTCTACTTTCCTCTGCCGACAAATATGTTAATGATGGCAGCACAAAAGCAGAAACCGCATACCTGCCCGCATTACGGAGAAGGAAAACGGAAAATATATTACTGTCATAGCAAAACGAGTTATGCGGAGAAATTGTAAAAAAATATTTACTGTAATGAATTATTGTTGTGAAGGCAACTATTACACCAACTTAGGAACATATGGTCGTCTTGTCCCCTTAAACTTGGCTTATGGCGTTAAGTTAAACATTAGTTTTAAATCTATAGAACACAACAGCGTCACGAAGATGCTTCGCAGACATGATGCAATCGAATTTGCAACATTAAAAAAATTACTCTTCACTAATACAATGAAAAACACGAAACATAATGTAAGCATTTTCGAGTTTTTTATTTTAATTTTCACAGATTTTAACGGCGGTTAACGTATTTTTTTAAAGTTGATATACAAAAATATTATGTTTTAGTTATTTGTAAGGGAGTCTTCAAACAGGTTAATGTCAAGTTAGAATCAAGTCGAACAAAAATCTGTAATGTAACAAAATATTTATCAGTGAAACTTCCTTAAACACTTGACGTACATTTTTTCCTTTTGTTACGAAAAATATTTTTATGCACTCACTAAGAATTGACCGTTGTTTAAACGGACACGTAGTTGGCAGGCAATAATATTTGTCAGATTTTGGATTTTGTATCTTTATTGAGCGAATACATTGCAATATCTCTACATTAACGTGTATATTGAAGCATGTGTCCGTTGGTAATATAGTCAATATAGTGGTATAGAATATTGACCTTTAAAACTATCATGTGTTAACGTTTTAGTAGAGAAAATCATATTGTTTAAAACTAAAATATGTAAGGTATCGTTAATGGTCTAACACTGTAGCAACACACAAACCATGCCCTACAAAGTTGTAAAACCATAACAAAAGAATGTAGTTGATTGATACGTCACAACTAAAGGTAACAGATTGTATTATTATTGTTTACTTCAACCAGTAAGGAAGAATTAAAACAATGAAAGTTTCTCGTTTGTTTCCATTTGTACATCGAAGCTACCACTTTGTGTGAAACTACCAATTTGAGTGTTGCTACCACTTAGTGTGAAGCTACCACTTTGTGTGGAATAACGTCTGTCAAAAGCTACCATTTTTTGTGGAGCTAACATTTGTGAAACTACCTTAATACACATTTTGTCGTATGTTTACAATATTACACTCTTGCATGAGTGTAATTTTACTCTTCACCACTATAAACAGTATTGTAAGATACACTTTATTTTTTCACAAATATGTTTATAAATAAAATATTTATCGTTTTATGGTAACCAGTTATCTATGAAAGTGTGTGATTTTTTTAAATCAGATGTTTTCCACCCCTATAATGAACACCTCTTATAAGCGGACAAAAAAAAAAAAAAAAAAAGCAAAAAAATGAGAATGACAAAATGTTTGGTAGCCACTCAGAACTAGTGGTAAAACAAGAAGAAATAAAAAACCTGACGCAGGTCAGGGTTTACGTTTTCGTTTCCCCCCATTTACTCCCGAACTGTATATTTTATTTCAAATTTGCAACACTGATTTTAGTTATGAAACTTGATTTCTTAGCAAAATGAGAAATAAAACGTTTAACGTGATTTTGAGAAAACAGACTAATTTTGAAAAAATAAGAATTTTAACCCAAAAAAATGGTCTTAAACAAAATTTTAAAAAATGTTTCCAAGAGTGGGCGTATGCCAAATTACATCAGAATGTGTCAATTTAGTTTTCATCAACATGCATATTGTCAGAGTTTTAGGCTTAAAATTTTACCCTTAACTGCTCCTAAATAATTTTTGTCGTTAACCCTAATATTTTTTCTTCGGGCCCCTACAAAGACAATTTTCGCCAAATGTTCTACTAATCGGTCACGTCGTTTAGAACTAGTAGTTCAAAGAACAATAGACCTCGCAATATATTCCTTTCCTGACCACCGCTCCATGGCAGCGCTGTGACCCGCTCGCAACCTTTTTCGCTAATTTAACCGGGCGCTTTACTGGATTATGCTCTTCCTCCATTAGTACAGTAGTTTAGAGAACAATAGACCTCGCAATACATTGTTTTCCTGACCACCGCTCCATGGCAGCGCTGTGACACGCTCGCAACCTTTTTCGCTAATTTAACCGGGCGCTTTACTGGATTATGCTCTTTCTCCATTAGTACAGTAGTTTAGGGAACAATAGACCTCGCAATACATTGTTTTCCTGACCACCGCTCCATGGCAGCGCTGTGACACGCTCGCAACCTTTTTCGCTAATTTAACCGGGCGCTTTACTGGATTATGCTCTTTCTTCATTAGTACAGTAGTTTAGGGAACAATAGACCTCGCAATACATTGTTTTCCTGACCACCGCTCCATGGCAGCGCTGTGACACGCTCGCAACCTTTTTCGCTAATTTAACCGGGCGCTTTACTGGATTATGCTCTTTCTCCATTAGTACAGTAGTTTAGGAACAATAGACCTCGCAATACATTGTTTTCCTGACCACCGCTCCATGGCAGCGCTGTGACACGCTCGCAACCTTTTTCGCTAATTTAACCGGGCGCTTTACTGGATTATGCTCTTTCTCCATTAGTACAGTAGTTTAGGGAACAATAGACCTCGCAATACATTGTTTTCCTGACCACCGCTCCATGGCAGCGCTGTGACACGCTCGCAACCTTTTTCGCTAATTTAACCGGGCGCTTTACTGGATTATGCTCTTTCTCCATTAGTACAGTAGTTTAGAGAACAATAGACCTCTCAATACATTGTTTTCCTGACCACCGCTCCATGGCAGCGCTGTGACACGCTCGCAACCTTATCCGTTAATTTACTGGAAGTCGTATGCTCTATCTCCATGAATCGGTCAGTCTTGCCGTTCAGCTAGTACAGGAAAGGCTAGCAACTGCACGTGTTATATTTAATCAGAGGCCGCCATCTTGAAACAGAAGTGAACAGGGGGAAATCTTACACATACGTCGTTCGAGCTTTGTACAAGATACCTTCGTAAAGATTTTCAAAATTGTGGTTATTGCGTTTGGTCAAAACTGTGTACACTCGTCATCGATCAAAAACCGCCATCTTGAAATGGACGTGAGTGGAAAAAATCGTACACATGCGTCGTTTTTGGGGCTTTAAACAAGGTACCTTCGTACCAGTTTTCAAAACAATCGGTCATGCGTTTGGCCAAAAACGTGTAACAAACACACAAACCAAATGCCGACTGGTCAAGTTGGAACATTGTCCTCGCTTCGCTCGCGATCCAGAGGCAGACGGACGAGTGAACACCTGTTCTAATTTATAAAGTTTTTGTATTTAGAGTATTGTAGTATAATTTTTAAAAAAACTTGTTTTTTTATTTAAAAATCCTTACTGCCTTCTGAATTTGTTGTGGTTTTTCATTGATAGCTCTAATATTTCAGTGATAGAAGCGTGCTATTGGTTGGAATAACGGTACAACTACATTACGGTGTTATTATTATGGCTACATTCACTCTGGTATTATATCAGCTTAGAAGGACAACGTACACTTATAAATATATGTTTACATTAATTACAAAACTAACAATTAAATTGTTAAAATAATTTATAGGTCGTGCTCCACCATCAAACACATGTTCGTTATCTTTGTAATCAATATACAGGATTAAGAAATAACTGTCACGGAGAAATTTATCGCGTTATTGGTAACACTGACTTCTCATTTGAATACAATAAAGTTCATTTAATAAAAAAACTTATTTTAATAAATCCACAACGAACGTGCAGCAGTCACATATTGACATGACTAGTAAAGAGCCGGTCTTGTGGATACCACTATAGGCTACAGTAAACGGAACACTTTGGATGTCACAACTTTCAATTTAAAAAAAAACCGCTTCCGTTAGTTACTGCAAAAGATTTGATTATGTAATATTGTCAAGAACCAGGTATTGTTGTCATTTTCTCCCTCAGTAAATAGCAATCGCGGCACGCAGCTGTATCGCTGACGTCATTAAAGCGAGTTTCTTAGAATATTATTTTTATAAGGCTGTTTTTGACGATCTGTTTTCGCAATCAGAGTCGGTATTAAGTCTGTTTATTTATCTTAGTATCATAAACAGTCAGATTATATTGCAAGTACAAAAATGATCCATTACCGCCATTAAATTTATTTTCCCAATTGCAAATGATTTTGAAAGTTCGTTGTTATGTAGATTTTAACGCCGGATGAAATTAATGAAATTAGATTTCATAAATGTTTAAGAAAAAAGCTACGAATTTTCTAATAATTGTAATGGTCACCATTTAGAAACTATTCTACGGAAAATCACACACACACACACACACACACACACACACACACACACACACACACACACACACACACACACACACACACACACACACACACACACACACACACACACACACACACACACACACACACACACACACACACACACACACACACACACACACACACACACACATATATATATATATATATATATATATATATATATATATATATATATATATATATATATACATTTGCTAATGTTTGTGCTGAATTTGAAAAACTTTTCAGAAAACTAGAAATTATGATGGCTTAGTTTAAAAAGACTTCATTTTGCTACCATAACTTTTCAAATTACTTCAACTTTACGCTCATTGACATTTCGGAAATTTAGCGGCCATGTTCAGAGAAATGTACATAAAGGAAGGCTAAACTAATTTGACTATTTTGATATTTATTTACAGTACAAATAAAATTAATTTATTTTCGTTTTGTGTAGGGGGTTTCCTGTTTGTATTTTTATATTTTCTGATTAAAGAAAGAAAATATGATAAAATCTCTTTGCATAACCTGAATATCACCGATTTTATAAAAATTGGTCTAACCGGTTGTTCTGTTAGCGATGACTAATACATAAACATTTCCCGTCCATAATTTTAAAAGATACAAATCAGTTATACAAGGTGGGTAACGTTTTTAGACTACAAATAAGTTGCATACCTATACATACACCAGTATAAATATACATGGCGAGTAGCGTTTCAGACTACAAATTAGTTATACGTGGTGGGTAACGTTTTCAGTCTACAAATCAGTTTTACACGGTGGGTAACTTTTTCAATCTACAAATCATTTATACATGGCGGGTAAATTTTTCAGTCTACAAATCAGTTATACAAGGTGGGTAACGTTTTTAGACTACAAATAAGTTGTATACCTATACATACACCAGTATAAATATACATGGCGAGTAGCGTTTCAGACTACAAATTAGTTATACGTGGTGGGTAACGTTTTCAGTCTACAAATCAGTTTTACACGGTGGGTAACTTTTTCAATCTACAAATCATTTATACATGGCGTGTAAAGTTTTCAGTCTACAAATCAATTATACACGGTGGGTAACGTTTTCAGACATACAAATCAGTTTTACACGGTGGGTAACTTCTTCAGTCTACAAATCAGTTATACACGACGGGTAACGTTTTCAGTCTACAAATCAGTTATACACGACGGGTAACGTTTTCATACTACAAATTAGTTGTACATGGCGGGTAAAGTTTTCAGTCTACAAATCAGTTATACACGACGGGTAACGTTTTCAGACATACAAATCAGTTGTACAAAGCGGGTAAAGTTTTCAGACGTATAAATCAGTTATACACGGTGGGTAACGTTTTCATACTACAAATTAGTTGTACATAGCGGGTAAAGTTTTAAGACGTATAAATCAGTTATACACGGTGGGTAACGTTTTCAGACTACAAATTAGTTGTACATGGCGGGTAAAGTTTTCAGTCTACAAATCAGTATACAAATTTTCATACTACAAATTAGTTGTACATAGCGGGTAAAGTTTTAAGACGTATAAATCAGTTATACACGGTGGGTAACGTTTTCAGACTACAAATTAGTTGTACATGGCGGGTAAAGTTTTCAGTCTACAAATCAGTTATACACGACGGGTAACGTTTTCATACTACAAATTAGTTGTACATGGCGGGTAAAGTTTTCAGTCTACAAATCAGTTATACACGACGGGTAACGTTTTCATACTACAAATTAGTTGTACATGGCGGGTAAAGTTTTCAGTCTACAAATCAGTTATACACGACGGGTAACGTTTTCAGACATACAAATCAGTTGTACATGGCGGGTAAAGTTTTCAGTCTACAAATCAGTTATACACGACGGGTAACGTTTTCAGACATACAAATCAGTTGTACATGGCGGGTAAAGTTTTCAGTCTACAAATCAGTTATACACGACGGGTAACGTTTTCAGACATACAAATCAGTTGTACATGGCGGGTAAAGTTTTCAGTCTACAAATCAGTTATACACGACGGGTAACGTTTTCAGACATACAAATCAGTTGTACATGGCGGGTAAAGTTTTCAGTCTACAAATCAGTTATACACGACGGGTAACGTTTTCAGACATACAAATCAGTTGTACATGGCGGGTAAAGTTTTCAGTCTACAAATCAGTTATACACGACGGGTAACGTTTTCAGACATACAAATCAGTTGTACATGGCGGGTAAAGTTTTCAGTCTACAAATCAGTTATACACGACGGGTAACGTTTTCAGACATACAAATCAGTTGTACATGGCGGGTAAAGTTTTCAGTCTACAAATCAGTTATACACGACGGGTAACGTTTTCAGACATACAAATCAGTTGTACATGGCGGGTAAAGTTTTCAGTCTACAAATCAGTTATACACGACGGGTAACGTTTTCAGACATACAAATCAGTTGTACATGGCGGGTAAAGTTTTCAGTCTACAAATCAGTTATACACGACGGGTAACGTTTTCAGACATACAAATCAGTTGTACATGGCGGGTAAAGTTTTCAGTCTACAAATCAGTTATACACGACGGGTAACGTTTTCAGACATACAAATCAGTTGTACATGGCGGGTAAAGTTTTCAGTCTACAAATCAGTTATACACGACGGGTAACGTTTTCAGACATACAAATCAGTTGTACATGGCGGGTAAAGTTTTCAGTCTACAAATCAGTTATACACGACGGGTAACGTTTTCAGACATACAAATCAGTTGTACATGGCGGGTAAAGTTTTCAGTCTACAAATCAGTTATACACGACGGGTAACGTTTTCAGACATACAAATCAGTTGTACATGGCGGGTAAAGTTTTCAGTCTACAAATCAGTTATACACGACGGGTAACGTTTTCAGACATACAAATCAGTTGTACATGGCGGGTAAAGTTTTCAGTCTACAAATCAGTTATACACGGTGGGTAACGTTTTCAGACATACAAATCAGTTGTACATGGCGGGTAAAGTTTTCAGTCTACAAATCAGTTATACACGGTGGGTAACGTTTTCAGACATACAAATCAGTTGTACATGGCGGGTAAAGTTTTCAGTCTACAAATCAGTTATACACGACGGATAATTTTACAAAATCGCTATAAATTTTGAAATCAACAAGACGAGCACCTTAAGTGCGGGAATATATGTGTAACTTATAATTGCACGGGTAATCCGGGGGGAGGGGGTAACGTCGTGACTACAGCTGACTGAAATATTTCACTGGAAAAACTTCGCTATCGTGAATCCGCTAGGACTTCGTGAGCCGAGAACATTTTGTTTGGAGACACAGAATAGTGACTGCGAAGTGCACTCGCTTGTGGTTCATTAGGAAATAAACGGTTCCAGAAAACTGCACAGACGTTCTCGTGTTCAGGGTACTAAATATGTAGGGGCCGGGAGCCGTGTTCAGGGTACTAAATGTGTAGGGGCCGGGAGCCGTGTTCAGGGTACTAAATATGTAGGGGCCGGGAGCCGTGTTCAGGGTACTAAATATGTAGGGGCCGGGAGCCGTGTTCAGGGTACTAAATATGTAGGGGCCGGGAGCCGTGTTCAGGGTACTAAATATGTAGGGGCCGGGAGCCGTGTTCAGGGTACTAAATATGTAGGGGCCGGGAGCCGTGTTCAGGGTACTAAATATGTAGGGGCCGGGAGCCGTGTTCAGGGTACTAAATATGTAGGGGCCGGGAGCCGTGTTCAGGGTACTAAATATGTAGGGGCCGGGAGCCGTGTTCAGGGTACTAAATGTGTAGGGGCCGGGAGGGGTAGCTGCGTAAGGGTAAAATATAGTTTACGCAATACCGATTACAACAACTTTTAGCCCAAATGTATTCTTTAAGCGCCTATAACGTACTTTATACCAGTTAGATGTAAAAGGGAGTCAGTTTTGTGTTAACCAATTTTTGTAAGTAACATTTTTGCAATAGGCCCCTTAGCCTATTTTAAATTTATGTATTTTAATTTAAAATAAAAAATTGAACTTTGGCCGCTATTGGATTCACTTTTGGTTTTCAGTAAAATGTAACAGTGTAAATAAGAAAAATATTATTTAATTTTATAAATTAGCTTCGTTACTGACGTCAGGTACATTACATTGCTTGCCGGGTTTATTTTTTGTCCTAACGGAACCGGAAACAGGATATTTACCAAAATCAATTTCGCACGGTCACCCGAAATTTCTGTATACTCGTATTTCTTATTGCGAGAAAAACATATTGTATTTTGGCGTGGGCTGTTTGTAGAACGTGTAAATAATGCTACTGTAACTGCCTCACTCCGCACGCCGCACTCATTAGCACACCGCTGCCACTCTGCCGCTCTGTGACGCTGTCGGCTGTTGTAGCGGACTGTACCCGTAAAGTAGATAGGCATGTCCGGTTATCAGGCACGTTAGACATCGGCCGTCGTTATTGGCAGAATCGGCGCGGATGAGGAATTAAGCCATTAAAGGACGCGGGGACCCCCACGACCGTACCCGGAATTTTTCAACACGAGTAGCGCGCTGATAAGGGGGACGGTACCGGGCGACTTTTGAAAAATTACTGACACGGTTTCCAACTTTAGGCTGTTCTGTTCCTCGTCTTCTATGAATATTAATTACTAAATTAGACGGTGTTGGGTGTCCGATGGGTGGACACGGCCTTCGAAGTACCGCATGGTATCCGGATGTAAATAACATTATCAAGATTAGGACCGGTGATTTGCGGGACTGAATAGGTGTCACGTGCAGAACACGTGTTGCATTTTGTGTTTGGATTAGAACAGCTGTTTGAATAGCTTGCCTTTATTGTTAGAGAATTTCTATTGGAAAATGAGCTATTGGAGCGATCTTGTGGCAAGACCCGGACACGAAACCTTTGAAGAACCTGTGATTCTGACCTATAGAACATCTTTTAAGGACTCGTTAAAAGTGTATATCTGGAAAACAAAACAAAAATTAATTTATAAAAAGTAATACCACTACTTCATTACAACAGCTGCTTTTATTATTAAATTTCCAGTAGGCGGCCATCATAGTAAGACCCAGACCATGAAATGAGATAACTTTCACTCATGTAATTTCAAAAACTGCAAGGTCTGCAAACATTAAATTTTGTACAAACAATTACACCCATAAATAGTTGAAACAGAATTGAAAAGAACTTTATGATCAGACGTAAAGGGCTGAACATTAACACACAGGTTTATCTTGAGCTTTCATGGTGCCCGAGGAATGGTTTTCCGAAATTCTGCGACAGAGGTTCAAAATGGGGTAAATTAAATTTGGGTAAAATTAAATTGGGCGTTAAAATTTGGTATGGACGATTTTATTGGGTCCTACGCGATTGCAAAGAAACCCCGCAAGGGGTCAGGCTAGCTGCACCTATTGAGAGGATTTAGACGTCCCTCGCGGTACCCGAGTCTAACACACACTCACACTTACAGCATTACACTTACGACTTTAACACTTTACATTTACACTTACATTTAGGGAGGCGATAATAGCCTCAACGTGCTTTTCGCCTAAAAGTTACAAAAAAAATTGCAAAGAAACACTTCAAAAAAATTCAAAACTAAGGGTTCGAAATAAGGGTTAAAGCATATAAACGCCAAATCATGTTAATATTAATGTTATTTAATATATGTTAATGTAATGTTGTTTAAAGGGTGGTATGGAGCAGTTAATTAATAAAACATTGTAGGTATACGAAAAAGAGTTCTCCGAAAGTGGAGCTAATTCTAAATTAACTTAGCAAAGCCGCGACGGAAAAGTGTTTGTCATCTATATACACCATTTTGAAACTCACCCTTGTTACTGGCCGCACTAATTACTCACAATTAGCCTCTATGAAGACACCGGAGCCATTGATATCACGTGGCCGGTTCATATTTCAGGTTTAGCGAACGTTTCCATTCCGGGTCCGGCCATTTGTTTATCTGTTGCGCTGGATGTTGCATATTTTTTCCCGCCATTAATGGACAGGAGCGGTTCTGGGCGGGAGACGAGTTCCGGGCATAGTTTAATCGGAAGCACTTTGCACTGCATGCTGTACAGAGTGTGCGGAAAATCTGCCGACATTTTCTAATGGAAGTAAACTGCCAAGGAGAATTGCACATTTTATTCTATTAAGGATTCCAGATGTACTACAGTGTTGAAATCACTTTTCTTATTGAACGGGTTTATTTGTCAATCAAGGTGGATTTTCTTACGATATTTTTTATGTTCTTTGTATTTAAAAAAGTAAAAGTTTACTTTAAAAAAACATAAACGTAACGTAAAGAAGAAACAGCTATTAGGTCTTAACAGTGTTGTTTGAGTTTACCAAAATAGGGGAAGGGGAATATAATTGTTGCCGATTTTTACCAATAATTGCAGGACCGGAGTGATTATTCACGGGATAAAGAGCCATTCCGTTAACTATTTTTTAGACAATTTATTGTTGAACTATTTTTTAACCCTTAGCGGCAGCTACCCTTAATTTTATAACTCCAGGACACAAAGAAAACTGGAAAAGTATTTTTCGCTCTAAAACAAATAACACGCAGAGACTGTACGAACGCACTTGCATTGATAAACTAAGTGCCTCGTAACGCGTAAATAGACTTATTAAAATTGTGATAGTATTTTTAAAACACTGACATACTTTCTCTTTACAGAGGAAAGAAAATGTAAAAACCATATCGACTACCATCTTGCACGTTTTGTTTTCTTATTAAAAGTTCAAAAACTAAATTCCTAATGTTGATACTAATGTCGGTCTTTCGACTCACCCTGTACGAGGATTTTCTATAGCGAAAGTAAAACGCTTTGAAAAGTTTGCAATTAAAGTTTAGTATTACTTAATTACCATAGTGACAAAGTGTGGGCTTCGAGCTGGATTTATACCTTCTGCGCAAAAAACCTGTACGACTGTACTGATATGCACGCAGCTGTTTCGCCTAGCTTTTGATCGCTGAAAATTAAACTTCAACAGTAAAATCGAAAATTAAAAATTATAATTTTTTACAAAAACTTTTTAAATGTTTGGTCACTTTTAAACTAGTTTCATTAAATTCAGGAGGCAAGTTTGAAAACACTTTTCGTTCTGTATACTCGTGTATTTGCTACCATTTTTTTTTTTAACTCAGGAGGGCTGCAAACGTAAAGACCCATCAAAATATTACGATCGTTTTTTTGCAAGATTAACACACATCCTTTATAAAGTGTTTCGTATTGTAGGAAACCTTTCCTGTCCACTTTTCGATCTAAAAGACTCTTAAATATTAAGAAAAACGAATGCTTATTAAGCTAACGAATGAATAAATACTTAGGGGTTACAAACGCACTGCGCCCTTCATAGATCTATTGTGGCCATTCCTATATTCCTGAGACGCAGTCACAGCATTTTCTCCCATACTGACGTCTTCTCGAAGACTAGGATTTGGAGAGTATTCAAGGTGGGTAAATCCCTCACTTGTGATAATTTCCCAAACTACTAGCTCTTCTCATAGCAATCGTCTCACAATCTACCAGCAGGAGATGAGCAATTTACTCTTCCCTCCTACAGTATATGCAACAGTATTTGCAAGTTGAATCTTCTACTACATCAAGATTTCTTAGATGACTCTTAAGGGTGTTCCGTAAGGAAGCCCATCTTACCTTATTTTTACTAAGACCGATACAGATCTGCTGTACTCCTGTATAACTTCCCAAGGAGATCCTTGGTCTGACTTAAACTTCGCTTATCTTTCCTGAGCTTAGATCTTCTAGTTTCATCTTCCTCTTTAAGGTTTATCTTGAAGTAGCTGTCTTTAAGTTTGCAATACGGTTCTGGGGGCAATATGTTAAGTCGATGCCCCCTTCCGTGCCACCTCTCTTTTCTCTCTATCCCAACGTGCCCTGACACTCGGGTGAGTGTAACCTTATTACTCTGGCTCAGCCTATTTAACTTCTACATCGCCTGTTAAGATTTCTTTGCACACTTTTGTCAATAGCATATAGTTCTGCCAGAAAGATGCTGAACTATTTTCCCATTGTCTCACAATCTACCAGCAGGTGATAGCCTAAGAAATTTCCTCTCCCCCCCCCAGCAGTATCTACAAGTTGGATCATCTACTAAGCCAAATACTCCGACTTCAGTCACCTCGTCTTGGACACGTCTGTAAGCGATTATTAACTCAACAAAACCTAAACCAAAAACCCTATTCGATATCTCATCAAGAATCCGATTCTGGTAGTTATCGAAAAAATTGAAATTCTACCAAAACCTTACAGAAACTTTCATGCGATCGGTTCGGAAATAAATAAAACATGAAAACCTAAACGCTGTCAGAATTAGGTTTATGACCGACAGCTGTATAAACAAAATGAAAAATTAAAAAAAATATTGCGTGTTACATTTTGTTTTGTATGGGAACTTAACTGCCTTATTTAGCTACTTTTAAATAATTTTATTGAAAGTCAAATGGTTTGTATAATGTATTTGCATATTTATACGCAGCTGCTGGCTCCCTCGGACACACTCCTCTGTGACTTCCCCTTCGGTTTCCTCTGCCCCTGAGGTTCGCCGGCTATTCACACCGGTCAGGGGACCCCGTCACGCGTGAGCACCACGCGATTGGAAGACATTCGCGCCGGGTTTTCTTGGCGCAGTAAATTAAAAATGACCGCGCGGGGTAACGAGACGTGATGAGCACCCGAGGCCCTTCTGTGCCCTTCATTATGCAGGGGGGACGAGGGGACCGCGGCAGGAATGCTTGCTTCGGGGGGCGAGCAAAACACTGTTGTAAATATTAACAGCGCTGAATAACGTAGAAATATTCAAAGTGAAATGTTTTATAATATGTGACTGTACCGGGGTATAGAATTATGTGAACCTGCTGTACGATTCCTGATTATTATCACAAAATGTAACGGCCATTTTGTAATGTATAAAATAAAATGGAAGATTCTATTGAGATAGTGCGAATTTTGTTTTCGTTATTCGGATCTGACATAATGGACTGAAAGTTCATTTAGTTAAGTTTAAAAATGGTTTTAAAGCGCTTGCTAAAGTCTTCTTATAAGTGCCTAAGAATCACTTATAAGAGTGCCTAAGAATCACTTATAAGTGCCTAAGAATCACTTATAAGAGTGCCTAAGAATCACTTATAAGAGTGCCTAAGAATCACTTATAAGAGTGCCTAAGAATCACTTATAAGAGTGCCTTAAGAATCACTTATAAGTGCCTAAGAATCACTTATAAGAGTGCCTAAGAATCACTTATTAAACTTATAAGTCTTCTTATAAGTTTAATAATCAGGTAATTATTAAACCTTGCAGTTTTTGTATATCAGAGCTTTTTACAAATAATAACTTTTTACAATTTTCTAAAAATCTGATTTCACCGTCGTAACTAAGCGTTAAAAAATCTGCATAAATTAGCTTTATAAATTTTAAAGTGCATTGAAACTTCTAAAAGAAATATCTCACTGGTCAGGATTCATTTTAGTATTTTCAATGTAATTTCCAAGCTGACATTCATTGATAAAATTTCAACACTGATTATTACGATGAAATCTGAATTTTTTTACAAATATGAAAATATTGGAAATTGTTACTTTTTATTAAATTTGCGTCATCGAGACAGCTAAGTCCCGCAGTTATTCTATATTAAGCCATTTTAACATTTAGGCTTTTATAATTTTGTTGTTTTTAATTCTATAACGGAAAAATTACCTCACAGGCTGCATTTTATAAAAGATGTCTCTATTTTTTAAAAAATGTATTTTAATTGAAAACCCCAATATGGCGGTAACACAGTATAATCGCGTCTGAGAATAAGTTCTGAGGTTTTCGAGAAACATTTTCCAGTTTTAGTTTGAAAAGGAATCGGTTTTCAGAAGAAGTAAAAACACTGCTAATTATGGTTAAACACGCGGATCGGTCGTTCCGGTTTTTTTTGCAATTTCGGTGGTCCGCAATTAATCTCTTTGTCCGCCGTCATTTCTGTAATTAATTACCGCCAAATTTCCGCGAAATGAAGGACTGCCTCCCGACACGGGATCGGTACCGACGCACGGATTCCTCGTATATGTTTAACCAGGCTGGAAAAATTCTTCACCGCGAAACTCAGAAATTTGTCGGTGCCGTAGATTAAGGGGGGGAGCTGTAATTTTGAATCGCAGACATTCGACATTCCAAATACTTCTTCTGCAGTATAGCTACGCGTATATTTTTGCACAAATTTCGTTGGGCCCGCTAATAGGAGTATAACTCAAAAACTTGTCATGTTTTCGCCATTAGTTCCCGGGTCCTTAATCGGGCCAAAAAAAACCATCGGCGGTCCAAGACGCTTTGTCGCGATGAAAAACCAGGCGCGGAATCTGGCCACGGTTTTCGTAGTCTCGCGCGGAGTGGTTTTGTTGCGCCGGGCAGGTATTTTGATGTGACAAGAAAAGCTATGTAGGAACTCGTCATACGTATTAGCCGTGGCGAAAACGTCTGCCGCACTGTACTAGCAGTGGCGAAAACATCAGAGTAACAGCTTCACCTTATCCGCGATGGATCTGTGAACGCATGCAAATCGCAACGTGGATTTTAACTTCTATGCAATAAATAACTGCCATTACCTTATCGTATTAGTGGCACAATCCTTTGTTTGAATTAATACCGGGGGTTTTTCGTTCGCGGAAATTCGGCGATTTTGATCTTAAACGTGTTATTAATTTTGTTTCGTTTTTGTTGTTTTTAGTTGACTTTTAACATCTGTTTATTTATTTTTGCTACTTATGTTCGCTTACTTTGGAATATTAAATGATGTCAATGTGTTTTAAATTATAAACATGAATTTATATTCAATTTTCTTACTTTAATTAAATAAACAAACTACTTCAATTAAAGTAGGCTATTAAGCTGTTTTAAATTAAAAATTTAAAGTTATTTAGCGATTAAAAAACTTGCTGCGTAAAGTTATATTTGTTACGAAAGTAATAAAACATTTGATCGAGATCTGAGTTTCAAAATCATCGATTTTTTAATAACATTTAGTATGTTTTCGAGTGAATTAAAAAATTTCAGTTTTTTTATTTAACATAAGTTTTGTTTGCAAGCATTCATTCTTCTCTTAATTTTTGGTCCAATGTAAAGAGAATTAAGTATTTCAAAAATTAGTTTAATATTTTCAAACGTATAACCCAAAAAATGGATTTTTTAAAACTTTTTTCCTCATATGCGTTCTTGCAACAATCAATTTCGATCACAGCGATAATCGATCTATAAATTACGACACAATAATTAAAGATTTTAATAATTATTATTGAAATAAATCACACGGTCTCGCAATAATTTATGACTTCGGACAATATTTCAATTTGCAGCAAAAGCCTTAAAGTAGTCAATCTTGAGAAATCTTAAAAGGTAGCCTATTTGGTAGCGCTCGTTTCTATCCCGTCACGTTTATTAAAGTCTCCATAATATTACCTAATAAATTTTTCAGAAAAATATTTTTTCCTGTTTACTTTCATTATAGTTAATTACACGGGAAAATAAATTACCTTATTACTGAGAACAGGGTATGATAAATAAACCTACATAAAGAAATCTTAGTAGGTAATTATTTGGTAGCGATCGTTCCTGTACCCGTCACGTACGTTTAAGTCTACGAAACTTTATTCCGCAAATAAAAAAAAAATCTTTGTTTACTTATATTTTAATCAATAACACAAACAAATAAATTAGTGTATTAACTAAAATTAGGTGTTAGTAATTAGTGAAATACATTAATTCTTAATTTTACAAAAATTGAAGAAATAAGAAATTCTTTATGCGTAATAATTTTTCTTAATATTTTCTTTCTTCATAAAATAGACTGAATTTAAAAAAAACTAGTGTTCAGTAAATGTGCCTGTAATCCCACCCTTATTACTAATTATTTGTGGCTCTAGGACATTCTCGATTGAACTTTCTACACTTGAGCAAATCATTATTTATACAACTAGACTAATGCAGTGTAATATTTAAAGTAATAATAGTGTATTGCTGTCATACAATAAAATAATTGGGTTTGTTCGATAAATTCCAGGCAAGTACAGGAGGGTGAGGGACGGGGGACGCATTATCGAGAATGTTGTGGCAAGAAGTGCGTGTCAACGATATGCAGCCGTGCTTCGGCTGTGACCGAAATATTTCCCCTTCATACGATGTTTGTGGGTTGTGGTCAACAGTTTAAAAAAATTTCCCCCAAAATTTAAATCAAGCATGACCCAAGGATCAATACAGCGACAGCCTTGTTAAACAAATTAATGGAATAAGAAACATAACTTGTAAAAGAAAAATATAACTCACTTTGTCAATATAAAATTAACAGTTTTGTTTTCGAGAAAGAAAGTGACACAGTAACTCTGATGTTATGTTTTCTTTTTTAAAAAAGTGGGCTTTTCTAGAGTCCAAACGATAATTCGAAAAGTTACTGTTTCTATGGTTTTGTAAAGCGAATCGCGCCCATAACTTGGCAGTTTTGTTAAGTGTCCATACACAGCTTTTAAAAATATATATACTTAGCTGTTTCAAACACATTTTTTTCAAAAATGAAAATTTCTCAGTACTGTGTCGCGTTTGGTATTGGATTGGGTCCTTAAGGTGTCGGGCTGGGCTATGAAGGCAACAAATTGGTTCGCAAAGATATCGGCAGTTTGACAGCTATTTTTCAATTGAAAAACAATGTTTACCAATATTTATAAATATTGCAGCATAAATTGTCATAAAATTGATCTTAGTTGTTTGATTACTAAATTTCTAAAAATATATTTTTGAAATTTGTTTGTATAGTACCTGTCCTTCCTGCTAACATCTGTGTTCGGAGGAAGCGGACGATTTCCTGACATAATAACCAGCGCGAGAAAACATCTGGCTGCTTTGTTTTAATTTTGAAAAACACTAAATTTATTCAAATACTGTAATTGAAATAAACCAATAACAACAAATATAATTAGACAATTAGAGTAAAATAAGCCTGTTTAGAAGCCAAACGCGACGAGCGTGACCGTAGGGCTACAGGGGTGACCTATATACAGCGGCTTACGTGGTGAGACATCACCTGTAAGTGAACATTTTCTTAATTATGATTGGAATAAACGTCGAAAAGAGAATGTTTCGTCTTCCGGCCTTCTTAACCATCGGTTTTCTAACGGTAGCATTTTCTGTCGCCATTTTGTTTGATTCTTTGTTTTTGTCCATTGTCAGTCGCGTGCGGTAAAGTTTGTCAGATAATTTTTTTCAAAAAAACACTTCCGTTACTTTATTCTGCTTTTGAATGGTTCAGTAGTCAAGGTGGCTAAGATACTTGCGCCTCCGAAGGTCGTATGTTCGAGACTATAGTTACTGCTGTAAACTTTACCCTTTCCGTTAACGCCGATTCGTCTTAATCTTACTGACGTGAAGTATGGACGTTAAGTTGAATAAAGCATCTTCTCTAACACAAAGGTAACAAACAATAGTTTTACTTTACTTTCTTAAGTTTTAGGGAGAATTATATATTGTTTTCAAAGAAACCCTAAAAAAAAACCATCTTCTTTGTAGGTTTTTTTAGTTTTTCTAAACTTCGTCCAGTTTTCTGTAGGTTTCCCCCCTCTTTTGTCTTTCATACTTAATTATACCAGGCGATCGTCACTCAGTGCTCCACATTGGAACTAAGTATTGCTGGTTTTTAGTCTTAACCCTCGCAACATGTTGTCTTCTGTTTCTAACGATGGCGAATCCGTAGTTTCCGTGGTTATCTTTACGATGTAAGAATGTCTTTTCTTAGCGGTCACAAGGCTTACCAAAAGCTGATCGTTCTCGCTCCCATTTCTTGCTTACAAAAATATAAACACGTGACGCGCACAAACTGAATAACACTAAACAAATGTTAACATTAATAAGAGAAAGTTGGAAAAGGTAAGAGGGAATCCAGTGTATTGTTCAAGTGCGGAACGTGACTGAAGGTGATCAGGTAGTCACTAGAAACTTCGATGCGATTTACACAAATTTTTATGTTTACACCTCTGTTGCACTGCATGATTTTTGTCTCTTTCACTACGGTGAACTACGGTTCTCATCTTCCCTCTACTTTATACTCGACATCGCCCATCTTCTAGGTCTAAATCTGAACCTTCTGTCACTCCAGGGCCTTCCTTGGACCTCTTGCTGCATTTTAGCTTCGTCATGAATTCCGACTCACCAAACAGAAGTAGTACATTTCTTCTGTTCAGCACCCATATTTTAGAAGGATTTGTCAGTCATTTAAGTTCCCATTGCCTGTAAACGGTTATATCGATTAGTTTTAAAATCGATTTTTGTAGCTCGATCTTCTACTATATTTAAACTTTGTAACTGATTCAGTCAATACCTTTACTTGAAATACATTAATAAATTAGTGAAGATTACCGATAATGAAACTTCTCAATTGTTAATTTTCAACAACTAAAGTAAAATCGATTTCCGGTGATGTGGGGTGGGGTGGGGTAATGACGTAACAAACCAGACGAAGTACTGTCGAGGTCAAAGTTCACCCGTATAGAACAATAGGTATCATTGCGTTGAATAGTGACCGTTCAGCGCCCGTCAATCTCGGCACAAGGGAAAATCAATACTACTGGCGCGGTGACCTTGACATTTTGGAGCGAAGCGAGGCTCCTGCAGAAAAAACGGGTTTGAATGTCTGACAATTGAAAAAAATATTTAAATATCTGAGCAATACTGATTTGCTACCTTCTGTGTCGAATAAGAATATGCTTTTACTAACTGTAACTGAAGAATATTGAAGATTGTGACAAAATAAATTTCGTGATTTTTATGGTTGTATTCAAAATCCGTGGAGTTCATTTAGTAGTGTCTTAATATTTTTGTTTTCAAGCTCTTTAGGCATCTAAAAAAACAGCCTTCAAAATTTTATTCAAATGTGGCGCTTAAGTAAAATACCCAAACAAACTCTTTTATTTATACCAACCTTTATTAATACATAAAGGTAGTAAAAAATCGATTTTGAAGTGTTGATGGTTTTATCCGTAATCAGAAACTCTTGGTCCAAAAAGTGGCTTTTATTTGAATTTAATGCGTCGTATATATGTGACTAAGGCGTTTTTAAAAAAAAAATCAATTTATTTTAAGACTCATTGATCAAAAAACTCTTATCTTTTTGTTAAGTACCAAATATGAGGTATTACTGTATATACGTGAAATTTTATTCAGTGAGTTATATAGAATAACTAATTTTTAAAGCCGTTTGAAATTTAATCAAAAGTAACCACGCTGATATAGTCTATAGAATATTAGAGCGTTCTTAGAAATATTAACAGACGAAACTTGAAAACGTTCCCCGAGTCAAAACACTATTTCTTTTTAATTTTGCTATTTTTGTCGACTTTTGTAAAGTTAACATTGTTTTATTGGAGGAAGCAGCAGTAAACTTCAATCTGTATTGCATCGACGTTTTTACCACAAAATATGGTTTCTTTTGAAACCGTACGCGAAGAATGAATAAAAAAACACGTTATTACAGCTTGACAATATGCTCCTACAATCCGCTTGTTAACATCTCTCGTATATCCCAATAACAGATCAGATGGGCCTAACAACACGCCATAATAGACTGACATGTGACATCCTGTTAGCGCCATCGTTTCTATCCGCGTCCCGCGCATTCAAGTCTCTTCCTGGTCGAACAATGGCGAGCCGTGTTTTGTTTTATTTGTCCACTTTAATGTAAAATGTGGGAAGAAAATAATGAATTTCAATCAGGCAGTTTATTTTGTATTGTGTAGGGAAACATGCGGAAATAATATTATAAAGATGTCCTTGAGTAGAAACAATATTCATGTGAGTTTATTAAGCAGCCAATAAATACCGTATAATGGATGCCAAAAGAATGTGTGAAAATAGTAGACAATGTTTGAGGGTAGCCTGTACTGTATACAATGCTGATGTAACAAAGTTTTCAAACATTTGTCATTAAAAAAATTAATTTTTGCATGCCGTCATTTTTACTCTTGTCACTAGGCTGGAGTATAAAAACGTTGGATGATCATGGCAAAGTAGGTCTTTTTGGGAGTTATATTTTAGTAGTTTGGTTGTTTCAGAGTTCATAAAATGTTTTTCTTATTATTGTGTGTGGGGGGCGCGTGCGTGCATGCGTGTGCGTGTGGGAAGGCAATTCAGCGAATGACCTATTTTGATTAAATTTAGCACGACGTTTGCCCATTTTTCGATATTACTTTAATTTTTTAAATATATTATGAGTTACATTTTCGTAAAAAAAATCTGTTTTTCTCCAAAATAGGCTCTGAATTTGTTTCTCAAGTGTGGGAACAGTTTAAGATTAAAACAATCCAGTTCATAATGTATATAAAAAATTGAGAATAATTTAATGAAATTATTTTGAGAATTTATGCAAATTTCATAAGAGGTTCGATAGTTCTCCTACTAGAGTTTGGTGATATAGCGACTCACAACCTACGTTTTGTTCGGGTATATCTTCAAAAAACATTTGAGCAAGAATTTAGCAAAATCTTTAACGGATTTTTGCAACGGACGTAACAAATGAACCTTAATTTCAGTTTTATTCGTTAAATATTACCTACATTTCAATTTGGCATTCCGCCTTACCGTTTAATCGCTACATTAGCGTTGCAGCTGTAGTAACACCAACGCTGCAGCCTGCCAGGTGGTCCGGCGGTCCAACAGTCCGTGTCGCCTTATCTTAACTGCTGTCAAAATGGCGACCTCCGAAACCGCTCCTCGTGGAATTAATACATTCAGACATTCAATCAAATGTTTAATTCTCTCCACCGCCACCAGACTGCGTGTACGGCGTTAGTGTTACATTAGTACGATGTGAGAAAAGTTTTGACATAGAAAAATTAATTCAGTACGGAGACGTGGTCTTATACGTTAATAGTTAATACGTATGCATAGTTTAGCATTAACACGGTGACAATAAAAGCAAAATTGTTCTTATTTTGTTAATAGGGGACAACACTACACCTAAATCGCGACGAAATTGTCTTCATACATTTTTTTTTTAATTTTTACTTTCTCACTATACGAAGTATACGCTAAGGAAGAATGGTGATCGGTATGTATCTGTGCTCTGAGATTTGATAGTTTGTTTCATGATCCTCTGATTAAAAAAAATGTGTGTATTTAAATATTCATTCATCCGCGTAGTACGCCCGTAAGTGTGTGTGTGTGTGTGTGTGTGTGTGTGTGTGTGTGTGTGTGTGTGTGTGTGTGTGCGTGTTTGTGTTTTATCAGTGAAAACCACAATAAAATTTAAAACCAAATAAACTGTTGAGAATTTTTTAAATCTCTGGTGTTGGTGTCAAATTTTTAACTTAAATATCCCAAGATTTTGAAGCCAAGAGGAACGGTGATGATTCTCAAAACGAGTACAAGGGACCAGTATAAATAGGAATCTATTTGTTAGAATCGGCCGACAGGCACTAATAGCTTCGAGCTCGACCAAAGCGAACGAGAAATCCATCTTGTCTAATTAAATAATTGCGTGTCTCTTTACTTGGAGGAGAGTACAAACCATGACCAGCGAACTGCGATTTGCAGCCCATGAACGATTCTGGTCAGTTGAATTTTGAAAGGCCTGAGTTGAGCCCATGAACTCGTGGACTTCCATTGTCAGTTGAAATTTTAAAACGAGCTGTATGTTGCAAAACATGAACTTTTCTCGTCGATTGAAATTGAAAAACATGAGCCGTAAGTTGCAACAATATACACAATTTGTTCGGTTAAAAAAATTGATATATCATTCATCATTCACTTTTTAATAGATAATGCGGTTTAATGTGTGATGACGGATATTTTTAATGACTACGTGTACGTCTTCATATAGACTTTTTAATAATAATCTATAAATTTATAATGAAATAGTTCCTTCAAAACTGAAGGTTGATTTATCCCTTCAACTAATGAATAAATGACTTCGACTAGTTGTGCGTGCGTGCGTGTGTGTGTGTGTGTGTGTGTGTGCGTGCGTGCGTGTATATTTGAACTTATATCGTGAACACTACAATTAACTAACACGAGTTGTACGAAATCAAGTTCATTAACTAAACGTTCATTATTTTCTAATAAAGAAACGAAAATATAAATAATAGATATCCATATTAAGGTAAGAGAGACTTGAGTGAACTAAATAGAGTAGAAACGATGGCGCTGTTACAAAGTATTAATTAATCCGTTATGATGGTTGTCTATAATTATTTAATAATGTTATATTATTAGCGAGCGATCGGTGTGGGCCGTAGCGAATTACTGGCGGTTGCCGACTGGTCTTATAAATGCTATTTATTAATATTAGGTCTATAGGCCTACAATATATTTTTAAACGTAATCTACATTTGACTTGATGCCGATAAGTTTCGAAAAGAGTGAGGATGACTTACTCTGCCTAGTCTATACATTAATTAACGCCGATCTTTAACTAATTAAACGAGTAGTTAAACGTTACCGCAAGCCGGCGTCCTCCACAATGGTGAGGTGCCCCCCCACGGACAAATTTAGCACTTCATCAATTGTGCGCGGTGCATAAGGTTGTCTAGATAAACTACCGGTGTCATTGGAGCTGTGGCTTTTAGTTAAAACCATTATCAATGACAGAGTAATAACAACATTGTAAGAGACCTATTTTTTCATTAAACTTACAAATTGGCGTCATTTATATTATAAGTGCATTTTGTTTTCTCTTTATTGAAATTATCTAATGTTAAACTTTGCATTTTAAGTATAGAACTATTTCTTATGTTGATTACTATAGTGAAACTTTTTTAAATCGGTTATTAATATTCCTTAAAACTTTTAGCCTACCCAATCATCTTTTTAGTGATAAAACTTTAAATCAATACTTTAATAACTGGAGACTTCAATTAATTAGGATTATAAGAACTATATTTTTATTACAATATTCTTAGTAGTAGTTAAAGTAAGACATAACATTTTCGCTCTTCCATTGTAACCGTAATTCATATTAAATTCCAAAAACGATCCGAGATAAGTCACAACAAATTAATTAAACGATTACCTAATTATACCGATAATAAAACAGATAAAGCCGACATTACAGCTGTAATTAAGTAAAACTATGTGTTTATTCTTTGTCCCGTATCGGACTGGAGATCAGTTCCGAGCTATAATAAGCTGGATGGCCCTAATGTTGTCCCGGGGGCTCAATGCCCGAGCCCCGTGATTCCATCGTAGGGGCGTATATACGATGTCCGCATTTTATTATATAATAATATTATAATTTTGCGCAACATGTCTCGAACATTTGCATGCACATGACGATAAGCGGAGCGCAGCGAACGAGCGATAGCGTAATGCCCCGAGTTATCAGATTCCGAAGGCAAGGCCAACAATGCTACGGTTATTTTACACTTATTTACCTTTATTAGTGTCGTATTTGGTTGTTTATTTTGTTGGTAATGCGCTTTCAATCGTGATACGCGAATCGATGCGGGGTGTGGGATCGCCGCGTAATTCGAGAATTGATTAGTTTTTGTGGAAAAGTTCATGCAACATTTCAGAATTAATGCAGATTATCGGAGCGTGATGTAGGCCTATGGTAAATATCTTTTACGTTTTTGATAATACAGTTTATATTTAATGTAGGCCTAAATATAATGTAATAATATACATAATTTATAAAATAAATATTAAAATATAATATTTTAATATATGTTGTTAAACATTTATTTTCATTAAAAAAACATTTAAAATATTGTGTAAGTGTTGCCTACTCCATTAATTATCATTTGAATATAATTGAAATTTCTCCAACTTTAAACAATGTATATTAATCTTCAACCTTAAATCGTCGTAATTTTGTTGTTTTTAATTGCATTTATTAATTAATATTCACGTAATTTATATAAGTTAGAAAGAATTGACAATATCTTAAAAGATTTTAATTTTGTGTCTCCTTCAAAGCTTATTGGACTGCTTGATAGGTTACACGAATATGCACTCGTTCTGTTCTACAGAGCATTAAAGTCTTTAAACATTGTTTTCTTTCTTTGTTTTTCCTTCAAAAAAATAGTTTTTTTATTTCGTGAACAGTAATGAGTAAGCCTCCGTAGAGACTTTGTATCCTTGTTTGTTCTTTAGGCGTTTTACGGATTTACTTCTACAGTCAAATGTGTATCAAATTTGGTACGGATTTCTTAACTGAAGTAATATAAATAGTATCACCAGGTTCAATCATCTTAATAACTCATGTAGACAAAGTTTTTAATTTTAGGCAAGACAATTAGACATTGGCTGCTTTACATCTTTCGAAAGCTAGGCTGATTATTTATTTGTCGTAAAAGGAGCATTTTATTTATAGGCCTAATAAATTATAGGCCCTAGTAGCTTTTAATTATTTGGCTTAATTATTTAAGTGTACATAATAAATACTGCACATTGAATTTTTAAATTGAATTTTTGCCTCCGGTAACTCGCAATATACTTACTATTATTTAAAATATGGATAAAATATAAGGAAATATTATGTTTTTTAAGCTAAAATGTTCCACAGATTAACTATTTTAAATTTTAATACAGTTGACATGTTTAAAGTGATCGAATCATTTATAATAAGAGATTTGTGACAAAACGTCGGACCACATGATTCGGATTCGACATTGTGAGGCTTGTTTTCGATTACCGACAGAACAAAATCGCGCTCGGCAGACTAAACGATAAATCTACCATACAATGTATCCGTGCACACAGAGCGGCGACACGCGGAAGTATTGGCCGGCAATACATAACCAGAAAGACAGACGGACAATATTGGCAGTGTGGGCGTTGTATTGGTGTGGGCGATAGCGAAAACATTGCGCTAATTTATTTGCTCTTGAAAAAAAATGTTACGAGACTTGAGTGCAGAGTAGCATAGATCGTCAGTGCATCTATTTTGTATGAAATCATTTTGAAGTAAAAAAGACAAATTTTTTGGACACTTCAGCTTGAATCGTTCGTAAATCCAAAATGGTGAACTTTAAAATTGGTTTTACATCGATATCTGTACCTGTACGTTATAGAAAGTTTAATAATAATTAATTTTGTGTATCTGGAAAATCGTGCATTAATATTTCTGAAACAAAAAAATAATTTTTGTAAGAAATGATGCAGCGAATATGTAGGCTAAATATATAAATCGTTCAAACATCTACTCAAACCTAAGAAATCGTAATTTTTAAAATATGTCATAATATCGTTAATTCGCAAAAACCGTATTGTCAGAGAAGAATTATAAATCCCTATGTAATGCGAATTTTATTGTTTTAATGACTACGTGCGCCCACACGTAGAAGAGTAGCGATTACACCCCATGACGTCAATCCCACCGAGGACGCCATATGGCAAACAAGCAAACAAAGCATTCTTTATAAATTTATTGCGATAAAGTTACGGATAAAATCTAGTTATAAAAATTACTTAGGAACATTATTCTTTTCTCCTGCTTTAAACAATATCGTAACATTCTACATTAAACCTTTCATTAAAGTTCTTATGTTTAATTGTGCCGATTAATATTATATAAATGCTCTTTTATCCTTCTGTAAACAATATCGTAACATTCTACATTAAACCTTTCATTAAAGTTCTTATGTTTAATTATGCCGATTAATATTATATAAATGCTCTTTTATCCTTCTGTAAATAATATCGTAACATTCTACATTAAACCTTTCATTAAAGTTCTTATGTTTAATTATGCCGATTAATATTATATAAATGCTCTTTTATCCTTCTGTAAATAATATCTTAACATTCTACATTAAACCTTTCATTAAAGTTCTTATGTTTAATTATGCCGATTAATATTATATAAATGCTCTTTTATCCTTCTGTAAATAATATCGTAACATTCTACATTAAACCTTTCATTAAAGTTCTTATGTTTAATTATGCCGATTAATATTATATAAATGCTCTTTTATCCTTCTGTAAATAATATCGTAACATTCTACATTAAACCTTTCATTAAAGTTCTTATGTTTAATTATGCCTATTAATATTATATAAATGCTCTTTTATCCTTCTGTAAACAATATCGTAACATTCTACATTAAACCTTTCATTAAAGTTCCTATGTCAAATCAAGCGTATTGATTTACATCCACTTACTAAAGTAGGTCATTTGTTAAAAAGAACTGGAAATAAATTTAAAAAATCTTAGTTCTGCTAAATAATAGTCTTTCTTTTATAGATAATTTACATAGATAGATAATTTATAGATAATCGACATATTTTTTTATAATTTCTAATAAATTTTATTGTCTTTAATAAGTGTATGAAAACAGTTTGAAATGTTTGGCATTAGAAGCCAAATGTAAAAATGTTGGCCTACTTTTCCGTTTATGCAACATCTTCGGATGATTGTTTAAAAGAATTCAAAACACGAGCTACGTTTTTATTAACTTGTAAACGTAAAATAACTTATTTCAATAGGAAGGGGCAAAAAAGCGCTTTTATTTGTAAAACCAAGAAATAAAGATTGTCAGACAAACTATAAAATGTGAACACGACTGGCTGGTTTCTTCATCGTTTCAATTACTTCGAAGACTGACTAAAACTTTCTTATTCGCCGTGGCAGTGGCATTGTTCCAAATGGACCGTTTTCGATAACTGGTTCAGAAACAGTTTTTATAAGAGAACGCTCGAGCCGGGATAAATACCCCTGTACTGGAAACACGTGTACTCGCGTCCGCGTCCGAGTCTGCTACTGGCTGTTTTATTTTACTTTATTTATTATTCGACTGTACATCCCTTGGAAGGTGATAACTCTACAGATTTGTGTATAACTTGCGGATATTATTGACAGCTAATTAAACTTCGAAACGTCGGCAGATTTCATCTTAGAAATAAAATCGATTACAGATTGCTTGTAGAAAAAATTAAAGAATTTATATCTCCATTTAAACGAGCAATTTGAATAGAATCTTCATTCATGGGTAGGTGTGAATTGCACTTTAAACATTCCGTAAAACATTTAAGTTGATAATTAAAAATCTTACTGAACGACATCGTTTCTGTCTATTCACTTAAGTCTTTTTATCGTCTTATGCAAATCAACAAACTTGGGGAATAACATAAATCACCATAATAATAGGAAAGAATATTTTAAATTAGATAAACAGTATTTTTAAGGAATAAAACTGTTTTGTTAGTCAGTTAAATAGATTCTTTTTGATATTTCTGAAATATTGTCCTAGTTAAATATTTTTGGTTTTTATTATTGTTTATGTCTCTTTTATAAAAGGCAGAATTTTTTATCGACTAAATGAAAGATATAAATGATCAGTACAGAAGAAAGGAAAGACTTAACGACCTGGACTGGTATGGAAACGATGGCTTTTAATCCGAATATCAATTGCACTATTGAAGGTGAAAGATATATCTGCGATGATCGCAGAATAGCAAAAGACTTTAACGATATAGACCGGCACAGAACGATGGTCTCCGCTTTTAATTGCCTGTCAATAATATCAAATTGTTTTACACAATAATTTTAACGGCGTTTACCGGTTAAGAATAATTTCACAAATTATTTCTAATTGGATGTATGAATGGAGGGGTCCCCGGGGCCACGCAGGCGTTCAACGAACCGCGACCGACGCGCTGTTGACGGACAGAATGCAAATTCACAAGTGAAATATTAAATGCTCACACTTGTTCCCCCACAATACGAACCCGTGTTATTTTTCCCATAGTCATTGTATATGATTATAACTGACTACGCCCCGCCCACCTTCTGTCAACCAATAGCAGACCCTCCCCATGCTGGCGGCATGCGAAACATCGCATTCTTCTTCTTCTTCTTACAAAGGATCTATAATACACCTAGTGGCTACGTTTTATCAGCGACAAATAAGTTGAAATTGTTCTAATAAACCGGATCATTAAGCAAAGCACCTATCTGCAATATTTGAACGATAATGTTCCTTTTTTATTTTGTATTATCAGTAACAGTGGATCGGCAATTTGCAAAGTCTGAATTTGTATACAAAAAAGTGAAGGTTAGCCTAACCATCTCCCTGGGGGGGAGTAGGCCTATATTATTCGCTTGACGAAATGTTCAATTTTGCGAACGTTTGTCCCAAAATTGGTCCTTCCACATTCCAATCGTTACTTTAAAGTTTGCGATTAATTTATTTTTCAATTTGTAGCATACTTAGATTGAAAACTACACAAAATTTCGCAACAACTTTTAGTTTGTGAAAACTATTAAGATAATTTTTAAAAAAACATCCACAAAAAGTATGAATTCCTACCCCAAAAATAACCTGTTTAAAGAGCCAATCAACAAGCACGTGCGCACGCGCACACACGCATATATATATATATATATATATATATATATATATATATATATATATATATATATATATATATATATATTTTTTTTTTTTTTTTTTTTAACGTCCGACTATTGTGCACACTTGGGCTAATGCAGACGATGGAATGATTTAGCGTATGAAAATGCCAAGCCCTGGCCGGGAATCGAACCCGGGTCCTCGGGGTGAAAAAGCCTAGTACGCTATCAACTAGGCCACCGAGGCGGCTACACGCATATATATATATATATATATTACATATATAGCCTATATAGTATTTAAATTTTTATTAAATATAAATTTTTAAGTTGGATTTTTCATATGAATGTTTTGCTAATTTTTGTTATAACTTGCATATTATTAAAAATTAATATGTAGGCCTATATATTTTATAATTAATAGCCTATTTTTTTTACTTTGTTTAATGTCAGTGTGTACATTGGGGAAAAGAGTATTTTTTCGAAAAATAAATAGATGTAAAGAACGAAAACATTAAATCTTTAAAAGTAGCCTATTACTTTACTTCCCCAACATTAACATTCCAACACAGTATCGCATTGTTGGACATGTTTGCACATGTAGTTTTCAGAAGACTTTAACGCCTTTCCGCTTTTTATTTGATTACATGCTAAACGAAAGTCGATAGCCTATCTCGGCCGAGTTTTACAACGAAAACCTCAAAGTTCCCGGGTTGATTTATCCCCGACAGGTCAGTGATTTAACGATGATAGCTTTATTTATACGTTTCGTAGCCGAGCGGCAGGGCCTTCCTCTTATTCCCACATAAACATCTCCCCGCTTCCACTTGACCAATCGCAGACCTTCTCTCACGAAATTACCCTTTGGGAGGGGCCTGTTTGCATTGTTAATTCTATATCCGCCTTCAATATAACTATTTATACAAATAGATATACTTTTTTTTAAACTGGTTTCCCCCCACCTCCCTCCCGTATTTAATCAAATTAGAATAACACCCGTCATATTCTAATTTCGATACGTCATTCGAAAACATATTTTTACGATTCGGGACATAGTTGACGAAATTCTTTAGGAGGCAAAGCCCTTTCCGATGGTGGGAAAGCATAATTTTCAAAACTGGCTTGTAAATAATCTCAGACTATCTATTTTAATGACTTGGGACGAATTCTGATCTAGGCAAAGATTTCGGCTAGACGAGCATTCGGCTAGATAAATATTTTGTGTTTTCGGTATTCTTGAAACGTTTATGTCGAATCGCATACTATGCTATTAAAATTCTGTGTCTGGCATTCTTTGTTATCATATCGTTAAAGTCTTCAACTTGTAATATTTTAGGATTTTGAACTAAGTATTATACTTCAGTGGGATTTATGATACGTGCTTTACACTTGTAAAGCATGCTTTCTTGCGAAACACATTTAGTCTTTAGTGGTTGTGTATAGTTTGTGTTTTATGTCAAAACGTTGATAAAGTAAACGTGTTTGAAATCGTAATAAAGTTGACATGATTAGGACATTTCAAATCATAATTATTTGGAACACTTTCATACTTTGAAAGCCAATTTTACAGTCCGTGACATATTTTACGTTTCTGCAATACTTCTTCTGGCTGGCTGCACTAAAAACAAGACAGATTTAGTAATTCGAAAACACTAATCGTCGTGAATAAAAATGATTACTATCTTTGGTATGATTAGGCCTAAGTACATCTGTAGAAAGTATCGTTTCAGGATAGGCAACAATTTAAAATCGCATTTTTTGGGTATTTGGATCTTTTAGTTGCGTTTTTCACTCTTCAATTGGAAAGAATTGTTTGAGAAATTCTTTAATGTCGGTATGGTTTTAATTTTTATTCTGACCGATTTTTAAAATATTCATTAAATATGAGTATTAGTGTTACAACCGATCTCTTTAAATTAAATAACTAGGTTAAGGTTATGGTCAGTTTATACATTAATCACTTGTTGAATGTCAGACCTTTGTATTTCAAACGGCTTTACTACTGTATTGTGAACGTTCTCCTTTCAACAGCTTCCCCTGAAACTCTCACAACTCGGTTGCCTGAGCGCAGGTTGCAGTTGTGACTTATTTGTAGTTGTTGGCCGTGCAAGCCTCGGTTGCCGATCTACCAAACTGGTCCCGGGGGTTCGGATTTCACCGGGGCGCAAAGTACAGTGCCAGACGTCACTCGAAATTAGTTCACTCGTTCAGAAGGAGACGATTTGGTCGAGATCCAAACTCGAGATTCGTTCCGGCTCTGGTCATTTGCTTTGGTAGCAACTTCGCACACAATAAAAGCAACAACTCTTTGGAAATATTCGTTTAGACGGAATTCAGAAAAATCTGGTTTTTTGGTTCCACGATCTTCGGGTACAATGACCTTGACGTTTTGTGAAATTTGCGAACCGGAAGCTCCGAACCCGACGCCCGTGTGTCACTAAAGAGGACAAACATACTGCAACGATGAATCGTTCTAAGAGCCTATTTTATAATTCTGTGGTTAGCCTATTCGTTTATCAGTATATTTCATATGGTTGGTTTACTTTAATTTGATCTGGAAACTTTAATGCTGTTATAGAAAAAAGACTGTTTTTATTTAAGTAAAATTTATCTTACAGGCTAACATTAATTGACTAAACACTTATACATTTGAAATTTAAAGTATTTGAATTTCAACACAAACTTGAACCTAACTTACGTAAGCGCTACACAACTTACTGATGACATTTACTGTAATGACGTAAATATTTTACTCTGTTAAAAATTGGAAAGAATATTTAAACGAAAACGACACATTAACGGAAAACGTTCCGTCACAAAATAACGCCTTGTTACTGAAGTAATATTTTCATTTTAACTGAAATGTCATTTTTACTTTATTTCCAACCAACAAAGCAATAAGCCAACAAGTTACCTCCGTAATTCATCACAGCTGACAGTAAGGACCTATCGGTATTAACGTATATTTAATGACCCAAACTACAAGTCTAGGTACGTACGGATTTGATACGGACAGACGGGTAGACAAAAGGCCTGGAAGTAAGTGTTGCCAACTTTACAAGAATTTTGTAATCAACATGGAATAGGAATATGATTTACGAGCCTCGCCAGTAAGGCAACCACCCACCATCTCGTCTCGTCTCGAAGCTTGACGTTTCTTCTTTAGCTTCAGCTACGTTTGTCTGGTGTTCCATCTTTCTCACAAACGCAGGATTCATAAAACACATAGCAGTACGTCTTACATGGTAGTTGTAATTTAATCTTCTTGGATTATCTTCGCTCGTCTTGGAATCTTTGGATAACAGTTGTGAAATCTTTGTTGTAACATCGTTAAATTCTCTGTCCCCAGATGTTCATAGTTTATTCACTAAACCGTTTCTTTTTCGTGTTAAAATCAACTTTTTCCGATTGATCTAATCGTAGGCATCAAATTCGAATTTAGTTATTAAACCGTGAAATAAAACTTAAAAGTATAAAAGGAAGGTTTTAAAATTTAATGTGAATTCAAATAAAAGAGTTGAACGATTATGTAGAAAAGGTGTCTTATTTATAAAATAACATTTAAAATTTGACTTTTTAAACATTAAAGTCATATCTCGTCTGTTTACCTGTTTAGGGCATATTTTCAAAAGTGTATACTTTATTTTAAAACAATTGAAGAAAATTAAAAAATCTCGACGGAATTAATAAAGCTCGAAATTCTGAAAACCGTTCGGACACAACAAATAAAACAAGGTGGAGTCGGGAAGAGGCAGATCAAAATATGACGGAAAGACGTGTCGTATGCAAATTTAAACCTAGACGCATAAATAGTGAAAGAAAATTCCGTTGCGCGATTGTGCGTGCATGCTTGTTAGCTGTATGTAAATATCAGGCATTCGTGGGCCGCTCGCTGCGGATTGGTCCGATTTTGACCAATTAGGACGCCTGATGAGATCCGAGATTAAAATTTGATGTTTGCATATTATCAGATAACACGTATTTAATAATATCCGCTGCTCGTTTTGTTGTTACGCATTGTTTTTATATGTTTAGACGTCTAATGTCGGGGTTTTTGTTGTTCTCATTTAATTATAGAGAGGCGTCTACGTGTTGACTCTCAAAATGTTATTTTCCCTCCTTTATAATTACATATTAGGTGTATTTAGAGTACAAGTCTGTGAAGGTTGGGGGGGCGCTGTGAAGGAGACAAAATGGCGCTTATTTTTTAAAGGTACACGACGGACACTGGTAGTCAAATCTATAAATATTTTATTTTTCTCTTAGGACTAATTAAAGTGTATCACCCTTGAAGGACTTCCTGATTAAAATTCCCTTCAAGAATTTCAGTTTTGTTACGCGATCAGTATTTCAGAAGGCTGTGCAGTACTGAAGGAAATATTTACTTTATAGGCCTAATGGCTGTCCTGGACGTTACCTCTGTAGGGTCAGAAATACCGTCAGTGATATAAGTATTTATTACCAGATATTTACCCAAATACAAACTGTTTAAACTCTTCAGAAAAAGATAGGTGTTTGATAAAAGCCAAACGATGACTCAAAATTTGGTTATGAACATTATTCTTTTGTGTTAAACACTAACTCGAAATGTTTTGCTAAACTGATAATACGTTTATTCTGAAACATGTTAAGCATTGCTCAGACGCAGTTACTCTTACCAGTTGTTTTATTTTATAAATACGAAGAATTAGCCTTCTATCATTAATAACCACCGCGGCAGGCGCTATTTTGCTGACATGATAGAAGCGAATTTCCAAAAGTATTTTTCTTTATCTTATCCTTTTTGAAATTCTTATTTCACGTGCATTAAAATCTGCATATATTAGCACTTTGAAATTTCAGATTCATTACAAATTCAAAAAGGAACCCTGACCGTCGTCAAAGTATTTTTAATTTCAACGAATTTTGAAAATTCAAATTGCTAGTTTATGCAGTTTTTAACGCAAACAGTAAAATCGGATTAAAAAAAGCTACGAATTTTTAAAGATTTGAAATTGCCGCCATTTTGAAACTGGTAAACAATTTTACTGGTTAAAGAATTTTCCAAGCTTTTACCAAATAATCTATATATGAAAATTTTAAAGACCCCTCAAAAAGTGATCCAAATGTCAGGATCGGTGCTCATTTCAAGATACCTGGTCCGGATGTTATGATGGTCGCGCCAACAGTTCATTTCTCTAATGGAAATTTGCTAATAAACTACTAAAACTTCTTACCAACTGAGAATAATTTTACTATTACAATCTATTTTTGAAAATTTTTAATTGTTAAATTTGGGAGATCAACCGAGCTTTGTAAACAATTTTCGAAACGCAAATAAAAAAAATATTTCGTTTATTATTTAAACTGAAAATATTTGCGTCGATAACTGCGCTGTTTTATTTTCGAGACGCAAATGAAAAAATATTTTGGGTTATTAAATTGAAAATATTCGCATCGATAACCGCGCAGTTTTATCTTAATGAATCGTATCCGGGAAGAAGAGACGTCGCCCAGCGTTCACAATATTTATTCAAATTTCTTTTTCCTCTCTTGTTTTAATTCGTAATATTTTTTGGGTCGTTAATTTGCGTCAAATTTCAGAGCAGCGTTCATTAATTGGGGCGCCGCGCTGCGTGCACGAACGATCACTAGACAGGCGTCAACAGAGATCATTTCTCCCAGCTAGATTATGTTTGTGGATGACCCCACACTTAAATATTTAATGAATTGAAAAGGTAAACGAGTTTTGGGAGAGAGGGGGCATAACAGGATTGTCCAAGCACGGTAGCTCTTCCAGACGTGTGCAACAGCCTGGAAATACATTTGTTGGTAGAAAGGATGGAATGATTTGTTTAATAAAACGCTTTCAAATATTCAGGCGAATTTTATAAAAAGAATGTATTAAGTAGGTGATCGAATGTTAATAAGTAATAAAGTTAGGGTACCCAATTCTGAACACTATCTTTAATGATTTTGATTTAAATCACTATTTCAAATTTAATAAATTTCAACACAAAAGAATGTTTAAAGATCGAATATATTTAAGAAAATATTGACGCGAGAGAAGCGTGAAGGGGTGTTTGTTAGTTGAGAGTAAAACTAACGCACAGTTTATATTGTGTTATGTACAGAAATATTGTGTTCTATAAAACGTGAGGTCTATCCACTAAAGGCTGCCAGTATACTCAAATCCTTCAGAAAATGTTTGTTTTATTAAATTGTTTTCTTTACCACCGTTAAAGTCTTTAAAATACATTTAAAGTTTTCAGTGTTTTTGAAATTAAAAGAGCCGTGTTGGACCATATCTGTTACGACCGACAAGATCATTTATGCTGATTAGTCGTCGTGAAAGGAGCAGGAAGGGAGACAATGTAACGAATTTACCTCAACGACCTTTTGACTCGTCACGGTTACTTCTTGATTCTACCGGTATTTTACGTAATCTTACGCTACACGCCTGTTCGTAACGTGTTACTGAATCATGCGGGAGTTTTTGAACACTGTTGACGTTCTTGTCTAAACAGCAAAGGTAGTCTAAAGAGAACAAAAATTTCAAATTGTTTAATATTTCCATTATATATAACTCAGTTTCTCCCAGGTTTCTGAACCGAATATCACTCGGCTGTTTCATCGTTTCGTAATTTACCTTTGAATTTCTGAACTCATACTGACAATGAAATAAATTACTATTGATTGAGTAGTGTGTCTAAATAGTTTTGCGATACTTGATGCGCCACGTCTGCGGTGACCGGTCTAACCTCATTCTTCGCGACGGTTACGGACAGCCGTCATTGCGGGACTATTAAACAGCTGATTAATTAAGCTAGGTTAGGTTCAGTAACTTATTGTTGTAGTCCGGTCATAGTTCACTTGTTGCGGCCGGTAAAAGAACCCGACAAGTGTCTGAGACTTCAGTGCTTCTCATAAATGCGATCTTTTTGTGGCGACTTTTAACGCCTCGTAAGTAAGCTAAGTTTTTGTTTTGTGTTCTGAACGTTGCCGTCATTCTGAATGACTTTATATGAAACGTTTTCTTCTTTACACAATGTATCGCGTTATGAAATAGTTGTGGAATAAGAATATTTGATTTTGAAATTCAGAAAAGTACCGTAAGTTTTATAATAACGCGTAATTTTGAAACAGGAAATTGTAAAGTAGAAACTTTCTCGGATTGTTTGTCGAGTATCGTTTTACCACAAACAATTAAAGCCATTACTGAGAGCGTTGCGTACGCCGGACCTCCCGCGGAGTCTCGAGTCAACGACAACCTTACCGTATTACAAATTAGACCCGTTATGAAATCTTCGTTTAGCGTAAAAGGCGTCCATCTGTCTCCTGCCGTTAAAATATCGATCCGGCGGATGTGAAATCGATTTATGTTGCACTTACATTCAAGGATAATGTCACACAGGCAACTTGAACAGTGTTGGGTTAAAAAAATATTGTTTTCTAGTATTCTCGGTGAACTTTTGACATTTCTATGTTTCTAAAAGTTGTCGGGATGATAAAATTGTCTCGACGTTTTATAGTGTCAACATTTCATATGAATTGTTTTAAAATTATTATTATCATTAGCTTAGGTAAATTATTTAGAATATGCCCTAATCTAGGTTTCAGTCTAAATTTAATTACTGTATAATGAGCATGTTATTAAAAAGTGGTCAGTAACTGTAGGTAAAATAAAGTAGACTATTAATTGTTTTAAAATGAAACCTTAAAGTAATATGAATATTTATTTTTCTACTCTATGAATATGAATATACTTTTATATACTCATACTTCTAATATGAGTATTAAAGTAATCTACTTTTCGCATTATGTAACTGTAAATTCTTTCTGATTTAAAAAAGTTTAATTTTCTTTAGTTTTATTAAGAAATTGCTGCTTAGATTTATTAAAAAATTATTAAAAGTTTTCGCTTATAGTCTGTATTAGGTAGGGCCTACAATGAAATGCAATTAATTCATGCTGTGGAATGTGTAACGTAATTATCTAGCTTCAAGTGCTGTTAACATTTCTCAATCACATATTTTTGCCAAAGCGTTTTTATGTAGTAATTTGATCACGCTTTACCCACCATTAAAATTTCCCAATCACACGCGAGCGTAATCCAGTGAATAACGTGCCTTTGTACGGCATTTCCTCGAGAGAGACCTCGCCTTGAATAAATTAATCCAGCTGTAGGTTAAAGTAAACAAACTGATCGCGAGGCGTGCTGTCAGTCCCGGACTGTATTTTGTTACAGCTCCACTCTACCTCGAGTGGCCACTCCACCAACAAAGGCTTCCATTCTGAGACGAGGTTTACTTATGAAAATTTTTATTTTTCTAACTCCAACTCGTTCCCAGGAGCTGTGAATCCATGAACGATCTTCGTAGCTGCAGATCCTAGGCACTCGGCACATTCAAGAATAGGAGAACTGAAAGTGTTTGCAATGGCTGGGAACAAATAGCAGTATTCGGGGATTTCCGACGTTTTTTAATTGACAGAGGGAACGCCAGTTTGAAAAGTTGGAAGAATGAAAGCACGTTTTGACGACTTGCAGTGATAGCGCAGACATCTTTGGACGAATATTCAAAATGTTCAATACACAGATATTGTACAAACTATCATCCAGTTCAGGTTATTTTAAAAATAAGATCTTCATATATCAGAGTCCTTAAAGTCACGTTCTGCTCTTAGATTCCCGATTAAATAGTATTGTTGCTATTTCTCAAAAATACCATTTCCAGAACTCGTTATGAGCTGACCATTTAGTACCACGATGTTAGCGGTAAAAGTACTCAAATCTAGTAATCTTAACTCCGGTTCACATTGGCAGAACTTTCCAAAGATTTTGCAATTGTACTTGTGTAAAAGTAATTATCTTTATTCTTCATGCAACTGCAATTCTGGAAACCTATTTGTAACTCTAAACAGTTGACTGTTAAATTTAATTTCCAAAATATATGTAGCCTAAATGATAGGTATGGTATAGAATTGAGCTGAATTTTACATTAAGCCTTAAAACAAACGTACGCGGCTTTATTAAATTGTAAAGGAACAATTTTGGATTCCTCACGCGTGGAGTAAGGGACCAGCAGAATGAATTGTCTTAATTTGGTTGCACGGCTGTTACTCACTACGCCCACAGTACTTCCTTACGCGATGCCATCGGAAATCAATCACTCAATTTCCCCAGCACGGTGCCGGTCGCAGCCTTACAGATTCCATAAACATCGTCCTCGGAACGGGTTTTCGGCTGACAAAATCCACCATCTGGACCTCCTACTCGAATATTTGCAACGAGTTCATTTCGGGAGGGCGAAATTTTTAATTCCTACACTTCAGCGACACAATAAACAATCAAAGGCCACAATGGGATGAATAATTCGACGACCCATCGCACAAGCGTGAGCTGATCAGCTTCCCGCGCTAATGAATTTATTGTGTCATTAAGCTGCTCTGGGCTGTTTTAATCATTGCTTGTCCCAGCCATTGTAAAGATGGCCGCCTAGTCTTGTCAACAGTGTTTGGACCGCTTCTACATCTATATAATGAACCCGGTTCCTTACGATAGTTTCTGTTGACGTAGGGTATAATTTCTCCTCACGAATAAACTATTGAAGAAATCAGTTGGAACTATTTCCAGTTTTAAATCTGATCAACATTTACATATTGTGTTCTTAAACTTTAATGAAATACATTAAACTAGTTACATTATAACTGTTTGTGTGTATAAAACAATATAGGGTACGACGTTTATTGCCTAACGTAAAACTGAAACATGCAACTAGTACATAAACCCAGATGCTTACGTTGAAATACTTAAGAACTAAGAAGAAACACTGAGGGCAGATGCCCTGAGTTTTCATAGTGAAAATAGGACCTAACTAAGACTTTGTGAGTTCAGGAAACCACAAGTCAACAATTCGTGTATTCTTTTTATATACACGAATGTCTGAGTAAACAGTAAGAATACAATATTCCACCATTCAGTAACAATCCTACTGAGGTGTTAAAGTCTCCAACGTTAATAATCCAATTTTTTCTTTGTAAGAAAGTAACATATTTGCGTTTGTATTAACGTGGGATATAAGTTTACGGTAATATCAGCTGAATGTATAGCCTACGTGTTTTTACTTTAAACACTCAATCTTCAAATTGAACATTAAATTTATTCTCGTAACTACAATACAAATATAATGATCATCTAATTGAGTATTAAAAGCTCTGTTCATTGGATGAACGTATGTTCTCTAAAATTAAATTAATAATCATTAAGTTAATTTGTACCTATTTTACTCACCTATCCGACTGTTAAAGTCTCTGAAAAAATTAGTAATTTCACAAGAAACGTTTTGTTCTCCAATTTTAAACGTATCAACTTACCAACGTGAAAAAAATATATACGTAAAATTTCATAACTAAATTTTAGCGTGTGTTCACGTTGTGCGAAACTTATTACAACGATAAGTAAACATTTTATCGCGCAATGTCGGACTAACTGTGGGTGCGTTCGTCATAAGGTGTAGACGCAATGGAATTTGTATAATCCAAGTTTTGAACCGTTCAATCACAGTATCTTACCGCAGCTTGGCTGTTATGCAGTTAAATGTATGACCTCCGCCCAACAGATCAGATTAAACAACGGTTATTGTAACCGAGATGCAGTCAAGTGAACATCGAAGCTGTACTTCGGCGCTACAGTCACTACTGTTTTGTTTTTACCGTTGTTTCAAATAGATTGTACGAGTGCAAAAATGTTTTCAGAACAATTGAAACTTAATTTTAAAAGTCCCACTTAAATGTGAAACATATTCTGACTTTATTCAACGACCCCGTTCAAATTTTAATATCATGGGGAAACTGAGAACTTGTAAAAAAAATTAACTAAAGAATTTAATGGTTTTTAAGTAATAAAATATCTAATTAGAGGTTTTTGTTGCTAATAATATCAACTGTGTTGAAGTCGAGAAAGTTAATAAACAGTCGAGTAGTGGGTGAAAGAATTAAACGAACTGCACAATAAACATCACAAAAAAATCCAATGTTCATCTAAATGTTTAGAACCGATTTTCTTTATTAGTTCTTTAAATATACTACTAACCTACTAAGCAAGAAAAAAATAAGTGATTTTGCACATTGATTAACAGATTTATATTTTTTATCGCTTAAACTCTTGGACACTAGTTTAAGTTAAAACGTCACGTAATTTCCCAAATTACTGCAGCCCTATTACGGCTAAATGCATTTTCCGGAGTTTCAGAATAATATAACCAACGATGCGCCTTTTTTTAGCCAAATACGACATTTTTTGCATTTCATCTATTTGTAAACGCAGTAACAGTTTGTAATCGCTGACGCTTTTCGTAGCCTGTAGTAATAGCAGACACACTGAAAAAATTAGTTTTGCGTAATTACCGTTCAGTTTCACTAAAATCGGTTTAACGGATTACTCCAACTACTGTGTAAGCATCGGTAAAATTTTCCCACTATAAACATTCCCTGTGTCCGCTGTCACCCCGCTGCGCCCCGCGAACACTTCGCCGACACTTGTGGGCGTTGTCTATAATTTGTACACAACGTAGCCCTATCATTTCAGTCAACCATTCCGCCATATGGTTGTATCCTGGACCTCTTTCATTAAAACCCGTGAGTCTAAACAACGGTTTCTTTAATCCCACGTTATACTACGGGACTTGGGCTTTAAAGTGTTTTGTGCATTTAAGTACACTTTGTTTTTAAGCGATAGTGTGTGGAGACTGCATTAAAGTAGTGTAAGAAAGCGATCGTATTAAAGTTGAGAATATCAATAAAGCACTAGTTATTAAACTAGGTAAAGTAAGGTGACTGGTATAAATTTTGAAGTTAAATATTAGCTTAAAACTTAAATAATTATTGTTAACCTATTTTCTTCCGTCTGGTGGTCTTTTAATTCGCCTCGTAAAGGCTATCGCTGTTTCGAAACTTCAGTTTCATCTTCAGGCCGTAGTATAAATGGTAAAATCCATCCGTCACAAAGTTAACAAAACTTTGAAAACACACTTTACAACACTAAACATAAATACACGATTTTTATTAAAACGTACAACGATAAGATTTGGTTTGACCAAACACTACCGTGCAACTCGTGTATGTCGTTACATTGAGTCCGGACTGTATAATGATGGTGGCCAAAACAAATCTTATCGATGTGCGTTTTAAAAAAAATTGTGTAATTGTGTTTAGTTTTTTGACATGTGCTTTCAATGTCTGTTAACTTTGTGACAGAGGGTTTTACCATTTGTTCTACGGTCTGAAGATGAAAAGGTGAAGTTTCGAAACCGCTGTGGCCTTATGAGATGGTTAAAAGACCACTTGACATAGGTCATAATACTAATTATTCAAATATGAGGTTCGGTGCTATGTTGCAATAATAAAACTTAAAATTAGAAGATATTTAGAGCTGACTTACTCGGAAAACGCCTTGCTTTTTAAACTCTCAACAGATAAGTTATTGTCGGCTTTATTGAGGGCATCAGGTTCGTTCTACGATCAGTCACGAGTTCGTCGGAAATCGTAACGTTTTGAACCCCACGGGAATTGAATCCACATTCATAAGGAGATGCAGTGTACATTTAACCTATTAATAAAACACACAGAATAATCTATTAATCTTGAATTGTATTTAAATGTTAAATCTGCATTAAACTTATTTCAATTAAACATTACCTTTACAGTTTGGTAATCCGCTTCAAAATATCCAGCTAAAGTTATAAAGAAGTGTTTATATTTTACGTATTCAACTTTACAGACTTTCGTTTACAGACTACCGTTAAAGTCTTTCAATTTTAAGTGTTCGTTTTCGTAAGTACAGTACTATGCCATGCTTAGAACACCGTTTTCAGCCAATTACAACAATTTATTTTTGTTTCAGGAACTCCTCCTCTGACTGGTTCCGGCACTGTTCGAGTTGTGGTGCAGGACGTCAACGACCACAGTCCTGAGTTCGAACGTCAGGTGTACTCTGTGACTGTGGCGGAGAACCTGCCTGCCAGAACCTCTGTGCTTCAGGCGTGTGCTGTAGACAAGGACTCGGGTCTCAATGCTAAGATCAGGTAAGTCGTTTCTAATCACTGTTACTGTATGTTCGTGTTTTATCATCGTTATTAATCACGTTAACTTCCTCGGGTACAAAAAATACCAAAAGATGTTCCACATTCCTTAACGTGACTTATGTCAGACAGAGAGAAATGCAACGACACACTTAACCATTCCTTTTGGAGTCCTCAAGAGGTTCTTTTTTAAATAAAATAGGTTGAAGTATTTCCAGGACGTTTCGGATTTCAATACGTACGTGGATTTTCTTCTTCCAGGACTTTCAAGAAATGTCCTCTTTAACAAGTTTGTAAACAATTAATTCATAAAAAAGTAATATTGCTAAAAAAATAGTTTTATTGATTGGCACGAATATTTTATTATCATAACTTTTTATCTTTTTCGTGGATCTGAAGAAAAAATTAAAATAATGTTGGGAATGGGTTAAATAATAAAACTGTGTGTGTGTGTGTGTGTGTGTGTGTGTGTGTGTGTGTGTGTGTGTGCGTGCGTGTGTGCGTGCGTGCGTGCGTGCGTGCGTGCGTGCGTGCGTGTGTGTTATAATGAAGAGCGTTAAATGGTCACATGTATGTAAAGAACCAACTTTCCACGCGCATTCAATCCGGACTGGTGGAGTGGTAGGGTCGCTATGTCCTCAGCTTGTGCTGCTTGCTATTGAGGGTGATCCACTGTTACAAGTGCCTAAGAACTTTAAATAAATTGGTTTAAGATTGTGAACGTTCACGTCACAACCATAAATGTTAATGATGTTTACAGTGTTTTAAATTCGCCGCCGACAACATAACGCCAAGATTAAATCCTCTAAACGACTATCGCTGAACTTGACCTGAAAAATCCGACCATAATCGCCGCGACAAATTCTACGACCAGAAAAAATCATTAATTTCGAGAAATTTCCGCGCCAACGCGCCACCAGGCTGCCGAAGGAAATAACTGAATTTATTTCAGCCGATAAAACCATTCACACAATTATTTATTAATGGCCTCGCATTACCTGCCGCGGCCAGTTAGATTTAACGGCCGTAGTTTTGTGCCTGTGCGCTCGCAAGACGTTTTCCTTATTTGTGCCGCACAAAGGATACGGGTGATCCTGACCGTTTAGGTGGGGATTGTTTATAGCGCCCCCATCGTTACCCAGGCCTTTTACCGGGCAGTTTTCTAAAGAGGATAATTTTATTGAAATAAACGTTCAGCTAACTTCTAATTCAGGATTAGGAACTGAAGCTATACGAGTATATTGTAGTCTCTCTGTTCGCTAGTTTGGCTTTATGCCAGTTTTTGGTAACGGGCACTGATCCTACTCTTTGGTGAACGAAATTTGGATAATTAAAATATCATTTATCAATTTTTTTCTTTTTCACTGTACAAAGTGTATAAAAATTTAGTAATACGTTGGGCCTATGTGAGTAATACGTTTTTGTGTGTGAGTGTGCACGTGCGTGCGCGTGCGTGTAGATTGGCTCTTCAAACATATTATTTTTGGTATAGGAATTGATACTTTTTATCGATGTTTTTTAAAAATTGTGGACCTTAATTTATAGTTTTCATAATAGTTTTCACAAACTAAAAATTGTGAAATTTCATGTTTCCAATCTACTTTTAAAAGGATGCTACAAATTGAAAAATAAAATTAACATGCACTTCAAAATATCGATTGGAGTTTGGAAGGACTAATTTTGAGACAAACGTTCGCTAATACCCTCTCCTCATGCATGGGCAAAATTTTTGTCTGCTTTAATTAAAACGACGGTTTTTACTTGTATGTCTGTCTTAATGTATGATGAAAGTTTTAGGTTTCCAAACCATTTTTTTGTCATACTCAAAAAAAACAAAACAAAAACATTTTATCAGAATTGGCTCAATGGTTTTGATAAACTTATACTAACATAGTTCTCATTTTTTACCAAAACACATGGATCACTGGAATCGCAGCAAAATCTGGAGCTTTGGACAAACATTGTGAAGCTATGGAGGAAAAAATAATTTTAAATGGCTTAATTTTTCAAAATGTTAAACATATATTTCTACGTATAAACATATTTTTCTTTATGTAAAATGTTTCTTTATAAAATAATAAAGACAGGAGATCAACTTCTGCTTTGTGTTTACGTCTTTGTTACTCAGTTATAAATATAGATTAATTTCAAATTATATTTAATTACAAGTTTTTAAAACCTTAAATAATGTTTCAGATATAGTCTCCTCGGCGAGAATGTCGAACGGTTCGATGTAGACAGTGACTCTGGGCTTATATCAACAGCAGTGCCTCTGGATCGTGAAGAGACCAATGTGTACTATTTAACTTTGGTGGCCCAGGATTGCAGCGTAACGGAGCCACGAGCAACAGCTGTTAATCTTACAGTAACAGTCACAGATGAGAATGACAACTCACCACAGTTTCTAACTTCAAACTACACTGTGATTCTGCCGGATCATACTCAGCCAGGTGAGCACAGATAAGAGAAAAATATTTTGAAGGTGTTTGTTTCTTCATTTTCTAATAATTTAATCTCAAGTTATGATTACAGCAATAATAAATAATGTTTACTATTGCACATTTGAATCACAACACAATATTTTCACATTATTATTATTTCATAATATTTTTTATCCCATTTTTTAATTTAAGTTGCTCAGTTAATGTATTTTTTACATTTTTTCAAATTGAAAAATGGAGTTGTAAAAATGAGTTAATAAAAACATAATTGTTTTAAAAACTACAAATTCTTCTATTAAGAATTGCATTAACTAAATATTTTTTTTAGGTCAATTTGTTTTTGGAGCAAAAGCAGTTGATGAAGATGATGGGGAAAACAGCCGCATTTTATATTTCCTCGGTGGAGAAGATGCAAATAAATTTACCATGAATCAAGAAACAGGTGTGATAAAAGCTTCACAAGAATTGCGTTTGGAAGACCGAGGTGGAAGGGATACAGTATTTCGTTTACAAATTCAAGCGACTGATAGCGGTAAAGAACCAAAATCAGCGACTGCCAGCCTGGAAGTGACACTGTGGCCCGCTCATTTGTTTCCAGTCATCACTGCACCTAAAGAAACTAAATTTACTTTGTCAGAAGATGTTGCAGCTGGCAGAGTTATTACAAAGCTGAGCGCTTCGTCCCCAAAACGTGGTCAGATCGGAGGAGTGAGATACGCGATTGCTGGTGGGAATATCGGGGATGCTTTAAGAATGGATGCGAACACAGGAGAAGTTTTAGTGTCAGGTGGTGGATTGGATTACGAGACAGCACCACTGTATGAGGTGTGGGTTGAAGCACGCGATTCCGATATATCACCACTAAGAACAGTTTTGCAATTAATAATTAATGTGACAGATGCGAATGACAGTCCACCGGTAATAGAATCCAACCTTTACAACCCTGCCATATTAGAAGAAGAAGCACCTCCAGTAAAAGTTGTAACTATTAAAGCTAATGATGCTGATTCAGGATTGAATGGTAAAGTCACGTATAAACTGAGTAATGACGGTGACGGAGCGTTCACGCTTGATTCTGAGACGGGTGAAATATTTACAAATCTACGTCTTGACAGAGAAACGGTGTCCAGTTATCAGTTGACTGTTGAAGCAGTCGATCAAGGCATTCCTCAAATGACTGGAACATCAACAGTACTTGTAACTGTCTTGGATAAAAATGATAATCCACCGAGATTCACACGATTGTTTAGTGTCAACGTTACTGAAAACGCAGAGCCTGGAGCATTTGTTATTCGTGTTACTAGCTCAGATTTAGATATAGGCGAGAATGCAAATGCTAGTTACAGTTTTACTGAAAATCCTGGTAAGAAATTTGCAATTGATCCAAACACAGGAAACGTTACTGTTGTAGGACCATTAGATCGGGAAACACAAGATGAATATTTACTGAAAGTTGCTGCTGTAGATGGTTCATGGAGAGCAGAGACACCACTGACAATCACAATACAAGATCAGAATGATAACGCACCTGAATTTGAACGTTCTTATTACAGCTTCAACTTCCCAGAACTTCAGCGTAATGTTGTATTTGTTGGGCAAGTAATAGCGACTGATAGGGACAAACAAGGACCGAATTCAGTAATATCATATTCTCTTAAACATCCGTCAGATTTATTTACAATTGATCCTGCGAGCGGAGAATTATTTTCTAAACGAGGTTTACGTTACAAATACACAGCACTAGATTCTTCTCCAGAAAACCAGTACACACTGACAGTTCTAGCAACAGATAATGGAAAACCACCGATGTCATCTGAATGTCTCGTTACAGTCAATGTTGTGGACGCTAATAACAATGCTCCGAAATTTGAAGTAAGAGAATACTTTAAACCTGTTCCAGAAAGCGCTATGATTGGACAGAAGATTCTGCGTGTTCATGCTAAAGATGAATTAGACTTTGGAATAAATGCTGAAATTGAATATATAAAAATAGGCGGGAATGGGTCTGATCTGTTCAATATTGGCAAGAGTTCTGGTTGGATAAGTTTGGCAAAACCATTGGAAGGAACTGGAAGATTGATGAAACAATATTCATTGATAATTCGAGCAGTTGACCATGGAGTGCCTCCACAGCAAGATCAGATTACTGTTATGTTGGTTATTACAGGGGAAAACCGTTACAAACCGATCTTCACTGCTCTTAGTTACCAAGTTATTGTTCCAGAGAATGAACCTGTTGGATCTACAATTGTCACAGTGTCTGCAACTGATGGTGATGAGGGTCCTAATGGAATGATACGGTATTCAATATCGAGTGGGAACGATCATAAACAGTTTGTTGTTAATCCTGTTAGTGGTGCAGTGACAATACTTCAACCTTTAGATTATGACACTGTGCATCAATACAGGCTGAATATCACTGCAACAGACTTAGGCTTTATACCCCTGCATACAGAAGCAATGTTAACAGTTATGTTGACAGATATTAATGATAATGCCCCATCTTTCAACCAATCTTCATATGAAGCATTTATTCCTGAGAATTTACCACCAAAGACGTTTGTATACAACGTTAAAGCTCATGATAGTGATTCACCAAAGAATGCCATTATTCAATATTCAATTGTAGGTGGTTCCGGTAAAGACGTCTTTACTATAGAACTTAAAACTGGTGCAATTTATTCAAAAGCAAAGTTTGATTTTGAAGAAAGAAATGTATACACACTAGATATATTAGGTAGTAATCCTGACTCCGCTATGTATGGTTCTACCAGAGTTATAATTCATGTTACCGGAGTCAATGAATACTATCCACAATTTGTTCAACCTGTTTTTCATTTTGATGTGTCCGAGTCAGCTGATGTTGGTGCTAGTGTAGGAATGATTGAAGCCACCGATCAAGACGCAGGTGATGACGGGAAAGTTTATTATCTTTTTGTTGGTTCAAGCAATGATCGTGGGTTCTCTATAAATCCAGAAACAGGAATTATATCTGTATCAAGAAGGCTCGATAGGGAGACTCAGAATAGAGTTGTTTTGACTGTAATGGCGAAGAACACTGGAGGTATCCGAGGTAATGATACAGATGAAGCACAAGTAATAGTTTCAATTCAAGACGGTAACGATCCTCCAGAATTTGTTGAAGAATTATATCAAGCACAGGTGTCAGAAGGTGCCACACATGGTACAAAAGTAATTACTGTTCAAGCTATTGACAAAGATGTACGCCCTCAAAATAATCAGTTTAGTTATTCTATAATCAGTGGTAATGCTGGTAAAGCTTTCAAAGTTGATCCTCAGAGCGGTGAAATTGAAACTACTGTGCAGCTAGATCGGGAAACAGTACCTGTGTATACTTTAGTTCTGGGAGCAATTGATACAGGTTCTCCGCCGGAAACTGGCACAACTGAGGTTAGGATTACGGTAACTGATATCAACGACAATGGTCCTGCTTTTGATCCACCTAATGTAGTCGGGTATGTAACAGAGAATGAGCCACCAAATACAAGTGTTATGACTTTGAATGCAATGGATCCAGATTTGCCACCAAATGGAGCTCCTTTCACATACAAACTAGTTGGAGGACGCCAAAAGGATTTGGTTTCTATTGAGCCTAATACTGGAGTTGTGAAGACAACGCAGATGATTGACCGAGAAACTAATCCACAATTGGAAATAATGGTATGTTATTCTCCACTTACATTTAACATTTAAGAACTTATTTATTAAAAGTTTTTTTTGTTTTACTTTTGTTTTTCTGTTGTTTCCAATCATGATATATAAATTTATAACTTTTTACTATTTTTATTACTCTATTTATACTTTAAGTTTCTTTTTGTTTAGTTATTTTTTTTAGTATTTTTGTGGTTAAATAATATAGAAAATTATGATAAAAAACTTAAAAGACATGTTTTTTTGTGAAAACAAATTAATTGAGAAGTTTGTAGAAAAAAATATTTTGTTTTAAGATAGTTTATATCTTGATAAAATTTGTTTAATTTGCATTATTTTTAATTGTTGATTAGTTGTTTTCTATTTTTTAATTATTTCTTTAACTTTCTTTTCTAAGGTGGAAGTAGAAGATAGTGGTGAACCAAGAATGAAATCACAGCATCCTATTACCATCATCATTCTTGACCAGAATGACAGTCCGTCCACACCTCGCTCTGTTCACATACTGGTGCATACTTTTAATGATGCTTTTCCAATTGGTAAAATCGCTGATGTCCATCCAAACGATGCTGACACTTCTGGTGAATATCATTGTAAACTGCTTAACAATCCATCAGTACGTGGTATCTTTACCATTCCTACAGAATGCAGTCTTCACATATCCAGAGTCACCATGGGACCTGGGTATTCTTTGAGTGTTTCTGGCAACGATGGTCTCCATCCTGATGTAATGTCCATTGTATCCATCGAGTTTCTTTCGTTTGACAATGCAACAGTTGAGAACAGCATTACTATAAGAATTGAAAATGTAACTGCTTCAAAGTTTTTAACACATTACTATAAAGGTTTTATTGATCTTCTAAAATCTACTTTTGATAGTGGTAACTTTCCGTATTTGTACAGTATGCAAGAAAAAGATTCTGGACTAGAATTAGCAATCGCAGTTAAAGGTCCAAAAGGTTACCAGAATAAAGCGTACATTTCTGATGTTCTTTCTCGCAAACAAGATTCTATTCAGCAGTTGGTACAGTCATCTTTTATTGTAATTGGGTACAGCCCTTGTCAAAATCCAATCTGTGAGAATGGTGGGTCATGCAGCGATGGAATTAGTGTCTTTGAAGACACTCGTATAACCGACAGTCAAACGCTGATCTTTACTTCACCTTTAGTCAGTCATGATTTCAGCTGTCGTTGTGCTGATGGTTTTACTGGAAAGCGTTGTGAACGTAGGCAAGATCCATGTTCTCCTAATCCTTGTCAATCTGGTGGATCATGTCGTAGGCAAGGATTTGAGTTTCAGTGTGTCTGTCCACCATTGCGAGAAGGACGACTTTGTGAATCTGAACGTAGCGATGCTTGTGATGGAAACCCATGTAGAAATGGTGGATCTTGCAGAGAAAGTCCTGATGGTTCCAGTTTCTTCTGCCTTTGTCGTCCTGGATATCGTGGTAATCAGTGTGAAACTGCAGCTGATTCTTGTCGACCTAATCCTTGCTTGAATGGTGGTCTCTGTCTCAGCTTAAAACCAGGCTATCGTTGCAGTTGTCCTGATTCAAGACATGGAAGACATTGCGAAAAATCTACATTCGGTTTCAAAGAACTTTCTTATTTAACTTTCCCACCACTCGATGCCAGTACAAATGACATATCTATGATATTTGCAACTACTAAACCAGATGCTTTGCTAATTTATAATTTTGGAGCGCAAACAGGAGGCAGATCTGACTTTGTTGCTTTGGAACTGGTCAGTGGGAAAGCAGTGTTCTCTTATGGTGGTGCACGAACTGCTATAACATCTGTGACTGTTAGCGACAGTAAGACATCACTCGCTAATGGAGAATGGCACAAAGTAACAGCGACAAGGAACGGTCGAGTCATCTCACTAAGTGTTGGCAGTTGTACAGAAAATGGAGATTCTTGTCAGGATTGCAGGCCAGGGGATTCTTCTTGTTATGCCAATGACATCGGCCCAGCTGGGTAAGTTTAATATGGAATTGTATGTTCAGTTCTTTATTTGTTGTTACCTATGTTACCATTAAAAAAGATTTTTATTATTATTTAAACCACTAATTTCTCTCTTTCAGAACATTAAACTTCAACAGCCATCCTGTTTTCATTGGAGGCTTAATGACTGCTGATCCTATTCTTGAACGTCCAGGACAAGTCCATTCAGATGATTTTGTTGGCTGTGTGCATAGTGTCGCTATAAACGGTCGCTCACTAAACCTAACAAATCCTTTAAAATCTCGAGGAGTGGATTCAACTTGTGGTAGGTCATCAAGAAGCCCATGTTCAGGTATTGCAGCTAATCTCATCACAGAATCAAATGAAGTTGCTTCAGCAATACAGACACCAGTGTGCGGTGCTTTTGGAACATGCTTTGATCGTTGGCGAACAGTTTCCTGCATTTGTGATAATAATGGTCTGATATCTCCTAACTGCAATGAAGCTTTGGATTCAGTTACGCTGATCGATGGTGGATTTATTGAATTTAAAATATCTGAAACACACAGACGAATGCAACTTCTTGATACACTATATAGTGGTTCTACACTTTGGTACTCAAAGCATACTGAAAGGACCAAACGTCACGCATCAGCTGTTCATGTATTACCACTGGGAGCTGCTGCGTTGACAGCACAACCACCTAAACAAATCAGCATCATGTTTCGGACGCTCAGAAATGATGGGATTATATTTTTTGCAGCAACAAACAAGGATTATACTTCCATAGAGGTGTGTTAATAGTTGATAACATTATACAATATGTAATCATGTCATTAGCTACCTGTTGTTTATCTTCTGATTTTTTTTTCATTCAGTATAAACTTAATGTTAGAGTTTGTTGTGGTATTACTTTTGACTATTATTTATATAAACTCAGTTTTTTAGGGTCACTCATATTTTTTACAAACTGCATTTTAGTCTTAACAGTAATCTTAATAAGCTTATTGATATATTCATTATAATTAGATAGATTTTAAGATTTTCTTACTTTTATATTTCATGTATGCATGGTAAGAATTATTACATTTCTTTTTTTACATAGATCAATAATCTCGTTAGTTATCTAGATTTTCCAATTCTTTTATTTTTCCTTTAGTTTTAGAGTAATTTATACATTTTTTATATTTATAATAAGTACATTAATAACTAAACTAGGATCATCATTGCAATAAATCTAAAACCAGTTCACATAACTAGCATTAATTCATAACATAATCAATAAATATATTGTTTTCCTCAACATAATAATTATTGTTATAATTAATTACAATTATTCATAACATAATAATTTCATTTTTAATATTAACAAAGTGGCAGTGGTTCGTAATAGAAACTTGTAATTATAAAAGCTTTTGTTATCAGTCATCAGTTTTATAAAAAAAAAAAAAAACGACTATGCAAGTTCTTTTATTATCAGTAACAGAAAGTCTCGTGATATTCTGAAAAGATAGTAAATGGCCCTTTTATAACAGATTATTTAAGTGTTCATATGGGCAGACATCATAATCAAGGATATCAGTATTAAAACCCCAACTACAAAATGTTTCTTATATTTACTCATTTCATTAATAAATATTTTTATGTTATACATAAATTCATTTTTAGTCAAACTATGAAATCTGTATAATAAAGATATCTCTAAATTACTGTCATTACGCAATTGCATACTAATATTTAAAATATTTAAATTGTTTACAGTTAAAATATTTGTCTCCTCCGTAAGACTATATTAAAAAAAAATAAGCACTCCATCATCAGTGTTATTTATAGAACTTTCACTATAATAAATTTTAAACCCAATAATATTATAGAAATTACTATGTTTAATATTCCATGTTTCAGAGCACAAGTAGTGCGTGTTTAACATTCTAGCATTCAAAATTATAATCAAAGGGCACAAAAATCGCATTACTAATTTTTTTGTTAATCATACGTATATGCAATTAACAAAAAATTTAATAATATGTTTATGAATGCTCATAATCTTCAAAAGTATTTTCTGAAATGATTTATCTATTTTTTTAATATACAGGTAATGATAAATAAAACCAAATGATCAATGTTACTGCACTATTATTATATTTGAAAGTTTACAAGAAAATATTTCTGTATTGCAGCTTCTCGGTGGGTATCTGGTGTATGTATCTCAATTAGGCTCTGCTGGAACACCAGTCAATATGACAGTCACTGAACGTGGCCGTTTATCTGACAATCAGTGGCATAACTTGACTATAACCTCGCATTATCGAGCTCTTCGACTGCTTCTGGATGGCAAACATGTCGGTGAAGAATTGGATTCGGCAGGCGTGCATGACTTTCTTGACCCATATTTGACTGATCTGTTCCTTGGTGGAGTGAGACGAGATATTTTGCCACAAGATACAAATGTTCAAAGTAAGTTGCTATAATTATATCGTAATTCTGTGACATAGATTTTACATGATAAGAAATATTTTTACATTCTCAACATTCATTGCGGAGAAAGTGATGTGATTGTGAAAAAATTTGATCTTGGTGTTTTGGTGGATATATTTGAGATCCTATGAATACTAAAAAAGGGTTTCTACAAAAATGTTTATCCATCTGTGTGTATTGTTATCACTGGAGGCTAAACTAAATGACCAGTTATAATGAAATGTAAATGTAGCCTACTTTGAAAATTATATTTCGGAAATAAATTGAAAAAAAAGAACATCTTTATTGCGATTGGTTTTTATGTAGTTGTAACCAAAACATATCCATAAAAATCTCCAGCTCATATCCACCATATTTTCTGTAAATAATTTATAGAGAGAAAGTAAAATAATCAAAAAACTTCATGATTTATTATTCCTTTATTTTTTACTACTGAATAGTGCCTATTTTTTATTATTTCAAATTTGGTTCAGTGACTTTAGTTAGTCTCATACATAAGCCTAACAAAAATTCAAGCTAATTATGTTTTGCATCAGTGATGTCAACCTTACTAGTACATGAATAGTTTTTTGTATTAAAAAGTGTACAATAACTCGTATTATATTATTTTGTTCTTTTGAACTATAGTGATCAGTATTTTAAAAATATTAACTAATTGTATTATAAAAAACAATATGTTTGTAAATTTGTAAAAATATGTTTATTTTTTGCAGGTTTTTCTGGATGCCTTGCAAATTTCACAATAAATAATGAAATACAACCATTAAACGGATCCGGCAGCGTATTTTCTGATGTTCTTCAATATGGCAAAGTCTCTCAGGGATGTACTGGACCTATAGGTGTCGGAGCTGCTGCAACCACAGATCCATTGTCTATTGGGATATCTTTGGTGCTAGTCTTCTTTATTATTTTACTTGTAGCTATCCTAGTCAGTTTTATAGTTTTCCGATTACGTAGGCAGAAGAAAGAAAAGACAGGTGGCGGTGGAGGTCATCCCAAGCATAATGGAGGATCAACATTAGTCACAGGAGCAGGACCAGGTGATGGCAGTCGTAGTGGACTACATCCTGAGTCGACGGTGCCAGGATTCATGACTGACAGTGGTGATGTTATCCGGGGTGTTGGGGGACACCATTTAGGACCTGAACTTATCTCTAAAAGGTAATGATTAAAAAATTATGTTTTAATATGTATTACATATAAATATCAGCCTATTGTAAATAATATATTTATAATTGAAGATTTGTTCAACATAACTATGCCAAGGGCTGCTTGAATTTATTAAGTGTTATTCTAGCAACATATATTTTAAATACATGTATTTCTGATGAAGGTACAAAGATCAAGAAGTAGGCACTGAACTCCAGCGACCACAAAGACCAGATATTATTGAGAGAGAAGTTGTAGGAAAGTCACCACCGCCCAGAGATGATCACCATCCTCCACTTCCTATAGCGCATCACCCACACGAGCAACCCTCAGTTGTGGGTGTTGATTCAGAAATGCCTGAACACTACGATTTAGAGAACGCTAGCTCAATCGCCCCTTCAGATATTGATATTGTATATCATTATAAAGGTAAGCTTTCTAATTCATCAGGCTGGTCAGAGTCGATTTTAAGAAAATTAATCTTTAAGTAAAAAAGGGTGAATTTTGTTTATATTATACTATGCTATCTTGATATAGCAGCAAACCATACATGCCAAATATAACCAAAATTGGGTAATTTATTTAGTCTTCAGTGATATAAAGACAGAAAATCACATGTTGTCAAAAATAAAATCTTTTTTGCATGGATTTGAAAAGAAATGTATGTATTAAAATTGATTTTTTCCACGTCAGTATATTTCCTTTTACTTTAAATATCCGGAAGTAAAAATAATATTTAGAAGTTAAAAAAACAAGGGCTTGAGAATAGTTTTTTTAGGTTATACAAAATTATTTTCAGTTGTGGACAAAATTATCATTGCGCTGTACAACAAAGTGTAATGAAATATTGTATTATAATTATTATAATGTCATTAGTTTAAGGAGAACTACTTGAATCAATTGAAATTTGTGTTACGTTTTATATTAAACGCTAAAAAATAGAACTCCAGTAATTGAGGCTGAAGTATAGAATACATGCTGAAAAAAGTATGTCAGTATATTAATTTCCAGTGATATTAAATAAGAAAGAAAGAGCAGGTAGATAAACTGTGTGTTTAAGTAACCATATTATCTTTCATTACTTTAACACAAGCCAAGGTTTGACAGTTAGTTATATAAATAAAAAAATTGAACAGTAGAATCAATAAAAATGTAAACATAAGCTTATTATTTTTTGGGCCATAACATATGGCCTCTACATTCCCCTCCCCTGGATCTACTGTACACAGTGCTTAGCTCTTTTTTCACAGAGATTGTACATGGCATCTCTTGATAAACATAATCTTGTATTGCTATTTCAAATCCCTTAGAATTATCTAATTTTGTTTTGTCTACAGGTTATAGAGAAGGTGCTAATCTCCGTAAGTACAAAGCCTCGCCACCACATCTACCTCCTCCAGGAGCTCCTTACCACAAACACCAAGGGGCTCAACAACACAGACACTCGCCTCATCATGGTAGCGGGTTTCCGCCTCATTCTCGAGACTCCCCTCGTTCTGTAGTTCCTCCACCTCCAGTGACGAGGGTAGACTCACCAAATAAAATAAATCTGCAACATCAAAGTACACCACTTGCTCGTCTTAGTCCTAGCAGTGAACTATCACAACAAATGCCAAGGATACTTACATTACAAGTAAGTGTAGTGGTTAACATTTGGCTAGGGATTTACTTTGTAATTGTAAGTTCTGATGTTAACAGCATGATCAGTAGTTTTTTCCTCATTGTTTTACCAAATCACAGAATGTCATACGATACTTTAATTTAAGAGAAATGAACAAGGGTTAGTAATGTTAATATCTGTTTTACGTTCCTGTCAAAGTATATGCTAACATTGCTTTGGATAAAGTTGTGTCCATTATCATGTAGACAACATTTTCCCATATATAGTTGTCAATAAATATTTTAAAAATTTGGTAATTTCTTACAGATTATTTGAATAAAATATGTACACCATTTTCCTCTAAAACATACCTCAGTATTTAAAAATAAAAAAAACATTGTTTTTTAATTTATGTTGTATTTAAAATGCTTATTGTTTTCTGCAGGATATTAGTGGCAAACCTTTACAATCTGCTCTACTTGCAACTACCTCGTCTTCTGGAGGAGTTGGAAAAGATGTCTTACACAGTAACAGCGAGCGCAGTCTGAATAGTCCCGTAATGAGTCAGCTGAGCGGGCAAAGTTCCTCTGCTAGTCGAAAAACTCCTGGAGCAGGACAAGATGTATCTAATGGAGGGATACCGATGGGGCTGACAGCAGAAGAAATTAATAGACTGAATTCCCGGCCTAGAACATCAAGTCTCGTCAGTACGTTGGATGCAGTATCAAGTTCTAGTGGTCGAGGAGGAAATCAAGCAACAGCTGTTCATCACTTACATCATGGAGCAGTCAATGGTGCTGATAACAACAGTTCTACGACTACCGATGAAAGTGGGAACGATTCATTTACGTGCTCTGAAATCGAATATGATAATGGAAGTGTGACTGGGGAAAAGTTAAGTGACGTTATATTTACAAAATTAAGTGCTGATGATGATCAAACAAGAGGAAGAACAAGTGATAGTGGTACATCTAATAAACCCCCACCACCTCCTACATCATATGATGGTTTCGATTCATCATTTAGAGGATCATTAAGTACCTTAGTAGCTTCGGACGATGATTTATCACATGTTGGTGGACCATTGTACAGACCGCAGAACGGTTCGCCATCTGCAATCCCAGCAGCGTTGGGTTGGGATTACCTTTTAAATTGGGGTCCAAACTTTGAAAGTTTAGTTGGAGTTTTTAAAGACATAGCAGAACTTCCGGATTCTGTCGGCGGAAGAGTACCTGCTTCTTTAAGGTTGCCGAACGGTGCGGCAAAACCGTCAGAAGAATATGTTTGAACGTTGTAGTTTTAAAACTTTCAGTACAATTGTGAGCTTATTTTGTTTAGGTATTTTTTTATAATGAACGTTTTTAACGCAATCAACAAAAGACTTATTTATAAATTATGTATTTTCGATGGTCTTACCCTTAGTTATATAAAGTGTCGTTCCGATCACGCGATATAATGATCGGTACGAAATCAGGGAATATTTAACGTACGACAATTCAAAGTCTGTTTTTTGCCATTCTGTTTTGTCGTTGTACATAACAATACGACGCTTGTGTTGCCATTCCTTTAGTGTACGTAGAACAGTTTAACTCAGTCTACTGTTCAATCAACTGTCTCCAACTATATATATATACATAGCCTACAACAATTGCCATATGTGATGTAAATTTGTTATGTAATCATTGGCCGATTATTTTGTAAAGTAATTTTTAATACGAAATGCTGTAAATAAAATTGTTAAAGTATTGTGTGAATGAAACCGTCCGAACGGAACCTAGCCATTACAGTAGTGCCAAATATTGTTCTGTTCCATTTTACCTTTACCTGTGTATGTGTATGTGTGTATGAATGTAAGTATGTGAAGACTGATGGAGAGAATGTTTTGTAATAAAAATTATTGATTAGATGTCATCTGTCTTTATTATAAAACTTTACCTGTTATTGTCTAAGTTTAACAAATAATATCATATGTATATTAACAGGCTCAAAAACTGCCTTCAGAATCATCAGACCGAGAACTTTGCTAAGGTTTCTAAAGAAAAACAAAAATTTGGTTTTCCAATTGATCCTTGATCACTATGATGTACGTGGATATAGGAACTGACAAAAATTGCTACATTAGTACTGGAATGTGGCAAACAAAAGCTATCCAATGCTTGCTTTCTCAGTATTCTACAAGAGACAAAATTAATATAAACACACAATGTACAAAGTAAAGTATTATGTCACTATGCATCGAGGAGTGTCACATACAAGTTACCTTATAGTAAAAGTGAGAAACGGGCAATAACAACACAGTAATGAAATTGCTTCAATTTCAGTGACTTCTACTTTAATAGGTAAAACATGTCACATGAAAAAGGAAACTTCAAAATATGTTCTGCTTTTATTTATTGTCTTAAATGCAGCAAAGGAAAAATTAAGAAAAGCTGTGAAAATGGATAATTCAAGAAAATTTTAGCCAATAAACAAATCTGGGCAATATCAGCAAGGTGATTGTTTACAGTACAAAGTTGTTGTTGAACAAAATTATATACCTCGAGGGTGCTGTGACTGAGGTGGCTAAGACACTGGTCGGTCTTTTGCTTCCCTGAATTGCACATCTCAATATCATAAGTTTGAGCTTTACCCTTTCTGGTAATGCTGATTCCTCGTCCTTGTTATTTTAACTGGAGTAAAGAATTATGCCTTAACTGACATTAAGAAAATAAAACTGTTGATATGGGATCAATCTGTTATTATTTATTTGGTACAGAAAGTTAATGCCTAATTCCAATTGCCATTTTCTCCCATATATCGTTTTTACTTAACTCGCATTCATAATCTTCTAATGCTTTGGGTGTATACTTCGAATTTCATTTTCAGGACATATGAAAAGACTCCAATTCCAGTGGGTTCTTTTTGCAAATTTATTTAGCAGTTTCAAGTATTACAGTATTTCCTATACAATACTAATATGAACAGCAAGAAAACATTTACCAGTGTGATATAAATGCTCTGATTCTGTCACCAAGACACAACCGAAAAAAGAAAAACTCGGTCCTTGAAGAGCAGAAGGAAACCAGTCATCATCCTTGAAATCCTTTGAAGGTATAGTCATAAACTTCGTGGAATTTGATCCTTCCTAATGGTTAAAAACATAAATTTTCTTCTTATACTGATCTTCCCTTCTCTCTGGTAGGTTTGAGTAGTTAATTCAACGTAATCTGGGATGTTTAGTTTCACAATGGCAGCCATTTCAAATCATAAAATTTCTTACAAGATTTTGAAAATATGATTTTCCAATTTAAACAATGTTGAAATCTGCATGAATTTGTGTAATCTGTTACGCAACCAGGAGCAGTGAGACCAACATCACATTACGATGAATGTAGAAATAAGACTAAGACAGAGGTGTTCAAATATGTCAATGAGTCTTACTTCTATATTCATTAAACAATGTGGTGTTGTTGGTCTCACTGCTTCTGGTTGCATAGTAGATTGCACAAATTTATGCAGACTTCAGCACTGATTAAATTAGAAAATCATATTTTCAAAACCTTGTAAGAGTAAATAAGTTAAGAGTTTTTATTATTTGATATGGATGCCATTTTGGAAATAATGACATTTTCTTAGGTAACAAACTTGTCCAAGTTTGCCAGAATCAATTTTTGTGCCAAGTTTGAATCAGATTAACATTTTGAAAACTGGAATGCTAACAGATAAATAAACATTTTAACAACTTCCTGGAAAAGTGATCTAAAGGTCAAGGATCAAGATTCCAGGCTTGGTTCTTAACATGATGGAATCTTCAAAAGATCAGTTTTCCAATAACATCACTAAAAAAATGTGGGTTATTTCTAACATATTTTATCTTGCAGACCAGGTGTTTTAGTAAGGAGGACCCATACATTTTGATTGGGTAATTGGTCAAAAACATTTGATCCAATTTGAGGAAGTTGTATTATAAAGTTTTAACATTTTGAGTCACTCTGGAAAACGGGTAAAAAATTAAACCTTGTTAATGTTTTATAAAATAATTTATTTCCTTGTATAAGTTTACCATAATTGAACTGCATCCTTGTACAAGTTGAATAGTTTACAATAACTGACACTGTCGTTATGTTTTTGGTGCTCCATACGCGTCTGGCATTCGCTCGATGGTGTATCTAAAATAAGAAAAAGTAAAAAATTGTCTATTATGCATCAAATACAACAATCCTATTATTAACAATAGACCTTAACCAGCCCCTACTTTTAGTCTTAAAATTATGTGACACAACATGTTTTATTCAAAGGGACTTATAATTGTTTGGCAACTACAAATTAATTGTGAAAGAGCTTGCAAAAACATTCAGTTAAGACAATACAAATTACATTTTGGGAGCTAATGGAAAAATTATTCAAAATACACAACATTCAGAAAAATTCTTAATTTTTTTTATCATTGCAAGTCTCATATAACTACAATAACAAAGCTACCATAATTTAAAAATATATGTTTTAACTAGCTGTTACCCGTTGCAGCTTTGCCTGCATTTATAATGTAGGCAATAAAATTTATAGTCGATTTTCAAAATCAGAATAGGTTCATAATGCTATATACAATATTAAACAATTTATGGTTTTCGGCCAAGACATATAAATTTTTGCTACTCGATACTCTAAAACAGGGTCCTGTCATATTTTAATAAAATACAGTATTATTAAAAAGTCACTATTATACAATTAAACTGGAATAGTATTGTGTTTATGTCAAGTACCTAAACCGTGTTCATACCAAATTTAATCTCAATTGGTCCAGTAGTTAAAGTGTGATTGAATAATAAACAAATAAACAAAAACAAACTTTCAGAAATATAATATACCCGTCACGGCTTTGCCCGCAATCATAATATACATTAAAGATCATGCATCACCGTGTTAGGACCAACAACCACGTCAATTACGTTATGGTGTATTTTTTTTTAAATAAAGGTTTTTTTAACGTATCACCGTGTTAAGCCTAACAACCGTGTTAGTTAAGTTATGGAGTAATTTTTTAAAAAAAAATAAGGTTTTTTTCCTGCATCACCGTACTAGGCCCAACAACCGTGTCAGTTAGGTTATGGAGTACTCTTTTTAAAAAAATAAATAAAGGATTTTTTAATGCATCACCGTGTTAGGCCTAACAACCACGTTAGTTAGCTTATGAAGTATTCTTTAAAAAAATATAAGATTTTTTCATGCATCACCATGTTAGGCCTAATAACCATGTCAGTTAAAGTTTGGAGTACTCTTTTAAAAAAATAAAAGTTTTTTTTCACACATCACCATGATAGGCCCAACAACCATGTCAATTAGGAATTCTAATTGACATGGTATTCTAATTTATATAGTATTCCTTAAAAAAATATAAAGGTTTTTTCACACATCACTGTGTTAGGTCTAACAACCATGCCAGTTAGGATATGTAATATTCTTTAAAAAAACATAAAGGTTTTTTTACGCACCACCGTGTCAGTTAGGTTATGGTGTATTCTTTTTTAAAAAAATGGGTTTCTTATCACTCAAAACCCGTGTTAGACATATTTTTTATTGTTTTACCGATCTACAACATGTTACCGGTTTTCACGATTTTGAGGTTATGTTGGTCACTTTTATTTTCGATTTTTATCGTACTTCTCGTGGTTTCTGCGCTTTTATAGTTTGGGTTTTTTTTTGTGTGTTTAACGTCCGACTATTGTGCACACTTGGGCTAATGCAGATGATCTATAAAGCGTTTTAGTAATAAAAATATCAAAAAATCCAGGTCATGCTACACTACATATTTACCATTTTTTTTCGTATAATGTAATTACACAAATATATATACTATCTTACAATTAAAGTATCCTAATAAAATTGTATATGTTATATATTCTGCACTCTGCGTCGAAAACATTGAAAAGTATTAAAGGAGAAACATCAGATTGTGATTATTTGATCTAATGAAACTTAAAATAACAAAACTACAAACAATAAAGCAAACCAGACTTTCACAAAGAGAAAATGCAATAAATAAAACACAGATTAAGATTCTTAAAATGGGATTAGATCTATGTCCATCTCAGGTCCAGTAAACAGTAATTAAACCTAACTACAGTTAACACGTCACAAAACTAAATACAACATAATTATGTTGGGCTGGGTAAGTAGTATAATGAAGTTTTTTTAAAACGGGAATAGGCCTACGTTTATCTCAGATACTTGAACCATTTTCGTACCAAGTTTCATCTCAATTGGTCCATTGGTTAAAGCATGATGAATAACAAACACACAAACTTTCAGAAATATAATATGATTACGATAACTTTCCAAACTTTTTTTCTTCTATAATTTATGTCAATTAGACTTTGAGAACAAGAGATTGGCATTATAGAAATCATTTATTGTAGTAACTCGAGATGAACCTATGATAAATAATAAAAGGCAACAGTTCAACATGCAGCAGTAAAAGTGGATTGCTTCAATTTTATATAGAAAATCTGCATGTTAAATAGAATTTATGACTTTTTAACTATAATGAAAGGTAAACATCTGGAATTACCTGTGCTGAGATATATACATGATGGGCACTCCTGGTATCTTGCGTATCCGCCTCTTCAGGTCTTTATCATTAGTGGCCACAATGTAACATTTATGCTAAAACAAAAATATTTTACTCCTCTAGACATAAAACATTGATTCTTACAAAAAAATGTTGGCATATTTTTTTTAACAAAAATGATACTACTTTCCTACAACCCATTACTATAACAGCTGACTCTTAAGTTACATCAATTTTATAAAATTATCTGTTCTAGGTTAAATTTCATCATAATACTGCACTGTTCTTTCACCATATTAAAATTTTATACTTAAATTTTAGAGTTAAATTAAAATTCCAATCGTACCTGAGTAACTCTCTGCACAATACAATCATCAGCATATGTTCCTTTGTGTGTACAATGTATCCTCTCATACCTTGGGTCCTTTATGATTCGTAATGCTACTTTGTATTTTGCTCCCAGCTTCTCCAACTCGCCAAGAACACAGTCGGTAATGTACGGAATACCTAAATACAAAACTGAATAAATAATTTACAAAGACAATTTTGTAAGACTAGTTATTCTTAATAAGTTAGATTTGTTATATTGAATATAAATAGGCCACAGAATTTTTACTCCAGTTGATTTTATACCACTAATTCTAGTGTCTGGCAAAATGATCTTGGTAAAACATTGTTATGTAAATATTTCTTTATAATTTAAAAGCAAACATTCCTGATTACTAAAAATTCCTAATATCAGTTTGTTCCGATAATATCCTAGCAATAAGATGTTCCGTAATGCTCTATGCTAAGACCCTAATCCAGTTCTTCCTTTTCTTATATTTCACATGAATTTTTCACACCTAACAGAGCAGCTGATTTACTGTAGACTAGCATTTATTCATATTTAACTATAAATCTAACTCCTTTGAGTCCTTTGTCTGATAAAGATAAATTAACAAAACAGACTCATATCTTAATTGATAATATGGGTAAAACTGAAATACTTACATTTTGCATATAAACAATCCATCATGTTTTGAATGATATCCAATTTGTACTTGACAGAGAAGTTGACAAAATTGGTGTCGATGAGGATGTGATAAGGTGGTCCCAGCTGTGTATTGTATTGAAAGAATAAAGCTGATGATACTTGAGTCCTGAACATAACAATGTATGAGGTAACACTTGCAGTCTGTTTACAAGATTATTGATGTTCATTCATGGTCATAATAAACTTAAAATAATATATTTGATTATCTGACTGATATAGATTGTTTTGTAACATTTATTTTAAATACATGTTTTTTGTTAACAATTTGGTAACAGCCAATCAGTTATTGAAAGTTTTAATTTTAATTAAATTAAATAATTGGTGCCTAAATTATGATTGAATGTGTAGGTTGTAATACTTACACTTGTTTCACTTTTAATTCATCTGGATCCTCTTTCTTTTTTTTAATATTTCTTTTGTCTTCTTTTCTACAACAAAGTATTCAAAGATATGAAACAACAGAGTTTTAAATGAATATTATTTTTTGTTAGCTTATGACATTAACTTATAACTCGCTATGAAACACTGGGCGAAATTTTTAATATTTGAAAAAATCAAGACTGAGATAAAACTAGTTAGAAATCAAAAATAATTTACAAATTTGATTTTCCTGTACTTTTGAGCCTCATACTAAAATAATTTTCAACAATTTTTTTTAATGAACTTTATTATTATAGTAGTATATTTACCCATGGAAGATTCAATTTATTATGATAACTTACGATTTTAAGCCCTTTTAATGGAATTAAATTGTTTATCTTGTATGGAACACACTAGGATTACACTCAGGATTACTATGCTTACATCACAACTGCTCATGTACATTATTACAGTATAATAAATCACTTATTTTCTTAAAAGTTCTTGTAGTGGTACCGCTACAACTGTTATTTTACCAACAACCATGTTTTTATCCATCAACCAGTTAGGTTAATTTAGATTTTTAAGGTTTTTTTAACAAAATAATTATATTACAGCCAAGTGGAGATAAGTCTTTCAGGTTTTTTTGTAAAAAAAGTTTATATTACACCCAACAACCGAGTTGAGTCGCCTCCTTTTTTTAAAAAGTATGTTTTTTCAGTATTAGTATCAAGCATTTAATTAATCGTTTTCACTAAAAAAAACATGTTACCTAATTGCGTATGCTAGTAATTTGGAGGTTATGTTTGTCACTTATATTTTTACTTCTTCTAACTTTCCAATATTTCTGCGCTTTTATATTTTGGATTACTATTCTTGGTGATATTTCAGTGCAAAATTGACCAAAAATGCTACATGATGCCAGTAAATGTAGTTTTACCATAAATTTTACTTACATTCTACTATCAGAGGGACTTATCATCTTCTTCATTTGAGCAAATCGCTGGGCTGCGAACTTTCTTGATGCTTTTGCTTTTCCCTAAAAAAAAATTAACTCTATATTATAATATGATTATGAGTCTTGTAGTTCAGTTGGTGTGATAGCAGGCAGTTCACTAACCCGTACACAGGATCAAGTTTAGTCTACAATTGGTTTTTTTCCATGTGTTGCATTAGTCCTACAAAAATCTACTTCAATACAAAATCTTGAATACGGTCTACATTAGCCTACTTATGTTAATTGTTCAGTGATATTGCAATGGCTTGACAAATTAAAATTACCACTTGCTTTGTAAATGTTAACATGGATTAAGAAGTTTAGTTGGATATGAAGATAACTCGGCCTGTTTTGTAAATTTAACATAGCCTATATGAATTAAAGTGCAACATATTTGCAAGAATTGAAATAGTAGGTTTAATGAAATTTGAATATTTACTTTTAATAATCATGAAATGATAAAGTTTACAGATTATCATAAATTTAATTTCTATTTATTTACAAGTAAATCGACCCTGCCACATTTGTAAACAACGTGTTTCAGTAAAAAAAATTATAATCATAATATTATAGTGTTTTTTTTAAATTAAATATTATTTCAAATAAAAGGCTTACCATTTTAGTCTATATATTTTTCAAATATTTTTATATTTAAAAGAATTATTCCTCCTCAAACTAACTGTAAAAATAAAAAGGTTATCTATACATAACCTCAAAGAATTGTACGGTTTTTTATAACAGTTAATAAAATAAATACACCACAGAGCGTCACTAAAAGGATACTGTCACAGATATAGTGTCCAGAACACAGATATAAATGTTATGAGAAATCGTGTGTAAGCATTAAAATTGATTTATTCATAATTCAATGTAATCTAAGATTTTGAACGTTTCATGAACAACATGAATTTTGTATATTATATAACATAATATGTTTTTTAAATTTTTATAACGGTTACATTTCAAAAGATTTTAAAATGTATTGCAAAAATATAACAAATTATAAGCCAATTAGAATAAATCAAGCAGGCTGTGAAAATTGAATTTAGAAATCAAGTAGTCCATAATAAACGTGCATTAGCACGAGTCTTTCTTGTGCCTGTGTAGGAGGTTAACACTTAAAAAGTTTTTTTGTTTTTTGGAAGAAATTTATTTAATTTTTATTTTACAAAGTGAAAATGACTTCATCTGTAGCATCTGGTGATGGTAGAAATACACAGCGAGGTGTTTATAAAGATAAAAGTAAACCTACAGATATTCGTAGCAGCAATATTCAAGCCGCTAAAGGTAAGCCATTGCATAAACACATGTAAAGAAAATAGTCTGTACAATTGTATTTCCCCGATTTTAGAACTTTTAAATCTATAGTTTTCCTTTGTTAACACCTAATATTTAGTTATTTATCTAATGCAATGAGTTGGAAACTTAATTTTACTGTAATATGTTTAGGCAATTTCAGCCTTGGTTTGACATGATGATTCATTATTATTATAGGATAACTTTAATCCTAGTACACATTTGATATAAAGTTCCCAAATAGCATGTATTGAGTACAGTATGGGGAAAATATTTCATTAATATGTCTCAATCATGATATGTATTTTTTTTAATGCAAAATTTAATGGTTACCTAAGAATTCAAAGTATCAAGTTTGTAAGAACAACTTTAAAAAAAACATACACATGAATAGGTGAAAAACCTAATCTAACCTTTAAAAGAATAACCCTAACTTAAAATATTGGTAAATATGCAATGTAGGTTGTTTTCAATTTCTTGGTATTTTCCCACAAAAACGTTTTAATAGTTGTCTAAAAGCAATAATCCAAAATATATTAGCATGGGAAGTAGGAACAAATCGAAAATAAAAGTGATCCACATAACCTAAAAATTGCTCCTATGCGAAAGTAGGTAACATGTTTTTGATCAATAGAATGATAAAAATCCTTTATTATTTTTTTGTTTTAAATATTCAAGGATATAGTTGCTGGGTAAATCTAACTGACATGGTTGTTGGTTGAATAACCTATTTAATTTAATAGATACAATTTTTAATGTTTTTGCTAGAAGTAATATATGTTTTCACTAGAAGTAATATATATTAAGTAATGCCTATTAGAATGTGATATCATGCATGAGCAGTTAATTTGGTGCAGTAAATGATAGTGTACATGAGTAGTAAATCGGTATAGGGAATTTAGTACATTTCATGCAATGTAAACACCAATGACATCACAGTAAATATGCAGTAGGTTTTTTTTTATTTTTTGGTGATTTTTTTTACAACACTATTACATATTCAAAAGCAATAATCCAAAATATAAAATTCGGAAGGTATAGGAAGTATAACAAAAATAGAAAATAAAAGTGACCTCTATAACCTCAATATCGCTACTGTGTGAAAGTAGGTAACATGTTTTTGATCATTAAAACAATAGAAAAGCCTTTTTTTTAAAATGTAATATATAATACTGTAAATAAATACAATTTTTTGTTGTACAATTTGTAATACTGATCCAAGTTTAGTAATAAAGCATTTGCAGGCTTCTATACAGTGATAAGCTGTTTAAAATTTTAAATTGACTTTTAATTTCAATTAAGTTGTTTTTTTTTGTTGTTTTTTTTTAGCTGTTGCTGATGCAATCCGAACAAGTTTGGGACCAAGAGGAATGGATAAAATGGTATGTTTGTCTACTTAATAACAATAAGCTAGTTTATAAATAATTAGTTTATGTAGGCTACCATTGAATTCCAGTACTTTTAAAGTAATACATATATAGTAGACTATATACTCTATTAGTAGATCTGATAATATATTTTTTATTATTTATTGTAATACTTCCTTGTTTTCAGATTGTTATAAAATATGAATCCAATTTTATTTGGAATAATTTATGTTTAAAGTTGTAGAAATTAACATTCTTTAAAGAGTAAATGAGCATTTTATAGCATGAATTTTCAGATATATAAGTTTTTAACTTTTTTTATTGCATTGTCTAGAACAACACATATTGTATATTGTTACATGAGACTTGTTTTAATGAATAAACTTTTGTTTAACAGATTCAAGCAGCTAATGGAGAAGTTACTATTACAAATGATGGAGCGACAATTTTGAAGCAAATGAATGTAACACATCCTGCTGCTAAAATGGTAAGAAAAAATTTCAGTTAGCCTAGTTGAAGGAAAACCATTTTGTAAATTAATTACATTAAATTATAGTCTGGTATTGTTGATGTTTTTCTTTTCAAATTTTTTCAATTTCAATGGTTTTTTGCAGTTGGTGGAGTTGTCAAACGCCCAAGATATAGAAGCAGGTGATGGTACTACCAGTGTTGTTGTCGTGGCCGGAGCTTTATTAGAGGCAGCGGAAAAGCTCTTACAAAAAGGTATCCATCCTACAATTATTTCTGATGCGTTTCAAAAAGCGGCCAGTAAGTCTGTAGAGATCCTGTCCTCAATGGCAACTCCAGTCGAATTGGTTGACAGGGAAAGTCTGGTGAAAAGCGCTTCCACGTCCCTCAATTCTAAGGTACATTGATGTTCTAGAATCATAATCTCTTTAGTAGGTGTAAGAAGTTAGGTTGTCTAATCAACTAAAATTGATCCTTATTTTTGAAATGCTTATGGCTATCCATGGTCAATGAAATTACTGAAATGTATTAGAGTGAATTACCAGTGTAATCCATAGCATTATAAACTTAAGTGTTCACATTTTAAGTTGAATGATGTGTTGTTATTACAGTTAAAAACTATGCTTTCTGATTCAGTCATCTTTATACTCACATTTTTATTACTTTGCATTATAATTACTGTTTCTACATTTATTCAAATTTATTCAGCTGTTTCTGTTTAGCTTTTTCAAATATTTAGACAAAAAAATGAACAAATCTACCTAGGTTTCTACATAATAATACATATACAAGGAGGGACATCTTTAACACATTTTATAGGAAGTACGAGTTAATAACAACCACGATGAAATAGTATGTTTTCATGTAAATTAATTTATTTGTTGTTACCGATTAGTTAAAAGATATGGAGAAGTTAACAGTTTGAGGAGTAGGCTGTGACATTCTGGAATGTTACAGAACTAGATCTGATAGAAAGGGAGGATGTGGGATAAACAGAAGCTGGACATTGTAAAAAATGTTGTTTATTCATTAGAAAATTTTATTAATACTTACAGATTACATCTTTAAAGCCAAGACAGTAAGCCTCAAAACTGACCTGGTATTGTACTTACAAAATACAACCAGTAAACTCTTATAAAACAAATTAGACTAACAATACTGGATACTAAAATAAAATTAACAAACTAAAAAAAGTTTCTCAAGAGAAAACGAAGGCCACAACTATGTAACAAAACAAATAACATTCATGTAAATCTCTAATGTCAGCAGTTTATATGAACTGTAAGTAGGAAAACATTACTGACATCAGGCATGAAAAAAAGATGTTTACAGGTTATTTATAGTCTGTCACCAATACATAACACTTCCTTTCACTGACTTTTTTCCATTTGCCAACTAATAACTTCTCCTTTTCCGCAGAACAAACAACCCTATTTATTCAATAACACAAACGCTTATAAATGTCACATTATGTGTTCTGGGAATACTAAAAAGGAAATCGTGGAAATTTTGATCAAATGATATTCCAGAATGTCATTCTTTTCTTGTAAATCGCTTGAGACATTCCAGATTGTCAATACTATTTAGGCGGAAGCACCCATAATCATTAAAGGATTAAAATAAAAAAAACTTATTTTTTTATTCCTTTTCAGTTGTGTTCTAATAAACTTACTAGTAAATTTAAACTATAGTTTTACTTTTTGGAAGTATTGTCCCTATAAATATTCATTTTATTTAACTGAATCAAGAAGGGCTGGATTGATGGGTAAATAATACATTTTTGCATTAATGTTAATTTAAAAAAAAATATTTAGAAATGCAATATTATGTGTATACATTGAAATAATTTGTTGAATGGTAGTCAGAATAGTTTGATATCAGTCTGTTAAATGTTACAGGTAGTGTCACAACAATCGTCTCTGCTGGCACCCTTGGCTGTTGATGCTGTGTTAAAAGTCATCGATCCAAACAAGGATTCAAATGTTGATCTTAAGGTATTGGAATAGTCATACAATAAATTTTATGGTTTAGGGATATGTTTTTACTGTCTCACCTGTTTAACTCCCAAAATTGGGTGATTTGAGTACCACGAACAATAAAATTTACAGGTAATGTGCTAATGAGTAGAATTCAGAAAAAAATTGATATAAAACATCTGTTTATTGTATCAAAAGTATGGTTACCGTGCAGTAAATTGATAAATTTGTTTCTAGTCTGAGTTCAAAAAAATTTATTCCTGTCTGCACGGCATGGCATACTAAACAGAATGATTAATGTTCACAAAATTTGGCATTCTTTATACATGTCATTATTAATATTTTAAGACCACATTGACAATTTTAATTAAAAAAAATTGTTAGGACTTTTTCCTGAAAAAAATCAGTTAAAAATAAAACAAAAAAAAAGTTTTTGCAAAACTGGCATTAATTATTTTAATAAGATTTAACCTAAAGTAATTAAACAAAATATAAGTATTGTTATTTCACTAAATCATCTGTTTTGTGTGCCATTATCAAAACACTTAAAATGTGATCTAATTTGTAGATCAGATTTGCTCAAATGTAAGAATTCATAAGTGAAATCAGTATATCCAAATTGAAACAAAATAATTGATGTTCAAGAATAAAAATAGTTGACTTATATAGAAAAAAATTAAACACTGTTAAGCAGGCCATAGACATGACGATTTGTATGACAAATATGTAAGTATGACCATATCTCTGTGCACCAAACTATAGGATTTGTGCTAAAACATGTTTGAATCGACAATTTTTTTGCCAACAAAAATGATCGTATAGGGACATTACATGTTGTAGAAATGCAACAATGTCAACATGTAATGCCCCCAGACATTCGAACAAAATTGTAACAACTTGTACGTTTCCTCTGTTTGCGCATACAAATCCTAGTGTTTAGTCTGTTACTTTGGTCCACACAAAACAGAGAGCGTCGAATGTTGGCTCATATAAATCACAGCCCTAAACACAGATGGTTTATATAATAGTGTTGTGGCAACAGTTCATCATGTCACATCGAAAAGTTAGTGCCGCCATAGTAGTAATACATAATTTTAATCAGAGAAATAAACGTAGCAAGATGTAAAGAGTGGTTGAAGAAAACAGTGACAGTTTTTCATATGTTAATTTGCTGAATGAATTAAGAATTTTTGCAAAGGGAACTTAAAAACTATCTCTTCTGGAATGCTGATCTTAAAGAGTTAATTTTTCTTATAGCAAAATCTTTTTTGGCATCAGCATCAGTCTTCTTCAGTTTTTCAACTAACATATGCCTCGTTCCTTAAATTTCTATTACTGTAATCTTTTTATTTGACTTTCCACAGACAAGGATATATTTTATAAAGTTCTATAAATTCTTGAACAAATGTTTTAGAATAATTTCGCATATTCCAAATTTTTTTTTAAAACATTTTTTTTATTTTATAACGCTAAAAATAAATGTAAATCACAAAAACCGACAAATGTAAATTAAAAGCAAATTTCCAGCAGCAGTTGGAAAAAAAACGAAGATCGCAGCTGATACGACGAACTAGCTAAGTGCACACAAAACCAAGTGTGAAATCAAACCCCTGTTGATTCACAGCGATATGTATTGCATGCAAGTTTCACACACAGATCTTATGCCTAAACGTAGAAATCTGCGCAAACAAATTGGAGCCAATATATTTCATGCGTCTTGTGATGATACATGTTTCATACAAAATGCCGGATATAAATTTGTACAAATATTTTGGACTACTCTAACTTGTTTGCCGACTTGTATGTGCAAGCATTTCTGTCCCAACATTATCTATAGTGTAGTTACAATTCATGTTGGTGCTAACAAACTACACTATATATAAATTTGTCCATCTACATATTTGATTGTTTATGGACAAGGTCTATTTTGTTTGTGCATACATGAGTGTCATATAGATACACGTGTAGGGTAGACTTTAGAGTTTGTTTTAATATTTATTGTTTGTAGATTGCTATTGAATGGGAATTACTTGAGTAGCTAACCTTTCATTGCTTAATAACTACATTTGAATCCCTTGTATATGTGTTTGTGTGTGTGAGAGAGAAAGTTTGTGTTTGTTTTTATTTAATTTATTATTACCCACTTATAATATTTGGCTTTCAGGATATAAAAGTGATAAAGAAACTTGGTGGTACTGTAGAAGACACAGAGTTGACAGAAGGGCTCGTCTTTACGCAAAAATCGGCCAATGTAAATGGACCAAGGAGAGTGGAGAAAGCAAAGATTGGTTTGATCCAGTTCTGTATATCACCTCCGAAAACAGATGTGAGTCTAATATTTAATTATTCTTAGGACATTTATCAAAATGTTTACAAATATAACATTTCTTTTTTGTGTTGGTATATAGGGTGGTCCATTTTTTAATACGAACAATGATAAATTTGAATTTCAGATTGAAAAATTTGAATAATATTAGGTTAAATGTTGGACACATGGACTAGGCTACATTTTTATTTTCAGTGAGACAATTAGATTTCATACTTTGGATTTAACTTTTACTTCCAAACAAAAGTGATATCTAACACTAAAGAATTCACACAGACGAGATAGTGAGTTAAAATGTCTAAAAGGGAATTAACGGTGATTTTCTACCTGTCAAGGTACTTATACCAACAGTACTTTAATGATGTTTAAAATGCCAGAGCAAATCATAAGAGTTCAGCTAAGTATTTCTATATTAAAAAAAATATTATTTTGTTTTGGGTATTTCTGTATATTTGAATGATTGCAGATGGATCACAACGTTATAGTGTCCGACTACGCAGCAATGGATCGTGTGTTAAAAGAAGAACGTGCATACATTCTGAACATCGTTAAACAGATCAAGAAGGCTGGCTGTAATGTTTTGCTTGTACAGAAGTCCATCTTGAGAGATGCCATCAGCGACTTGGCTATACATTTCCTAGATAAAATCAAAGTTTTGGTGGTTAAGGATGTTGAGAGGGAGGACATTGAATTTGTATGCAAGGTAAGTCAGTTAGAGATTTTAATTGCATACTGAGTTAATTATAAAAGTAATTGAAAGACTTACTGTCTCTAGTATTAGTAAATATAGAGAAGTGAAGCCAAATCCATATTGCCGTAGGTAAATTGACATTACCTGTAAATCAGACTTGAAAGTCCAGATGTTGTTTCAAATTCAACTAATCAAACTAGTGGGGAGGCAATTAATATTAATTAGAAAAATTGTACAAGATTTATTTGTCCAGCATTGCCACAGAATTAGAATATAGGTATATTGACTTTAGATTAGATAAAAATTAAATATTTTTCAAAAGTCTGCGGAGTAAGGAACATGTAAAAAATATAACACAGCACGTAGCTTATGTTATTGATTTAATGGAAATGAATTTCCCAAAACTTATATTTATATGTAAAAATAAATCTTGCCACAAAAATTAATTTTGCTAATAGCTTGGGCAATTTCCTTACCCTGCAAAATTCATTCCATTTTAAATTACTGCCATTAAACATTTTTTTTGTATACAAGTTTTTATCATACATTTTTCAACAAATCTGATTTCACCATTGTAGTCAGCTTTAAAGTATACATAAATTTGTCACACGTGCAGTCACAGCACAGTATATTTTTATTTAATTTATTAATCTAATTAACTGTACTTAGTGACATAAAACTTACGATGATGGATCTGTTAGGCATTAATTCCAATTTTGATCTTGAGCAAGGTGTCCACTAGTTCCCGGATATCCCCGATGTCCCGGAAAAGACATGGATTTTATCAAGTGGTCCCGGATGTGGATAATACCAGAATTTAGAATTAAAGTCCCCTTTCCTAGAAAATAATAATTTCCTTTCCTTCTCAATAATTTTGTAAATTGCGATATGAAATTACGATAAGTAAACCTTGATACGGAAAAAGGAAAGAAGTTAACGAATAATTAATCAAAAATGACTAGTGTAATTCTTTTTATATTCTTCTTCTTTTCTGCTAGGATTATTATCACTATGTTCAGTATAATGATCTGCCTTCCCTAGCTTCGTCAATTCTACTTTCATTGACGCGTTTCGGAGAACCTCCATCTTCAAAAACTATATCTATACTCAAATGGAGTATAGATACTATCCTATATTTCATGGAGTTATCCTATATTTCGTAGTTGAATTGTTTTAATTTTATTCTCGATTTAGATATTTTTTACATGAGGGGTAAATATGCATTGTAGGTTGTTTTACATTTCTCGGTTATTTTTTTTTCGCGAAAACGCTTTATTACATGCCCAAAAGCAATAATCCAAATTTAAAAGCGTGGAAGGTATGGGAAATACATTAAAAACGAAAATAAAAGCAACCCGCATAACTTCAAAATTGCTACCATACAAAAGTTGGTAACGTGTTTTTGATTGCTAAAACAATAAAAAAAGTTTTGTTTTTTTTAAAAAAATACTCAATAATTTAACTGACACTTTAGGTGGTGAACCTAACAATTGTTGCGTGATCAAAACACTTTTATTAAAAAATAATAATAGTACTCGATAACCTAACTGACCTGGCCTTGGGTGAAAAATTTATTTAATTGAACTAGTTATTCTGTAGTAACATGTTTTTGATCACAAAAATGATAAATAAACCTTTATTAAAAAAAAACTCAAGGACCTAACTGATACGGTTGGTAGTTGGTGAATCTAACACAAAAGAGACAAATCGGAAGTCCACAAATAACAGACACAATTGTTTTAATAGTGTTTTCATTACGAAAATGAATCAACAAAAAAAGAAATATGGTGATAATGCTTCATATGCGTTTCTTCTTCTTTCATCCGGATCACCCACTTTGGGGTACGCCAAATCAATTACTTTGATGTGCGTTAGCCGCCCTCCGCTGTATCCAATACTGCTTCATTCTATCTGAGGCTGCCTTCCTTCTTTCATCCGAGACTGCCCCGCCCCTTTTAGATGTTGGTTTTTCTTGGAACCTTAGGTTTTCATTATGTAAAAGTTTTCGCAGCTTAAGTACATCGTCAATCATCTCATCCGATATCGCCAGCTCAGTTAAGTCTTCCTGGACCCGCCTGAACCAATTACTCTTCGTTTTCCGATCTCTGAAGAAAGCAAAGATCCGTCTAGTAAGTCTACTGCTGTTCATCCTACTAATATGGCCATAAAAACTAAGTCGTCTTTTCCTCATGCTATCTGAGAGTCTCTCAATTTTGAGATACAGGTTTTTATTAGAAATCAACTTTACTTCATTATTTCTAAAGTTTTTGCCCAATATCTTCCTTATTAACTTTCTTTCTTTCTTCTCCAGGTTGTCCAATAATCCCTTATTATTGAGTGTAAGAGTTTCAGATGCATATAAAGCCTCTGGTTTGATCACAGTTTTATAATGCTTAAGTTTGGAATTCCAGGATAACGATTTCTTGTTATACACCTCTTTGGTTAATTGAAACGCCAATTCCATTTTACACATTCTGGATTCCAATGCTCTCTTTTCTAAGGCGTTCCAGCTGATCCATTCACCCAGATATTTGAAGTGGTCAACTCTCTCGATTTTATGACTACCGACTCCCAGATGTCGTGGTGCATTTTTAATATTCGTTAGTATTTTGGTTTTCTCAAATGAGATTCGGAGACCTACTTTAATGGCTTGCTTCTGCAACTCTTTAATTTGTAATTCTGCCTCGGACCAGTCCTTGGCTATGAGAGCCAGATCATCCGCAAAAGCCAGGCAGTTACACTTCAGTCCTTTGGTCCCCATTTTGATTCCACTGCCTTCCTTCAGATTTTGATTCCACTCTAACCACCTTCTCCAGCACACAATTAAATAATAGCGGTGATAAACCATCACCTTGTCTGACTCCAGTTCTGATCAGAAATGGTTCTGACACTTGTCCCATAAATTTCACTTTAGAATATGTGTCTGTTAAGGTGGACTTAATTATATTCGTAGTTTTGTTATCCAGGCCTAATTCCCTCAATATTGATATGAGTGAAGTCCTATCAATGGAGTCATATGCTTTCTGGAAGTCAATGAATGCTATTACATTTGTTTTACTCGAGAGTTTACAATAGGTCATGACACTTTTATGGTTAAAAATCTGCTCCGCACATGATCTACCCTTCCTAAATCCACCCTGATACTCCCCTAGTTGGCAGTCCAGCTGTGGTTCTGCTCTCTTCAGTAACGCCTTCGAAAGTATCTTATACGTTACTTCCAGTAACGAAATTCCCCTATAATTGTTCGGGTCTGTTTTTGAACCTTTCTTGTGGAGTGGATGTATTAAAGCTGTTTCATTAATTAAAAAAAAAAAAAAAAAAAAAAAAAAAAAACAACAATGTGTAACGAGCATGAGCAGTAAGTACATGTAGTTAATAATAACAAGCATGACTAGTAAATCCATGTATGAAATTAATCTTTACAAAAATATTTTTTGTGGATGAATGTGTGTTAATTAGCTAATATGGTGTAAAATAAAACAAAAAAATATTAAAACATAACTATTTAAAAAAAACAACCTACACTGTATAAATAGTGCCTACCTCATGAAGTGTCAAGTAAACAGTACCTAAGCATAGTAGAGGAAAATGTCGTTTCCAAGATTCATGGATTGAAAATGATTTCCAAATAGGAAGTGTTGGTTATGGACCAGTAAAGACGTTTTTTCTTCATTTTGTTTTATGCAAGAAATCAATTGACATTTCATATTCTGGGGTCCATGCATTATTAATCTGTCATGAAAAAGTTAGAAAGCATTTACAATTTGAAAAAATAAACAGAGGAAAACAACAAACCATATATTGTTTTACCGGTGAAAACCTATCTGGACCTAAGCCAAGCTAACAGTAGTCAGTGGTTGTAGTGATGGTCGGCCTGACAGTGAGGTGTCGCGTAGGCTTATCTCTGGGCCTAGGACTAGCAGTGGAAATATTTCATCGAATTCTTGTATTTTAACTAGTGATAAAATTATGTATGTCTAGCTTTTTAGTTAGTGATAGTGTGACTAAAGCCGAAATTTTATTTCTCTCTTATTATATGACTTCTCAAACATCGTTACGTTGTGGGGGGACAGATGTTCAGAAATTCATCATCTAGAACAGGGGTCTCCAAACTTTCCAGCCTTAGGGCCATACTGATTACTCCAGTAAGTTCCGAGGGCCAAAACCATATTATCATTGTTGCTATATATTATCATGCTTGTTATAAGTTATGTTTTTATTTAAAATGTATAAAATGTTAGTTGGATTCATTTCAATAATTTGTTAGTTATTATATACTGAAGTTAAATTTTCTGCATATTATACATGTCTTTACTCATTACAATTCTGTGTTTCTTTATTAAACTTATCACAAAAACAATAACAATAAGCCTACAACAATGTTATGAGTAGTTAGCCCTTGACCATATCAATGTAGATGTCATATTAATAATTATTCAACATAAAATTAGAATACTTCAGTAAACAAAATTTAATTTGCTATAAAAAATATGTTCTCTAAAAGGAGTTTTCAAGTATGCTAGCTCTCCGCGGGCCGGACAAAATCTGTCCGCGGGCCGGATGTGGCCCTTGGGCCATAGTTTGGAGACCCCTGATCTAGAAGAAGGATGATCTGAAGAGGAAAAAAAGTGAAGTTGAAAGTTTTTACATAAATAAATAAATTAGAAGAAGTGAGAAAAGAAATTGAAAAAAGTTAAAAAATGTGTATAGTATTTTGAAAAAGTAGACTTTTTGTAGGAAATGTAAATAGTTTACATATCTAGAGTTTATTAATTAAGTGTTCTCGTTTATAAATATAAGGTATGTTTATAACATTTCTTCATTTAATATACAGAATAACCTAGTAAAGGAAAATAATGTTTTACAATGACCTATTCCAAGTAATATATAAAAGTAGGCCTGTTACTATTTCAGACACTAACTGGTGGGCATACTGCTGTGCAGCACAGCTGAACTGCTTATAGCACAATGTAACATTTGAACTAAGTTAACTTGATTAGGCTGTTCCATTAAGTTTATGGTTTTGTATGTAGTAGAATGTGCCTCTATTGGCCAAAAATTCAAGTAGGCTTCTAAAAAACTTACTTTTAAGGTTATTGTACGAGGGTTGATCAAATATAAACGAGACTGATTTTTTAAAAAAATTATTGCTTACTTACAAATTATTCTTGATACAACTTATTTTTCTACATAGTCTCCTGCACGAGTAACACATTTTTCCCACCGAATTGGAAGTTTTTTAATTCCATCTTCGTAAAAAGTTCTCGGGCGTTCATTGAGCCATTGGAGCACGAAGGTCTCCACCGCAGAATCGTCTTCGAAACGCTGGCCTCCAAGCGCCTCTTTGAGTGGCCCAAACAGGTGATAGTCACAGGGTGATAAGTCTGGACTGTATGGGGGATGTTCCATTGGTTCCCAGCCAATTTGATCGAGTTTAAGCCTCGTAGCGTTCGCCGAATGTGGTCGGGCATTATCGTGAAGAAGAATGACGTTTCTCGCCGGTTTAGATTTCCTTTTCCTATGAAAAGACTGTTTTGCGGCCTCTAAAACATTGCAATAATATTGTGCATTTATTGTGCGTCGTTGATGGAGGAAATCGACGTGAAAGGCGCCTTGATTGTCGAAAAATACAGTAGCCATTACCTTCCCGGCCGACGATCATGATTTGGCCTTCAGGTTTTCTACTGCTTCCCGTCCTTCGGCGAATTCCTTGTGCCAAGCAAAAACGCAAGCTCTTGACAGGGTCCTGTCCCCGTATTGAGCCGTCAATCTACGAAAGATTTCAGTCGGATTGACCCTGCCTTGGCCAAAAATTTAATAATAATTCTCTGCTCCACGGAAACGTGCACTTCACTATCACTCATTGTATAGTTTTATACTGAAGGGTCCGAACGGAAATGTTGCCCGTCTACGCCCGTCCCAAACCTCCCAGGCTACCTGAAACCCCACCCTTTAGAGTTCAATGTCCAACGGAAAAGTTTTTAGAAAGTCAGTCTTGTTTATATTTGATCAACCCTCGTATTTTATTTAGTGTATTTAACCTAGTAACGATATATTATGTACAATGCCGTTAATGTCGAAGAAATTCAAGGTCCTATATTTTTGTAATTTATATCTGCAGAATTCCCCAAAAAGTCCAAGATTTTTGCTTAAGGGAGCTGGTAGACACCCTGTTGAGTTAATTTTAAAAGTTCAAACCATGATGTTATCGCAACCACCTTAAAAGCACTGTGGTCATTCCCAATTTACAATTTCAAGTTAGTTTAGAATTTAACTAAGAGTTCTTTACTGTATTAAAGAAAAAACTAATGACAAGGTTGAGTGGTATTACATAAATTTTACAATGGTCTAGTGTAAGAAATTTTTTATATAATTTTGTACAAAAAAAAAGAAAAAGATATACCGAACCCTACAATTATAATTACATTTTTCTTTGGTGAAGGCTACATCGAATAATTATGATCTATTTTAGGTAACATTATTTCATTATTTTAGTTAAGTATATGATAATTAGTTAAATTATTCCTAGATAAGTGTGTACATGGTGGTTTCTTTCTTTTTCAATTATCCAGTTATCTGAATTTCCTTTGGTAATAACATTTTGTTTTTAAAGAATTTCTAAATGAACCTCTGGGAGGCTGGGGGCCTTAATGTGCCATAGCTGTTCTTATAAGAAAATGTATTCACTATTTTACGCCAGCACACTGTACAAATTTTAATTTAGTTACAAGTTTAATCTTAATACATTGGTAAGTAAAGTGCTGGTTATTAATATATTTTAGAGTTCTCTGTTATTTACCATTGGCGCTGGATTTTCTCTCCTGTTCCCCAAACTTGGACCAGTATTTCACTGTAAGCAAATTTCAACTTATCACCATTCTATTTGCAATGGCCGACAGGTTTAGTACAGCATATAACCTAAAGTTATACATAATAAGTTATTTACTTAAAATAACCACAGTATCTGGTGTATGGTGGCAAATTATAATGCCTCATTCATGTCCTCTGTTTAGGAAGTGGCACATGTTTTATTTTATGACGTATCACACTTTAAATTATTTTTTCAATCAACTTAATTACTGGGCTGACATGTCATCGGAGGACGCTGGCTGCAGAAAAGAGAAAAGGCAGCCTCAAATTTTGTCGATTACGCATTACGCCCCACTACTCAACAGCTTGCTTATTTTGTTATTATCTATAAGCAATGTCAGTTGCATCAAATTCAAATATAACTGAAAATATAAAATGAATACTGATTTATAATAATGTTCACATATACTAAATGTACTGTTAGTCAGATTTTTTTTAAATTTGTAAAACAAAAAGATATTACTTTTTTATGATTTGAATTGCTCGATTGGATTTTGAAAGGAATGGTTTTGAATTAAATTTGTGCACACTAGAGCATTAACACACATCTTGAAAACATGTTTTAAAGGTCAGATTTTTTTTGTGTTTAACGTCCGACTATTGTGTACACTTGGGCTAATGCAGACGGTGGGGTGATTTATAGCGTATGAAAATGCCAAGCCCTGGCTGAGAATCAAAGTCGGGTCCTTGATGTGAAAGCCTAGTATGCTATCAAATAGACCACTGAGGCGGCTAGGTCATACAATTGGTGTACAATACCATGGTTTAAGGCCCAAGTCTTATCTTGATGGTTGTTCTTTTTCAAATTAAAATTTGTTATTACAGTTAAAACAAAAAATATTATATTTAATGTGGTATATAAATAGTCCAGCTTATTGTAATACAAAGGCTTTTTTTATTGTTTTATGTATTATAGATTTTACTTTTTTATATTATATTTATTTTATTTTTTATATTGTAGACTAATTTTTTTAGATGTTAATATAATTATTTGTCATTGAATATTGTAAAAATGAACATACAAAGATTTTAAAGAAGTAAATTAACTGGCACGAAATAGAAAAACTTGTATTTACGTAATAGACTTGAAGGAAAACTTTTACTAAAACTTGTGACAAAGAAATTTTACCATTAACTTGAGAATCTGTTATTAATATAATAATAATAATGAAAAATTATAAAAATACTCTTCACTGAAACAATGTTTTAACAACTAAACTTTTCATAATTGTCTTCCACATTGCCACTGTGAATTCATTTTTAACTCTGGTTATTAAGGATATGCTATTTGTTCCTAGACTTTGAACTGCCGCCCAATTGCCAGTTTAGACCACTTTGTCGCAGAGAATTTGTCTAGCGCAGATTTGGTCGAAGAAGTGCAAACCGGCAACAGTAGATTTGTGAAAATCACCGGCATCCATAACCCTGGACGCACGGTTACGATTGTAGTCCGTGGTAGCAACAAGCTGGTACTGGAAGAAGCTGAGAGATCATTACATGATGCTTTGTGTGTTATTCGCTGCCTTGTTAAACAAAGGTAAGCTTGTATTAGTGGGAGTTCAAGAGGGTGGTGTTTCTTATTGGCTGTAATTGACTGTCAGTGTATCTTTTTGAAACAATATAGGTTTCCTTGAATACAAGTAACATAATTTTTACCTTATGTTACCCTTATAATTAACCTTTTAATTACGCTTGCTGTTCAGTCTTTAACCTGATAAAAAATAGAAAAGAAGAATTTGCCAAACGTGTAATGATATATTTGCTTTATTTCTTTTTGAAAAAATGGAAATAATTTTAGAATGTCTTCAGTATGGCTTATGCTTTAATTTTTCACAACTTGTACACTTATGTTGGCAGAAAGCCATATTACTTATAATATGTTGAGGTGATGATGTCTCCTGAACATTTCATACAACACATCTGATTTAAGAAGTGATTACAATTTCTAGAATCTGAACCTCGAAATGTGAAATAATTGAATCAGTAAAATTACAACAAAAATGTGACACTTGTTCCAAAATTGAAAAATTAAACAATTTCAATTGGTTATTCATTTATTGTTTATAATTTTGGTTTTAGAGCTTTAATAGCCGGAGGAGGTGCTCCAGAGACTGAGCTGTGCCTCAAGTTAGCCGCACACGCCCAGACAGTCACTGGCGTTGATGCCTACTGCTTTAGGTAAAGTAATTGAACATTTATTTACGGCAATATCTATCTATTTTTTTATAAATTGTCTCTGTTTTTTATAAATTTCTTCCAATTTTTAGAGCTTTCGCCACAGCATTGGAAGTTATCCCGCTGACATTGGCTGAAAATGCAGGATTGAATCCTATCTCTACAGTCACTGAGTTACGTAACAGACATGCCCAAGGCGAAAAAACTACAGGCATTAATGTTAGGAAGGTGAGCTGATAAATAGTTCTTTAATATTCCTCAGGCACAATATTTATACAAACACAAACAGGAGCATGTATCAGAAAGATACATAATTCTTATTATGTCTTTAAATTATGATTTGTTTATTTTATAAAATGATTATTATTTTTATGTTAATTCTTTTGTCTTCTTTTATTTTTTAACAATAAATTTACAATTATTTAACTTATTAGTAAATTTCGAAATTTGAAAGGTGACTTTGCGTATTTAGTTTCTCTGATGATGTTAGGTAAGTGTCTTATTAAATTTTGTGCTTGATTTCGCACATTCTGAGTAGGTCTCATTTTTTTTCATTTGGTAATTTTGTCTTTTCCAAGATAAAAAAGATCATTGGTATTTTCTTCATCAGTATAATCTTGAAAGGTGTCTGAATCACTTACCCGCTTTTCAGTTGCATCTTATGTTTCACTATCTCAAGATTCATCCAAACTTTCATTAGCTATTCCATCATCTTCAAGTAGTAAACTTTGAATAATATCCACTTTCTGATCATTATAAGTATTTAGTCTATTTTTCTTTTTTTTTTTAACGTCCAACTATTGTGCACACCTGGGCTAATGGAGACGATGGGATGATTTATAGCGTATGAAAATGCCAAGCCCTCGCCGGGAATCGAACCCAGGTCCTCGGGGTAAAAGCCTAGTACGCTATCCACTAGGCCATCGAGGCGGCTTTAAATAGTCTAGATCCATCATAAGTAGAAAAAAAAATAACACTAAAAACAAACGGCAATTTCACACAAAAGTAAAAAGAAACTTTCGTTATAGAAAACAAAATTAATAAAATGTATATTTACAATATGTATTCACAATTTACATTTTAGAAAAAGTATTATTTACAATATATTAAAGAGAAATAATGTTTTAGGCGTTATAAAAAAAATAACACAAACGGGTGCAATTTATCTGGTAGATACATTATTCACTAAAAGATACGTGCACTCAGCTTAAGTTCTAAAACTGGACTAAACTGTAAGGGATGCAAAGTTAGGGAGCTATTAGGAGTGAGGGCTTGTCCACTTTTAACAGTTATAAATTATAAAACAAAATGGCAACCAATATCTGTCAGATAAAACGCGCTAAGAGTTTTTTTTGTTTTTTTTTTTTTTTTTTTGAAGAGTTGTTTTGTTAAAATTATCTATAATTATGTTATCATATAATGTATTTGCATTATGAAACGTGTACATAACAATTTTTTTTCTAGGGTGCTATAACCAACATCTTAGAAGAAAATGTAGTACAGCCATTGCTTGTGTCCACCTCCGCTATAACTTTGGCATCTGAAACCATACGCAGTATTCTTAAAATTGATGATATCGTAAGTATTCATATTTTTAATTATTTATAACAAAGTTGTGCCTCAATCGGTAATGTTTTAGAAGTACATTGAAACTAGGAACTGTACGAAGGTTTGAATCCATTACTATTGACTTTTTCCATCTGTTATATGTCTTTGTCATTTTAGTCTAACTGGCATAAAATAAAAATGTTAAACCACAAAAAAAATACCAAGTTATAAACATTATTTCAGATACAAAAACAGGATAATTGTATCTGATTTTATTTATTCAGTAAAAGCCCTCTAATCCGGCATCCTATAGTCCGGAACTTTCAATAATCCGGCATCACTCATAGGCTTTTTTTTAAAACAAATTAAGATTAATATATGTACTGTACTGTATACTTGTGACGCGATCGGCAGATTACGAGTAAATTGGGCATGATCAGTAGAGTTAAGGCGCCATTATTAGTGATGGCGCGCCACTAGATCAGCCACTGAATCCGGCTGTTGCCACAAATTCAACACCACCACCTACTTCGAATGTAGCAGCCGCCACTATTGATACTTCTATAAGGTTTGCTGTGTAGAAAATCTTACAACTTTGCAGAACATTTTAATTTGTGTGTCTTAAGAATCGAATTTCTAAAGAAAAAACATGATTAAAAAAAACAAAAAGGCATTAAATCTTATTTTAAGCCAACACAGTAAAATTAAGTTATTCTGAGCATTCTATTATAGAACGTAAGCAATAAAGTGTTTTTTTTTTATGCCCTCAAAGGTGCCGGATATGCAGGCTTTTACTGTATAAAAATATGCAAGTTAATTAAACTGATTCACAATATAGAAACTTAAAAACTTTTCAAATAATATTGCTAATTTTGGTGAAAAGAAACAAAAACAAATCTAATAATATTGCATAACCCTTTTAGCTATTAGCACATAAGCATTATACACTACAATATCCATCACTGTAGTGTTTCAACATAAATTTACACGTGATGTGAGAGCAACATGTTTCTGCATTCTATTCTTTACTGGGCTATTTGTGCTTTCGAATGTTTAGAACATATTGTCTATTATTTTCCTTATTATCTTTGCCAAAACAGCTGTTTATTTTTCATTGTAGAGTTCAAGTAACTTGGGCAACTTATGTTTGACTGCTGAATTTGTCACTTTTACATATAATTTTTAACGTTTACATATATAATCAGTCAACGTTTATTTTTGTTCAGTATTTTTAATAGAAGTTTTATTTTTTAGTAGAAGTTTAAAATTTAAAGTAGTGGTAGTGTAATCATAGTGTATGTTTTTTATACTTGAAACTAAGTTTTAATCTGTGTTTGTTACTTTGTGTACATAGATTACTTTCTAATCTACAAGTTTCAATTTTTTTTTTAGTGCAACCTTGAATTATTTCCTGTAAAATGACAAAAAAAATATCAGTATTAATAACTGAGTTATGGTAGTTTTAATATTTTAAAAATTAAGTGATTTGTGTATGGAAAGAACTCCCGCAGGAAGGCATTAATATCACTTTTAGTCTTCCAAATTGTAGGTTTTTTTTTATGTAATATTCTTTTGAAGTTGTGAAACCAATAATTCAGAATAAAATAAAAACAGGATTTTCTAACGAATTTGAATGATTGTTGAAAGTTAATGTTCAGCTGAATGTGCAATTTAACAGTTGCTAATTTTCTGGCTCTGATTGTGTTGTGTATGTGAACTTTATTTGTTTACAATAAATAACCATCAATCTTGACCCTGAGTAAAGTAGGAATGGAACAAGGAAAATCACACAAATAAAAACATTTATAAAGCAGATATATCTCACTTTTTACATTATTTTTTTTCTCTACAAATAGTGTTTAAGTTGTACAAAATTTCAGATAATCAGTGTTCTACAGTACATGACAGACTCATAACAGTTTAATGATTCACAGTTTTCTTACTTTCATTTCAAAAGTTCGCTAACACATTATTTGAAAAATGTTTGTTGCAGGTAAATACAATGCAGTGAATTTAGATGCATGCACAACTCTTAACACGGATTCTTCTATTTAACTGTTAAGTAAGTCAAGTATTTGTTATTAAATAGGAAATTTAATCTGTTCATTAGCTGAGTCATTTTCCAAGCATAAAATGCTTTTTATGTCAGAGAATTTTTGTTCTTAATTTTAAGAATATCAAACTTGAAACAAATGTGGCAAAAATATTGCTTGAACTTTTATCATAGTCAATTAAATTGATTGTTTAGCACTTACTTAAATATTCTAATAAAACTGTTTTCATTAATTTTAAAACTATTTTAACACTTTTGACGCTGGTAACATGAATCTCTGTCATATGTAACTTTGCTACAAATGTAGTAAACATAGACCCGCACATATTTGTTTAGACATATTGTACACAATTTCCAAAAGCATCCATACAAAGTACAGGCAAATATAAAATTAGTATTTTGTAAGATTGAAGGTTATACGAAATACTGTAACTACAATGATGACCAAAACTTAGTAATAGTTCCCTCAAAACCAGTGACGATCTTTGCTATCATGCTCAGTTGCTGTACATTTTAATAAATAAGTAATTAGTTTTTTATAACTATGCATAGTTCAACATATCAAAGACATGACTAATGGCTATTGTAAAAAAATTATTAAGGAAAATTACGTGTATTACACAAAAATTGAAGGTATTATCAAAATTAAAGTTAATAGAAGTTCTCTTGTGCTGTAAATTAGTGTGAAATGCACATACACAATTTTTACACTATATCTGAGGTAATACAATATTTAGTGTGTTGTGTTAAAAATAGTTGTTTTGGTCAGAAAAAAGTCATTTTATAAAAAAAATGATTCTACATCAGAGTTGTTATAACCAAATTAAATTGTATATGCTTTTTCTAAACAATATATATTTTAAAATTTAAATAAGGTTAACATGTTTTTATTGTTATTTGCAGGTTTTACCAAGGTAACCATCTGCTGGTGCTTTAACTTCATTGGATAACATTTCACTTTAAAATGGTCATGCTTTGTTAATTTTTTTTCAATTGAAGTTTGTGAACTTTTATATTTTCATACTAACTTTGGTGTTAGTAATTTGATACAAAAGCTGAATAACTTGTTTATTTTTCTTTAAACTAGTAATGATCAATTTATAATTTATTAGATCGTATGTGTTTAGTTTTCTTGAAACCCAAAATGTATTTTTCAGTCTATAGAAAGTCATTTTTAGTGTACGTCTACCAATTTTACTACCTCCATTTGAAATTATAAAATTTTGTGTTCATCATATCATGGAACAAATTAACAGTTCTTGTTTGGGTTTTCAGAATGGAATATCCCCCAGTTTTATCTAGCACATTTTATCTCTTTTGTTAATTTGCTCGTTTTCAATCCTCAGTATCACTATGTCTTAATAAAATTTTGTACTAATTATGTTTCACTACCGTTACTTTGAAAACCGTTGAGCTAATACTAATTCTTTCTTTTGGGGTATAAACAGTAATGAACCCAAAAAGTTTACATCCATTTTCAAGTATAAAAGTGTTTATAAAAATTTAGAAACTAGTTTTCACGAACACTTAAAAATATCTTTTTGTTATATTGAATCCATTAAGTTTGTTACAAGAAATTTTGTAAAGTATTAGATGCTTCCTTTTGAGGCTATTTTGGCCATTTGACATTATGGAAATGCAGCCCGTCCATATTTTTAGTGGAAGCCTGTCTTGTGACGCATCATTTGAAGGGCTATAAATTACTAAATGAAATATTTCAAAATGTGTTTCAAAGGCAATAAACAGAATAAGCGTCTTCTTGTTCCACACAGGTTGAGTTTTTCAATTAGTACAAAATGCCACACTATCAAATGCTGCTTAATGTCAAAGAACAAAACAGCAAATTTTACTACTTTCAGTTGATCTCTCGATGACATCAGTGATTATGAACTTCATCAATAGTAGAATGTTGGTTTCAAAAACAAAACTTATGTGACAGTATTAAATTGTTGAATTTGATCAGTAGATTCAGGTACTCAGATTTCAATTGTTGAACTAGCTTAAACATGGTAGGTAACAGTGATATAGGTCTGTAAGAATTTGTTTCTTGAGGCTCCTTACTGGACTTCAGTAACATAACTTCAGCTACTTTCCATAGGCTAGTAACATGTAATGACAAGTGTTGAAAACTCATTGTCAAGGACACTTTGAACATTTGCTCTAAACCTGTTTTAATAAGGTATTGTTACCTTCTAAAGAAAAGGTGAGTTTTATTTACATAACAATATTTGCGCCAGACTTTTTCAGTAAATTAGGGCTCAGTGGTCAAAGCACCAGTTGCTCTTCTGTGTCTCTGAACTGTGAACCTCAAGGATGTGGGTTTAAGATGCAGTTACTCCCATTGCTTCACTCTTTCCGTTGACTGAATAGTAATCCTTTGTCCTTATTAGTCTTGAGGCTATTATCACCTCCCTAAATGTAAGTGTGAGTGTAAAGTGTTAAAGTCGTAAGTGTAAGTGTGTGTTAGACTTGGGTACCATAAGGGACGTCTAAATCCTCTCAATAGGTGCAGCTAGTCTGCACCCCCAAAAGAAAATTTATAATAAATTATAATGCAACTATAAAAGTATTTTCTTACCAAAATATTTTTTTTAGAAACTACTTTGAATCCAGTTAAAAATGTCTTAAAACAAAAAGAATGTTGCATTTGAAATTCAATTTACTAGTTTATAACCTTTCAAATGATAACCTTCAAATGTTTTTCTGCCAGCCGCCTTGGTTGCCTAGTTGATAGCGTACTGGGCTTTTACCCCGAGGACCCAGATTCGATTCCCGGCTAGGGCTTGGCATTTTCATACCCTATAAATCATCCCATTATCTGCATTAGCCCAAGTGTGCACAATAATTGGACGTTAAACACCAAAACAAAAAAAATGTTTTTCTGGTCATAATACCAATTACCCATCCCCTTGCCTAAAACATCAATGTTAAGTAAAGTGCAAAAAAAATAACAAATCCTGGTGCAACAACACAAATGATTCATTAAAAAAAATCAATTGAATTAAGTAAACTGCTGATTGAAAAATTATTGACAGTGAAACAAGAAGACAAATTTTTCATTGGCCAAAATGAATTATGGTTTGGATTACTTTTCTGAAAAGTCTAATAACTGTTGAAAATAAGAATATCTATAGTAAAGAAAGAGAAGTAGGTTTTTTTTCTGGAATAAATTTTTTGAGTTGATAAAGTTTTTAAGATTTACTTTTTGCAGCTATAGTAAAGAATACAAAGGGCAATATGTGCATAGAACAACTCAAATTTAGATAGTTGCTGCAGAAATAATTTTAAGTAATTCCAACAAACCAAATAGTAATTTGCAATAAAATTTAATGCGAAGGTTTCAAAAAGCACATGAATAGGTTACTGGCCACATGATACAAATATTGCAGGATAGCTATAAAGGTCTGTATTATAATATTAGACAAATAAGAAGTGGTTTATGTGAAAGATGAAATTGTTACTTATAAATTTAAAAGAAAAATATGGACCATAATATATCAATGAAATATCATGTCAAAGTTCAAAACATTAATAACAAAAAATAAACCATTTTACAACTTTTATTTTGGTTTTGTGTATTATCACTTAATTTTAAAAAAGTACAGTGTTGAAAATTATTGATGGTACTTTAAAATTATTGATGAACAAATAAATAATAATTTGTTCAAAATTATAATACAATTCTATTACTATATAGTGATGCAAAGATAAAAATAATTACTTCCTACAATACAGTATTTTGAAATTCATTTACATACACTGAATGCAATTTACAAACTTCTGTGTCCTATACATGGAAAACGGCCTGCTAAGAATGGGACAGATAAAAAAATGTGCAAATGAGAGGTTAAGTCTGTTACCACAACTCCTTCGCCTGTTCTTCTCTATCGCTGTTATCATTAAGCAGCAAGTATCAACTGCAGCTGGTAAAATATCAAGTATCAATTCCCTTGTTTTTGTTATTGATTGAATTTATTCTTTTTTCAGCAGTATTTGTTGATGTAAATTAAATAAATATTTAGGGAAATTATGTTCAGGAATCGAACTTTTAAGAAAATACTTATATATAATAATAAATTATTTTCATAATTAAGTAGATACTGAATAGATAAACTTTTTTTACACTCTTAATAATCAAGGTATATTCCATAAAAATTAAGTCTTCATGACTCAATTTATTCCATTATCCAATTATCAACAAAATATTTCTTCAAAAGTTTATGAATGTCAGTTTTATATAGGTACAGGTACAGCAGTGTAGTAGATTTGTTTTTGGTATACTATGTTATTAGCTGTTTTTATTTAGTCCAATATATTTTATGGTTTCCTAATAACACCAAACAATAGGTCTAATTTTTTCGAGATATTTCATGTTAAAAAATTAAAATTATTCACATTTTGAAATAAGGAATTTGTTTTTTGTATGGGTATAGAGCGGTTTTTACTAATGTGTATACAAAATCTGAATTTAGTAGCCTATATATTTACAAAGTTATAATGTTAAAAAAAACAATATGGAAAGTGGCCAGAAAACGAAATGTTTCCGGACTATGTTTAATGAGCTCTGAGAGTACCCCGGGAACTTCTGTGTGACACCCTTTACATGTTTAATTATTTTTTAAAAATTCGAGTGATGTAAAGAAATATCATTCCTCAGTCTGTTAGACAGAATATGAAAGAGAATGGAGTGATAGAGCTGTCAAACATTAAAGAATCGTTTAAACCCATTAGTTACGTTCTATTACTTATCCTCCATAATAAAGAAAAGATGCAAGTTCAGTGATAAAATAAATAATAGTAAACAATTTTGTAGACTGACATCTGTCACTGAACTCTTGGAGGATAGCTTCTTCTATAGTCCAGCCATTCTTCTTTTAAAGTCCTGCCACATAGTACATTTACTATGTGAGATGATTTATCTCTCACCTATGAGAGGATTTATCGTGCATATAGGAAAATTCCCTTCCCGCTCCCTCCAACAGTCCAAAAACACAAACGTGTGCAGTCTCTGTCTACAAACTGTTTACTGTTTATTTTATCAGCTGGAAACTGATACTACAGCTTAGTGAAAGACAAGATGGCAGCTTTGGTGAGAGAATGGGGACTCGACTCTCACATTTTTCCTTTCGGTCCCACGTGTTAACAAGCCGTTTTGTAAACAGCTGACCCATACATGCGTCAGAAATTGTCGCGCAGGTTTTCTATTTTAGAACTTAAGCAGCAGTCAGAAATAATATAATACGGTATGTCAGCAGTTCTGAATTGATGACTGCAATGTTCAATACAGTATTGTAAAACAGAAGACTCATTACTACAATCATAGATAAAGAATGAAACACATATAAAATATAGATAAATCACAACAGAGCAGTGAACAGCTGAGTAGTTAAGAAGAGTTCATTGAGTTTGCTATGGGGGTGTTGCAAGATTTTGAGAAAAGTGAAAACAAACTGTTGTTGTAGTGGAAGGTCGAACAAGATGGCCGTTCTGTCGTTTTAGGTGCATGTATTGATTTTGAAAATTCAGTACTGTATTGATGTTATGTGAAACTGAACTAGTTAAATACTACAGTTGTAGTGGGAATTGTTACAACCGATTCGACAAGAAATAAGTTCAAGTGATTTAAGAAGTGTTGTTTTTGTGTTCAATTCCGTTTTGTAATCTACGTATTAGTTCAAGAATAGGTAGTGCTAATTAAGAAATTCATAATCGATATGGAGTCTTTATTTTAGTTTATATTTTATTTTAAATTGTTTATTTCATTTAAAAATGTGTATTTAGTTGAAGTTTATTATTTTGTTTATATTAGGTTAGACATCTGGGCCTATTTTAATTTTTTTATTATAATCTGCAGTGTTTATTGTTAAAAATGTGGTGTGGTTTTCTTGAAAGCTAATAATTTTAGTGTTTATATAATAATAGACGTAATAAGATTCGTAAGTCTTACTAGGCCAATATAAAAAAAATCTTGGTTAGGGTAAAGCAGTAGTTTTATTAAAAAAATATGTAACTTAAATAATGACAGTAGATAGGCATACTGGTGCTACTAATGGATATTAGCATAAGTAGCTATTTAACCGATTTTTTTAGGCTATGTGGGAGATTTTTTAAAAATAATTGTGTTTTTTATGAATATAATGTTCACAGATTTTTTGGTGAACTTAAAAATAATTGATTATTTAAAAATTGGAAGGCTTCATTGTATGGTACACAACAGGAACTACAAAAGTTGTTTAGTTAGTGTAACATAGGGTTAGACCCTGATTAATTGGTGAATGATAATTAACGGAAACCACTTATTTTTGTTATTTCTTGTCAGAATATTTTATTTAAGTAAGAATCCAGTATTTCTGCACTTCCGGGCCTCATGCTAAAGTAATGATTTGAACAGTTTTGTTTTATTATAACTTCTATTATTACAGTAACATATTCACCTGCAGAAGATTAAATTTATTATAATGGTTTTAAGCCTTTTTTAATAATAGAACTAAATTGTGATCTCACTGCTATTTATCTTACATGGAGAGCGTGCTAGATTTCGTATGAAAAATTACTATGATTGTAGCGAGGTACTGCTCGTGTGTTATTACAGTATAATGTCATTTGTTTTCTTGATAGTGGTACCATTGCAATAGCTATTTTACCCAACAACTGAGTTGAGTTAGGTCTTTAAGGTTCTCTTTTTTAAAAAAAGTTTGTTATACCCACAAACTGAATCAAGTTAGGTTTTTTTTAAATGTTTATATTACATCCAAAACCCAAGTAGAGTTAGGTTTTTATAAAAAATGTTTATTATTGCACCAACAACCGTATCGAGGTGTATATATATATTTTTTGTTTAATGTCCGACTATTATGCACATTTGAGCTAATGCAGACGATGGGATGATTTATAGCGTATGAAAATGCCAAGCCCTGGCCGGGAATCGAACCCGGGTCCTCGGGGTGAAAGCCTAGTATGCTATCAACTAGGTCACCGAGGCGGCAGTGTCAAGGTATAAACATAAATATAAAACAGATATAAAAATGGCTAATAACAGGTTAATTGTACAGTGTTGTACGAGGGTTGATCAAATATAAACGAGACTGATTTTTTAAAAAAATTATTGCTTACTTACAAATTATTCTTGATACAACTTATTTTTCTACATAGTCTCCTTACGAGTAACACATTTTTCCCACGGATTGGAAGTTTTTAATTCCATCTTCGTAAAAGTTCTCGGCGTTCATTGAGCCATTGGAGCACGAAGGTCTCCACCGCAGAATCGTCTTGAAACGCTGGCCTCCAAGCGCCTCTTTGAGTGGCCCAAACAGGTGATAGTCGCAGGGTGATAAGTCTGGACTGTATGGGGATGTTCCATTGGTTCCCAGCCAATTTGATCGAGTTTAAGCCTCGTAGCGTTACGAATGTGGTCGGGCATTATCGTGAAGAAGAATGACGTTTCTCCGGTTTAGATTTCCTTTTCCTAAGAAAAGACTGTTTTGCGGCCTCTAAAACATCACAATAATATTGTGCATTTATTGTGCGTCGTTGATGGAGGAAATCGACGTGAAAGGCGCCTTGATTGTCGAAAAATACAGTGGCCATTACCTTCCCGGCCGACGATCGTGATTTGGCCTTCAGAGGCGCCTCTCTCCCTCTTCCGCTACTCCATACTTGCCTGTTTTGACTCGGGAGTGTAATGGTGAACCCATGTTTCGTCACAGGTGACAATCCGGTTTAATAATGCCTCACCATCTCGTTCAAATTGGGTCAATAGTCGCTGGCAAATCTCCAAACGATTCCGTTTGTGACCGTCGGTCAAAATTCGTGGAACCCACCTTGCAGATACTTTGCTGAGTTCCAGGTTTCATGTAACGATTTTTGAACGCTACCATAGCTCAACTGGAGTTCATCTGCAATAAATCGCAGCGATATCGTCTGTCTTCGTCCAGGAGCTTCCGAACAGCATCAATGTTTTCGTCCGTGGCCGGAAGTGGTCGGGCGACGATCATGGCTAAGGTTTTCTACTGCTTCCGTCCTTCGGCGAATTCCTTGTGCCAAGCAAAAACGCGAGCTCTTGACAGGGTCCTGTCCCCGTATTGAGCCGTCAATCTACGAAAGATTTCAGTCGGATTGACCCCCTCCTTGGCCAAAAACTTAATAATAATTCTCTGCTCCACGGAAACGTGCACTTCACTCTCACTCATTGTATAGTTTTATACTGAAGGGTCCGAACGGAAATGTTGCCCGTCTACGCCCGTCCCAAACCTCCCAGGCTACCTGAAACCCCACCCTTTAGAGTTCAATGTCCAACGGAAAAGTTTTTAGAAAGTCAGTCTCGTTTATATTTGATCAACCCTCGTACTTAAATGAGGTTTAGGAATAATAATAGGTTTACAAAATAAAGTGCATCAAAATGATATAAATATTTTTATTCAAGTTAATAGCATATTTTAGAAAATTATTTTGATACAGTATACTCAAGGCGTTTGGTTGTTGTAGCGGAAATATATGACTAACAAATTTTTTTCTAATCATGAAATTCATGAAAAATTACGAAATTCTGAGAAGTGTTAGTCTTAAGTAGGTATGATTTGACGATTAGATAATATAAATCCATATGATGGTATTCTCAGAATGTTTTGCTATTAATATTTACACAAAATGCTTTTTAGATTTTAGAATAAGGCTGATTAGGCAAATCTTGGTTTTGCATTATCATTTATGATAATTAATAATGATCATGTGTCTATATACATTTTTTTATCAGTATAAAGCAGCGCTAAGCAAAATCTATTGAATTGTTATCATTTCTTGCGCTACATGCGACCAACGCATGTACTTAGAAAGAAAAAAACAAGTAAAAAGATGTTTTTATGTTAAATGAAAAACACACATACAAGATCAAAAAAGGAAAAAGATATTACATTTGAGTGTTATAATTGTTAAGTGGGACTTTGTATAAATCTAACCATAATTTGAGAGTTATCAAAAAAAATTTTTAATTTGAGTAAATTTTATTATTTTTTTTTTGTAATATCTTTTCTATGAACAATAAATATAAATTATTAATTTTAGTACTTTTTAAAATTATTGTTATTACTTTTAGTCAAATAATACTTTAACACAGCATATTCAGACATTTCAAAACAGCTAAACTTCCAATGCAGCAAAAATACTTAGTGCAAAATTTGCTACTGTTGTAGCCAAAAATATTTTTACCTATATTTGTTCGAATTACCAAGGTTTGGATTATCAAGGTTCTGTTTAAGTATTAAAGTGTAAGTAAAACTACTGCTTTTTCCCAGCCAAACTTTATTGCATTTGTTATGCATCTAATAGGCCTTCAATGGAAATGGGTTTCCAAAAAATAGTTATGTATTAAATTTTTTAAAAGGCCAAATACAACCATTTTAGTCCAAACTACAATTAGGTTACTTTAAATAAAAATTTAAAAAAATTACTTTTATTTTATTCTAGTTTTACCCAAAATTTATGCTTAAAAATTTCTTGAGCTCCAAGTTATGTTCAAAGCATTAATTTAAAAAATTAAATTTTATAAAACTTGTAAAATAGTAGCCTAGTATATTTATTAAAAATATAATAAATGTATATATATATATATTAATTTTTTAATAAAATTATGGAAATAATATTGCTATAGAAATCAAATTTATGATATATATATATATATATATATATATATATATATATATATATATATATATATATATATATATATATATATATATATATATATATATATATATATATATATATATATATATATATATATATATATATATATATGTATATGTATATGTATATGTATATGTATATATATTTTCATTAGTATATACACAGTAGTAATATATATATATATATATATATATATATATATATATATATATATATATATATATATATTAATTTGTACCAGTATTAGCATTGTTGGTTTAGAGAAGTCCCATTAGGTAACACAAAAGGCATTTTATTATAATCAAAAAACAGTTTTGTTATTGTATTTAATATAGGGAACTAAGTAAAATAATATTTATAAGGAAGTTAATGTGGTGGGGCCTAAAAACAGCATGATTGGCTGTTTGCCCAACATATTAACATCAACAATGCTGATGACACTTATAAACACAACTATTAGAGCAAGTTTAGCTCTAATAGCTAAGAAAGGTATGCTTACCTTTTTTACATTTGTTACAATGTATTTTTCTTATTTTAGTCATATCTTAAAATACTTTTAAACATTAAAAATGGACCCAGTAATTAATATTCTGTAATTAGTTTTCCAATATTTTTACAAGATATTATTCATGTTTGTAGGTGCTACTTATTCATGTTTGACATGTTTTCGTGGAACGTGTTATTAGGCCTAGGGGATAGTCTATATTCAAAATTTAATATGCAGAGTACCCTTGACATGTTTGAGGTTACCTCATGAATGTGAAAAAGTCTTCCTGAATGGTTTTATAAAAAATCTTAACTAGATTAATTTTTAAAGAGTACGTTAGAGTAATTTATTTAAACTTGAATAAACAAACTACAGTGTTCAGTGAGCAGTCTATTAATTCACATCTTTGTGTATCTGGTTGAACGTTGGCCAGATATTAATTGTTTATAGAGTACAGTCAGCAGCAGTGTTTATAGATATGGTAATGAATCATATGTTGTCTATTTGATGGTTTGAACACTATAAAAACTACAATTTACTGTCCAATATATCAGAATCATTTTAATGGCAGCTAATCAATATATCAAGACTAGATTATAAATTAATTGATAATTGTAATAGCTGACCATCATTTCGATTTGTTCGCTTCGAAAAAAAATCGTATTGTTACTGCATTTAACATACTGTATGATTTATGACATACGATTAGCCAGTAATCTCAGTTTTTCTATTTCTGCTGAATGTGATGAAGCAGATAATCATATGCATTTGGTAACACCTTTCGTTTTTCTCAGTCATTTATTATTTACTATTCGGTGTTTTTAAAATTTATTTATTTTCCCCTGTTTTTAATACCGTATTATATAAACAATATGTTCTGTTATGTGACTATAAATTACTTATTTTATATTCATAACATTATATTCTTTTATCGAAACAAATCATCAAGAAGTAAACAGACGAGTAATAAATACATTGTATGTAGTTATGTACTATGTATTGTATGTGATGTATATCTATTAGTAGTAAATTTTGTTCACAGACTTTCAATGTCCTTAAGGTCTTTAAAGGAATGTAACCCCTCTGAATGTGAAGTGTTGACTGTGTATTTGTTAAAAAAGATGACAATAAATTTGTTTCATTGCAATTGTATAAGTTAACTTATCTAAGTTAATTTATTTATATTATATGTTTGAGTTAAAGTAAAAATGATAAACATTAGCTATATATGTTTACTAACAACCAATATTTTATTGAAATAGTATAAATATATATATATTAGGATTAACTTAAGAGTAAAAACATTCTATAAAATATAAAATGCTGTTATCATTTAGTTTAATGCAACAATGCCTGGTAAGTATTGTCTTTATTTGCTGTTTTTATACAGGTTCATTAATGCAAACAAGTGATTCACAATCAACGGTAATGTTCTAAAGCTTTCATCTGTGTTGTGACATTACAGTTAACTTCAAAAGCCTGCTTCTACATTACTTTTAAAATACGCCAAGTGGAAAACACCAAACACATTTATGGAGTTAAAAGGATCTTTAACAATGGCAAGCAGTTGTAAGTTCAGAAGAAAATTTAAATGGAATTCAAGATTGGCTAAAACAAGTCGAGGCCGTGCCTACTGGAAGAAATGTATAGTTAATAGTCTTAAAGATTGGAATACTTGAGAAATTGTGCAGCTAAAGGTTTTAGGGACTGAAAAGATTTACTGAACCAAGCAAATATTGAAATACACTTTTAACTGGAGTACTTCGGCCTGAAACATTTTGAAATAAAATACTGCTGATAACGATAAATAACAAATTTCAAATTTAGAAATTGATTAGTTACTGAGCTTTGATTTCTGGAACCATCACTTCAGCTAATTTGAAATGGACATGTGGTGTTCGTGAAGGATCGCAACGGTTCCGGTAAAAAAAACATTCGTTTCTCGTACTGATTTCTTAAATCACTTTTGCGTACGCATAAATTGCCATTGTTGTTGTGATCGCCGCTGTATGTCTCGAATCGTCTATCGATATTGTGTTCGCCGTATTCTGCTCGCCTCAAATATTGTGATCGCCGTATTCTGCTCGCTTCGAATATTGTGATCGCCGTCTTCATCCAGTCGTCAGATTGTGTTCGCCGTTACAAGTATGAATCGATTGCTTATCTCGAATCGTTCACGATCTGTATCGAATCGGTTTCGTTTTGTTCAGTTGCATGATTCGTTACCTCATGCACTAAAAGAGTTCTCTCTTTTTGGACTTTGAAGATTTTGGTAAGGTAATTTAAGATAGCTTTTGGTATTTGTAAAAAAAGGAGAAGTGATAAATTAGGCTATTGATATTGTAAATTAAGTGCATAAAAAAATATTCAGTTGATTCTTCATTAAGATTATATTTAGACCATTGTAATTAAGTTAACTGTATTGTAGTCTGTGGTAAAAAGTTATTCCATTTCAATTTCTTATCTGTTTTAATTGTAGTTACAAAAGTAGTTCTTGTTGAAATTGATTTTGGTTGCCTTTATAATGATTAATGAATATGTTAATAATATTGTTCTAACATGTTATATATTCAGATATTGTTGCCATTGTGAAGAGGGCGTTCCCAACAACAAAATAATCTTATATTTCCTAATTATTTATATTCAGACATAATTTTCTCATAAAATAATTTTATAAATAAAAATAAAATTTTTTTCCTGAACATTTAGAGGGACTAAACTATTTACACTACCTTTGCTATTGTTTAAATAGTCTATATAAAATATTTTTATTTGCATTCATACTTTGAAATTTAGAGGCATTTGCGTCTATAAAATATCAACTATTTTTTTATATTTATTTCTAAATAATCAACAAATATTTTTATTAAAGTATTGATTTTGCAATTTACTTATAATTAATTATTGCCTTGTTTGCTATTTGTATTACTAAAATCTACAGGTAAAGCTTCCTTAGCAAATTCAAATATATTTGAAACACGTAATGCATGTTTTTCTAATTATAATGTTCAAATCTTGTATAACCTTAGGTTATAAAGTTTAAATTCAGTTCACACTTGGTACAAAGTCTCAAATCAGGTTTCTTTAAATAAATATACTTCAAAATTGTGTACACAGTAGTTTTGGAAATAACACTTTCCAATCAAAATAAAATATGTTTTAATCTATTTATGAACAATTCAAAGTTAGCACTGGAACAACAGCAAAGTTTTTGTGTTTGTAATTATGTAAAGAAGTAAATGGTTTTGACCCTTCTGGTCTCCATCTGCAATCATTTCAATTACATTCGAAGCGTTTAGTTCATAATGCTGTAATTACAAAACATGCCAATTAAAATAGCATTCTAATAATCACTTCAGTTGTTTGTATTCTTCATATTGAAACAGATTAATATTTGATTTTTAACAATTAAAATTCAATTAAAAATTTACCATAAAAAATACAGTAACTTTTTTATGTTATATAGGTATTGAACCTTACTAATTTTGTAACGTTCAAAATTGAACAATAACTAATTTTGTTTGAGAACTTCCACTGTTTAGAAATCTGTGAGTTACATACAACTAACCTGATCAATAATTAAATCAATTGTTGAAATTTGATGTTATCTATAATGTTTTTCCCAAATAAACATAACAAAACTTGAAAATCATTTAAAAATATTGTAAATAATTACTTGGAACTCCAATATTAAATCTGGTATAACTTGTATTTTCCATATTTAATTCACTGTTTCCATTTATTTTTGGCATTTAAAGTTAACTGGTCATACTAATTTTTGTTTTACTCACTATTTAAATAAGTGAAATGCTAACCTTTACCGATGTAGACTGGACCCGGAGAAATGTACTGTACATTACACTTTTTGGATACCAGAAGTATTTGTATTATCTGTTCAAATTGTATACTGTCAGTGTTTAGAAACACTGTGTTTTGAACTTATCAAGTGTTGACTGGCATTGCAGATCTCTAAAATGAAGCTGAGTGACCAAGGTCATATAACCATAACTCATGGCTCTGACAATTTTTAATTTGTATTAGTTCAAATTTTGTGATTTTTTATAATTAAAATTGACATGTAACCAGCTGATGGTGAGAAATCATGTACTTTTGATTAGATTTTTGTTTTTTTTATGCATATACAACTTCATAACAAAACTTTTCTCGGACCAATAATAAAAATATATATAACAGGCTTTAAGTCATTTGCACAGATCTTAATTTATTTAATGAATTAAAAAAAATTTGTCTCAATAAGTTTATTTTTAAATGTCATAAGAATGGGGTTTTTTGTTGGTACTGTTAATAATATTAATAATAAATTTACTTTCTAAATATTTAAAAGTATGGAATGTGGCATAAATTATTCATTATTATTATATATTCTATATATATATATATATATATATATATATATATATTATTATTATTATTCAAATTATTATAAATTCACTGAAAGCTTTAAGTACACCAGATATATTTTTCACAGTTGTTTCTGCAATTCAACTTTTAAAATGTTATTAAATGTTTAAAAATTCAGTTGTAAAATACAGGTTTCAGTTAATAGGCTTAAATAAAACTAATTTACACTTTGCAGTTTTACTGCTCCACTGTAGTATGCAGTTTTACCATTCTTACTCCAGTGTAAAATTTTAATCTTTATTTAATCTTAATTGCTCTTGTATACCTAATATCAATTTTGTTTTAAGTGCAGTGAAGTTCATAAACAGATCTGAGATAAAAAGATTTTGTTTATCTTTGTGATTCACAACCATGTGAAGGTAAAACTGACAAATTCATTTTTTTAATAATTTTGTATAGAAAAAGTAATGAAAAAGTACTAACAGTTAGAAGTCAGATTACAAACAACAATTATAACAGATTATAAAGTATAAAACAATTATAAAGTACTAAAAAAATAAATATAATGTGCATTATTTAAATAGTTTTAAATATAGCAAAGTTTTTGTTATACATGCTATTTTTTTAAAAAAAACTTTAAAATGTTTTCATTTAGAGATCTGCAAGACAATTAATAGAAAAAAATATTTATTGTTTACTTTAATCCATTTTAGTTTAATTGTGAATGAATTTAAAAATATGTTGTATTCAAGTCTGGATGTAGTACAGAACACTGTAAATCAATATTTATTTCCAATTCTTTACATTATAAGTAAAATTTTACAGTTTTTGTTAGTGACCCATGAATTAAAAAAAAACATTTCTAAATCATTTATTTATTTATAGATCAGTTGTTAAAACTATCTGATAAAATTGTTAAATGGACACTGAAAGCAGAAATAATGTTGTGTTTTCATTTAAAAATTTAAGTAAGCTTGTAAAAAAAATGTAAAAGGTTTTAAATTTTGGTTTAGTTCACTTTTTGTGATACAAAATGATTTACAGTCAGTTCTTTTACTAAATACAGATTGTATGCAGCCGTTGTTTATTGTTTTCTTAACAATTATCTGTGTGATTAGGATGTCTTCAACACGGCGACACAGTTCATCTGATAAGCCTCGTTTGCGAATGGATTCGTACAGTGGCTCAGGGAAGTCCAGCATGCGATCTAGACGTAAGTTTTGGTTGTAAATATGTGTTAGCTTTATATGAATAAAATTATTCATATAAGTTTTAAGTCAGGAGTTGAACTTGCTTTGTTTTCTTTGGTAATTTTTCTTTCTCACTTGTAAATTAAAATAAATGAGTTATTACAGTTTCTTACAGATGTAGTGCATGCTAATTTCCAAAAAGTAAAAATAATATTTTATCATACATTTTTTTTTGTAAATCAGATTATATGTAATTTTATAATCAGTGTTAAAATCTGCATAAATTATTGCCTTTTAAATTTTCAAATTTTACTGAAAATGAATTATGACTCCTGTCTGATTCATTTTCAAGTTTCAATGAAATGTGTAATTTTAAAATGTTAATTTATTTATTTCTTGAAAACACTTTATAAATAAATCCAATATATTATTTAGTCTGATAAAAAAAATTGTGCATAGAGACTGTGCACGTTAGAAGTCAATAGTTGCAACTGCCTTCATCACCTTAAAATTTAATTCGGTCTCTTATTGTATAGGATTGTAATATTTATCCAATCTTTAACTTTGTAAAATCAATACAACCTCTTTTTACAACTTGAAATTTTTTTTATAACCTAAAAATTATAAAAAAACATGTCCTACATAATATCTATCATTACTTCTACCATTATTACATAATAATGTTAGTACAACACTTGCATATAATTACAGTTTTTTTATTATTATTATTACCAAATTTATAAATACTACAATTATATTTTATTCCTTTTAACATTTTAAACTATTAATTCTACCATAATTTTATTTAATATTTATTCCATTATTGCCTTTCAATATTTTTTTCTGTCTACCTATGGTCATTTCATAAGTCATTGATTGGCATTAATAATATTTCATTGACTTTATTCATTTTAACATTTTAAACTTCTAATCTACCATTATTTTGTTTAATATTTACTCTATTCTTGCTTTTTCAGTATTTATTCAAACTAAATAGTCTGTCTATGGTCAAGTTGCTTAATTTTGAAATACATATTATTGTTACTCGCTATGTGATAATCAGCTGTTTCTCAGGAAGGTGCAGACTAGCTGCACCTATTGAGAGGATTTAGACGTCCCTCGCTGTACCCGAGTCTAACACATACACTTAACACTTTACACTCACACTTACATTTAGGGAGGCGATAATAGCCTCAATGTGCTTTTTGCCTTAAAATAAATACATACTCATAAATACTACACTGTTTCCTTTCGCTACTCTCAATTCTTTTATTGCACCACAAAATTTGCCATACTGGGCATAAAAAAAGTATTCAATTAAAAAAAAATGACAAATGAGTTTACACAGTGAAAAGATTTTAACAAAAAATGTTTTCTTTGTTTGGAAATTTGTGTTTACTTCCAGTCTAAATTAATTCGAAAATTTATGAATAACTTACAACACTGAAATGACATGCACATATTTCACAGCAACTTATAATGTTAGTAATGTCATAGCTTATATTATTAAATATATTGTTTACATATTTGGAACAGATTATACAGTTGCAATTTTTTCAAAGCCTAAAATAAATGAAACATGCCATCGATGTATTATTGCATTGTATAGTAGCATACTATTACGTATCTATAATTTTACTTTTGATTGGTTAACAATTTTTTATTTGTCTGCAGCATCCCCCCCTAGAAGACGTGAGTTGGACAATGTGATGAAGAAAGCTAGAAGAGAAGGCCCTGACAAAAGTGGCTACTGGAACAAGAAACTGTTAGAAGTAGAAGAAAAGGATCCAAACAGGTAAAATTATATTTTCATTGGTTAAACCTTAAGTTTTTGATGAAATATACTTTGCGTGCCTTAACTAACGTATTGTGTAGTATAATTTCGGAGAAGCAGAAAACATAATTTTTAGTAGTGCCTGTGACATCAAATAATGTATCATGAGTTGCCACAATGTTTGATGAGTGTGAGCATGATTTATTGGCCAAAACATTTTCAGCCTATCACATTACAATACAAGAGTCATCAGTAGTGAGTTTTGGGAAGCCTAGTAAAACTTACAATTAGTAAAATTTATTTAACAAGACAAAAAAGATGAAAATATACTAAAGTTGTAAAGGTTGTCTAGCCACTTGTGGTCTTTGTAGTAGTGAAGGGGTGAAACCCTGCATTTCAGCCTTCACCCTGTGAGTACAGTCAGTTCACTTCGATAATGATTGGGATCATTAATTTACCAGTCTTTTGTCAGTGTACTATATATATATTTATAATTTTCAGAGGTTTTTACAAAATGTAAAGTTTACTAAGTCCATCATGTAACATAAACATGTACAATGCAATTAATAATAAAGGGATATAATACACTTTTATTTATTATTGTTGGCATATTATCATACTATGTAAACTATAAATAAATAAAGCTTTTATTATGATATTTTAGATTAGTTGAAGCTCATATTTTGTTGGAGGAAAATAGGTAAAAGCTGGTGGAACTAAAATTTAAAATTTCGTTATCATATTTGTTTTTCTGTGAATCATACACTATAAAGTGTGAATCCATCTTGGAAACGGTTTGAAATACCTGTATGCAGTTTTCACTGTTGTTTTTCTCTTGAAATTTTGCATTGTTTTTTTAAATTTTATTTCTCTTGCTATCACATTAATATTGTAAAAAAGTTATATTCAAGATGGCGGGCCAATTTTTTTAATATCCTAAAATAATTTTGCAATCAAATAGGTTCCACATGTGCATATCTTCAAAATTTACATGCCATTTTCAAACTTTTCAAGTAGCGAGTATAGTTGAAAAATCAATTAATTTATATATTTAGTTTTTGTAGACATTAATTGTTAATAATTTTGTTAATATGTGTGCATTATAAATAATCTTATTAATATATTACTGTTTTACATGAAAGTTATTTTAATAGTCGTGCAAATAATGAAAAGGGCATTTTTAATAGTTTAGAATTCAACTAAAATTATTAGTTTCTAAGGATATACTTTGTAGGTGAACCTTTGCCGCAAGTGCATAGGCAAGCTATAAATTGCAGTCTTTGTTCTTAAAAATAATACATAACATGATAGTCCAATGTGCTGGTTTTTTGTTTTTGCAAAAAAAAAGTCTTGCTTTATAAACAAGCTTGATTTGATATAAACAAAGGCCTGACCAGCAGGTTGCAGAACAGAACATCTTTCTTTAGTTATTTATTTTTTATTAAACAAATTGTCACTATTTCCTGTTTTGACTTTTTTTAAGTTGTTGATGCATACAAACCTGATTAGTTGACACATTGTAACCAATAATATTGATTATAATAAGTGATGTCAATAAGTGATCACTTTTGTCATCATAGAAATGACAAAAATATCATATTTTTTATTTAAAAGTTGTTCAGATAAACCAGAATTTTGGATAAACAATAAGAATTTCATTTTTTTTATAAGAATTATGGAAGTTAAAATAGTGGAAAAATTTTCTTTGAGGGGAATAAAGAAAATAAGATGTTTTTGTTAAAATTAGCATAATATCCAACTTCATTGGTTTTTAAGCTGTAACAAACAGGTGGTTAATTTATTAAAATTTACTAAGCGTAGATGCAGGCACTAGAGAAAAGAGGTTATCTAACTATCTCCTTTAAGATTTTATCCTGGCTTTGTTGTCTGCAGGTAGCTGACTCAATGGTGTTTAAAATACTATACTCAAGTAAAATTAAATGCACATACACTTGTTTTATTATTGTTTGCTAGAAGCAGGAAATAACCTCAAAGTGCGAACAAAGATGCAGTAGAAAATATGGAAAGTGTTTTAAACTGAAAGTCTTATTAATAATCGTTTGGAAGAAAGTGGAGAGGTTTGAAATAATGAATAAAATCTATAAAACTATTTAAAAATTTTCTTTCTTATTAGAAATAATATAAAAAAAAGTAAAATACTTTGTGCCACGTGACTAGTAGGAACAAGGAGTCAGCATTAACAGCTTACTTGGTAAAACAACGAAAGTAACTACAGCCTTGAGGTGCACAATTCAGAGACTTTGCAGATGGTCTGGTGCCTTAGGCCACATCGACCACCAAGTCACATATCTTGTCATATTAAAATACAGGCTAATTCTAATGCTTTGCTGAAGACTTGTTTTGAAATGTTTCAAGTTTTATGTGTGCATATGGTTTCAGTAACTTGTTTATCTTTTAGTATATTTATAATTTTTTTGTAACAGTTGACTATAATCTCAGAATTTTAAAGACTGTTGTACAATATTTATATGTTTACCCATTCATGTTTATTTAGTGTGAAGTATTTAGTATGATAATTCCTAAGCTGATCATTAATATTCAAAAATAATTATTGATTCTTTTACAGAAAATTTTTTTAATTGTTTCATTTGTTAAAGATGGCGTCACAGTGGATTTAAAGAGCTCTATGGCGGTGGTAGCAAAGGTAGTCGCAGCCGTACGAGATCACGATCTCTCACTCGTAGTCCACGGCCAAAATCACCCTTAGCACGACCTAAGTCACCGCCTCCAATACCGCGATCTCCATCACCTTTGAGGAAAAGCAGTAAAGTACCAAGAAAAATTGAGCGGCCTAAGTCTTTGAGGCCTAAATCACCACCCAGGTCTCGGCCTCGGCCCAAATCTCCATCACTTGCTCGACGGCCGAGCTCTGCTCTGAAGCCTTCTCGGCGTCCAGTTCCTGTTCCACCCAAGGTATTTTTAATCTATATCTGTAAAATCAAAAGTGTATATTTGTCCAGAATAGAAAACTAATGCATGGATTATTGACATGAAATTTTGGATACATTTATCTAAACAGATACTGTATCAGGTTTTTTGCAATTTCAGTTGTCAAATCAAAGCAGTAATTGCTTAATTACCTCATTAATTATTGCAGTGCAGCTGAATGGGTCAATAGAAGCTTACAATGGTATGGTTTTTCTGAATTACTATTTTAACAATCACTCTAGGATAGATCATTCGGTTAACGTGTTTCAAAGACATTAACAATACAAGTTAAAACAACAGTTTTAGACAGTATGTAGAATATAGGTATTCAGCTATTTATTAGACCAATGTATATAAATGTATATGAGGATAATTTGGAAAGTAAAAACCATTTTTTTATTAAGATACTGGACACTTTATTAAGATAATGAAACAAAACTTATTTTGACACATGCCTTAGCTGTTTAAATGCCTTAGCTGTTTTTTCTATGTAGTTGCCATTCAAATTCAAACATTTGTTATAGGATTTCACTAGTATGTATATGTTTCTATATATTAAGTTGCTGCTAAGTTATTGAACCATTTATTAATACTCTCAGTTTGTTGTCACTTTGGGACCAAATCTAGACTATAAGCCAGATGTTCAAAAACTTCTCACTTAAACTTTTGAAGCAAGTTCGTCATCAGCTCAGGAGCATGTGGTTGTGAGTTATTGTGAAGAAGCTCAATATCGCTCGACAACAGTCCACGCTGTTTGTTTTGAATGGCTTGATGAAGTTAGTCAAGGGTCTGACAGGCTGCTGCTGCATTTATGGTTTCCCCTCTAGGCTTGTATTCAGTGATTGGACACTCTCACCAAAACATTATATCTATAACCTTCTTGGCGCTCAGAATTTGTTTGGTTTTGACGGAATTTGATAATGATGTCATTCCATTGACTGGCATTATGATAAGTCTCGGCTGTCTGTAAATTTAGATAGGGCACACTTTTTCTGCATTCAGAAATCGTATTACACCATGAACCTTGGTGGGATTGTTAATTTTGTCACAATTTTAAAGTTGCACAAACAAATAGTAAAAACTGCAATGGTTGCTGTTAATGCCAGACTGATGCAAAGGAGTAGGAAGGTCAATAATAAGACAGCTGCAGCAGTGGGCAACTAAGTGGCTTATCAGGTCAAAATGTTCTTTACTTTCCAAATATTCCTTGTACCTGTTAAAAATATATATAAGACACACACACACACACACACACACACACACACACACACACACACACACACACACACACGCACACACCACACACACACACACACATACACACACACACACACACACACACACACACAACAAAAACAAAACAGTAATTAAAGAAAGTTTATGAACCTTTCCCCTCATAAGTTGGATATAATCAGGAATTTGTGCTAGCGGTCGATATTGCAGTGGTGTAGCTGCAAAATACACAGGCTTTGTTTATATTGCCTGTTATATCTTTCAGTGTTTTGAACATCTGTATAACTTATCTAATATGTTCTGCTTCCTAATGAATATTGTTTTGAAACAATTTCTACTAAATTAGTGATTTTAGCAAATGAAATCAAGACTTTCGTGCATCCTCTGTAACCGTATAATGTAACACCATGCATGATTGTTTTCAGCCTTCGTTTCTTCATAAGTTAAAATGTTTTAAGGATTTTTAGTTTCTTTTGTAAATATGTTGTTTTAGTTATGAAAACACTTATTTGATTTAGTGATGTGCTTAATTTGATTAAGCTGTCAATATTTTTTAACCTGGTTTTGTTGTAAATTTAAGTTATAATCTATTTTTAAAAATGTAAAACTATAGTAATTTTTAGTGTTTAATTATGACTTATTTGTAGAAATATTATTTGTGTGGTTATCTAAATATGTATTTCACTACATTTTTCGTACAGTTAGTGAAATAACAAAATATGTATTAAGACTACTTTAATTCAGAATTCTACTAAAATTCAAAATTGAACAAAATATTTAAAATTTATATAAAGGTTAATTTCAGAAAAGGAAGAAAATAATAAGAATAAAAAAACCATTAAATGTAAAAAAACAGTAAGTAAATATACATGTAAACAATAATAAAAATTTAAATTATCATAACTTTTTGTTACTAACATAAAAATGGTTATACAAATTAAAAAAAAAAACAGTTTGCTTATAAATAGTACATACTTTCAGTTTTCTTTAAAGGGATTTGTAAAAAAAAACGTGCCAAGTTCTTTGAAATAAAATTTAAAAGCTACTGCAGCAGTAGAAAATGTTTTGTTGTACAGTGTTAGTTTATAAAGCAAAAAGTGAACTATTTAATATTTACAACATTACGGAAACTTTGTTTTATGGTTTGTTCTAAATGCTTATTGTAATTTAATTTTAATCTTGATTTACAGAAACGTTCTGAGAGTGTGAGCTCAGGGTCAGTGAGCAGTTGTTCAGATGAGTCTTGTTCTGTTTGTTCACCTAAAAATAAAACTCGTGATCGGGATAGACCCAAAGACAAGGAGAGAGGTAGAGCTTCACCGAGGCCTAGACCGAAGCCAGTCGAGTCGCCCAGGCCTGCACTTCGTTGTAGGTAAGGATTCTGTTCTTTGTAACAATTTACAGTGGAAGCTCTCTTAACATTGGTAACAAAACACCTAGTTGTATAATGAAAAAGTCAGTTGAACTGAAATATTCTCCTTCAAGAGTCGTCCACTTACATGAAGAGTGGTGACGTTCGTGAATGAATCATAATCACAATTCTGTGTTGACTGCTTCTTAAATGTACATTTTGATAGGACTTTTTCTGATTAAATTTTTATTTAATAATCTTAAATGGCTTTCTAATTTTAGTGCCAGTTCTTAACTGTTAAAGTTAACTGTTCTTATCCTGACACCAAACTCAGCACTTACGAGTTTTATTTATAAACTCATGTTTAAGAAACAAAAAACATGTCCAAGTTGTTTGAAAAAAAATTTAAAAGCTGTAAGTTCAGCAATAAACATTTTGTTGTGCAGTGTTTGTTTATGAGGCAAAAAGTGAACTGTTTAATATTTATAGCAATATTACAGAAAATTTTGTTTCGTGGCTTGTTCTTTTCGCTTGCCTTAACATTATTTTAATCTTGGTTTACAGAACGTTCTGAGAGTGAGTTCAGGGTCAGTGAGCAGTTGTTCTGATAAGTTCAGTGCCGTTATCGTACTGTTTTATTACTGTTAATTTTCTGTTCCATAGTTAGTACATTACATTTTTGTTTTAGTGCACTCATTTTATATTTATAAAAAACACTTGCTGTAGTGATAAATATCAAGAACAAAACTGTAGGCGTTAAAATGCCCACAGCAAATTCATACAGTAACTGGAAAGAACAATTGATTGACTGTTCCTTAATGTCAACAAAACGAAAGTGGCTTTTTTTATCGCACTTTTTTGCTATCATGCGAAAACATACGGGGAACTGATCACATTTTATATCCTTATCACTGTGTGAAGCGATTTGACGAAACATAATTTGCTGTAGGTCATTCCTTATAATGCATGGTGGTTAAAGCGTGGATATGGCCACTGTAATTGATGAATGCCTGAAATTATATTGGGTAAAAAAAATGTTTTATTAATTAATGGTATATACTGTAGTTCTGTCACAAATTCACAGCAAGTGAACTCTTAATTTTTAATTACTAGATTTTGTTAGATATAGACATCATAGACTGAATATTCTTTACTTTTATAAAATATTTAACTTTCATGATAACTTTTATAAATATTTCATAACTTAGATGAATGAATTTGAAAATAAAAGACTGGTAGAATTTTTCTTATCCTTTTACGATCTAAAAACAAATGACTCCATCATCCCTTGCTTATAGTTGCACTCCATAGACGAACTAATGCATTTTAACATATTTTCTGTGTTTGAAACTAGATTCTAGACGGCTTGTCACAGTTACTAAGCAGTAACTAGCTTTCATGAAAACTGTTTGTTACTGCTTATTTTGAAACAGTTTTTTTGAAATAATAGATTGTATATATTGTTTTGTAAAAAGTTTTTTATATTACATTTAGAAGTTTATTTTGTGTTTTGAAATAGCATCAGCCATTAAACAAACACCTATTGCACTATTTGGTATATTTTTTTTGTGATAAACCTTTTATTTACATATAGAACTAAATACATTATATCTTTATATTTCGTTTATATGAAATACATTTCTTCATAATAAATAGTTAAATTTCAAATTTATCACAAATTGCAATAAAAATTTGATTATTTTTTTGTACACTCGAATTTCTTATAACCTTGGCATAACCGAGAGTGTGTTACTTTCTGGAGCGCAAAAGTGACTTGTTAGCACTATCCTTTGTTTTTTTATCAGAAACAGCCAGTTCAGTTCTGCAGTTTTGTTCTGATTGTAAGAAAGTAAACACAGTACGTTATACAGTTAAGTAAAAATTAAATGGACTTTTCCATTAACCCACAATCAGTTCCTTTTATTGTACCTATACAAAAGGTCTTGTTTTGATGGCATCTAATAATCTGAATTTTTAGTGTATTTTTAAGTTTTATTTATTTTTATTGGTTAAAAAAACGATACTGTTCATCTTAAAAAATGTTACGAATTTTGATATTTGTTTTTGACAAGGATTAACATTGCAAGTTATTAGCTTTTTTTCTTTCCTGGAATAGATAAGTGCAACTGAATGGAAAACATATTTCTTGAAGCATTTATTGAAATACAATTTGATTCTGTGAGAATTTTAAAATGTCTTCAGTATAATTGTTTTTGTTAGATGTCATACAACATGGGAACCGATGGTGGGTTAAAACGTGTACTGTACAGTAACACAAACTGCATTTTATTCTGTAGTTGTTAGTATTATGTTGTTAGTTGTTAGTACTTTATTCTGTTGTAGTATTATGGGAGTTTTTATAATAATATAGTCTTTTTACTACTGTAACAGGGGTTTTTTTGCTCATAATGAGTATCCAACTTTTTTTGTTCTTGACCGTGATGCTGTAGATAACTGATGTAATGGGTTCTGCTGTGTAGTTAAATAGGTCTAGTTAGTAAAACTAAATGTTTTTAACTTGAGCTAATATGGTGAATTTTTATTACGAATATGTCTGTCCGTCATTTGCAATTGATTTTTACTTGAATAATGATTATGGTTGACCCATAGCCAATTAAATTGTTCTGTAATACATCATAGTGTGACTTCTGACGTAGTCAGGTATATTCTAACATTTGTTAAGAATGTATTCAAATGTATTTGTTCTATAGAATTGTAAAGGAGAGGGCTTTCTATTGACTGAGAGATGCAGCTATTCTTAACACCAGTTTTATTTATAAAAAAAAACTAAAATCACAACAAATAATTTAAAAAAATATTGTAAAATGAATTTCTTTTACTGGTTCATATAATAATAATTTTGTTATTCGTTCGTATTTATTTCCCAGGTCCCGATCATTTTCAGTGCCAAGGTCTAAGCCCAGCATCGTTGAAAAGCCCAGGAGGAAAAATAAACAGAGGAAAGGAAAGGAGAAGGAAAAAACAATGCTGAAGGTTGGTCCCTGTCAATGTAAATGTGTATAAAAACATTATGCACTTATTGTATACAGTTATTTTCCAAAAATTCCCTTCAGAAGCTATAAAAAAATCTAAAAAAGGTTTTCGGCCTAATATCTCAAAAACGACTGGTTTTCAAACTATAAATTAAATTTAGTTAAGATTTGTTTTACCAACGTGTGCTTTCATGTATAACCAAAATAGAAAAAAATCTGATAACTTGATTTGATAAACTAGGCTGATTTTTCGGTTTTTTGTCTATAGCTCTTGTACTGGATTTTTGAGGATATATATTTTCTTTGGATACTTATTGTCTCATCTACATTTGAGTAAAATGTAATCAAAATCATTTTATCAGTTTTTAAATTTTAGGCTGGAATTTCCTATTCAGATTAATTTATACTTGAACTAAGATACTAGGGACACAATTATCCAGAACAAGTCTATCCAAAGATACCTTGTTCAACATCCTTAGGTACAAGTATTTATGTTTTGTACCTAATATCTGCTATTTTTTAACAGTGACAAAACACCTATTACTGTGTTTACACTTTTTTTCCAAATTGGGGTACATTAGATTGATTTCTCAAGAAAGCTGTCAGTGGAAAAAAGTGAATATAATGTAGTTAAGAGAGAAAGAATGGCAGTTTTAAAACAGAAATCACTAATTTTAATATTGGGGGGGGGGAGTTTAAGAATTAAATTTTAAAAGAAATAAGTGTTTTCTTAGGCCTGATATAAATAGTAATAGATACTTTTTTTAGCATGTCTGCATAGTACAGATTTGCTAACATTTTCCAAAGCACTCTTACAATCTGAAAACTTCCACATGCAAAAAATCTTATATTTGTTCTGTTGTAGTTGAGGGATTGTTCATGTTATTTCGATAAGCTTAACCTTCTTCAATTTTATTTACTACTTTAACCCTTTGCACTCTGGTGGCCACGCCCTACTCAGACAGATGAACAATTAAAAAAAAATATGTAAAATTATAATACAGTTCATAAAGCAAAATCTTTTTTTTTACTTTTACGTATGTTATGTACTTTTTGTAAGTGTAATGTATATATGTATATTGAATAGAGATGGTAACGATATCACACAACTGCTACTTTTCACAGATAGTCAAATTTCACATATTTATCTAATAGTGAATGGCTGATTTCAACTATTATTAACTGTGAACTGTGAACTGAAATCTCCAAAATTTGTTCAACTAGTCCGTGCCCCTAGTTTCTTTTATTTTTGCTAAATAAAAGATCGTGTCGCTTTGCCCTGCGCATGTGTTATGAGTTTACAGTTTGGGCCTACCTATCTACACACTAACTGTGAACTGTGAAATTTTTAAGAAGCTATAGCTACTTAACAGATCAGCCAAGGCATTATTTCACAGTTGCAGTTATTCACAGTTTAATTTAACAGATATTGGAAAGTAGCAGTATCAGTTTTCACATATAACAATATTTCAAAGATCTTTAATATTGAATACTGTTTTTTTTGTAATACTAAATACTTAGAAAACACTATATGTGACTCATATAGATTGACATTAGAAAGTTGAATGCATGTTCATGAAAGTTGATAAGATGTTCAGTTTATCTTCTCTATTAAAAAGAAGGCTTACTCCTTCAGGTCTTCATGTATCTACATAAAAATTTTCTATTACTTATGAAGCTATATTTAAGATTATCCTGGGATTATAATTTATAGGTTGGTCTATAAATCAGTAACATTATAAAATTAATAAATTACTAAAACATGTTCTTTGAGAATAAGGAAAACTTAAGTTGATAAATATTATTTGCACATTTCAAGTGAAAAATGTATAAAAATGAAAATGTACACAACGATTTATTTTTACTGTACAATTAAAAAATTAACCATGACAGTTTGGTGCTTTTAAGTATAATTGTTTTTGTGTAGCTAACGTTGATGAAACACAAAACATACAGCTGTCCTGGCTTTAACGGCTAACTGTGGCTAAAATTCGCTGTGTTTGGCGAAATGAGCTGTTAATGTTTTATAAAATCAACAAATTATATTAAAACAAACTTATAATTTTTTTTTGTATTTTTGACTTTTCAAGACTTTTGTAAAAATCATGATTTTTACGATTTTTGTTATTGCTTTTATTATGTGCTATATAATTTCATTGAGAGATATTAACGCGGAAGATTAATTTATTACAATTAATTTATTATTAATTTAACCATTTATTACTGACATCTGATGGGGAGTATCTAAAATTTACTGCTCTAGATTAATATGCTTAAGTCACCAGTTGAGATACTGCTGTTGCGTATTTCGACTTTATAACAAATCATTTATTATCTTGACAGTTTTTGTTCTGAAAACATTAAAAAAAATGGCTGCCATTATTTGTGAACTGTGCACTTTGCCACAGTCGAAAGATATTGGTGTTCAGTTTGACACGGTCCCATGATTTGGCATTTAAAAAACCATTTAGTGGGGGTATTTAGCTAAATTTCAATTTACTAACATGGCATACAAATATACAAATATTTAAATGAATTTAAATACAAATATGGCAGTTACTAGCAAAGAATTTACTATTTTTACAAGGCATACTAGTTATATTGGGTATAGCTATTGTTAGCAATAAGTTAAACACCCAACAGCCAAGCTGAGTTTGGTTAACAAGTTTATATATATATATATATATATATATATATATATATATATATATATATATATATATATATATATATATATATATGTATGTATGTACACACTTTTTATAAACACACATTTAATTTATTATCTTCACAATTGACAACATGTTTCCTACTTTCTTGCAGTAGTCATTTTAATAACCTTAAAAATAAATAAAAATAACCTTAAAAAATGTTTGTTACTTTTTTGTAACTTCCTATTGTTTCTGTACTTTTATATTTTGAATTATTAATATTGGGCGTTAAAATTACCAAAACTGACAAAAGTTTTGAAAACACAAGCTACTTTTTTTTCTTTTTGGTGTATACAAACTAAACTAATAATTTCTTTTTTTTAGATATGACAACATTCTGAAAAAAAAGTTATATTATAAATTTAAAAAAATGTGTTATTTTTTTCCAGTCATCGCGCAGACGTCCAATCAAAGTGGAATCTGACTCTGACAGATCTAGTTCACCATCTCCTGGTCCCAGGCTAACATTATCAGAAAGATTTGGCAAAATGGCACAATGGTCGTGTGATAGAGATTTGGAACATCGCAACCTTAAAATTACTGCTGGTGACCACATGACTGTAGAGATGGACAGCCCACCTTCACCACCGTATGCAGGGTATTTTGTGTCGTATTTTAGTCTGTTGCATGCTGTAGTACTTGTTATATTTAATCATGGCAGTGTTATTTCCAAGCAAGATTGGGGATATTTTTTATTTTTGTAACATACTGCCCTCTGCCAATGAATAGGAAAACAAAGTTAAAGATAAAACACAGCTTAAAGATATTTGACAATGCAATTAGCTAATGGTAAGATTACAAAATAATAAATTTTTCTGAAAATTTTCTGAGAATCTGCTGACTGGCAAACCTTTTATTTCTCTGCTCATCATTTCTTTGAATTTGTTGAATTTCGAGTGATAAGGGGATAAATGTTAACGGTTCTGTCTTATAAGTAAATTAAACATTTTAATCCATCTTCATTATTGCTATATACATTCAAACAGACTCCTTTCAAAATCTCATAAATCGTGAAAATTAAATAGATGTGAAATGACAAAAAGTTCCGGATAATTCAGTCAGTCAAAAACCAATTGTGCTGAGCATTCTTCGAACTGTCTGTGATTGGGGAATCCAAGTGGAGCGCCACTTGATTGTCATTGGCAAAGATGTGGTGCAAATTACTCTGTCATTTTCGTTGTTAATACTTGTCGTTAATTTTACTATAGAAAGGGATTTTGTGTTAAAAATTATTGAATTTATAGAGAAAGTGTGTGTTTATAACGTCACTTCTTAACGTCACTCTCGCTTAGTTAAGAAGTGATGTTCAAAGTAATTTTCATCAATCTGAAGGTTCCAACAATAACTCATTCAATAAATGTATATGTATAAGTGTTGTTCATTTCTAACATTACTCCTGAACCTTATAATTTTTGTAATTTTAAATTTGGCATTACTGATTACAGATAAAAAAGTTTACATGTGATTTTTTTTTGCATGAACATTGTACAATGATACTTTAACCATCAGTCCCATTAAAAATTAATCATAATGAAAATATAAGATTAAAAATTAATCATAATGAAAATATAAGAGAAGATTATTGTCCTTGCAAAGTATTGTTTCCATGGTTCTAAAACCAATGTAACGAACTCGACTGAGTTTTGCAAATGAAGATCCTTTGTGAGAATTCGATAAAGGAAACTTTTTGATATGGTCAACTGTTGTGAATGATGGCATATTGACTTTTGAGGACTTGCAGCAACACTGTCACATACAGTTCTGACCCAACTGGCAGGAATGAGAGCGTACTGGAATTTTGATGTCTGCAATCAAACTCATTGTCTGAAATTTTTTTGTTAGCCAACAAACAGTTGACTGATAGCCCAATACCAACACAATTAATATCTGTTGTTCTGTTGTAAGGTGTTTCGAAACTAACCTCATAAAAATGCTGATTAACAAAGACATAAATAAAGTGTTGAAATGGTAACAATAAATTTTGTAATTTAAAACAGGCATTGAATCACCCTTTATTAAAGACACAAGTTTTCTGAAAAAATATTGTACTAACTAGCATAGAAAATTGAATAGATTATAGTAATTTGTTTTGATTAGAATGTCTAAAGAATCTGTTCACTCCCTCCCCCACCTTAGGTTATTTGATCTGTATAAGTTTAATACAGATTAATGCATTTTATTCTTGTTCTATTAATCTTGCAGTTAATATTCTTACAGCTGAACGTAAAATAACCAGTATACAGTTTTTACAAAAGAGTATTTATCATCTAAAACAAATTACCAGGAAGTAAATAGAGTGAATAATGAATACATTTTAATTTAAAGTGATTTAAATCAAGCAGTTGCGCATGTAGATTTCAGAAACAAAACATGTTTTGTATTTATTTTAAATTGTATATTGTTTGTTTCTGTATTTTCTTGTATGTAGAATGTATTTGTCCATTTTGTAAACATACATTTTTGTTATTATTTGTATTCATTTGATGTAAAGTTTCAGTGTTACTTAATGTTGTATGGAAGTATCTTGCACGTTTCCTAATAATTATTATTTAAAATATGGCGCCGAAAAAATGTTGGGATCATTTTCATGACATACTGTATATTGTGGGCTGTTAATGTTATCAGGAGTTTATCGTCGTTCCCTGAAGGAGCATGGGATGACGTTAGGGTGCGTTACACTTACTATAAAGAACAAGGTTATCTGCGAGACCTTACTTTACAAGATTATATCAAGTGGGAACAATGGTGGTACAAGTATCAAGACTGGCTAAACAACGAACGATATTATGAAAGGTAAAGTATTCTTACAAAATCTTAGAAAAATTTTTTAGTTGTCTTTGACTGCAAAGTTCTTTCTGTAGGTTTTTTAACTGTTCAATGCAAAGCATTTTCTTGCATGCATTAGCAAGGAGTACTATGTATTTTTTCTCATACTGTTCCAAAAAGTGCCAATATATTTTTCGGGATTTTGTAAAAAAGCTGTATATTTGTTATTTTATAAGTATCATCATGAATTTTTGTTTGTTGTTCTAATAAACTTGACAGTAATAATCTGCTAATCCAAAACCCTTACAATCTGTATATATATATATATATATATATATATATATATATATATATATATATATATATATATATATATATATATATATATAATTAAACAAAAAAATTCAGAAAAAAATTTCAATTTTTTTGAAGAAATCGGGCAAGAAAAAAGTATATAATACAAAATCTTGTACATCACTCACCAGCATGATGTGTTCACTATATGTAGTAAAAATTTTAGTCCAGTATGTTAGAAAATTAAAAATTACTCTGTTTTTTCAAAACTAACTTGTTGCATACTTTGGTATAAGTAGTAAAAAAGTCTGAACAAAAAGCTTACGTCTGTCAAATGAAAATAACATCATGTAGAAATAACAAATTATTAGAAAAATGACTATGAATTGAAGCACTTGTGGGTTATTTATACTAAAATATTTACATATGATATATAAATATCATTTGTGATATTTATTGATATTGATATATCTCACAGATGATCTTGATCAATCTATAACTTAACTTATTGACCTACTACAATCACTAAACGGAACCTACATACAGCCAACAAAACAAATTACATACAAGACTACATAAGTCAAATAACTGAAATAGCTGACCCAATGGTCTCAGCAAACTCATTGATGTTGACACTCGAGTATTTATCTGCGCATTGATTTTACATACTGTAACATATGTGAAATGTAAGATCAATACTTCCTTAACCGATTAATATTAAAAAAGTGGCATCACTGATATAGTTTATGATTTCCCCCCCTTAACATTCGGACGGATGTTGGAATTTCTTGCACTTTTTTTAAAAACACTGTCTAACCGGATTTTGTCACTCACTTGTTAAGGTATTTAATCACTTTTACAAGAAGTAAATTTACTAAAAAAAAAAACATTATGACATCTAATTCTGTTATATTGTTGTATTGCACATTAAAAAAAACGTACATTTATTGAAAATGTGAAGTAAGATTTTACTTGATACTTTATGTAGTAATAAAGTTATAATTCAAGATTATTGGATCAAAAAATTAAACATGTTTATGTTTTCAGGTGTATGAGTCGCAGATGGCTTTAAGGACTGCATTCACCAATATTATTCTATTTAATTGTATATACAATTTTATAACTCTGTATATTTTTCCTCTATATACTTTGTAGTATTATTTTTAAAAGTTTGAGCTTTAAGGAATTGTTTTTATTGTAATGGATTTTTAAGTTAAAATTTCCACAAGTATATCCTTTGTTGATAATAATTAATTTATACTGCAAACAATTATTAAGTTAAAAGAGTTATCTAAGTTAATTATAATTAAGATTTCTTATTTAAATGTTAGCTATAGTTAATTTTAATATATATGTTTGTATGTATATATTGATTGATTGTGAATTTCAAATTCTTTAAAATTCTTCATTTATTATATAACATTAACTAGTTATGTTGTGTTTACAATAAGTTGTTTTATTTTTTCTATTTTATTTTCTACTTTGTCAGTTTGACTAGTGAAGAAAAGAATAAACGTACATGAAAAAGCAAGTGGTAAGAAATAGATTTGTACTTGTGTAACAGACTTGTAGAAATATAAAGATTATTAAATTAAAGAAAATTGAAAATGAATGCCAAGATTTGTTTGTTCCTTTCTTAAACAATTGATAATGCAGGTAAACACATATGTAAATCAATCCAACCACACACTCGCACGCACACGCACAAGCACAAGCTACTGTTGTAGGTAGCTAGTTAAATATAAAATTAAATTCAAAATTGATCAGCAGTGTCGGTTTTGAAAATAGCATTATTGTTTTGGAAATTGGCATTATTTTACGAATAATAGTCAATTTTCTTCTATTGTTCACTTTTTCGGTGAAGATTACGTGAAAACTACAAAAGGTGTTCAAATGGTGAAAACAACATGTGACAGTTAAACTTTTCTCTTTGAGTGTTATTTGAAATTGCTAATTATATATATATATATATATATATATATATATATATATATATATATATATATATATATATATATATATATATATATATATATATATATATATATATATATATATATATATATATATATATACATATATATATATACAGACACAGGTGGTCTGAAAAGTTTCCGACCTAACAAAGATGAGACATTTTTTCAGATTTTTTTTTTATTTTTCAACATAGTCTCCTTGTATCTACACACTTCTCCCAGCGATGCTCCCATCTCTGTAACCCGTCCAAATAGTACTCGGCGTTTTTCTCTGCAAAATAATTGTTCACGAAGGTGATTGCTTCTTCATTTGACGAAAATCTTTGTCCTCCGAGCGCAATTTTTAGATGAGGGAACTAAAAGAAGTCACTTGAGGCTAGTTCTGGTAAGCAGTTGATGGTCAAGCAGTTCAAACCGTAATTCGTGGATTTTTGTCAGGGCAACCGCTGAGGTGTGAGACAAGATTTTCTTTTTCTGCAAATGTGGCCGTTTTTCCGCAAGTTCTGACTTCAGCTTGTCAAGTAATGATGCCTAGTATGCTCCTGTAATGGTTTTTCCTTTTTAAAGATAGTCGATTAAAATAACTCCATGACTATCCCAAAAAACAGTCGCCATCACTTTCGCAGCTGAAAAAACAGTTTTTGCTTTTTTTGGAGCCGGTTCCCCCTTTGCAGTTCACTGTTTGGACTATATTTTTGTTTCAGGCGTATAATGGTGTATCCAAGTTTCATCTACAGTAATTAATCGGCGCCAAAACTGGGTTTTATTGCACCTAAACTGCGCCAACAGAGCATTGGAAATGTTCATTAGAACACGTTTTTGGTCTAATGTGAGCAAACGCGGCACCCAACGCGCAGACAGCTTTCTCATGTTTAAATGTTGATTTAATATGTGACAAACATGTTCTTTTGACATGTTCATAACGTCTGCTACCTCTCTCACTTTAATTCGGTGGTCATCTAACACTATTTGGTGAACTTTGGCAATGTTTTTGTCAGTAGTTGCAGTTTTTGAATGTCCCGAACGTTCATTTTCTCCTAAGCTCTTACGGCCACGTTTAAATTCAGCTGACCAAAATTTCACTGTGGTAAATGATGGTGCAGAGTCCCTATACACAGAATCCAACTCATCTTTGATTTGCGTTGGCATATTGCCTTTCAAAAACAAATATTTAATGACAGCTCGATACTCGATTTTGTTCATTTTCATAAAACTACATCAACTCACTCAAACGACTGTTACATAACAACTGTGCGTCCAAAATGGCTGAAACTTTGGTGAGCAACTGTCAACAGATGAACAACGAAATTTGAGTGCTGCCACTGACGAGTGCTGCTATCTTTATGTTGAGGTTGGAAACTTATCAGACCACCCTCGTGTGTGTGTGTGTGTGTATATATATATATATTTATGTATACACACACACACACACACACATATATATATATATATATATATATATATATATATATATATACACATTTAAGTATGTATGTACATATTTTAATTATTCTACATACATTTATTTAGGTAGCTACATATACAAAAATGTAGCCGGCTCCTGTTGTGTGCTTGGTTTGGTTTAGGATTGGGATTGGTTTTCATGAAATTGTAATGATAATGAAACACTTTGCAGTATCACAACGTACACCAAATGTAATAACACAGATATCACCAATACAATGTTTTGTACAAAATGAAAGTTCAAGAGTTGAGGATGTCTCACTTTGTTCACTGACAAACAAAGGTTTTATTTTGTTCCCAGAGTTGGTCCGTGGTTTTACAAAAATGATTAAAAAAACTATTTGTTGCTTAAAAATAAAAGTGAATCTTAAATCATAAACATAATTAATCTGCATAAACATAATTAATATATATAAATTTAAAATATATTTGTTTAAAGTATTTGACATTGTGTTTCAGATCACTGATAAAAATCAGTGTTATTGTTTAAAATATTCACCAATAATGAACATTATTGATACAGGCTAAAAAATTAATTATTAATTTCCCATGATTTTGATAATGAGGGTGTCACCTTTGCTTGATTAAAATTGTAGTAATAAGTTATTTTTTAGGGATCATGTGACAGAAGTCATTAATTTGAATAAAGAAAACCCTGGTAAAATCCTTTGGGGTTCATTTTCTATTATGCTTTCATCCTTTATTTGTGAATTTCAGTTGGAGCAGCCATCATGGTAAAACCCAGATCCAGTACTGATTTGTCCTTACTAATGGCAGGCCTTGTATTAAGTTTGCCTTTTTTTGTTTTTAGTAATCTTGGTACAGCATTTATATTTTTTGAAAGCAGACCATGGACACACTATAGATTTAGAGATGTGCAGTGAAACTATTGTGAAAAATTTGAGGAAAATGTGAACTTTGTATGAGGTATGATGCGCACAATTCACCTGCTGTTTGGAGGATTGCCTTTAGTTGTTTCCGACCAAAGTGCAGTCTTATAAAGGCATCGTCAAATTCACTAGATCTAAACAGACTATGTATAGTAGGTTGATTTATGTCAACTTCAAGTCTGCCCACCAACTTAACAATTTGCATCATCAGAACAATAGAAAAGGAACAAACAAGTGTTGATTTCTTTAGTTGACGACAGTCTTTGAGAGAGGACTAGTTCAAAGGTACCAGACAGAAACTTCAGTGGCTGCTCCCATCAGGTTTAAATCTGTAGCTCATTTTCTAAAGAAATTTGCTAACAAAGGGTTCATTTTACAATGAAATTTTAATACTTAAGACTGGTTATTTATGACAATTGGTATAAAAATCAGTTTTGGCAATAGCTTGGACAGAATAAATTTTTGAGTTTGATTTAATTTGAGAGCAATAATTTTAATGGTTTTCTTATTTCAGCACCAGTTCTTAATTGTTATTCCCGGCACCGAACTGAGTTCCACTGCTTAACTGTTGTATTGCTTTTGTTCTATAATCGATACATCATGTTTTCGTTTTAATGTACTCTTATATTTTATAAAAAATACTTGCATTAGTGCTAAATGTCAAAGACAAAAATTGTAGGCTGTAAACAATCACAGCAAACCTTACTCAATAACAGGAAGAGAACAACTGATTGATTGATCCTAAATGTCAACAAAATAAAAGTGGCTGCTGTTATCGCACCTTTTTAGCATGTAAAAACATACAAAGAAATGGATACAGTAGGTGCATAAATGTGTGCGTAATTACATTTTGTTTCCTTCTTATCGCCATAAAAACTGACCATTAAGAACAAGTATGTACAGATCATTTCCGATTTATACATGACAGTTAACTCGGCTAATGTTTAAAGAGAGGTTGTCTAATGTATAAGCAAATTTGTAAATGCAAATTGCATCATAAACCATGTAATTATGATGGTAAAATCAAACAAAAAAATTATGAAGTGAATATTACTGTTAGAAATCTGCTTCCATCATATCAATAATTATTTTACTGCACCTTGAAGTAATCAAAATTAATTAACAATTACAGTAAACTTTAAATAATCAAAATTAATAATATCCAACGTGCAAGGTTCTTATGAATATATGAGAGTGGAAATTTCATACATTTCTTTGTAACTACTGATAAAATAAAACCAATGCTTATTTTTTCTTTAAATTAAAAGAACTGTACAATATTAGTCCTAAAAATGGTGAAAACAATTATTACTAAAAATGTAATTAAATCAGATTTTAGTAATTTTTAATCTGTATAAGGTCTAATTTTCTTCCTCAAGGAATAATGTTGGTTCTGTATCAACATTTATATTGTTTTTAATTAAGAAATTACATATGTTTTAATCTAAAGAAAGTTTCATTTTGGTTAAAATATTAAGTTCAACAATTAAATTTGGCAGAACAAAAAGTGTTAAAAAACCCAAATTTTCTAAACTTTATAACAGTAATTTTGAGATTTAAACTTCACAAAAGAACTGTCTGGTTAAAATGACATAGACATGTATAACAAGTTTGAAAACCAAGCAAAACATTGCAGAAGCAAGGTAACATAATCTTAGCTTATTGCATTTCATGCGCCATTTACTTCTAGTAACATTTTGTTATTCACAAAGCAATCTACTATTTCAGTAAACATGAGCAGCAGTTTTGTGTTATGAAGCCATTTGTGCGATATAAATAAAATATTTTGTTTTAAAAATTATATTTAATCTTTCATTTTTTCTAGTAAAATTAATTTTAAAATTTCATAGGGATACAGAACTTTGTTTTTACAAATAATCACCGAATGTTTTATCGGTGGCATCCGAATAATAATTTAACATTATGAAATTCTACATGATATGACCATCACATTTAGGATAGTGTTAATTGTGAGGTCGAAAGAATTAGGGAGTGTGGTATTGAATTGATACTGTGGATACAGTGAATTGCTTCAATCACTGTACATAAAAATTACTAACGAAGCAAGCAACAAAATGTGTTACTGTAGGTTGCACGGCACAGATCACCTTGTACAAAAATAGGCTAAAAGTGTATATACAAATAACTTAAAAATTATATCAGAGATCAACATACAGGATCTGCTATTGTACATATTTTACATCAGAAAGCAACAAGATACAAAGCATAGGCCTAGGAACATACTGATATAGGCGATGGCATTTTTGTTGGCCTAAAAGTGATAAATAATCATAAAATTTGTTAAACTGAGGGATTCAGGAAGTTTATTACTTTAAATAAAAACCAGTTCGTGTAAACAATTTGAATGAAGACTAATTTACTATATAAGTATTTATTTTTTATGTTTAAAAATATAGTAAGTAACCCCTCAAGTTTTGTATGAAGTGCAGAAAATCATACAGTATTTAAAATATTTTTGTATTGAAGCTTTGCCTCATACTTTCATTTCTAAAAACTAGTCCAAAAGATTTGTTTTAATTTTTTACTAAATATTTAGTTCTCCAGACAAAAAGATAATGTAAATCAGTTGTAATAAAATATTGGCCAACAAACTTCTGCCCTCGATTACATCAATGAACAATCTATTAACATACATACAACAAAAGAATAACTCATATTGAACATATTCACACTGTATTAAAAAAGATCAACTAATAACTTTATTCCAGTACAACCTTAATTATCTGTAGTAAAATAGCGGAGGGAGAATATGGTACTAAAATTACTAAAGATTAAAGTAGTTTGAAAGTGGGCTGTAAAGAATTGATCTTTCTCCAAGAATATTAAAAAAATTACATAAAAAGGTGATTCATAGGAATCAAATGTTTTTGAAATACTGTAGACAGTACTTGTCATTTGAAATAGATAAACTAGAACTATTACTAACTTAAAATTATTCAACTTATATTCAACAAGATACATTTAAATAGATATAAATAAACCCAAAAATTCTCTTCATTCCAAATACATAGGTTTTTTAATCACCACTTATATCAAATATCATATTTGCAAACCAAACAAAAAAGAAATCAGAAAGGATGGAACAGATATTGATTCAAAAACTATCAAATGGACTATCTGCAAGTTGATGGTTGTTGGTGTAACTCGTACTGAAAAAGCAGAATAATTCAGTAATAATGTTATTTACTAAAATAACGTCTTGAAAGCTTGTATTAAACTGATTGCTTTTAGGTAGCATTCAGTTTCAGTACATTAATACACATAGAAAAAAAAATCTGGAAAGAGCACTGTGCACTTCTTTCTTCTGCCCAAGTACATTGTGTATATACAGTAGAGTTTAGTAAACTTGGCTCAAGCACAGAATGGTAATTTAAATATTTACACCATAATTTACATTGTGGTTTAAATAATATTAACCAGCATGCATTTTTTACAATTTGCAAAATAAGAACAATATAAAATAAATAAACAATGTTCTCAATATTTAATTTTTTTTTAAATAAAAATAAAAAAGTTTTTCTTTAGGAAAAAACAGATGCTGTCATGTTTGTTTTGACAGCAGAATAAATTTATGTTTATTCTGACTGCATGTGCCTGAAAAATGGCCTGATTATATAATTATGTATAATTTAAAAATTGTAAAACACAATGAGAATGATTTATTATTTGCTATTATTAAAACAACTATAATAAAATACTAACATTGCTGCTGTTACTGCTAGTCAAGTTTAAGTTACAGCAATATTAAAAACTGAAAAGAAATATAGCAGCTGTTTTCATTCCCCCCCCCATATTAATTAACTGTAAGTCAGATTGAAACAAAATAGATATTCAAACAACAATTATTTTTTTTTTATAAAATTATTTTTGTGTATCTAGGAAAGGACAATGCTAAATTTAAAACAATTCAAATCCCTCCATGATCATACCCCCTCTTTTCTTTAAGTAGATAAATGGATTGTTATATTCTTGAATTTATGAAATCTGTAATTAATACTGTATCTTATTTTTAAACTTAAATTGTATTTATTACACCATAACCTTCAAATGTGTAGGCTACACATTTCTGATTTTAAACCCTAATTTCCGATAACACTCTATTTGAGAAAATGTGCCCTTTTCCCATCAATATTAGGCTGGGTTTGTAAAACTCTACTGTACTGCATAAACAATCTTAAATACAGATAATGTTAGAGCTACATATTACAAATGTTGATTATTAAATTAACATTTTGAAATAAAAGTGGTTTTAGTTTTTGGTGATATGTTGTGTGACATTAAAGTAGCCTGGAAATGACCAACAAATAATAAACTACAACTGATATACGAAAAATGTATTCTGCTTTAAAAGTAAATTTGCTAACCAACACAGCCGGTCAGGGCTTCACTTACTAGTAATGACAGTTCTCTAAACTAACACATATTCAGTATAAGAATTTAATTATATTTAACAAATTCCATTAAAATTTCTAAAGAAAAATATTCATTAAAAAAAACAATTCCGCCATTTACATTCAATAACAAGCGATTTCATGAATAAATAAATTCCAACAAAAATTTATATACAGCCATGTCGTTATTATAAAATATACAAAATATATTTATATAAATTAACAGCCTATATTTATATATAAAATCTAGCCTATACGTTTAGTCGTGATGGCCGTTTAGGGCGGAAGTCAAAGCAAGTGGCAATAAGAACGTGTGCCTTACAGGCCTCAACTCTTTTGCGAAGTATCAATGTTTCTTGGTGCAGAGCATCGAGGAAACTGTCCAGATCCGTCCAATCCTGCCAGCTGGCCTCCACGTGAACTGACAACAGAAATGGACAATGTCACGTTAATCTTGCTTAGTTTTATTTTATAGTCTATTTTGCATGTGTATTTGTTTGAAAGCTATTTAGTTCTTGTAGACTGTTTATTCATATAAACTTTGCAAAGTAAAAATGTTGACTAACAAGTTTGCATTGTAGGAGATTATGATAATGTTTTTTCCCATACTTATGATAGTTAAGACTAATGAGAACAAGGTTATCAGCAATAATGGAAAGACTTCTGGCAGTAACTGCAGTCTAAAACACAAAACCTTGAAATGACATGATTTTTGCAAATAATTATGCTGGAAAACCAAAAAAAGTGTTAATGCCATGTACTAAACTGGAGCCTTTTAAATTCTTAAAACTACAGAGTTATATTTAAGATGGATAATAATGTAAATCTAGAAGATAGTAAAAAGAGTTCACGTACTCACGTTCGTAGTTCCAGCGGCCATTGGGAACAAGGAGTCGACTTTTTGCTGCTGCTAATTCTGCCTTTAGTTGCCTTTGTTCTCTTCTAAGTTCTCTCAGCCTACTGCTTCTTTGCGCCTCGTTCCAGCCTCGCTCCAGCTTCTCTACATCAGCTCGACAATACTGCAGCACTGACACTGTAATCAAGGTATATATTAAATATTTTATAGTAATGCCTTATTATCCACAAAAACTATATTTTTTTCAAGCTAAAACACACACACAAACAAATTAAATTGTTTAAACAACACTAAAACTGTGCACAATAAATGTTTCTTAACACAAATTATGCTTGGAAAGTTGTAACTGGTGGCAGAACTACGGTTATATACACTATCACAGCCAGCATTGTAAACATACAAAATGTAAAAAGAGAAATTTTTGATACATTAAATGAAACTGATACAGAAAAAATGGTTTTATTAAACATCAGTAGTTAAAACTAGAGGAGCTAAAGGAGACTGTCACAATCTCTACTGAAAAGCCAATGTTGGAAGATAAAGGAGAAGTGGGAACTGTTAAAGCCAGGAATCTCAATTAAAACATTAAATTATTTTTTCCCCTTAATTCAAATAACTAAGTAGTCTTCAAAAAGTATTGTTCAATAAAAAGAGGATTGAAGTTTAAAAGATGCATTCAAAGTTTATTGAAATCAGACAAAAAAAAATCTGTAGACATTAACCAGAAGCAGAAACAATGTTTAATAACAGTTTATCTCCTGTTTAGTATAGTTTACTGAATGAAAATGTTTCATATATGTACTGTATTGGAGTTTTTCCATTGTAATAATTTACTATCCTATCAAAATGGGCAATGTTGTCCTGAAGCCATGTTTTTTACATTTCCTCATGGTTTCATTATCATTAGAATATTTTGTGAACCTTACTCCTGCATATAAAGCTCCCCTGATTGCTTTTGAATTACATGTTTAGTAGTGTAAGATTATTATTTTAATACAAATTATAATAGAAAAAAACAAATTTATAAAGCAAGTAAGCAGTTTTAAGGGCAATATGTGTTCATATCCTACTAAATAAACTTTTAAATCATCTTTTATTAACTACACAATCCAAAAGTAGGTAGGTGACAAAATAAAATTTATTATATTTTTTCTTAAATTTTGTATATTTTTCTAAAATTCTTATTAAAGACTTGTACCTGAACCTCCTGGATCATGGATGTGGCCGTTTATACTAGATTGCGATTGGCTGCCGCACTCGCTGTCTCTTGTTCCGCTAACATAGCCGGAGCTCTCTCCATGTTTTACTTTGCTGCAGTCAAATCTAAAACAAACATTACAATTTTTTAATTTTCTCACTACAACAAGTACTTAAAGGTTTGGTTTTTATTCATATATCTATTTGTACATGCTAGAGACTATACAAACTGACTGCTTTTGTTAAAACACATGTATGAAGTGTGGCATATTATATATACCTAAATAAGAGAGAACTTTGTATCAACAGTAAAAATTTCTTTGTCTGACATATTTTTACATTTATATATTTTTAATAAACAAGCAATTTATATGTCTTACTAACAGTCTTACTAACAGTAATTATTAGTTATTTATGTAAGTGCGCAGAAAAACCTACCACATTTCAAGCAACAAAAGTATTATTACTCGGCTCTGTCTTTATGGGGCGATTGCTAGCACATGCCTTGCATCTGTTGTTACATCATTATCAGTGATCAATAAGCAGAAAGCTTTTTGTTTACATTTTTAACAAATGATAAGCATCAACAGGATGGACCACTTTCCTTGATTAGTGAAGCATTTCAAATAACAGTTCTATTAGAACAATGTCCTTTTCAGAATAAATTTTTAAACAATCTTCAAATGGTAGAATTCTGTACCTTTTCATATTACGCAGTGTGTGTGCGTGCGCGTACATGTGCATCCGTATGTATGTGTTCAAACATATTTTTCCAATGGAAAACAATATTCATCCTGTAAGGTGATGAATTTTAGAAAATACTGAACTGTGTGTTTATTTTATGTTTTAAGGTAATTTTATTTATAATCCAAATTTCAAACATATTTTTCTCAGTGCTAACTTTTAAACCCCACTTTCCTTTACAGGGAATTCTGGAAAACGTTGAAACATTTTTGTCCTTGAGTATTTTTTTTGTCTCATTTTTGTGTTTTTGAGTATTTAAGTTTAAAAAAAATATGATTATTTTTTTCCATCAATCTTTTATACCCCTTTTTAAGTGTTGAAATCAGGAAAGTGTTAAAATTCGTTTCATTATTTTTGTGTTTTAGTGTATATTTATTAAGTTTCAAGAAAATCTGCTAAAAAAAATTGTTTCAGTGCAAAATGTTATACAAATGTTTTCACTTTTCTCACCTCTTTTGCCTCTTTATAGGATAATTATGGAAAATGCGATAACAAATATTTTCCTCCCGTGCAAAGATTTATACCTCTTTTTTACATTTTTACCTCTTTAGGAGATGAACTGGGAAAAAATGATGAAATATGTTTTTCATAATTTGTGTTTTGTAGTAGGCCTATTATTTAAAATTCAAAAAAATCTGTCCAAAAACATATTTTTCCAAAAAAAAAAATATTTGTACCCCTTTTTTACCCTTTCAGGGGTTACATTTTATAAAAGCCTTTCTCAGTGCAAGTTTACATAATGATATGAAAGTTTTAAATCTCGAGCTATGATAGTTTTAGCTGTAAATTGATTCTACGTCAACCACAACAAATTTACCCCTTTTTCAGGTGATAAGTTATGGGTAATCTTGAAATATTTGTGTCAAATTTGAAGAAAATCCGACAAAAATATTTTTCTCAAATGCAAACATTCATAACAATTTTTCACATTTTTACTTCCTTTAGGGGATGAATTCAAAAAATTCTGAAACATGTTTCATTATTTGTTTTAAAGTATTATGTTTAAATTAATAGTAATTAATTTAATTAATTATCCAATTTATTTTTTCCCAAATGCAATATATATATGTCGGGAGAGAGAGGGGAGGGAGAGGGGAGAGAGGGGGAGAGGGGGAGAGGGAAGAGGGGGAAAGAGAGGAGGGAGGGGGGGAGAGAAAGGGAGAGAGAGAGGGAGGGAGGAAGAGAGAGAGAGAGAGAGAGAGAGAGAGAGAGAGAGAGAGAGAGAGAGAGAGAGAGAGAGAGAGAGAGAGAGAGAGAGAGAGAGAGAATTTCTGAGATTCATATTTAGGTTTTTCCTGGTACCAGAATATAGGTTTTTCTGGCACACCCTTTACTAATACCACAATTCAATCTAATTACTTCAATAACTATTTATATGGACAGTATGAAGTAGCGGAGAAATAATACTTCTATGAAAAAAAAATGACTACAAAACATACAGGAGACACAGGCAAACAATATTTGTGTGACTTCGTTCTGTTGTGCAAAATTATTCTTGAAATATTGTTACAGCCTTGAGCCACATTCACCCTGTCTTTGTAAAACATTACAGTAGTATAACTTTAATTAGCTTACGTCAGTCTAGTTACGCACCCATCTCTTGACAGACTCAACAGGTTGCTGTGTATTGGTGGGAGACAGGGTACAGAGAGATCGTCCTCCTCATCCTCCCCTCTGCCTGGGATCGTTCTCTCCCGTTCTGCTCCATTACCAGGTTCTCTCTCTTCTTTCTTCTCAGCTTCTGCTTGCAGGTTAGGATTGGAAGCTCCATCAGGATGTCTCAGTGATGACAAGCTGTTTGTTCTACAATATCAAAATAAATCTTAATATTTCTTATTTGCAAATATATTTTGTTATTAAAAACATTTATTGAACGTTCACTAAATGTAACAAACAAACAAACCAAGTGAAACATTCTCTACAGTAACATTTAAAAAAAATGTTGAGTTATACCTGTATTTACACACCATCTGAGTGATACTTACCTTGATTATATAAAAAAATTTTAATAAAATAAAAGATTGTTTAAAATTATTTTGTGCCGACATTATGTTAATTATTATTTATAGTGTTTCAATCTTAAGTTTGCAATATTTCTGCAAGTTGCAATTTGTTGAAAAATGACTTGCAAAAAGTTGCAAATCTTTTCCTTCTGAAAGATACCATTTAGACTAATGAGATGAAGTATCAGCATTAACAAAAAAAGGATAGGTGGCAGTAACTGAAAGTCTTTAACCCACGACCTTGATATGCACAGTTAAGAGACACTGAAAACTGATTGGTGCCTTTGCCGTGTCGACCATCAAGCCATATTTGAAAGTTTATTTATAGGAAACAATATGTTTTATTAGATATCTTGCATTTAATTTATCAATTGATACTTCCACGAAGTGTCGTTAAGTACAGATTATAGGATTTATGATCATGATGTTGTTACAGTCAGTGGAGTGACAAGGTTAACAGAATATCTTTGCACCAATTGGACTACCTACTCGGTCTGGTATCTACTCTCTGATACCAGGAATTTAGAAAAAAAATCATTACAAAAAAATAATAAATTTAACTCAACAATTTTTTTTTTTTTTGACTGACGCTAAACTGATAAATAATCAGTTCTTTAATGTTTTGTATCTAGGGAGACTGATTTTTCAGAACTATCATTAGAATTTTACATTTTGTTACTATAGTTGCAACTGAAAAATTACTTATACATTTTATTACTTATTTTTTATAACTTATACATTTTTAATAAGTTATGTAAACTTTTAAGTAGAATGCATAGTTTTTAATGATTATTTGTCAAAACAATTACAACAAAATATTATGAAGTTGTAAAAAAACTCACCCACCAATTAGGATACACAAACAACAATATTTTAGTTATCAGATAGGTTTAAACATGTTTTGCAGTATTTGTTTAAATTTTGTGAAGCAGGATCCCAATTTTACACCGCTCTCTTGAGTTCACCAGATCGACTCCAATGGTGCTTAATCTCAAACAGCCATGTAACTGCAATTGCCCAACAACATCATGTGATATCATACAGCTGAACTAAATTGTTTGGAGTAAGCTTTTGAAGCAAGTGTGTACATGGCTGACACAAAATAATTTCAGAAAGGTGAGATTCACCGTTGTTTGCAAACTACCGTAGAAGTGTAACAGAAGTGTTTGTTAAAACAATTGTTGTCTGAATGACTACCTCATGGACTATGTGACCAATATTACTTAACATGCTTTACTGTCAATGTTTAAACATTATACAGATAATATTTTATCTTTAACAAAAAAACAATTCTACGAGGAATGTCCGGAAAGGAAGTACCGTTTTGGAAAAAAATACATAGTTTTTTTCAAAACAAATTTTATTTTTACACTAAAGATCATTTCTTAAACTATTTTTCTACTAGTTGTCACCATTATTCAGACATGTTTCGTAGCGAGGAACTAAATTTTTAAAACCCTCTTCATAGAAAGATGCTGCCACTGCTGAACACTGTTTTTTGCGTTGTCATCGCTGTCAAAACGTTGTTCTCCAAAATCATGCTTTAAGTTCAGAAACAAGTGAAAATCAAAAGGAGCTGTATGATGGATGATTGAACTGCTTCCAATCAAATTCTTGAATAAGGTTTTGAGTGATACCAGCAGAATGGGGGACATGCGTTGTCATGGATTAGCACAACGCCTTGACTATGCATTTCACGACTTTTGTTCTAAATTTCATGCCGAAGTTTTTTAATGTTTCACAACATTGTTTCACATTGATAGTTTCATCTCTGAGAAGAAAATCAGCAAAAAAAATGCCCTTTCTCTCCCAGAACACAGTGCACAAGGTTTTTCATGCTGACAACATTGTTTTGAATTTTTGCTTTTTAGGGGATTATGAGTGCCTCCACTCACAAGGACTGTTGTTTAGACCCTGGAGTGACATGGCAAACCCAAGTTTCATCACTTGCCACTATTATGTTTAAGAATTCATCTCCCACATTACTGTATTGTGTAAAAAAACCCAATGCACTGTCAAGTCGCTTCTTTTTATGGTCATCTGTAAGCATTTTACGAACCCAACGAGAACACAATTTGTGATAATATCAACAATTTGTGAAATTTGTGATTTTCACAAATTTCATGCAAACCACCAAATTTCATGCCACTTTGTGGAAACTCATTTGAAAGCATTCTTATTATACAAATTTTACTAACATCTGTTTGGACAAATTTTCTCATTCACTTTTCCAACCAATTAATCAGCCACAACAGAAGACTGCCCACTGTGTGTTTCGTCATGAACATTGGTTTGACCTTCATTGAATAACCTAACCAAATTTCTCACTATTTCATCACTCATTACATTTTCACCAAATATTACAAGTTTTATAAATATAGATAATATGGGTTTACAAAAATCGTATTACAGAACACATTTCACAGTTGGAGGGATCAGAAATTGGCTTAAACATTTTGAACAAACACTAACAAATGTAAACACAACACATTCCAGCTGTAATTGCATCAGTTGTTAGACAATGAACCAAAGAAATGAGCACGCATGCACGGAACCCTGTCGCTAAAGATATGGCGGCAGTAGAACAAAATAGTACTTACTTTCCGGACATGCCTTGTAAATTTAATTAATCACCCTTTATAAACTCAAGTCCTACATATACAAATTAAAACCAAATTTAAAGACTACTTACATGTGTCTGTAGTTGTGAAACCTAGTCATGTCTTGTCGGTGCCAGTTTGTCGCAGAACTATCATCTCTGCCGTTTAAGCTCATTCGACAATTATCACAGAATTTGCCACTTTTGCTTACACCTCCCTAATAATTTCATTAACAAATACAATTATTTATTAAACTAACTTAAACTCAAAAGTATTAAATAGTAAGAATGATTGGTAAGAACCTATTAACTAAATACTAAACAGTGGACGCAAATATTAACTTACAGGTCTAAGTAACAAACAACATATTGAAATTACTACACAGTAATAGGACTTTCAAGTATCTTCAAGTATGTTTCAAGTACAAAACTAGTACTGGATGCTTAATTTTTTTTTTAAAAAAAGAATACAAAGTATAAATAAGTATGATGGTAAAAATAATAAATGATTACATTCTGATAGAGGTCTCCTGAGTTCAAAATTATTTTTGGTTTAGGTGTATGCTTGTTTGTCTATATATTTATTTTATAGCCTCGAAAAGCACATTGAGGCAAACACAATAACATCGATCGCCTCACTAAATGTAAGTGTGAAAATAAACTGTTAAAGTCATAAGTGTTGCAAGTGTAAGTGTAAGTGTGTGTTAGACTCGAGTACCTTGAGGGATGACTAACCCTCCTGCGGGGTTGTCTACATATATTGCTCTCCACCAACTATATACAACTAAATGAATTAGTTGATTTAGTTTGCCCCATATCTTGCGACCCCTTATAACTTAAAAAAATACCAAGACATTTTTTGTGAAAAAACTGAGAAAATAAGAACCATCATCAATCTAATGGTTTAGTTAGGCCAATTTAGTTAGAGGTATAATCAGTGGCATAGCTACATAGGGGCAACCAGGGCATCAAGTTTTAAAAGCCCCCCCCCAAAAAGAAAAAATAATAAATTTCACAGGGAAAAATTATGAGGCTAATTTGGACTCAAGGGACCCTGCTGGTAGACCGTCAACTTGTTTTTACAAAAAAATTTCAGTAGTGTTTGTCAGTTATAAACATCAAACACTATTACAGAAAGAGACTGACTGCATAGTCAAAGGGTCCTTGGCTATTATTTTGAGTCATATTTTGTCGTAAAATTTACTTAGAAAGGCTCGAGAAGAAAAACCACAATCCGGAGCATGTGCACAAACAAGAACCAAAACTTGAAAACCATAATTGGAGAACTAAAATTGGTAAACTATAACTGCATAAATATAACTAGTGATCTAAAACTGATGAACTATAACTAGAAAACTATTACTACAGAACTACAACTGGAGGACTAGATCTTGAGAACTAGTAATGAAGAACTAAAACTGGAGAACCAGATCTAAAGAATTACAGCCGGAGAGCTAAAACTAGAGAACTAAGCTAAAGAAATAGAACTGGAGAAATAGTACTGGAGAACTAAAACTTTTCTCTACAAAACAGAAACTTTTCTGTTCAACACAAGAAAAGTGATGAAATTGCTGAACAATTAGTATAAATGCATGGACAAAATGTAAGGCAGAAGGTTCTGTCCAGAAGGCAATTCACAAGAATCTGTGTATGACGGCAGGTTACTGGTCAGTAGTTGTACAAGCACTACCAAAGACAAGAGGTTCAGATGTAAAGGAATTGCTGGAATCTGTATATGGGAGTGATGTTTGGTGCCCGAGGATTTACAGTGACCACAAAGCTGACTGGAGACATTCTGAAAACCAACATTATTGCGAAGGTAGTATTAACCTTGAATTACAGTGCAGAGGGTGTTTGCTCTTTGGCTGGTCTTGGTAGTTATCAATATTCAGTTTATTGTTAATAAATGAGTAATGTAAGTTGTGAAAATGTTTACTTGTAGAACCAACAAAACAGTTATTTTAGACAATTCATAGTAATATTGGACTAACCCTCACAGTTTGGAAGACAAACTATACAAACGTGTTTTTATGAATATGAAGTTGTAACTTACCGTAAGGTAGGCAGGCTCACTGGCAATGCTGCTGTTATCAAAGTCAATGCTGTTTTGTGGTTGGTCACCTTGAATAAACATGTCCGACAATGACAGCGATTGACACCTTGAAACTGGCCTTGTTCGCTCAATGTTGATTGCATTCTGACCAGAACTGTTACGTTTACTTGGACAAGCGACTGCGACTTTACTGCGATATAGTTCATGCAATCGTGAGAGTTGTTCAAACCTACTTCGTTCTGTCGCTGAAAAAAAAGAAAAAGAAAAATATAATTTACTGTTTACTAATGTTGTTATTATATGTATTAAATAAGACTACATTTATTTCTGTTTGATATTTTTTTAAGTGTTTGCTGACTAAAATGAAAATACTTGAGTCAAATCTGGTTTTTAACTGTCAATAAATTTTGAACAGACAAGATTACTAACTCCATCTTTTTAAGTGCTTTCCACATTATTTGGCGTTAAAATAGCAATTGGTATTTTTTTAAAATTGATTTTTTCTCAGATCGTCAGTAGCACACGAAATTCCAAACAAAGTACAAGCTACATAATTAATTTATTCAAAAATCTGCAACATCTTTTTTATATTAAACACAATTGCAGAAATAATAATGTAAATATTGATATAACACGAATAAGTTGGTCTAATTAGCTGTTATAATTTAGCTATTATAATTAGCTAATTTTAGATTTAGTTTCACAATGTGTTATTTACCTTTGTTGTTCAACATTTCAGCTGCCACTTGATCTCTGTTCTGATACCATGCTGAAGAGCGATGATAGTATGTTGGACCACGTGGAAATAACCTTTCAAGGTCATTTACAACAGACAAAGAATCTGCAAAGGAATCGCCAGGTGTTAATAATAAAAAGTACAACTTAGATTATTTGTTTAAAAAAAAATTTACAACTATAAAAAATATCATGTAACCCTGAATACATCACTGGAACTGATACCATCAAATTTTGTTAAAGAAAATTTTCTGAGCAATAGAAAAAAATTACATTTTGTCACTATATCAATTTCTGAACTCAATACATTTGATAATCACTTTATAAAGAGTTTGAGCTGCCTCGGTGGCCTAGTTGATAGCATACTGAACTTTCACCCCGAGGACCTGGGTTCGATTCCCGGCCAGGGCTTGGTATTTTCATATGCTATAAATCATCCCATTGTCTGCATTAGCCCAAGTGTGCACAATCGTCGGAAGTTAAAAAAAAAATATATATAAAGATTTTGGGTTCACTGGGTTGTTATATATATATAACAACCTACCAATATATATATATATATATATATATATATATATATATATATGCTTTAATATTAATTAACTACAACTTTATTTGTAATAAAATTAACAATATTATAATTTAATTTGCAAAACACCTTGTAAAAACTACTCATTATACACTGAGTAATTAGTCTATCTTTGCAGTGATAGGAGAAATTAGATATTGATATTAAAAGAAAATATCACACTCACTTAAACATAACTTAAGTAATAATGAATGTCTTTTATAGATAATATAAATAGATGTTTTGAAATTAAAAAAGAATATCACACTCATTTTATGATAACTGAAGTAATAATGAATGTCTCATATAGATAATGTAAATAGTGGAAGTTCTGATATTAAAAGTTCTGATATCATCTTCACTTAACAATAACTTAAGTAATAATGAATATCTTAATGTAAATAGACGATACCTGTAAAAGTTGAAACAACAGTCAAATTCTCTTGACTGAGTATCCTCAATGGATGCTCCTCCTGGTCCACTTCCGGTAGGGGATTCTCAATCTCTCCCATGCACAAGGCGATGTCTTCCTCTGTCACCTGTGGATAAAATATTATTTGAGAATTTCTTTATGAAGACTCTGGTTAACTTATAAGTTTTGGCATTGGTTCATGGAATATTGATTCAATGGGATATCGTAGCAGTGTATATTAAAATTGTTTTCTACAACTGGTTTGATTAAGTTTGTTAGCCAAATAAAATGTTTTAAAACTTAAATTATTATTTCTTTTTATATATTCCGTCTACACTTACATAAATAACATTATGTATGTCTTAAAACATTGTACATATTCTGAACAGATGTATGGACAGGATAAAATAATGGGTTTTGTTATAATTTTGATTAAATTTAAGTTTTATGAAGGTTCTAATTCAAGTTAATATACACATATGAACTAAAACAAATCTATTAGTTTGAATAATTGTGGCACACAGTCGACTTGTTAAGATGACAAATGAATTTCCAAAAAGTAACAACAATGAATTACGCCATGTAAATATACATTTTGCTACGCTATTTTGATGATAACTTAAGCAAATTTGTTACTCAGCAAGATCTGTTCCATGTTTAAAAATAGTAACCAGTCAAAATATGTAAACATAATTATGAAATGGTAAAAAATATTAGATGTGAAATTTATGATTTTTTTTTAATATTATGAGCTGTAATTCTGAAACAAACAAATGAATTTTTGCTGAGTAAACAAACTTGTAGAAGCTATTACCAAAATCGTTTTCATGCCAAGTTTAAATTAAAATGTGTGTGTGTGTGTGTGTGTGTGTGTGTGTATGTTGGTATTCTAAGGTACACAATTTTGAACAGATTTAATACAAACTTGGCATGAAAATGATATTAATGCCAATTAATAGCGATTTTGGTAATAGCTTCTACAAGCTTGTTTGCTCAGCAAAAATTCATTTGTTTGTTTCAGAAATACAGCTCATAATATTAAAAAAATCATAAATTTCGTAGATAATATCTTTTCACCATTTGTAATTACCCTTACATATTTTGACTGGCTACTATTTTGATAACATATATATATAATTGCTGCCTCGGTGGCCTAGTGGATAGCGTACTAGGCTTTCACCCCGAGGACCCGGGTTCGATTCCCGGCGAGGGCTTGGCATTTTCATATGCTATAAATCATCCCATCGTCTGCATTAGCCCAAGTGTGCACAATAGTCGGACGTTAAACACCAAATATATATATAAAGTCAGAATAGACCTTCATGATGCAGAAATAGACTCAACAGACACTGAAGACAGGAGAAAGATGCTCGGTTGGAAGGTCCCAGAGAATGAAATCCCAAAGAGAGCAGGGGTAAAATGGACGGAGGAGCGGAAGAGGATCCATGGGGACAGGATGAGGGAGGTGTGGAGGATTAGAAGGAACAAGACATGAGTCGGAGTGCTTTGCGTGATCTAACAGGATCTATATGCAAATAATAATAATAATAATATATATACATACATATATATATATATATATATATATATATATATATATATACACACACACAAGTTTTAAATGGCTGTTAAAAGTTTTATATATATAACTTTAACAACCACTTACATGTACATAAAATGTTCTTACTTCAGAATCTCAGGTCTGGGTACCAAAATGGCTGCTTGAACAGATCACTTTTCCAAAGAAATTTGTTAAAAACTAGAAGTATGGAAAGTACGTAGGTCATTTGTATGAGTAAATCTGTAGTTAAACTATTTAGCAACACAAATACACCATTCAGTTGGTTAATTTACCTGCAGACATGAGTCCTGCATTGGCACTGGTTCTTCAGGTTCTTCAACTTCTATAATCTCCACTTCCATTTCTTCATCATCTTCTTCTTCTTCCTCTCCTACACCTCCTTGTAGTCTTTCAATTGGAACAACTAAAAAAAAATAAGTTATAATAAATAAGCAAGAGCATCAAAGAGTGTATTTGCAGGTGCTACCTCTGGGGGAGGGGATCTGTCAAAGTGTAAGCATTCTACAGGGATATCTATATGCTAAAAAAAAAAAGAATTCAGAAGAAACAAAGGAAAATAAAAAGAATTGTGGCTCAGCAGACTTGATGTGATAAAAGTAAATTTACAAAAACGTATTACTATTTTTATTGCTATCAATTATTTTTGATTCGTAAAATAAAAATTCAAAACCAAATCTGGCCATCATAAATTTTTTTATTTTCATTTTTCACCATCACAATAAGTGTGAAAAATCTCAATAAATTACTATTCAGTGAAATAAAATAGATAATAATTATTACAAAAATTACAATAATAATAATAATTACAACGATTTTGATAGTGAAATCAAATTTTCAAAAAATATACGATAAAACAGTTATAATTAAAATTTAGAATAATTGCCATTTTGAAACAATTGAAAAGATTTTCCTGAGTAATGAAAAAGTCCAAGCAATCACCAAAATATTTTTTTATGCCATATCTAACTAACTGCGAGTGCTTAAACACATACATACACACTTCAAGTGTCTATAAACTGTGTAACTATTTATTTGTACTAAACAAATATTTAATAATTTACCTCGACTAATTTCTCCATTCCTAGTGACAACTGAAGACTGTGGTAATGCAGCAACCGTGTGTGGAACGTCATCATCTTCAGAATCTTCCTCCTGTCCACTCGCTTTCCCTCTCACTCCTCCACCCTCTCTGGGTTCGTCCTCACAAGTCTTGAACACTGTCAGCTCTCTGTATAAAGGTTTGTCTCGGGTACTGCCTCTATGTTTGTGCTGCATCTGTACAGACTGATTTTCTACCCATTTCCTAATCATGCTCTTTTTATGATAATCCATAAAACCATACCCTAAGTTGTTGTTTACTTTCATTGGGCCATCCACCCATGTTTCTTTTTTTGCTAATAAATGTTGCCCATCCTTATTTAATAAATGTACATTTCTACCTTCGACTACTTTTGACTTAGCAATTCTAGGCCCATCAATCCATTGCTCTTCAACCGAATTAGATCCGTTCGGAATTTTATTGGATTCTTTCTTACCTAATGTTCTCACTGGAGACGATTTTGAACTATTAATGCCGGATGATTTACCAGGTAAAGCAGATTTTCCAGAACTTCGGTGCGGCGATGATCTGTCATCTAGACCATTTAGTTTTTGACTATCTTGTGAATGTCTTAACGGTGATGCGGGTACTGATTTTGATATCAAAGGCTTACAGTTTGCTGTTGGTCTTACTTCCAAACCAGAACCGCGCAAAGCTTTGCCCATGGCACAACGATTATCACCAGAATTCAGACTGGGTAAGTACACAGGTGGGTGTTCGCCATCAGTTTCTTCAGAAGGACCAACATAAATAACTGTATCAGCTGATTGTTCGCTGCTCGAAGGATCTACTTCACTGCTTCCTGTTGCTCTTCCTAAATCTTCCCCTGCAATGGGTCCAGATGCACCACCGACAAACTGAAAATGAAAGTGTTTATTAAAATTATAAGTCAAAAATTGGTTTTAATTGCACAAGGTATGAAATATATTATTTTTTAAATAAATAACAGGCCTACTGGTAATACCTTCTTCCTAAGGTTTATTGAATTTTATTTTATTTATTTATAATTTTTTTTTAACATTCATACTTTACGAGTTAGACTAAAGAGGACAAGGGATCAATATGAGAAATGCTTACAGCTATTACGCCAGTTTATGGACCTCACAGTACACAACTTTGGAACGAATAAGATGACCAGTGCTTCGCCACTTCAGACATGCTGTCCCTTTATTGGAATTTTATACCCACAAGTATAAACTATTACTAATAATTTTGTTACTGTATAATGTATAATTCAGTTTAATAACATATAATGCAGTTGTACTAATTTATTTTTCAGATGAATTATTAGCAAAAGTAGTTCCGCAAGGTATGATTTTTAAAATATAAAGCCAATAAATGAATGAAGAATTTTCTTGTTTTTTAAAAATAAACCAAAGGGTTCAGATCATTCTTTTTTTGGGATGTATACACTTTCATTAAGCTATTCCAAACATTTTGGAACATAATTAACATTTAAACCATTATGAAATGGCAATTCTGTTAGGTTTCTGAACACATTCTTGTGTGTCCAAGTGGTTGCAAAACAGGATTAAAAAAAAAAAGTTTACAAGCTTGTTTCTTAAAGCCTCTGTTTTGTCATAAAACTATTAAAGATAATATTTTCTTGAAACTAGGTCTAACATGTTTGATAAAATTTTGGTCAAATGTAAACCATTATACGTGCTTAGAACAAAACGTATAGATCACTATATTTAAAAAAAAATCCTTTTTTTATTTATTTATCTTTATGAGCATTTACCTTAATACGTCTTCTTCTCATACGATGTATTCGTGATGCCAGCTGGACTGTAGCAAGTGTATCTGTGTAGTTTTGAGCAAATGGTGAAACATGAGCAATCATGGCTGCATGGCAAGTCAATGAAGAAAGACACTCTTTTAGAAGTTGTGTTAGTTTGTGTTCCCTTAACAAAACAATTCAATATCATTGTACAATTCACTGATGTAACATTTGTGTATTTTAAGATCAACATACTTTAACCAGATTATGTAAATTACAAAGCCAAGGGATTTTTGTGGCAACTTAAAATTTTTAATCAGAACACTCATTCCTCTTTTTAAAGCATATCTGTAGAGAAGAGTTTACTTATAAAATTTTAAAATTTGAGTTAACCTCAAAATACCTTATTTTTGTAAGATTTTTAATTTGTAAATCCTACTATTACTGCAACTTCTTAGGTTTGAAATAGATTATTATCCTACTAATCTTTGATTTATTAGAAAATTTCAATTGGATTGGAAAATGATCTATTGCAGCAGCAGTCATGGAATTGAGCTTTAATATGACCTATGACATATGTTGTATACATTAGTATGAATTAATGTTTTATCACTCATATTTTTGAAACGGTTTGTTTCATGCGTATCATAAAAATTTATTTTTTATAAAAGCTAGGACAGTTTTACTGCCTAACAAGTCGATTCATTGGTTTGAAAACCACAAAAAATTCCTTTAATTTTTTAACATACCACAATAATCTGCCATTACAATTTACAAATTTTGGTTGATGGAATTAATTTTCATATTTGTTATTATAAAATACGAACATGTTTATGGAGTTTATGTAATGTTATTTGCTTATATCAGATCAGGGAGAATATAGTTCCTGTTATTATTTTCCTATTGTTCAAAAACGTCATATTAAAATTAAAATTTGGAGAAAATTCCAATAATTTTTCTTATAAAGAGAAGCGAAAAGTGAAAAGAAGTTACAACTTTTCATACGCAGCTTAATGTCTTTAAAGGTCGGTAAAGGCCTACGATATTCCCATCAGGTTTTTAATAACAAAGTTGGCCCGAACAACACAGCCTGAGCAGTGAGTGGGTTCCACAGCCTCCTTTATTGTGCCTCGTAATGTCATCTTACACTTAACACTTAGATACAATAGGATTTCTGTATTTCCTATTGTTACTGTAACTGATGATAAAAATATACTAATGTTATGTGAAAATTCTCTCTGAGCCAAAACTGCAAACGTTCATTGAACTTTGCCATTTTTTTTTACCATTTTTCTTTATGACATATTAGAGCGGCCATCATGTTAAGGCCCAGACCCAAGACCACAGAATTAAGTGTTTGTGTTATAATACAGAGTTAGAAATTTTATTCCTATTTGATTTAAACTTTATACATATTGATTTGTGTAAATTTGTTACCCAGAAAAATCTGTTGATTTGTTTAAAAATGGCAGTCATTTAAATTTAAAATAATGACTTTTATTTTGCACTTTATGTAAAATTTGATTTCACTCTTGTAATAAATGGTAAAACCTATATAAATTAACATTTAAATTTTTTAAAGATTAAATGATTCCTGTAGTTAGGGTCTATTTATGCACTTTAAAATACTAATTTACACATAATTTAGATGGTGATATCAGATTTAATAACCTTATGCAATGTGTACTAAGGGTCATTATCCTGTGTTTAGGTCTTATCATGACATTAGGCTCAATAAATAAAAAATATCTTAACTGTTGTCAGAGTTTGTTGTAATTACTCAAATCAAATTTTTGCATGTTAAAGGTTTTATTTTAAGTCTCTTTTGAATGTAAGCAATTTCAGTAATACTTTTGTGTGATTTATATTATTTACAATAATTAACTTCATGTTATAGGTATATTTACGGTTTACAAATTTAACTAATTACCAATTAATCAAACTAAAATTTGGTAAAGTAGTACCTGTGAGGTAGGTGTTTCTGGCCGTTGAATATCGCCAGCAGTACATTGCCCAGCCCAGAAAGTGACATGCCGCTTCCCGTCTTGCCTCGGTCACAGCTTGCCAGGTCTATCAGATGCAGGCGACTCCGCCCACCTGCCACTGTAATCAACACAAGTATTAATGTCTTGCTAACGACAGATCTATCAATAACAGGACAAAACAATAGTGTTATGACATGACTGTATTTGTACAGTCTGTTTAAAATATCATTCATATTACAAACACTAATGAAAATTTTTACATATTGCTTTTTGTCAAGATTAGTTAAAAATATTATCCAAAATATAATACACAATTATTTTCACTTTCTTGTTTTATATAATTTACAGGATGTCTATGTTTAACACTCAATACTATGACCTTGGAAACTCTAAAATTTACAAAAATCTTCAGAAGGAGGACTTTAGCTTATCTACATTTTTTCTCTATAATGGTGTACTTGATTTTCTTCGGCACACATACTTGCATTTAGAAACTGGTTTTGAATGATAAAACAAATTTTTTAGTTGATTTTAGCAACAGTTTCACAACAGGACCACAACAAATAGTGCATATTACATTCCTAAGTCCCAAATTACTTACTCCAACATATTCTGATCCAAATGTTTGATACCAATTTTTAGAAGCATTTGTAAAGATACCTAATTGTAAAGTTTGAAATAAAGCAGAGTAGTTGTTTATGCTCAAGGTTGAATAAGTTAAAGGGTGAGTACACACAGACAGACATCCAACTAAAAATCAATTTTATTGCCTCTAGCAGTCAACAAAAGTGAAGGGAAAGGAAGTGTAATTTTTAGACAACTAATATACTTTTTACAGTTAAGTTACCTCCTTTTCCAGCGACACTGTACTGGTACACATGCAGAGTATACAACAAATGCGACTCCTCCTTGGCCCCTCGACTGCTGAGTGCTGCGTCAAGGTAGAATGCTGCCTTGTCTGCTGAAGGTACTCGCAACTCACTGTGGTTCTGCAGCTGAGTGCCGAGAAGTGGATCATCCCTTAGATACACAGCTGGCGACTGTTCAGAATCTGTAATAAAGTAAATATTAAATACAATAGTCACTGACAAGATGGAAGCAAATTTATAAAAACTAACAATATTTAATAAAAGAACATAAGCAAACAAAGATTTTGTAATTTACATTAGAGACGAACACTGAAAGTGATCAAAATGACATTCATTTAAAATCCTTTTAGTTATTTTTGTCTTTTCAGTAAAATTTAACAATTTAATAATCTAGCTTATACATATTATAATATTGCTTACGGTGATAAAATCAGAATTAAAAAACACGTGATTTTAAAGCATACAATTTGACCTACATTTGAGAACACATGCACGCACGCACATGTGCGCGTACTCTTGCACACACACACAATCTTTAAAAGTGCCTCAAAAGTGTTATATCACCAAACATTTTAAGTGAGACAGGTATGAGTCATGATTATTTTATTCAGATGACCAGAAAATCATGGTTATAAAAACAAATACAAATAATCTCAAAATAGATCTTTCACCAGATCAGCATACTTTCATACAGTGAGGCCCCGCAGGGGAGTGCAGACTAGCTGCACCTATTGAGAGGATTTAGATGTCCCTTGCGGTACCTGAGTCTAACATTCACTTACACTTGCAACACTATACTTACGACTAACACTTTACACTCACACTTACATTTAGGGAGGCAATAATAGCCTCAATGTGTTTTCCGCCTTAAAAAAAAAATCATACAGTGAGGAAGTGAAAACTCTTTCCATTCTAGTTTCTATAAAAGCTGGAGTCAACAGGTAAAATTATGAAAACTGCTCTAATAAATTCATCAACCCTTAGTACTGGACTCAGCCCTTGCTGCGCAGAAAACTGAGAGAATTGTAATGTCTGAATTATCAACCCCTCATCCCATCAAAACACACCCTACAAAAGAAAATACCTCTTAAGAAAATAGCACTGAAAAAAAGAAACTGCAAAAGAAATCCAATATGAATATTAAGGCAGGGGAAATGTACTGAGTTTCACCCTCCCCTCCCCCCTCGATAAGGCGCCCTTTAATACATCAATTTCAAAATCCCTGTGCACACAATATACATAGAAATGTTTATGTAAAGTGCCTATTGGCAGTGATACAAGGGAACTGTCACGGAGGTGAAATACTGGCTTGTGGAGGCTGTGCCAAATCATAGGCACTAGCTAGCTGAACTCAGCAAAGTGGCAAAGTAAACTGTCTCACTGATGTAATAGAAATTACTTTAATAAATGCTGTAAAAAATACACAATCATTCTCAAATTTAATTATTCATCAAAAAAATCTGGCTGCAAAACTACTAAAAAATCCCCGCTCGGAAAACTGGCCTAATTTCTCAAAATCGATTTATCAATTTTTGCACAAATTTTGTTTCCAGGGAGAAGGAACAAGAAGAAAAGGGAAGAGAACAAGATAAAAGGGAAAAGGAGAAGGGATATAACAAAGGGGAAGAGAGAGAGGAAGAAGAAGAAGGAGAAAAAGAAAAAAGTACAAAAGTAGTTTTAGAACTCTCAAGACTGGAACAAATTTTACTGACTTATCATACCGGCTGCTTCATGATATTACCTAACAATACAGTATTTTTATAATACAGAAAAAATATTTTCTCATAAAAGACGCCAAGTCCAAACAGATGCAGCAGTAAAAATATGCTTGTTAAGTGTACAAAACACATTTTACAAATAATACTACATATTTTACAACACTTCTCTCTCTCGCTGGTTATGAAGTTTGCTCTGCAGTTACTTGTTTAAAAGATGGTGTTTTTTGTTCAACTTATTTCGTAAAGAAAATAACATTAGGAGCTGCGGGTTGGTTGATGCTTTATTGATAGTGGGGAATCTTTCAAGAAATGTTTAACACTGTTACGGTAATACTGTTATATAACAGTTGTAATATACATTGTGCCATCAGAACACACACTGTTAGATTATTTTTTAAGACAACAGAACAACAATTATTCTGTAAGGTTCAAACCAGGTACCTTGAAATGAGCGCCTTTCTTTTTTTGAAGGGTTCTTAAATCTCTCTCTCTCCCCCCTCTCTCTCTCTCTTTCTCTCTATATACTTTTTATGGAAATAGATATTACAGTAAAATCATTTTCTAAGCACTCCTGGCACTAATGTGAACAAACTATGAAGTATATATATTTCATAGTTTATTCACATTAGTTCCAAGATAGTGATGTTGCTTTGACAACTGGATTGATTACATTCTGAATTTACGAAGTGAAGGCAAGAGATATAATTTCTTTATAAACTACTACTACACCATAGATAAATTAAAATGATTATATAATTTGTTTCCTATAAAAGACTTGCTGCTGTTATTTTTATTCCGTGAAAAAATACTGTAGCGAAGCACGAGTACACAACTAGTTTATATATAATTTTGTGGGCGGGGGCAGTTAGTTGGATGATTCCACTTACAGGAGGGCTTCCTTGAAGGATGAACATTTTTGAAATAATACCTTCAAAAACTACCAGTTTAAAGTGTTTTGAAGCTTAAAACTGACATGTTTATGTGTAAAAATAAACACTATTTTAAAGAAAAATAGGCTCAATTAAAATAGAAATCACAAATTCTACAAGCCTTTATAAACATAGAACCAAATTATAAGATAAACTATTGAAATGAACGTCAAAAAATGAGGGTGGAACTCGGAGAGTTACAGACAAAAGTGGAGTGAAGAAGGTTAATATCTTTGCTGAGAGGAATTAATGGAAAAAAGCACGTAGTGAATATAGGTTGTGAACTCTCTGAGCACTTGTTTTTGAAACTTTGCTTTGAATGAAACTGAAAAAAGAAATATATATATATATATATATATATATATATATATATATATATAATTATTTTTTGAAAATTTGCTTCACTTGATCAGCCAGACTGCCGTGTGCCGTGATTATTTCTTGCACTTTTTGTACCTGTTTCGGAGTATTTTTGTTGACAGCATCTGAACCGGATTTAAAATAATGACCACAACATGGAAGAAGCAACAGATAAGTTTTCTTAGTTTTGTCTATTTTATATTTCACCGATATATCCTTACCATTAGCATGTCCTGCCAGCAGGTCCTTGAGATGCTGCGAGGGTCCGGAAACCTCTACCGCTGATACTCTCACAGAAAACCTAGCCCCAGTCTTTTGTTTCTGTTCGTTGATGCCGCGGAACAGCCATGTGATGGCACAAGGAATGACGCCTAGAGTGTTGGCCGAGTCCGGACTGCCCAGCATGGTGTGGCTCTTGCCTGCAACAAACAGCCAGGGCATGATACTTTTACATTAAACATAACCTTACTTTTAACATGTCGGCCAGTTGGTTTTGTAAATCCGCTGTTGGTCAAAATAAAATAACATTAATGCTATTGCTACAAGACCATAGTTGCTTATTGGATAAAATACTTTAAGAAAATACTTGTTAGAATCAGTTTGAATGATTTTAATTACATTTAGCTCAGAGAGAACTCAAAAGTACTTAAAACACAAGAAATAACCTTAAAAATTAGGTTAAAATAAGTACAAAACGTTTAGGATCTTTCTGAAAAAAATCTGTTTTAAAGTTATAATAAAATAATAAATTCGTTTATGAGATTTTTCCTCGTGAATAGAACTTTCTGTGAGATATAACAAAGCATACATTTTGTGTTAGTACTATTGAAATCGTAACTGATCAGAAAAACTAATACGATATTTACTCAATGCATGCCAAATTTAACCAAAATCGGTCACTCAGGTTAATCTCCAACTAAGTGCACAGATAAGTAGGGGGGGGGATCCATACACTTCCAAAAACATTGACTTATCTTTACCACTACTTCACTGAACAAACGGAAGTTAAAGTAGGCTACTTTAACCCTTGCGGTACCCGAGTCTAACACACACTTACACTTACAACACTACACTTAAGACTTTAACACTTTTACACTCACACTTATATTTAGGGAGACGATAATAGCCTCAATGTGCTTTTCGCCTTAAAAAAAAAACTCTTGTCACATTTAAGTAGACACCAATTATTTGAAACAGATAGATCAATCAAAATCTTGAGATCGATTTTTCACGATAACCAAAATTCTTCATATAATGAGAAGTTAAATATAACTGGGATGATGATTCTCTACGTCAGTGATTCTGATCATTAAAGAATATTTTACATATTTACTTTAAAATATTAACTTACTCCCATACAAATAATATTTTAAATGATAAAACCAGATTTCATGTTTTAACTTACTTCATCTTCAATCTATAATTAGGTAGGTACAGAATATGTCCACAGAATTACAATGATTTCACGTGTAAATAATGCACTATGTTTTTCTGATTGCAGCCAATGTACAAACATGAAATTTAATGAACTATATAATTGTGTGTGTAAGGCATGGAGTCTAACCGACGCTGTAGGCCAAGCCCAATGTATATTTACCCATATTAATAATTAATGGATATCGGTTTGATTTGCTCAATAGTATTTTTTTACAGAGCGCAAATAATTGAAGCCAATTTACATGTTTCATTATAAAACGTTTAATTAACAGTTCGTCTCAAATGTTTGCACGCCATATTCATAGATACAACAACAGTTTTTGTGATTTGTTTGCAACTACAACTAGCGGCGGAATTATGTACAAAGAAAATATTGTTAAATTTTGTTGGAAAATTGATAGTAATTATGTACAAGTTTATTGGTTGCTTTTAGGCAAAAGACTTAACCAATACGCTCTGCTGTTCACATCTGCATCGTTCAACTTTGCTTTGTTCGCTTAGACTCGTATTTTAAAGATGCGTTACTTAATCGTGTGTTTAATTCAATATGGCCACGCGGACAAAATATATGGCTAAGAATCACTCAAGGGAAACAACAAAATCGAACATTTGCACATCCACAATACTTAGTGGCATTAGTATTTAAAATATAGCGCTGGTTACAACATCATGTAACATTCTTAACGGAAAGTTAAAATAAAACAATTAGAATTAATTAATTACTTAGCCTTCACGATGCGCCGAAATAAATTTAATTGACAGAGAGAAGCTTGGGCGTATTAAACAGACTGTTTACGTAATACGGTCATTAAGTTTAGCTAGGGAGGGCGCACAATGCTGTTTTTTCAACAGTTGCAAAAAAAAAGAAACAAAAGAACGCGACTAGAGGATAACTGATATTAAAAGTTAAGAAATTATTATTTGAACACGAACTGCAGGCGAGGGTAATTTTCTAAAGGGGTGAGCAACGAAAACACCCGAAAGTAAGGGTCTGTTTACATAAAGAAATTGGGGTGAGTTTTGTTCGGGGTGTTAAGAGTATGTAAGCGTGCTGCGTTTTGTATGTACGTACAATGGGGTTCTTTTAAATGTAAATAAGACGGAAGGGAAGAAATCTCACCTGCGTTTTGGAAAGTTATTTAAACCTTTGCGTTGTTGATTGTCTTCGGTTAGTCCTAACAAATAATGTTAGTGTACAATAACAGCTTTCTTTTATTTGTTAATGTACTTTCCATCTGAACATCATGATCGTTTTATATTGTTGTAGTCTACGGCAGAAATAGAAGAAATACAATAATGCTATACCTGCACACACTGATGCATGCAAGTATACAAGTAAGCATGTGGATATATATATACTTACATACCCCAAAACACAAATAATGGAACAGTATTTCAACGTTTTTCCGAATTCACCTCCTAAAGAGGTAAAAATGTAAAAAAAGAATTACAAATATTTGCACTGTAGAAAAATATATTTATCGCATTTTCTTAAAAATTAATAAAAATATTTTATAGTCCTTAAAGTATGAAAGACGTATCTCAGCATTTACCATAATTCATCCTCTAAAGGAGCAAAAAGGGGGTAAACAGAGGAAAATTGGTGTTTAAAATTTTGCAATGAAAAGATATTTTTTTAAATCGGGTTTTCTTGACAATTCCGACATAACTACATCGGAAAAGTACACTGGTTTTCATTTTGTTTTATACTTGTATACTTGTATTAATACAAAGATCTGTCTGTTACATATTTTACGAATAAATATTCCTTTACATATGGAGAAATTTGAATTACTGTGCACTGAAATCCGGTATTCATTACTGTTTCTATAAAAACATAATGTTCCAATGTTTCGTCAAAAATCGCACCTTGCACATTTGAAGTGGCTGTCGCTCTAAGTCTGAAGTCGACTGAATAATCTTTAAATTTTCACGACCAAGCTGATTTTATTATTGCATAATTTATAGACAACAAATACAGTAATTCTTTTATAAGAAGTATGTTACTTTACCAAGTTTGGCGTGACCGAAGCAGAAGAGACAGCCGTCTGTACCGTTGATCACAGCATGGATGACGTCAGTCAGTGCCGTGGAACACACTTCAGTCTGTAACACACAAACAGCTGTGTAACATTACATACAAGAACATTAATGTGCTGACCAAATCTATGTGTTTTGTTGTTATGTTGTAAAATCTGTCTGAAATGCATTTTTATAACATATATTTGTTTTTTACTTTATTATTACATTCCTTATAATAACGGAATATGCCAACTCATAGTTTGAATATTAATGATGAAATTATAACTCACAATACAGTGCCTATTACTGGTAATGGTGTGAGCCTATTCGGTCTCATTCTTACATTATCTATGTTACAGAAGAAGAAAATACGAATGCCTGAAATAAAATCACCTTATGTATGGTACAAAACTAAGATAAGTTTCCTGAGTTTCCTGAAGATAATAGAGGTAATAATTATTGTGACACTAACAGATATTATATTCATTTCTCATCAGTCAACGTATCGTGGTTTTATCGCACGTTAACGGCAGCAGGGGAGTTATTTCCATACTGCTTTGAAGTTTACGTAATTGTAAACTATGATATATTTTTGAGCATATACCATTCATCATATGTATATGTATATACCATATACATATGAAGTATATGTATGAGCAACAAGCCTATAAAAAGACTGCGTTTTAAAGGAATTTTGTCTGCTGGTCATGTGATTGTTGGTAAAGATGAAAAATATATTTCATTACTTGTATTTAAGAGCAATAATATTACATGTAGGAAGATCCAGCGAAAAATGTTTCCAAACTGTTGTACCTCATTTTTACCCCTTTAGAGGGATGCATATTGCAAAATCCTTTCTTAGTGAGCCTACGTTATGAAAAGAACGTATCCTCAAAATGTCAAGTCTCTAGGTTTAGTAGTTTTTATTCTGCGTTGATTTTATGTGTCAGTGAATTTATTAATTTTTTCCATATTGGTTTTTTTATAGAATGAATTCAGAAAAACGCTGAATTACTTATTTCATAATTTGTGTTTTAGAATTTTTTTTAAATTTGAAGAAAATTCGATATATTTTTGTAATGCATACATTTATACATTTTTTTACATTTTTATTATTTTACAGGATCAACTCAGAAAAATGCTGAAATAGGTGTTTCGTTATTTGTGTTTTTTGGAGTACGTATCTAGAATATACAATCAAAAGTACTTTTTCAAATGGAAATATATATGCACTCTTTTTACATTTTCTACTGCTTTAAAGCCCTTTAGAAAACGAATTTTGGAAAATGGTGAAACATATATTTCATTACTTGTATTTAAGGGTAGTTATGTTACGTTTCAAGAAGATTAGACAAAAAACACATTTTTCCAATAAAAACTATTGTACATAATTTTTATCCCTTAAGGAGTTTAATACTACAAAATTTTTTCTTAGTGAGCGTTTTGGAAATAACATATCTATAAAATTTCAAGTCTTCAGATTTAATAGTTTTTTGTTCTGCGTTGATTCAATGTCACCCGGGACTTCGCCGCCTGTATATATAGAGGAGAAGTTATATAAACTGTATTACATTTAATAGTTACCATGCACAGTACATACAGGTACTTAGCCTCTAACCACGACATAACAGAAGAGTAACTTAACAGTTTCGCTGTCGCCAGAAATGCCTTTAAATTTATAAATGCGGACTGTAGCCGTGAATTGATAGTTTCAAAAAAGTGTAAAATAAAAACAGTTTTTGTTAACTGATGTGATATTTACATACGTCATCGAGTGTGCTGCAATTATCCCCCTGGAGTCAAAAATATCCGTTTACAAAAATGTGATCTCGAAACGAACAGATGTGTTCAGTAAATATTAAAATTAATTAGGCTATCTCCCAATAATACCGCCTCATTATGTTAGACTTATACAACATACAATACATTTACCCGCCGTTTAAACAATAACACTCCTAAACTAATATGATTTTAATCGTCTATATATAATTGCAATCTAGCATAACCGTTCAATTGTTTCCCCTCCCATTTGCAGCGGTTGCCTACCCCTTTAGCGGTTTCAGAGGGTTGAATACCAACCCACCCTTAAAAAGTTATATTTTCAGTGCATCCAACCAGCAGTACACATTGTTAGCAACAAAACACTGTGTAAAAACTGTGATGGCTCAACTGTTTTTTTTTTTTGGATCAGTTGGATCGTTTGGATCGCTAATTCTCACTAGAACATGGAATAGCCATCGTGACAAGATCTATGAAATGTGCATCAATCATGAAAATTTGACCAGATTTCATAACTTTTCTCTCTTACCTGGTTTTACGTGCTGAAATGTTCTACCTTTGTGGAATCGGATTTTCATTATAAGGGAAAAAATTACTTTTAGAAATTAGCTTCAATCAAGTCGGCGAAATAGCTACGAAGTACGATGGTGTCAAATCTATTGATCAACTCGTAACGTCGCAAAGAAGGTCCTGTCTGTCTGTCTGTCTGTCGGTCAAGATAAATGCGTTCACGTAATTGTTGGACTGACGCTCCGCTGACAAATGAAGGGATAATGAACACCGCCGGTTAGGGAGGGGAAGAGAATTGTTTGATAAATGGACCAACTCTGTTATACTTGCGCAAAGTTCGTGCAATATTTGCTTCAGACAGGGTGAAGGTCAAGGATTCGGTGTCAGTTGGCTTCCCACTGAAGAAGGTAACTATGTTACGGAAGCAGGCTAAAGTAATTTCATTAGTTTAGTATTAATTTTACATTTCGTATAAAACCGGTTTTTCTGTATGTAACAAAGGTGTTCTAATATATCAAAGTGCTACCTAATATACTTGCAGGTAAACTCAAAACGAGGTCCTTAAAAATGGGTTTTACTTTTTCATTACAGGAAATAATAATCAATCTGACGGATCCTTTCAAGGTCTACTTTACACGAGAAATGTGGGGTTTTCCTGCACGTGATTGTAAACGTCACTTGGCTAGACATTAACAGATTCGCTGAAATTAGGCACGCTGTTTCATATAATCGAATATTATTTAAATTCCTTCCACATATTAAATTTTCAAATTCTTTTTCCATCAAGAAACCTCTTCTAAAATCAATAAAAACAGGTTTAAACCTGTTAAAACGGGTTCAAACCGTTGAATGATCTTAATCAATTTTTGTTCAGATAAAATCCTAAAGACACACTTCATGTCTCAATTCCGTGTAGTAAATTTAAAATAAAGTAAATTTGAAATTTGAATACACAAAGCTGGAAGTTGTAAACTATTGGTAGTGATATCCAAGGCGCCAGTTAGGCAATCTAAATACTGCATCACGATTGCCTAACTCACAGGGGCTTTCTGAAGTTATACAGTGGGTTCATTCCTAAAACGTTATTTAAAAAAACTATAAAAACAAATTATGCTTTTTAAAATGATTGCAGTCACGCTACACTATAAGCAAAATTATTGCGATCGTCTAAAGGTGTACAGTCTATGAAGTGTAATGTTATCACTTTTTTTAATTTTTTATTCAAGCTTGGCATCAAAACCGATATTAACTTTAATAGCATGGACAAGTTTGTCATCAAGTACGAGAATCCCCGTTTAAACGTTCCAAAATTGTTTCTTTCTTCAAAATCTGACCCACAACAAATCTGCTCAATTAACATTTAATTTTCAAATTTTAACTAATTTTAATACTAGGTTAGTTTATATCGATTTTAAAACTAATGACGGTAGTAAAATCGGATTTTCAAAAAGTGTATAATAAAAAATGTTATAAATTTAACGGCGGTCAGGGGAATGTTAATGTTAATATTAATAATAATGATGTTCGTTAATGTATTATATTACTGAATGCTGTCACGTTTAGGAAATTCGCTTAGACAGTTGTGTTCGCCAATAATAATCTACTAAGGTATAGGTCCAATGTTAAATGTACAAAAACCGAATTTACCAACCGCAATATTAGAAAGTACAAACACAAGTTGCATTCTAAACGTTGGATATATTTGAATACCCCCCAAACTTGTTATGAAGATTGCCCTGCAGGGACTCATTTAAAAGATGGCATTTTGTTCAACTTTCTGCGTAAAGAAAATAACATTAGAGTCACGGCTGAGGGAGAACACAGCAGGTTGGTTAATAAGGGTAAGTTTAATATACTTTATGGCGGCGGGGTGTTTTAAGGGTGGTATTACTTGTAGCATTTACTGCCAGATTACAGGAAACTGCTGTTTTAAAAGCCGTCAATTATTTTATCTAAAAACACATAAACTGTTATGTTTTTGAACAACGTCTGATTCCCTGATAAAATTATGTAAGCTATGGTTACGTATTCACCACAGTTTCCTTATGTTTACAATATACGATATACACAGAAAGTATGACGTTCACGAAAAAAAATATATTGTGAGTTTTGACGTTTTTTCATTTTAATGTACCCATAGTGAAAAAAAACAATTAACTGATTTTATTGTGATTACAAGTAGGTGTAATTTGGAATACATATAATTTTATTTATTATTATTTTTTTAAAACTAAATAATTTGAAATTTTGAAAAGCTATGCAGATTTTAACGCTGCATCAGAAAAGCGTAGTAAAAAGTTTCAGACCTGTTACTTTTTTGGAAATTTAAGCCCATTACTAAACAAATTAGAAAATATAAATAATAAACAAAAAATCACTAAAAACAGCTGATTATGTCCCTTTGTTATAACTTTCATTCTTTTTATTTAAATTAGGTAAATTTAAATTTTATTTTAAATTTACCGTTTTATTTAAATTTACCATTGCACCGTCAATTGGTAGCTTCGGACGTAGTGAGCAGTAAAACTAGACAAACCGAGCATATCATAAGTTTCATTAATTATATGAATAAAACAACATGTGGTTTTAGACAACTTTGAGGTTATAGTCGTCGAGCCACGTGTTTCTGACGTCACAAAACATTCCCTCCGAATGACATACACAGTAAAAGCGCTGCCAACACTTGCCAATTCGATAAGCGATATTTTATCTAAACTTTTACTGCCGTGTTCGACACCAGTTTGTTTTTATTTAGCAAATAACCGAGCGACTGCACGACAAGCCGGGCGCATCAAATATTTACGACGCGGGGGGGGAGCGGGATGCGCGACATCTTGCTGCGCCGGCTATTGTCGCGCGGTCACGTGACATCGTAAGACGCATCTGTGACGCGTCGCGACGCCCATCCGCGCTAACGGCGCTATCAAAACACCGGATCCACTTTATTTTGTTGGCCTATAAAGAGTTGTTTTTAATTAGAGGGGATAAACAGCTGTTTATGTTTAGAAACTAAGACGCCAAGGGTGCGGCATCCACACGTCTCCTTCAGCGAATTTCCTGTGGTTTTTTTGTAGGTAATACTCACATAAACAACTAAATTCATATCACAGATGTCTCTTACACAGTATAATTAATTTCAACATTTATCTTTATCACCCTACTTTACTGTTACAACAGTAAACACTATTTTTGAAAGGTTAAAACAGTAATACAGTATTGAAATATTTGTGTGTTCACAAAATATTATATTGGGTAATTCATTTTGTAACATGTATCATGTTTTAGGGTTGGTTTTTTGTTGGACTTTGTGGGACGTGTGATGCGATGACTATGTTTAAATAGATATTAAATTAATTATACTTAAAAAGTACTGTTTTTGTCCGGGATCAAACCGGAAACCTTCGCGTGTGAGGCGCGCGAGATAACCACTACGGAAACGATGAAGTGATGAAATTATTGTTAATTTAATTTTGGTAGTTTACATGATTTTTATTTTTGGTTCAATGACAGAATTTTTTTTAGGTTCTAAATTATTTTATTTGTTTTCAATTTTATATGGGAGGGGGAGAGAGAGAGAGAGACAGAAAGAGAAACAGAGAGAGAAAGTGGAGGGGACAAGGCGAATGAGAGTATATGAGAGAAAGATGGGAGAGAAAAACTTCGTATGAAAGGTGGATTTTTTACAGGGCTTTAAGGATCCTATTAAAATAAAAAGAGAAGGTCGATGGTCCATGTGGACTGAAGGCCCAACACGTGAAGAGTCAAACAAAGACCGCTAAAAATTAATATATGGGATTCAATTTAACGTATTCAGCCCAAACTATAAGCAAATGCTCAAGTAAATAAATAAAGTAAACATTAATTGCAAACAGTTTGACAAATATCGATATGAAATCAATTCTATTGTACATTTACTTTGTCTTTTGGCCGTTCGATACATCGGTGCTATTTACTTTGAAGCTTTATTACTAGGTGCTTAATTCTGTTACTGAACTTCGCTACGACTGTGTCATAGTAACCAGTGAATCAATATTCGAGATGTGTGGAGAAGCTTTGATCAAAAAATTCGACAGCTATAATCGAGGTGCATGTCACTTCAGAGATTTTCAGTAAACTTACTGGTGTTATCCGTAAATGGTAATATTGTAAGTGAACAGGTGATACCAGTTGAGGAGATAACACATGGAAGAATCAACAGACCTCCAGATACGATGGTATAAAGGCGATAAACGACTTTTTATAGTATTATAAAGGTCAAAATCGGAGTTGAATATCCACTGAAAAAATGAGCTATTATAGTGGCCGTCAAGATAAGACCCAGACCCCGAGATGTGTGTGTTTTAGCACGCTGCCTTTCGCAATATTGGTCTGATTTACTTCAAACGTGGCACAAAACCCACTATAGTAATAGCTTAGACAAGTTCGTTAACCCGTAAAATTCGTTTGAGTTTCAAAATGGCAGTCTTTTTTAAAAACTTAAAACTTCGTAAATTTTTGTTTTGTTTTTTAATAATCCGATTTCACCATTAATCAAATTCAAATTTTGAGTTTTCAAAATCCGTTGAAATTTGTAAAAGTTGTATTTTCAACGTAATTTTAAAGTTTAAAATGCTATTATATGCAAATCTTAATGGTAATTATAATAATGGGGAAATTAGAATTACAAAGATAAAGATAAATACTTTTGGAAATTCGCTTCTATCACGTCATCAAGAAAGCAGCTTGTCGCTGATACATTCTAGTAGAAATTGATTTTCTAATGATGATATTTCACTTTTCAGGCGTTAAAGTGTTAACTCGGAGGAAAACATGTAAACTTTGATTCGCACAGAAATTTAAAATGGTGTGAATAAACGTTTACATCTCTAAAAAAATGTATAAATTTGTTAAGCAATTTTGGTAAAAATCACTCCTTATTTTTGCAGAAATGTTAGACTTTATAACGAAATCTGCTAGAAAAGAGCAGCATGAACAAATTCAGTTCCAATAAATGGAACTTTTATTCACGGATGAGATAAGCTCATTCCGACGCGAGCAACGAATTCAAGTGATTTTAACGAGCGAGTAGGACAGGTTCCGTCATACCAATTAAAACAAGAACTGATTCCGCAACGAAATCATCGAGAGCCCCCGTAAATAATTATCAACCGTAGAGACGGGAGGGGGTCCAGACCACACGGTAATTCAAGGGGGTTTAAAGGGTGTTAAATAATTGTCACACGAACATCCTGGCGAGCGGCCAGTGACTGATTGTTGACCAAGGGTGATTTTTAACTCGTTCTCTCTCACGCCTATTCTACAGAGTAAATTAGTTTAGTTATACAAGCGTATAGTGGATCGTTCGTCACCCCGACCCCGTCTCCCTCCCTTATCGTTTAGATGAACCGATTAAATGCTTTCACGGCAGATTGTGCTGCCGCCTGTTGGGGAAGTACAATATCTCATTGTCCAATGGAGACTAGCCTTATTTCACTTGTTTGTTTAACAACCAAACTACAAAATACATTATTAATATTATTTTATATTTCCTAGCAACACGCTACCTTTACGGTAATTCCGACCCATAATTAAGGGCCGTCATAAGGGCTAAATGTGCGCCACTTTCTTTGGACTCTTTCTTATTCCATGGTCATGTATCACGTCAGTGTTCATGATTTTACCTGCTTGTCGTGATTACTTTTCTTTTTAATTTACGAAAATAATGTATTGTAAAGTTGAGTTAAATTAATTGTAAATGCAGATATGTTTAACAATTTTTTACAGTATATAATTAAATTTAATAAAAATTTACTTAAGTTATTCATTCAAACTCCCTAATAAAATCTAATTGCATAAAATTTACATTACAGTTTAGGTCGATAACGCCTTAGACTATTTACCATGATTTATGCAAAAAATGAAAATACATACAGACAAAGAAGAGTAAAAACAATTATTTATAAGGTCTTAAGACTCATATACAAAGAAAGTACGGATATATCACAAAAGACGATACAACTATACAGTGCAAGATCTAACCTGAGAGTCCTCCTGAGTGAAGATAGCGTCAAAAGCGAACATCTTGGGCGCTGCGACTCCAACCCGGCGGTCTTCGGGAGCTGCAGAGCCCCCACAGGCAGCGGGGTCAAAAAGCGTCACTTGCTTTCGTCTCTTGTCAACGCTGAAGAAAGAAGTCACGTCATCGCTTCCAGTAGGCGTCTCCCCCGCCACTCTCAGCATCACTTTCACCTGGACACACGAGAATATCAGTAATCGATAAACTAAGCAGACAAAATATTGTAAACTAGTTTAAAAATATTTCTGATAATCGATTTTTCAAAAACCTTTCAACAGGGAAAACAATTACCGCCAGTGGCGCTGCGACGGCCTTGTCCCGTACTTTGATACCGGCTTTTCAATCTAGATTTTACGCGCATTTTTAATACTACAGATATGAAAAAGTCACAAAGAAAACGATAAAAGGAGAAAGTAAAAAGTGTAGCATATAATAAGGGAGGGGCGGAAGGGTTGGCGCAGGGTGGGGTGGGGGTAAGTGGGTTATTAAATTGAAAGCATATATCGATATCAGCTATTCGAGAGGGCTTAATGCACGGTGCTTTGCGGCGCAATTCGAATTAAAGAGAAATGGGCAATAAACCCTCGTCTACCCCGCCCCGCTGCGGGGCTGCGACTTTTGTCGTCTTGTTTTTATGCCATGATAAAACTGTACCAGAGAAAGTACAAGAAAGAGCAAGTTTCCTTGCAAGTTCTTTTGCAAGTTTTACTTTACGCTAATGCAACTAACTGAAAATAACCTCATCGTACGAAAACATTATATTAGATGTAATAATTACGCAAAATCTATGTCTGTCCATCTGAGTATGCGCAACGCGCGCGAGTTTTGCACATCGCTTGAGGAAAAAAGAATATATATATGTATGTAATATATATATATATATATATATATATATATATATATATATATATATAACGACCAAACATTTATTCTAGAGCTTTTGATCTATTATCACAGTATAGCTAGCAAGCAAGAAGAAGTGATGCTGCTTTCACCGACCGGGACAGCGTGGGGGTTTAGGGGATGAGAAGTGGAAGGGGTAAACTATTCTCTAATGAAGGCAGTAACATATTGTCCTGTACTGGGTAACATCGAGCAACTAAGGGTAATTTATCCCTTGTTATATTAGGCTATTTAGATTTATTGTTAACGTCCTACGTACTACACTGTTGTACAAAACGGGAACCGATCCCACTGCTAAGTGTTGCGTTACTGGTTCGATTGTTTTTGCGTGGAATTCAAAAATACACTTCCATGATCGACATTAATACCGTTATATATATATATATTATAAAGTATATATAATACTTATAATACATATATTATATATATATATATATATATATATATATATATATATATATATATATTGAAGCTATATATATATATATATATATATATATATATATATATATATATATATAGAGAGAGAGAGAGAGAGAGAGTAGTTTAACTTCACAACGATACTCTATTCCACTGCATTGCGTTATATATTGAAAAAGTAAAACGTTCGCGGAAAATTTGTTCTAACGAAAAAGACCCTGAGAAGAGCTAGCTCTTAGTCTTATCCTTTTAGTCACTCGGACACGTCTTAACGTCACAAGGCTTACATGATGAAGCGGTTTTAGAGATTTACTTTATTATTGATATTGTCTGATATTATTACCGACATGCCGGTCGCAATACGCTGAGGGCAAATATATCCCACACATTTTCTGGTCTTTATTGCATATTATAAAATAATAAATAAATACAAAAATACATTTTGGAAGTATGATTTGACTAATGTAATCGGCGTTACATAAATTATAGCTGTAAATTTTCACAGTGTCTGCTCCAATATAGCACAATTATATCAAGAACTGTTTCCACAAGAACCCAAACTCACCATTTAGCCACTAGTATTTCGGTAGATCATCCACTCCACTCACTAAGCGGGTTATTTGTCGGTCGAGGTTTTTTTAAAATCCCGGGTAACTTTGATTATACAGATTTTATGGGAGCGAGCGGCAAAATAGCAGTAAAAATAAATTCTCCACAAAAGCCGTAAAACTACAATAAACACCGGAACGCGGAACGTTCAAGTATAAAGGGTGTTCTGGAAGTTATGTTTAATGCATCTGCCGCCATTCGTCATTGTAATGCATAGCACTGAATCAGGTCTTTAAATGGTTTATAGGTGGGCGAATAGCATGCTATGTAAAACCCATATCATTTTATAGATATGCTAAGTGTATAGCTCGTCTTTGAAGCATGAAATGCGTAACGATCTAACGGTCAAGATTGGTATTTGAAAACGTTTAACAGAAACAATATTTCGCCCTTAAGTTACTATATGTGAAGACGAGTTTGTAGGTTTATTGGATATTCTGTTAGAAAATTCCAACAGCATTGAAACTGAAAATTGAAATAAGTAAAACTTTTTAAACCAAAACCAACTTTTTGAAATGCAATACGATTAGTGTGTTAAGGAGCAGGCAGTACGGATGTTCATTATAAGTACAACTTAACGTTTAGACACCAGGGAGTCTAGAAACTAGGTAAACTGGGAGAATTTCCACACAATAATCGTTCGGAGTCGAGAAGAAAAAGAAATGGAAGGAAAAAAAGGAAAAGAAAAGAAATCTAAGAATATACTTAAAAATATACTTTTATGCTCACACCAATGTTGACAATTTACTTTCCGTGATTTGTAGAAATATTTTCCTTTTAGAATAAAAAAAAACGAATTAAAATAAATTATATTATTGTCATTACAACTACAAATACAGTTCGTTCTTTGTGATTTCATAAGCGCAGTGTTATCAGCGAATAGAAGTTGGTACACCTGCAGGGTAATGTGGGGTTGGCAACACTGCTACAGGGCTACAGACGTGTTTGTCTAATGCTACGAGTACGTGTAATTGAAAATAAACACACGACGTCTCCAAGATAGGGTTATAGTAAGGCTTAAGGGCTGGGCGGGGCGGGGTGGTGTTCCTGCACCGAAAATCAAATTAATATTTTTGTCCAGGAAGCAGTGTCGACAATATGCTACCTTTATTCGATGATGCGACTTTAGGGGCATTGTTTTCATAATAACAAAAAAAAAAAATCGATTATAAAATTTGGATGCATTTATTTTTTTATTAAAAATATTCATTTTCAGCTCCTCGAATCAACTCTATAATCTTTCGAAGAATTCATTATAATAAGAATAAAAAAAAACAAGATCTACCCTACAAATTCACTAAAAAAACATCCCAGTGGGAAACCCACACACCCCTATCTCAAATTAAACTGAATTCTTCAAACGGGGTTGACACGGGGAGGCAGATAAAACATAAAAAAAGTTAGCGAAACTTTTGAAAGCGGTATAATAAATAATTTTAAAAACACCGTATTTTATTTAACGATCCGTTACGTAGCCGCGATAAGGGATGCTGCCCCCGGCAATACCACCCCGCCCCCATAGATTAATTGTACGGGTCCATTATCTCGTAATGACTACTGCCTTTGGGAAATTATACATTAGGAATTTTTATTTCATTACATGCCGTTATCCCGACGTTTAAGTGCAAGGGTCGGGTATTTTGGAAATACTTGGCCGCGATAAATCGGACCCACTTTGTTCGTACCTTCAATTTATGGCCGAGCGTTTAACGCGTCACCGCGCGTAATTAATTTTATATTTTTAGTAAATAAAGGCCGTTATATGTCACTGGATGTGTGTAGCTTTCTTGGAGGAATGTATGCGGCAAAACAGTAAACCTAAGTACTGTACGGCAACAGGCGCGGTGACGCACGAAGTGAAAGGAAACAAGAAGAATCGATAAACAGTAAGCATATCTGAGGAATGTAAACTATCAGTTATTTTAAAAGCAGTAAAAATCAGAGGATTTTAAGAGTTATAGAGTACACAGACTTCAATACTTGCACGCCATTAAGACCCAACTAAGCCAATAAACGGTAAATTGTAACCTTTTAGTGCTAATAAACAAAATACATCCTGATAAGTGAGATAAACATTAGGCCTGAAAAGAGTGGAGGTCATTTTGAGAACGGTAAACTAAACATCTTCATGAATCCGGCTAATGGTGAATCTTTCTGAAAACAAACAATATTACGTGTATGTAAAATATCTCTGTGATGGAATATTTCCATTTATGGGAAATCTATTTATAATTCGATTCACTAGTTTTAACTACATCTCAAATAATTCTTAAACAGGTTAAATATAAATTTCCCCATAATGTGAAAAGTAAGTCATTCATGGAAAGTCAATTGTAGACAATTCTTAGGAAGAAGAAATTAAGGCCTTTGCGTTATGGTAAACCGCAAACCATTCTAAGGAAGATAAACTGAAGGATTTTCCTTTCAAGGTGAACTGTAGAAAATTACTAAGAAAAACTAAAATCGTTTCATATCATGGTAAATTATATAACATTCTAAGGAAGATACACTGAAGACTTTTTCTATTACGGTATACTGTAGATCATTCTATGGAAGATTAAAGGTAGATTTTCCTATGATGGTAAACTGTAGGCCATTGTAAGGAACATAAGCTGAAGTCTTTTCCTACAACCCTAAATTGTTGTAGGAAGGATTAAGGGATTTTGTGTGATAAGGATTTTTTGTGTGTGGTAAACTATAGTATATTCTAAGGACGATAAGCACAAGGATTTTCCTATGTTGGTAGAATATGCAATTCTAATGAAGATAAAATAAAGGGATTTCCTATGACGGTAAAATGTAGACCATGTGCAAGATAAATTGAAGGCCATTCCTGTGATGGTAAGGCTTTTCCTATGTTGGAAGACTTTATACAATTCTAATGAATATACAGTAAAGAGATTTCATATGACGGTAAAATGTAGACCATGTGCAAGATAAATTGAAGGCCATTCCTGTGATGGTAAGACTTTTCCTATGTTGGAAGACTTTATACAATTCTAATGAAGATACAGTAAAGAGATTTCATATGACGGTAAAATGTAGACCATGTGCAAGATAAATTGAAGGCCATTCCTGTGATGGTAAGGCTTTTCCTATGTTGGAAGACTTTATACAATTCTAATGAAGATACAGTAAAGAGATTTCATATGACAGGTAAAATGTAGACCATGTGCAAGATAAATTGAAGGCCATTCCTGTGATGGTAAGGCTTTTCCTATGTTGGAAGACTTTATACAATTCTAATGAATATACAGTAAAGAGATTTCATATGACGGTAAAATGTAGACCATGTGCAAGATAAATTGAAGGCCATTCCTGTGATGGTAAGGCTTTTCCTATGTTGGAAGACTTTATACAATTCTAATGAAGATACAGTAAAGAGATTTCATATGACGGTAAAATGTAGACCATGTGCAAGATAAATTGAAGGCCATTCCTGTGATGGTAAGGCTTTTCCTATGTTGGAAGACTTTATACAATTCTAATGAAGATACAGTAAAGATATTTCATATGACGGTAAAATGTAGACCATGTGCAAGATAAATTGAAGGCCATTCCTGTGATGGTAAGGCTTTTCCTATGATGGAAGACTTTATACAATTCTAATGAAGATACAGTAAAGAGATTTCATATGACGGTAAAATGTAGACCATGTGCAAGATAAATTGAAGGCCATTCCTGTGATGGTAAGGCTTTTCCTATGTTGGAAGACTTTATACAATTCTAATGAAGATACAGTAAAGAGATTTCATATGACGGTAAAATGTAGACCATGTGCAAGATAAATTGAAGGCCATTCCTGTGATGGTAAGGCTTTTCCTATGTTGGAAGACTTTATACAATTCTAATGAATATACAGTAAAGAGATTTCATATGACGGTAAAATGTAGACCATGTGCAAGATAAATTGAAGGCCATTCCTGTGATGGTAAGGCTTTTCCTATGTTGGAAGACTTTATACAATTCTAATGAAGATACAGTAAAGATATTTCATATGACGGTAAAATGTAGACCATGTGCAAGATAAATTGAAGGCCATTCCTGTGATGGTAAGGCTTTTCCTATGTTGGAAGACTTTATACAATTCTAATGAATATACAGTAAAGAGATTTCATATGACGGTAAAATGTAGACCATGTGCAAGATAAATTGAAGGCCATTCCTGTGATGGTAAGGCTTTTCCTATGTTGGAAGACTTTATACAATTCTAATGAAGATACAGTAAAGATATTTCATATGACGGTAAAATGTAGACCATGTGCAAGATAAATTGAAGGCCATTCCTGTGATGGTAAGGCTTTTCCTATGTTGGAAGACTTTATACAATTCTAATGAATATACAGTAAAGAGATTTCATATGACGGTAAAATGTAGACCATGTGCAAGATAAATTGAAGGCCATTCCTGTGATGGTAAGGCTTTTCCTATGTTGGAAGACTTTATACAATTCTAATGAAGATACAGTAAAGAGATTTCATATGACGGTAAAATGTAGACCATGTGCAAGATAAATTGAAGGCCATTCCTGTGATGGTAAGGCTTTTCCTATGTTGGAAGACTTTATACAATTCTAATGAAGATACAGTAAAGAGATTTCATATGACGGTAAAATGTAGACCATGTGCAAGATAAATTGAAGGCCATTCCTGTGATGGTAAGGCTTTTCCTATGTTGGAAGACTTTATACAATTCTAATGAATATACAGTAAAGAGATTTCATATGACGGTAAAATGTAGACCATGTGCAAGATAAATTGAAGGCCATTCCTGTGATGGTAAGGCTTTTCCTATGTTGGAAGACTTTATACAATTCTAATGAAGATACAGTAAAGAGATTTCATATGACGGTAAAATGTAGACCATGTGCAAGATAAATTGAAGGCCATTCCTGTGATGGTAAGGCTTTTCCTATGTTGGAAGACTTTATACAATTCTAATGAAGATACAGTAAAGATATTTCATATGACGGTAAAATGTAGACAATGTGCAAGATAAATTGAAGGCCTTTCCTGTGATGGTAAACTGTATACCATTCTAAGGAAGATAATCCAAAGGCTTTTCCTATGACGGTAAAATAAAAACCATTATAAGGAAGATATACTAAAGGATTTTCCTATTATAGTAAGTGTAGACAACTCTTAAGAAGGTAGCTTCTAAACATAACACACTCACTCACTCACTCTCTCCCCCGTCTCGCTCTCTCTCATAAAATTGAAAACAAATAAAACTTAATTTAGAACTAAACAATATTTCTGTTATTGAAGCAAAAATAAAAATAGTAATGTTTTCTCTTTCTTTTTTCTTTTAATTATGATAATTTCTTCGACAACACACGAGGCAATGGCGTCTCTCGTACAAGATATGTAAATTAATGTGAAAAAAGATTTTTGTAAACACATTAGCTACTTTGGAAACTTGAATTTGGGCGCAAAACGGGAAAAGTGCATTAAATAACGCACGGATATGGCATGTGCTTTCACTTCCGGGAAGAATACGTCATACGTTTCCAGCGTTTCCGGACACCCCTTCAAAGCCTCCATTATCGGCAGAGATCTCCGCAGCTGACACGGCGCGAGGCAGGATTTATTAGCAGCGGCCATTAGGCCCCCAGGTCCCCTACGGTTATGTTTATCTTCATAACGGCGTCACGTGACCCGGACCAATTGATTTTACTTCGGCCCTGCACTGTTACGCAGGCGATGAGTGCCTTTCCCAAAATTTTAAAAGAACAAAATGTAAAAACAATTTAAAATTGTCTCATGATGAACTTAATTTGGCGTGTACTTATTACGTTTGAACAAAATTTGATCAGAGTTACTCAACAAATATGATTTTCAAAACTGTTTTACCAATGCTTAGAAATATGCCAATTTGTTCAAACGTAATCAAAATCAACATATATTACAATAACAAACCATCTCCTTGGGAGTCAATTTTTATAATATAAAATTGAAGAGTTGTGACTTCAATTATTAAATAATTAAAATTTAATTAATGTACAAATTGTTAATATTTATTGAACATTTATGGAAATATTTTACAGTTTCCACAGTAAAGTTTTCAATATCCTATAAACAATTCTTTTAATTACAAACTGATCCTCAATTTAATTAATTATTATTACAATATAAAAAATAATGAATGAGTGGTCTATGAGTGGTCCTTTGATACTACAAATGGAAACATTTTAGGTTATTGTTAGTGTTCAATCAATTTAACTTACTGCAAAAAAGAAGGTTACAGTGTTAATTACCAAGATGATTATTAAGAGTTTAATGATGCGAAGTTAGAATGAACGGCAGAGGTTTTGGTCCAGATGTGAACAGTTCCAGATTCCGGAGTCAAGTATTGTTGAACGATGAGTTGACTACGAAGATACCTTGTTACACTTTAAGACGATTAAAACTGCACTGATTCTGTATTCATACTGAATCAACTAATTTAATTAATAAAACAATTTGTAGAAATTTATACTAGCAACTTTTGTACTGCAGTACCAATAATTCGACGAACACTTTTTGTAAATTTACAAACACTTTAAAACAACTCTTAGTTGTATTTGATAAATTAATATAAAAAAACGACGGTTACAAATACATTACTGTAACAATTATTAGGCAGACTCCACTTAATACTTTAATAATAATAAAAACACTCGCTCAGTTATACTGATTTATAACTGTAAATCGGCGAATTTGTTGAACGCACTGAGGAATCGTGGCTATAACTTATTATGAAGAAAATTTGGTCATGAAGTGACATTGGTTATCTGTTAAAAAAACTGTAAGGACTCCCTTTCAGCGGCCCTCGTCTTAGTTTTTATACCAGGTCCCTTCCACAGTACCTAAATTTGTTTAACCAAAGCTTGGACAGTGTCTGAGCCAATGAGATTAGAAATTTCTTTAAATTTACACGTCTTATGCCTATTTTTAAAGTCCTATGCTATTTTTAATGGATTGTAAAACCTAAAGTTTTTTTTTCTTAAAGTAACGACCTCCTGCAGTTTGCCGCTTCTAGTTACTTCTTTAACTGACAAATTCTTTCAGACTTCAAATTTCTAACTATCAAACTATATAGTTACGTGTTAGTCACATTACAATATATATAAACTTAATCGCTGTCTAAGGTTATTCAATATAATTTGAAAACATGTTATTAATTCAAACACAATCAATTACAATAACCATTTGTTGTTTGTATTCCTCAAAGTCAAACACAAAATAAAACATAACATCAAATGGAGCAGCAAATCAGCTGTTTACGCATTACTATAATGCGTAATAACTTCCCCATTGCTTATTAGATACTGTATAAGGTCCTTAATAAATCTATTCTTTACCTTGAGTACTTATATTCTCAAGGTCATGATACAATTTAGTTACAAACTGTGAATACATTTGAAAGTAACGCATTCTACTCCAACACCGCCCTAAATACAGTACAAGAACGTTTGTGCATCGTCCCCATCATCTACAGATAAAATCTACCACTTAAGACATTGTGTAGGCCCACAACCGCCGGACTAAAACTCAACAATAAAATGTAACCAAGGGGAATCGTAATTAATTTGCAGGCGGAGCGCCGACTTTACGTCTTTGTCGTAAAACTACTCAAACGATTGCAATAAAACTAATGTTGCCGCGCGCATGCGCATTGCTTTTATTTGTTTCTTGCGTATAAAGTTGTTATAAAGCTTAAACGACGATACTTAACGAAGGGCTGTAACTTTGTCAAAGAGAAAGTCGTTCTATGGGGGGGGGGAAGTATACTGAAATAACTGCGGCACGCAACTGTCTCGCTGACAAAAAATAACACCACTGGTTAACGTTATATAAATGAACATTTCGGCACGTTAACGTTAGTGTATGCGTAGTACAGAAACAAACCCGTTGTACTTTCAATGCAATTTATGCAGATAGTAAAATTATTTTATTGGAAAAACGGAAATACGCGTATCCTCGAATCAAACAACAGTTAATTGCATTTTCCTCGTATAGAAAAATTTTAGTTTTGTTTATTTATTAATTTTAGTAGTTTAAAGTATTTACTTTTCGCTAGTTAGACTAATGAAAAAAGGGGATCAGCTTAACAGAGGAAAAGACAACAGTACGTAGATTCGAACCCACTGTCATATTTACTTTTTCTATAATATACAAAGTGAAATGCCAAACGTTCATTTCCAGTCCAAACATCACAATTCTATAAACGTGATGCAGGCAATCAACAAAATATACTTGCAGACAAGCAAGGCTACAAGGCTCGATTTCAAATTGCGACGTAAACTTTGCGAGTGATAAATTTAACAATCGCGCTCAAAACGTTACTCCAGATGTAATTATGTTTAATACGTTGGGTGGGGTGCGTGGGGTGGGCCGTAAACTGTACTTATTACCCCTGCCCGCTGTCACAAAGTCATCACTTAGGCTTGATCTCGACTTTGTCTTTCGTTAATTCTGCAATTTGATTCGACGATGGTGAGTTCAGTGTTTAGGGTGTAAGACCAATCCTCACAGAGTCCGTAGTCCTACGAAGCTTGAATCTTTTATATCCCATTTCACAATCTAATTACATAAAACTATTTAACGGAATTTCATTGTAAGTTTCATTTACTTTGAAAACATATTTTTATATATGTTTGCATTTAAAATCTCAGTGTCAACCCTTCTGATCCTCAATCGCAAACCTCAAAAACGTCCATTTCAATACTTTTGAACCTCCCATTTCAAATCTTAAGAACTTTCATCTCTTAAAACTCCATTTCAACCCTTTAAAACTTTCATCTCAACAATTGTGATCCTCCATCTCAAACCGCAAGAACTTCCATCTCAACACTTATGGACCTTCATCTCAACTCTTTAAAACCTTCATTTTAACACTCTAGAACTTCCATTTTCACACTTTAAAACCTCAATACCAACACTTTTGACCTCCATATCAAACCGCAAGAACTTCCATCAGTACTCAACCCCTTTAAAACCTCCATTTCAACATTTTTGAATCTTCATCTCAACCCTTCAAACCTCCATCTCAACACTTTTGAATTTCTATCTCAACCCTTATGAAAGAATAAACTGAAATGTACATAAGACCAATAATTACAGGCCTTTTACAAACAATCGGCTACTTGGAATATTTCTGTGAGAATGGTGAACGGACATACGCACATAAGAAGACATTTCCAGCGATACGTAAACAAATTTTGTATACAACATTTTTTTCTACTTATAAATGATCAAAAAACGTTTTTTACCTGTTATTGTTCATATACAAGTTCTACACGTTATAACACTCGTATAAACAAATCTAGAAATTCCTATCTACCAAAACGATTTACCACCACCAAGTCTAACGTATAGGTTCAATAAATATGGCTATGGACCCCTTATGTGCCGTTTTAATACACTCTTTACGTATTAAGAGTACTCTGAAACAATTCCAACGTACTGCACGAAGCTACTTCATTCCCCCCAATCACGTCTTACTAAATATCCAAGTGGTTTATTGATTGCCGCTTAACTGTGCTTGATTCGACGTATCACTGATAGAGTCATATCACGTCAGTTGACAGATTAGCGCTGCTGGCGCCATCTCTGAGCGGCTGCACGCATTGCCTCCTGTAGCGAACAGGCACGCTCATCTAGGCCTATATTTTGTGCGGTCACAATAAACACACAGAAACGTTCAGGAAGGATTTATTATAATAGATTATCTACACGGGGTGAAACTCAAAACTGATACGCAATACTGAGTCTTTTAAAAAATAACTTTAGTTAGAAACCCAAAACTATTCATTCTATTACAGATATAAATAGAATGCAAACACATCAGCTGTTATTTTTATAGCTATTTATTTGTTGCCGCAGCAAGACAGATGTTCGATCCACGATGCACGCATTTCCAATCCAACGAAAACAATAAACAATTCTCCACCCTCCCCCCCAAAAAAGAAAATGAACTCAGAACGCTGTTTTTACCAAAAGTATGTTTGTCAAAATCTGAGTTTATCATAGTTAAAATGTTTAAATAATCTCACATTTAAAAAGCAACTGAAAATACAAACCTTAACCTTGACCACCGTAGGGATAATTGTTATATTTTTCAAAAACATTTGAAAATTTTTAATGTATGCTTACTAATGAAATAAGATTTTCAAAAATAAATTTAAATAAAAAGTTATTATTTTTAATAGATTATGAATGACAGTCACTTTGAAACGGACTTTGGTGGGTAATACGAGAAGGATTCGAATATAAAAACAGGAAAACTGGAGAAGAAAATACCGAAGTCTACGTTTTTAATAGGTTTAAGATTTAAGTTATCGTATTTTTTTGGAGGTGAGGTGGAAAGGATTCTGAGATATTAGGCAAATTACATTTAACGCAAAAACAACTTTTTTAAAGAACGTAAAAACAGGTATATTAAAAAATCGAGGGCGCGATGGTCGATGTGGCTGACACCGATCAGTCTGCTGAACCTCTGAACTGCGCACTTCAAGGTCGTGGATTCGGGATTTGCATTTATCATTTACATTATCGCCGATCCCTCGTCTCATTAGTCTAGCTAGCATAAAGTATTGACGTTAAACAATTTAATAAAATTTACTGTCACTGCCATAATTATGCAGTGAGGATGTACAAACATTTCAGGCGGTCAGGGATCATTTTGGTAACGTTTGTGAACGTTTTTCAAACCAGCAACCTTTGTTATTCAAACCCACAGGCAGTCTGACTTTCTACAATAATACAGAAACGTTAAAAGTAAAAAGTTCAAAACACTCGATGTTTCAAATACTGTAAATGAAAGAGAGAGACCTCTTACCGTCATGTTGTATGTCACAAAGCCACGTTTAAACTCTTTCAGTGTCGTTCTTTTGTTCCAAAATACAAAAATCAAAATTGCCCGCGTTAGCAATAAAATTAACCCGTGGAGTTGAAAGGTTTAGCTCATTTATACAAACTCTTTGTCGGGGGGAAGGAGAGTGAGTGGCAATGAATAAAAGAAATACTTTTATGCGCCGATGGGGAAAAGGGATGCAACTGCAATATTTCCTTACCCTCGGGAGAAAGTTGGACTTGTAAGGGATGGTTCATTTTTCAAAAGTAAAAAGTAATTTTACGAAGCGGAAGTAGTGACGCCGAGGGCGGTGTAGCGAGCGCAGCAAACAAATATCTGTCGACATAACGAAGTGCGGCCGGGCATTCATCGTTTCACACAATATTCAAAATAACACATGAAACGGCTACTAACTAATAAAGAATACACAATATACAGTCTTGTCCTTACTTGCCTGCTGGCATTGTGACAATAACAATGAATTAAGCAATTAACCGCTACAATTATAAATTTGTATACTACATATCTCTGCCTTTCCTCACTTCAGACACGTTGTATTTGTTAACTAGTTGCGCAATACTTTCATTTTCAAAAGTACATATATACTCTATAAAATTTTAATATTCCCAGCGGAAACAAGGTGATTACATTAAGAATTACAATTTCATTTCATTTGGAAAATTGGAGCGGCCATCACGGTAAGATCCAGATTCGGGACCATGAAATGAGTAACAATCATAACCTCTAGAACACGTTTTGAGCGGTCGTTCCAAATTTTTAAATACATTTCTGAACAGAGTAGCGCTTGCAATTTTGGTCCGATATGATTAGGGCCTTGACTTAGGGCCTAACACAAAATATTATTGTGGTAATACAACAGTTCCTAAATGGCTTTTTAGTCAAGCAGTCATAGTCATTTTGTATCTTAGGTTATTCTGAAAAACTGATTTCACTTTTTTCAAAATTAAATTAGGTCCAGATATGGTAAAAATTTTTAATGAATCTGGAAAAAATATTAGAAGAGAAGGAAGAAATAATAAAATTTTAATTTGAAATTTATTTAACACAATTATCAAAGCGGATTTTAAAAACTTGATTTTTCTTTGAATTCAAGAATTTTTTCACCGAAAAAAATACTTGAAAACTAATTTGTTTTAAACTGGTGAAGAGTAACTGGCAAACTAAAGTTACGAGACAAATTTAACAAAAACCCGTTTATCTTCAGATATGTATACAGACTTACAAACAAAAGTACAAAGAATATAAACTTTTTAACATGTATCATGCTTTAGGGCTGCTTGTGATGGATCTCGCGGGACGCGTGATGCGAGGAACATGTTTATATCGATATATAACAGTTTATTTTATACCTCATAAGTCTCACATGAAGTTAATTATAATTAAAAATTACTTTTTCCATCCGTTATCGAACCGGGGACCTTGCGCGTTTGAGGCGAGCATGACAACCACTACACTATAGAAACTTCGAAGAAGTTTGACCGGTTTACGTAGGCCTATATGTAATGAATTGTTAATTTTGGTGGTTATATATTAAAAGATCGATTGTTTCATATTAATTTGTAAGGATCAGCTGATTTCATTAAACAGGTGATAGACTATAATATATTTTACGTTATGTTATTAAGAACTAGCCAGAATTAATTTGTCGTTCACATTAATTTGTAAAGATTAGCTGTTTTTATTCAATAGCTTATAGATTACAATAAGTTTCAGGTTATATTGTTAAAACTAGCAGTTAATTTGTCATGTTTTCGAACAAATTATTGTAATTAAAATAAAAAAGCAAAACATGATACATGATTTTTATTTTTGGTTCAACAAGAGATTCGTTTATTTAGGGTAACATTATCTAAGTTATGCCTACGTTTTCACTATTCTTATTGCATACACCTTAGAGTAATAAAATAAAAAAGCGACAAATCTCTAACGATTCACCCCAATCTGTTTATTGCCCATATGAATTTTTGATACTGTAACAACCCTTCAGATATACCGGAATCCCTTCAGGATTGACGTGTAAAGGGCCCCAGGGGCGTATCAGGCCCTTAGGGTCAAACGGTCGTTATCACTACGCCCCCCACGACCTCCCGTCGACAGACCTCATAAATAAAACCACCCTCTAGCGTCCACATTATTGTTATGTTTACTTAAGGGGTGGGTGAGGTAGGGGTTGATCTGCAAGGTGGTGGTCGGAGAGAATAGTGTGACACTGGGGTATTAATTGGTTTAAAGTATTCGCGGATTTACAGTGTACCATGTATACTGCGGTTGTTAGTTCAACGTCCAGATTTATTTCAGAGTGAAAATAAAGGATTCAAAAACACCGCACAAACTTTCTCACATGTGCCTCGAGGAGTTCAAAAATAAACACTCTTTAAACACAAATACCCTCATTTTTCTCTCCTGATTTAAGTTGATGTGACGCTTTTAATTTATGAATAAAAATACATTAAAACACCATTCACAGCAACGTAACAGTGCAGCGAACTGCGGGAGACCTAACTCCCTAATTGACTGATTGTTCGTCGACTTAACTGAGTGACAAGCAATACTAATGTTGCCAACCTAATGAAATACACCCTAAATAATGCTAAACAATTTGTAATGATTTATGGTGGGTGTAGTGGCAGTCCTGGTTTGTACAGCCATTAGAAATGTGTAGATTCGCTGACTTCCTTCCGTTTTTAGGGCGGGGGGGGAAATAGGTTTTGTTTTTAATTCACTGTCTCCCGTAATACATTTATTACAGAAAACAAATAATTGTTGTGTTTTTGATGGTAATTTTAAATATCAGGACATACGTTTGGGCATATGAAATATTAAGCGGTTTAAATTGGTCAGCGAAAATTGCAAAAACAATTGTACTGCGTGAAAAAAATGTGAAATGGTTTTAACTTCTGGTTAAAATAAAAACAGAATCATGGAATAAAAAGAATTTTGAAGAAATAGACTTTTTCTATCTATAGGACAGGTGAACGTCAAAAGTACGACATAATGTGTTCTGGAAAAAAACATAAAATACTATTTTAATAAATATCAAACGTTTTACTCGGGTATTTTAAGTGCTAGGTTTTAGCTAAATTTAAATAAAGTTTAATCAACTTTTTTTAATAATTCTGATTCAAAGCTCTTTTTCACGCAAAAAGAGCTTGAAATGACTTTGTTTTAAATAAAGTAATCTTTCTGACGGAGATGGAAGCAAATTTCCAAAAAAGTAACAGTAACATATCACGTAACAAAAAAATTACCTTGCAGGAGGAGCAGACTAGCTGCACCTATTGAGAGAATTTAGACGTCCCTCGCGGTACCCGAACCTAACACATACTTATAGTTACAACACTACACTTACGACTTTAACACTTTACATTCACACTGACATTTAGAGAGGCGATAATAGCCTCAATGTGATCTTCGCCTTAAAAAAAAAGGTCTTTACTGAACACACTGTCGATAATTGTTAAATCTCTGATCCAGAAAAATTAGAACACATATATAGATTCACAACATTTCTTTTTTTATTCAGTAACTATACTTCGCCGTGAAGTACCTTCAGACGTAGTGGCTATGAAGTAATAAAACGCAGATCCTTATTTATCAGAACACATAACTGGATATGACACTGATGCCGGATCTGAAAATGAGATAATCACTATGACCGAAGATACCTTACAGCAAAACATATGTCACAAAAATATAAAAAAAAGAATATTTGTGGAACTGTATAAGTATCCTAATTTTCCTGAAATTTAATATTGCCATAGTTTTGTACTTTACACAAAACCATGACTGCTATAAAATGAAAAACGTTTTAAAAAATCTAATTTCAACGTTCATGCTCTCAGAATCATTTTCGTATTTTCAGAGAACAATAATTTGGAAATTTTAAGTACTATTTTGTGCACATTCTAACGCTGATTACAATGTTCAAATCAGATATTAAACATAAAAGAGTTTATGAGTTAAAGAAGATTTAAAATGATTTTGAAACGTTTGAACGGATAACCAAAATAGCTTATTACCAAAATAAATGTGCCAGGCTTCAATCAAATCTGATAAAAATAGCGAACATTAGGTGCTGAAACACACACACACACACACACACACACACACACACACACACACACACACACACACACACACAGTTGTATGAGTCTTCAATAGCACTAATGGAAATTTGATAAAAAAGTTTCTGAAATATGGGAAAGTACATCTTTATTAAATATATTTTTTGTACATTGACCATAATTTCTTCAATGAGATAATAAATACCTCTGACTTCAGGGCGCGCGTCCATTTACTGTTTACGATCATTCAGAAATTTTCTATAATCGGATTATGACAAGAGGGGATGTTATTGTCAGTCCAGTCACCGAGATAAAACCCCACCCCTTCGGTAAAGTAGCCTATACAGTATACACACAACAACAGGACCTGTAGCATCTTCACTGCCCTCAGGGACTCAGGGGTCAATGTTTTCTTTATGCGTATTTAAGTAGTCAGGCCTAATCGGATATTTTACTGACGGACGGACAGAGGGTTGAAGGGGTGGCGATAACATACACCCTTAGGATGAGGGATTTACTGCCGATATCGTTGCTATGTTTAACCCTATCTGGCGGCCGAGTAAGTTGTACAAAGCGCACTGATGTACCAGAACAGTAATGATTTCAATATGATGACGTGAGTATCAAATGTTTGGGATATTCCGACAGCTGAGTGAACAAATAACACGAATTAAACAAAGAATATATACGTTGTATATTTAGATATACAACCTGCGTTTCATCGGGGTAATTTTTGGGCAGACATTCGGCGGTCAGGGTTCATTTAAATTCAATTTAAAACTTTGAAATGCTAATGCAGACTTAAAATCTACTGGTTACGATGGAATAATACAAATTTCAAAATGAAATTAACACGTTGTTGGAGACTAAACGTATTTCAAATTAATTTCGAATGTTTTGTAAATTGCCCCCGTTGTAATGCAATGCCTTGTTCCCAGACACTTGTAAATTAACAAATATTCATTTTGCGTAATTAAATTTAGCTAAAATCGGTTTTTGTAAGAGTAACGTAACGAAATATTAGTCGTTATCTAAAAACAAAAACGGGCAATCATTGCACTAAATTTAAAAAAATGTACGTTTTGAGAGTTGATGAGAAACGGAAAATTAACCTGAACAGCTGTAGAAATTTACTAGGATGTTATCCATAGCTCGTGTTGGAATTTTTAGCTATATTTTTTTTTAATGAAGAGGAGCGGGCATGTTTCTTCTTTTATACAAATCTGTAGTTTTAATCTGTGCTTGATGAATTTCACAAAGTTGACCTTCAAAACAAGATGAAAGGTACAAAATATTTCGAAAAACCCATCACTTTTCTCAACTTTTAAAGCAAAATTTTAACAAATTATTGATGGCATTTCGCAAACTTGACCATAAAAATAAAAGGAAGGTCTCTACAAGATATTTGGAAAAAATCCATCATATTTTCCCACCACCTAAAGCGCTTAAAGCAGAATGTGGGTGAAATTATCCTGATACACTTGTACACATCCGATTAGCTCAGGCAACGCTGGGAAGGCCTATTTCAGCTGGATAATAATTATTTTAATTGAAAGCATAACGTCTGTACGTTGCGCCATTTATTAAGCTACTACAGCACTGTGTACACCCATCGGTAGGGCTGTAGTGACGTCACAACACTAAACCCTCAGCTCTGTAACTAATTGCCAACCCCCCCCCCCGGGCCGCACAGTCACTGCCAATCTGCAGCAATCAATTTTTTTATTAACCGTAACGCCAACAATAAAAGTTTAACGACAAAGGAATTTTGGATTCAGTAATGGCGGTTAAACATCAGTGGCTTTGGTTTTATCGTACAAAATTGTATTAGTTTAAATATTTGAAAGGAAATTAATGACGCGAAGGATTTCGAAATATTTGCGCTTTTATTATTTCACTCTCCAGCGAAGTGAACAGATGTACGTAAGCCTGGACCAAACATCGAAGTAAACGCACGTGACATAGTAAAAAGTCACAAATTATTGTTTAAACGCTACAGGATGTGCGCGTTACCAAAATTTGCGAATAAAACGGAACTATTAATAAAACCGAACAGTTAAAAGCAAACAGGAAATATTTCAAAACCGAATCAACAGAGACAAACTTTCTCAAGCTGACTTCGAAGTTAATACCGGATCCGTCGTAAAGGAGGGAGGGAGCGTTATGAATATTTCATTAGCTCGAGCACGTTAATATCCTAGTTATTTGTGGTTAACTGCAAGCATGTGGTTAGAGGATGACACTGAACAGACGTTACACTTGTCTTTGAAGTTACATCTATTGGTTGGTGAAATAGACATAAAGCGTCTTCGTTCGACGCCCATTTATACAAACTTGTGTGACAAGTTGAGACTTAAGAGTTGACTGAAATCTTTAAGTGCAAAACTTTAAAATGTTGTTTGATTTACTTTAAACCTATAGACATGAAATTATCAGGGTAAACTATACTGAGACAGGTAAGTATAGTATTTAAAACAAACCGACCATATGAAGTATAGGCTAAATAAAGTAAGTTTACATTATGCGTGTGGATAAATAATTTAAAAAATTTTACAGATCTACATTTACAGGTCCCTTGTACAACATTTGAAGGAGCCTTGAAGGTCGATGAGGTGAAGCACCGGTTAGTCTGCTGCGTCCCAGAACTGCTCATTTTAAGGTTCTTAGTTCAAGCCGCAATTACTCCCGATGCTTTTCCCTTCCTTTAACGCTGATCCCTTGTTCTAATAACTGGTATAAAGAATGGATGGCTCCTGCCCATATCTCTGAACTTTAAAACATATCCATTTTCTTGACAAACTACGAAAAATTACAAAACACGCATTTTATAAAAATATTTCAAATATTTTAACAAAATTTTGCTTGCTCAGATCTCAAGTACTTAAAACTGAAGAACGAAATTTGAAATTGAAACGTACGGTTGGGAGTAAATCGAAAAAAATTTCACCTGACAGCAGAAACTTCAGAGATTTTGTCTTACAAGTTATCTACAAATAGTTAATAAATTTTACCGTAGAAAATTTTTTGACAAATTACAGAAAGAGATCTCACAAAAAGATCTTGTTTTAAATGTATCGCAGAAAAAAATTAATGAATTAAAAAAATAACATACAGATATAAATATATCACTTACATTGATCACCAAACCAAATCCAACATATTAAGCAATTCATCGAACACGACAAAGATAACCTCAAATCACTTTCACCAGGACGAAGCACACTGAAGCAATGACCCTGATAAAAGTGCACTCGTTGCAGTTCTAGTTTAAGAACAACAAAAATCATCAGGTGGTAAAATGTTTTCCGCCAAGTGACCTGCTTATACAGTTTCCTGAACAATATCATTCTTCGCACTTGACCTTTTAACAGACATCATCGAAACAGATAAGGCGGTGGAGAAATAATAAACAAACATTTATTGTTTTTTACATCTTTTAGAATGTCCATCTGTACCCTAAACTGAAATACAGTGCTATGGTCAAGAATAAATAAACATTATAATAGTCCTCTAATGCAGTAAGTAAATGGACGAAAAAACAGCGTATCCGCCTAAATGAAACAAAATCAACGCACGTGAATTTTACCAATTTGAAGATTAAGCGACATCTGCCAGTAATAATCAATGCAGGCCCGATCCCACAGGCAAGTACAGCTCAGCAAATCCCAGCTGCAAATACTTGGGAGTGATTATCGATGTCAGACTCAAGTGGAAAGAGCATGTAAGAAAGAAGAAACAAGAGTGAAACAAAAAATTTGGAAAAATGTACTGGATCTTAGGGAGAGATTTCCATCTCAGTTCATAATATATTGCTGCTATACCGGCAAGTGCTGAAGCAGATTTGGACCTACGGGATTCAATTCGGAGGGTGTTCAAAGAAAACAAATATTAATATGGTACAGGTATTGCATAATAAAGTGCTCGTTGTATATTGAATGCTCCATGGTATGTAAGAAACGATAACTTACACAGAGATTTTAAAGTGGAACTGATGAACGAAGAAATAAAAAAAGCAAGCAGCGAAGCATGGACAGCAGCACTCGCATCCTGAAATACAGTCTCCTGGACCCTATGGAACTTACGCGACTGCGTAGAGTGAAGCCACTGTTAATTGAAAGTAACCAATGCGTTTTATCCCTTACAGAGTTTATCTTATGTTTAAATTACTAAATGAGTTAATAATTTCAGTTGTAATATTATGTAATAAAAAAATAATATTAAAGTAATATTAATACTGATTTGGTAAAAATTATAGTAAATCCCATGCGTATTAAAACATTTTAAAGGAATTTATTTTTAGTTAAATTAAAAAATCTTATCACCTCAGTCGCTACTTCGTTAAAATAGCAATTTGATAATTTGGGATTTTCGGATTTTACTGTTGACTGGTTCTAAAATTACAAAAACCCAGGAATTACAACTACCATGAAAATTTACATTTCCTTGTTTCTCAAAAAACCAGCAAATTCGACAAAATTAGATGCAGTACAATTTATCAAAGCCGCACCTCAATATTTGCCCAGCCAAGTCTGAAATAGCCCTTAAGCAATTTATAATCTTCCAGTAAGCCAACATTTTAAAATTATTCCCGACGCATTTGAAACGGAAAACGACTTTCGTGATTTATCTTCTCATTCCGAGCGTTCATATTCATCATTCCTTCTCCCCTCTACCTTCCCCCAAGACGCCCTTTTCGATCAAGTTGTCATCAGAAATTAAGTGAGGGCATGTGAGGAAATGCGCTGCTCCCGAGGCCCATCATTCTTCACCAATTTATATTTCAAAAAATATTAATATCGCTGTTAAGTCGAACTTCTAACCTCAAAGAGGGAGTTGGTTACGGGTCATTTACTTTTTGTGAAGGCATAAGTGATTAATTAAGGGGATGGTGTGATGTAGCGAACAAATACAGTTTTAAGAATTAATACAACCGACAGAGTGTACCGTGATACCACATCTAACCAAGTATGCATTTTTATAGAGACTATACCATTGACTTGTTTGAATTAGCGTTGCACAGTCCTGTTTTTACTTGATAGAAGACATACTTTATGAGTTTCAGTTGTCCAGGACAGTGCGACCTTTCTTAGTTAATGGGAAAAAGAACCTAATAATGCACAACAATGTACAGCAAGAAGTTAAAGTGTTATAGCACTTTGTTATAAACACAATGCTCAGTCAATTCTTGTTCAATCGATGCAAAACCATGAAGATGTACTATTTATTGTCAATATGAACTTATGTAAAATAGACGTTATAATTATATTAAAAACTTGTACGACCTGTTAATAAAGCAATGCCATTCATTACATTTAGATTATTTAATAAAATAGGCTTTACTTTGTTCTACTTTCGTATTTAAAACTATCCCTAAATATTAATAACTGAATTATAACAATGTAACTTATTGAAATATTTACAAATGAAACCTACTATAACCGGACTTTACATTACATTCATAAATTATGTTTCAATATTTACTAAAAGCAGAGTCTTTTATTTAATAACATTGACGTATTAGTACTGGCGTACATTGTCTTACTGATTATACTTTCAAAACTGATTCCGTCAAACATTGTTTAAATCTTGGATACTGTAATAATTTAAATATTACTTACAACAATGTTTTTTTGCAATCAGCTATTTTGGTTGTAGCATTCGTAGTTCAAATTGATCGGGTACACTGCTACGGCAGCAGAACTGCTTTCAAGGTCACAAGCAGTTTAAGTAGCGCGTAGTGGGGACTCAAATTGCCAGCAGACGTAATGTACAGAGTTACAACCTTAAACATGTACAGTCACAGTGCAAACTGTACAAATAGTGACGGCAGATGCACTTCTAAGTGCATAGCATCAGAATATAAAGGCACATTAAACTCAAACCAAGTAGGTTGCATTTCTTACTATTGTAACACGCAGGCAGCGTTTAAAAAAAGATATGTAATGTAATAGTAGTAAAGCCTGATTTTATTAAAGTAATGATTTATGTAAATTGGAATTAGTTACTCAGTGAACCTAAATTTATAATTTTTGGTGGGAATTGAACTGTGATTTGTAACTGAAATTTAACTTATTACTGAATCATCAAATTTTAATTTATTATCAAATCGAATTATTACAAACTCTGTTTTCTAAAAGCCTTGATAAACTATCGTTGAATACGGTTAATAGTAGCTTTGTGTTTATTTTAACAGTATAACTGATCCAAGATGGGCACGATGTAAAACCGACATCACAGGCACTCTCAGAATAATGTAATAACTTGCAGGGAAAAGTTATATACAAATTTGTTAAAAAACAGGTAAAAGATACTCGAGTAGTCTTGGTGTATTATGTTAAACTAAAGTCTTTAATGATCTTTGAAAATCTTTAATGATTGAGTGACTAGATAAAGTTTCAGGTTTAATAATACATTTTAGAGTTAATCATATTAAAAGGTGGTGTAGCATGCTAATTTTTGGCTGTCTGTCCTCTACGGATATTTTCAAAATTAAAATCTTGAATGTCTTTTAGATTTGTTCTCTCTTTTAACAAAAAAATTATATATATATATATATATATATATATATATATATATATTTGGATTAAAAAACAAAGAGAGAACAAGAAGGATTATAACTGGTTTCCAGCCAGTAGGTTCTAAGTAATAAAATAAAAAAATATTGTAATTTTTTTAAATTAATTGTAAACAATATCTAAAAATTGTATAAACTATTTTTGCATTAAAAAACAACATTAAGGTTTAAATACAATTACTGTAAACACAAATTTCAATATGCATTGATTTCCTTTTCCGGTAAATAATTGATTTACCTTCCTCGATCATAAAGTGTACTTGGTTAAACTTCTTGTATCAGTGACAGTGACAGTGCACATTTCACACTACTCTACCTATTTAATTAACAAACCCCACGGAGAAGTTACGGAATAGAAATCCTTTCTTCCAATAAAACAAAATCCAGTTGTAAGGTAACAGACAGCGCAATCCTAGAGGAGAGGCGGGCTTATCATGTCTACCGTTAGTGGATTAGTTAACAACGAACACATTATTTGTGAGACAGACAGATTTACGGCGCCATCTTTCATGTCCCGATAGGGCCGTAGTTTATCACCGTGCCTCTGGTGGGTTGCAATTAGCTGGAAAATTTTATGCGTTTAATGGTCCTTTGAGGTAGGAGAGGGGAGAAATATAACTTTAACGCAAACAGTAGAGTATATAAATTATAAACAAAACTTTACTACTAACGTATTTTAAATACAGAAAATGAATTTATAATTTGTTAATAATAAAACAGATTTTAAAATAAGCATCAAAGTTGAGCTTGTGTGGGGGGGATTCGAAATTTAGATCTAATTTAATTAAAACTTGGTATTAAAATCGTCTTCTTTCAGAGTAGCTTAGACAAGTTCGTTACACCACGAATATCAAATCATTACCAAATGAAAACAATGCAGTTTTCTCGCTGATGTGATTGAGGCGAATTTTTTCTTTTTGTACGCTTTTTTAGTATTTTTTAAATCTTCAAAATTTCAATTGAAAAAACGAAAATCAACCTGACTGCGATATTTCTATTTTATATAATTTCACAGAAGAAAAGAGATACCAAATTGTAAAAAAAACATCCTAGATATCCTTAAAATACACCTATCAAACTGTATCGAAATCGGTCAATTTGTGTAATATCCACAGATGTGGACACACACACACACACACACACACACACACACACACACACACACACACACACACACACACACACACACACACGACAGATCTTCTTCCAAATGATAAGTCTATTAAGGATGATAAAACTCACGTTTTAAACAAAAACGTAAATGAGTAGAAATCGATATAATTACAAATTATCGATCGTAATACATAACACATTATGGACAAGTGATCGCAATATTTTCCCGAACTGTTTACCCTAGCTGCTCAGCTTCTAGACACCTAATTGGCGGCACTGGAGCACTGTGTTCTTCGCACAATAAAACCAATTACTTGCTTCCTACAGCCGAGTGTTTCTGACGGGCCTGAAAGAAAATTGGATGTGCCCTTCCTGCTTGCGTCAAGTGCCTGGGTGCGTGTGTTTTACTTCATAAGTTACTAGCTGATTAGGGCCAGGGCATTTATTCATCTCTACTATCCGCTGTCAAACAGTTTCATCACGTCATTATGGTCATCAATCATCTTGATAACTGATTTTTGGCATTTTATTTATTACACTATTTCAGCTATTTCAGTTTTGATTAACGTCCATACTTCATGCCAGTTAGACTAATGAAAATGAAGGATTGGCTTTAACGGAAAGGGTAAAGCTAACGGTAAATGAAGTATCGAACCAACGACCTTCTTCTTTGTTATTATTACAGTCTATTGGGAAATTTCCGTCACTGGTGTACATAAAGCAATATACGACTTTTGTCAAGTGCCTAACTTAAAACCTAGACATACTACAAGAACTAACTAAATGCCTACATTAGTGTACTAAAACTTTTAAAAAAACACTCAAGAGTAAATCCCTGAGCAGTCAAATCAAAAATAAAACTATGATGTACATGTGATCAGAAGACCACATATAACAAAGAAAACAAAACGAAATCACTGCACAATAGCTGACAAATACCGTAACAAAAAGGTGTGTACAAGGCAATAGTAATACGAGACTCAAGCTTTGTACCTGCTAAAGGTTATGGACAACTCTCCTCTCTCAATTTTTCTTTAACTGTTAAAACTTAAGCCTTTTTATATTTAAAATTATATTTATTTTAAAATTTAAGGCTTTATTTCTGCACTTTTATTTCAAAGACTTAGGGCATTGGAAATGTTGCTATGAATTCAACACTATCGGTCAATATTCACCAGGTGCAGGGTATATTTCTTATTCAGTATGTGTACAAAATTTGGTTGAAATCGACTCACTCGTTTCTGAATTGTTATAGAACATGCACACATATAGTGTACAGATTATCTATTTTGTGTAAAATATCAAGAAAACATATAATTATGGAGTATAGACAAAACACTCATTTAGCAATACATGCGTGATATAACTCGAGATTGTTTAATGAAATAGAGACTGATGAACTTTGTGTCACGTATAATTCTAATTTGTATGTTTGGTACAGGAACAATTTCAATTGATCGGTAAAGCAAAAGAATGCACGGATTAAGTAAACTTTACTTTTATCACTAAACAGAAAGAACAGTAATTAGGAAAATCAAATTTAATGTTCTAATGGTTACGTTAGATTTCAAGACCACCAAGCCGGGGCCATTTTTTTTTCAAGATATTGTTTTATTTAAAGACCTAGACGTAAAAAAAATATCCACACTACTGTTAGAAAATCCGATTCGGGATCCGTCAAAAATTTTTCAAAATTCTAAAAATCAAATTAAAAACAAATTTTGGGCCATTACTGAAGACTCGCAAAACATAGTCAGCTTATAAATTTAAAACTAGGAGAACCTAAATTTCGGGAGTAAGCAAAACTACCCCCGGAATGTAAAATTTATTATTTTTTAAAATTTGATAGACAAATTACGGACATGGACAAAAACTAACGAACCAGTTTTCATAAAACAGCCAGATTTGTTTGTGTCCATAACTCCCGAACCAGAAATCCCCGGAGGTACGTCACCTATACGTTTAAAAACTTACGGTATAAATTATTTAAACAAATAGATCTCTTGTGTTGTTTTTCGACAGCTTAAGAAGGAAGTTATAAACTTACCCGTCCTTATTCATACAAAAAGATTGAACTGTCTCACCTGAAACAGAAGAAAACCATTATAATTATTGACAAGAAGAAAGACAGAAATTACACTTGTAATTGTAAGCAATTGTAAATGACATCAAAATCAAAACATCATTGCCTAAAATCAAAACATCAGTTGTTTGTATTGTGAATGTAATAATATAATACACGTTTGTAGCGCAGCAAAACGTGAGTGTGTTTAAATACAAATAACGATAATATAGTTATAGTACCACACTACGGCCAGCTTTCCCCGCCTCGATCCGAGTGGCGGTATGTGCGTGCGTGCAAGCGCGACCCTCGCGTGAGCACATCCCTTGACTTAAGGGTAGTTCGTGAGTGAAGGCTCTTCTCAGGGGCAACGTGTCGCACATAACTGTCTTCTACCTCCGATAAATTCTCCGCAAATGTTTTACTTTGGGGTTGATTTGTTTTGTATTGCTGTACAGTGTACAGGGTGTACCGAAAATAAGTGGCGCAATAAATAAAAACAGTAGAGAACCGTGCACGGCAAGTGGCAGTAAAAGGTTTTGTTAGATGTGAAAACTAATTGCAGTTTCGTTCAACAAAACACGAGAACAGTTGAACAATATTGGTAATTATTTCTCGATGTCTACAACAGATCATGCTCATTTCCTTTTCTCAATTCCTTTTTAAAAACCGTTTCACACTTCTTTACGTTTCGCGTAACTTGAAATATGATTCACCATATGTTTAAAATGCAAGAAAAATATCTGTCAAGCCGATTTTGAGATATCAATTGAATTTTGTTTAATACTCTTTTTTACAATGTTTTTGCCCATAGTTTTTAAACTGAAATAGTCGACCTCACAAAATTATTTTGAATGTAACGCAGCGCCCGTAATAAAATCAATTAATTTCAAAGTACCTTCATTTTGACGCGAAATCTAATAATGTTAAACGATTATGTATGTAGGCTATGTCCAGCTTATTTCGGAATCGGATGTAGGGATTTTTTTGAAAATATGTCTGTAAAGGTTTTTTATGCCAAAAACCGATTGCGCTAGTTCTCATATCTGTGAAAAATCGTTAAAAGCTAATTTTTTGTTATGTAAAGATCGCCATTCAATAAGCTAATAACCATAACTTCTGTATACACTAATCACCTTTAAGACAATTAATCTATATTCACAGGTGATTAGTGAATACAGAAGTTATAGTCATTAGCTTATTGAATGGCGTTGTTTCTATAACACGATATTAGCTATTTAACGATTTTTCACAGATATGAGAACTAGAGCAATCGGTTCTTGGCATAAAAAACCTGTACAGACATATTTTCAAAAAAATCCTTAGAGCAGTTTCCGAGATAAGCTGTCCATACATACATACTCGTTTAACATTATTAGATTTCGCTTCAAAATGAAACTGACAATAAAACAACTTCCAGGAATATAAAGTACGTAAAAACGTCGACTCCATTACAGACGAATCTAAAGAAGCACTTAAATTTACTTAAAAAATTCTTAATTCTTTTGGAATACTGTCTCATGAATTGAAGCTTAAGAAAATACAATCATAATGCTTCTACGAAAACTGGATGCTTCGGAAGGACTGTACAATGGCGCAAGATTGATTTTGACTGAACTTTATAACATTATTAAAGTCAAGATTGTTACGGGAGAATCTTCAGGCCGCGAAGTTCACATCCCAAGAATTACATTAAACTGTAGCGAAAGTAAACTTGGATGTGTTGTGTAAAGCCATCAATTTCGCGTCAAACCAGCTTTTGCAAAGACTATTCGTAAGACTCAATTCTTGAAATGGTTAACATTTATGTACTTACATCCGTCTGTATGCACGGTATATGTAGCTTTTTCTAAACGCAAAAGTTCTCCGGCATACAAGAAATACTTTTCAAAGATAATGTTCCACGGCGTACAATAATAATAACGAAATCTTCGGAATTATTGATTACCCTGATTTCTCTGAAGATTTTAATGTTACACTCTAAGAGAACAGATTTCTGTACCAATTTGTTTATTTCCACTAGTATCTATTTAAAAAAACTTTTTGTTTTGTTACATAATCGTTAATTATGTTTAAAAATATTTGTACGTATAATATTTTTGGAGATATGACATTTAGTGTTTTGCATTTCAAGAAAAATTTTCTAAAAACGAGAAATAGTACTTTAAACTTGTAAAGTGTAATATGGCGGATGATGCACAATAAATATATTGAAAAATGTATTACTTCAGGTTCATAATAATTGTAATCTAAGAATTATACTGTGAACTTCCAGCCATATTGGATATGCCATTTTAATTTTACATATCGATGTTTAAATTAAACAAAAAATATATTGTGCGTAAAGTAACTTCTTAGTAGTACAACTTTTACATACAATCTTAATTAATCATATTGTTATACACAAGCAGAAATTTAATTACATATGTCATGTAAATTCCCATCGTATTTTTTTTTCTAATATTATATATTATTTTTATGGTTTTGTAATAATTTAATAAATAACTTATAATAATCACGTTTATTTAAATTTAAAATAATTAGTGTACCTAAAATGGCTACCAAACGAACCCGGTGCTCATATTTATTCAAGTCCTTCAGTTCAGCTTAGCTTCAACTATTATGGTCACCTAGATATTTTCCTCTTGTGGGGGGGGGTGATTAAATGTAAGACAGTTTACGTAATATAATTAATGATTATGAGTCATGTTTGAAAAGCCTTTCTGTTTCGATATGCCTTATAAGTTATCCCTGTAACGTATTTGAATACAAAAGTTGATGCAATTAAACTGTACCTTTTTTTAAACGCTTCGTTACACCATTACGAAACTAGAGCAACGCTAAATGCAACACAAATAATATTCTAAGATCCAGACTTGTGATTTTGATAAAATGGTCGGATTTAAAGCAAAGACGTCAGTATAATGGTCTCTTATCGTTAAACAGGCATTACCTTGCGCGACGAAGACTGTAATGGCGAATCAATGGCGGATAATGGCTTTATGAGTTTAACTTTAGTCACTGCGGGTTATACGATCACAATATAATCAGCTCTAGCATGTAGATACAGTACTTCGTATTTTACATGACTGGTGTATCAGAACACAGTTTGTAACGTATTTACATTGAAAAAGAACCTATTAAAGCGACCATCAATGTAAGAACAAGACCAGAGATTATGATCTCGTGTCAAAGCGGTCATTTAAATTAATCTTTTTCTGATAAGAATGTTATCAATTAGTTTGAGTAATCTATGTCACTTGGAATTTGTTGGCGCATTTGAGATTACCTTCATTCTCAAAATGTATTGCGTTCAGTCCAGTGAAACGTTTTAGAGAAAGAGGTAATCAGAAACGGGCCGACAAATGTAAAACAGACAAAGCTAGGCATGGTGGAAAAGTGTATTAAACTCAGCAGTCATTTTAAATGTTATATACTTTTTTGTTAGCCCTGTAGATCTCGCGATTTTATTCAACCTTGGGGAAACATTCGCCTTAACTAGTATGTCACCGTGAAGCTTCATAAGAGCAAACTTTGGATATTTAAAACGTTATAAACTTGTATTTAACGTTCACTGGAAATTTAAAAGAAATTTTAACGTTGATCATTATAGTACGCCTGCACACCCAAACGCAAGCTTTCAATAAAAGTTGAGGTGGTCGATTCTTTTCATATTTTTTATTGTAAAGTACAAAATATTCCACTTTACGCTTTTGTAAGAAAGGCGATATGTTTCGTATCTCGAAAGGCACATCGGCTACACTGAGCTTTTTGTGCCCAATTACATTAACGAATTAGATAATGAGACCTCTGGCCCCCTGAGAACAGGAAGGCTCGTTTTTGTACTTTTAGTTTGCAGATACCTTGTCCAAGCTTGCTCCTGAGGAGCGTAAACTGTAGGTTTTTCGTCTATTGCGAAATAGTCACAACGAAATTTTCAATTCTTATACAATATTTAATGTCAACGACAGTACTAGTCCCTACTACACTGTTTATAATGCACAAAGACAGCTCCAGCGTTGCCGGTAAACTCATAATATTCCCTTAAAACAAATATTCCCCGCCGCGTCCAGGATGTCCCACTTTACGAACGCATAAAAAAGCGACGCCAAATATTTCCGAACTCAGAAGTGCCGGATTTTATTTGGGAATTAAATTTTCGATAGTTCGGCGCACGTGCGGCCCGCGTTGAATCTATATTTACCTTTACGTAGAGCAAGGCGTTAATAAAAACACCGTGCAGTGGAACGAACCTTCGGTTAATGTTTTGTTACGACCGCATGTAAGTGCATTAACTGCACTACACATTCAAATTTCCTTTATTATTCTAAAGTCTGTGTATGTGAAACGAGGTAATTTTTAAAATGGTTTTAAATTCGCGCAAAAACACAAATGTTTAGTAGCTTACTGTCGCTTTACTTTCTTTCTCTCTCACGTAGATCGAGAATGAAACAATGACGAGAGATTGTTGATGTTTCATGCCCGGGGCAGTGTCACTACAAGACCGAGGTCCCGCACACCCTTGTGGTTAGCGCGACTCGGGATCCGTTGTAAGAGAGGTCGATAACTCTCTGCAGACATTGTAATCAGTCGATGAAATTTGGCATTCTTAACAACTCTGAGTATAATTTACCAATTTTTAGTAACGAACAAATTTTGATCAAATTTACTTCAACAAAACATTTTGGGAGCTAGCAGAAAAATTCAAAAACAGAGTTATTTATCTAAATCGGTTTCAAACATCAATTTAATTGCTAAAAGTTTGTTATTATACTAGAGTAAGTAGAGTAATTCAAGTGAGTGTAGACAATTTGAAATAAAAATAACTTACGGTTTAAAAATATGTAGAAAAAACAAATGGGTTGTGTTCGATTTTTTTTCTAACTGTGGTTTTATTTTATTCGATTTTGGATTACTGATTTGTCTTACGAATATGTTAGCAAAACCTGATGGAACGGTTTTGAGAAATTAGGCTGATTTTCCATTTTCAAATTTGAATAGCTTACGAATCAGATATAATGGGAAGATTGTATATCAGACAGTCATGTGTATTTCTTTATTTTAAGAATGTTCACTAAGCTTCCGTTATCTTAAAATTGCTAAGGGAACAGCTAGTCTCTTGAAACGAAAACTTGACTTAACAAAGCTTGCTCGCAATCTGTAGTGCCTGTTTGGAAAAATGATCCGCCTTTGAGCCAAAAGGCCCTTGTAGCGGCTCGGCTCGGCTACGTAACGCTGTTGCGCCAATTAGAAACGATGCACACTCTTGGAGGCCACAATTACTTTCTCCCTTTCCTTTAATTACTGCCAACTTTAGCCCCTGTATTGTTTACTTTTCCTTAATTATGTTGGTAACGCAATACCTGCCTCGAGGGCAATGTTAATTTTATACGCGTGAGTACTTCACAGAAAATAAATACTAGGATAAAACATAGCGAACGCGCGCGCGCGCGCGCTCACACACAACTTTAAGTTTTCCTATAACACTGAAAGGAGCAATGAATATTATAAATATTTTCTCGTAACTGTTTAAGGTATGTAAGCAACTGTTAGAATTCTTAAAGAATCCCCTGAAACTAAATTTTATGTAAAAAGACAAGAGGAATACAGAAGGCTAGATTCGTTCACTTTTGTCCCGTTCGATTCATTTCTAACTATCAAAGTCATTTTGGTGATGTTGAATGTTGACACGGTCAGTCGTACTTAAAGATGACCATTTAGGATGAACAGACGCCAATAGTCATACAACTTTCGGAAGTCAATTAGATATACTGTACAGTTAAAATAAGTTTAAATTTCGGTGTAGAGTTTATATTTCCTCGTATTTCAAGCTCCACGCAAGGACTGGAAAAAAAGTGTTTTAATTTTAAATTTTTTGCACGTCTATACTTGTAACAGTTGACTAACGAGAACGAGGATCGGCGTTATGGGGGAAGATAACGACAGTAACTGCAGCATCGAACCTACCACCTCAAGATGCTCAAGAACAAACACGTACAGACTAACCGATGTCTTAAATACTTTGATCCTAAGGTTGAGATTAAGTATAGTTACAAATTATTGTAGTGATAATTAATTGGAAATATAATAACTGTAATCATTACTTTTAATTTATATGTAACTGTAACTTTAATAATTGTAATAAGAAGGAAATTGAAATAAAAGCGAGCGGCCGAACATTAGCAAGTGGTTAAACCCATTAACTAGGAGGGATGTAGACTCCGAACCTTCTGGTAATCCGAAGTGAAACACAGTCAGTCCTGTTTCGATTTTTGAAAGTGTTTTGACATCTATCGAACACAGCTCCATCCTCCGGTACTGTTGCTTATAAAAAACCCAAATGTAATCTATAAGCGCAGAACACAGTGCAAGACTTACCGGTAGAGTCAGCGTTTTTAAATCTTAAGTTTTATCAAGTGGTTAATAGTGGGCCTATCTTATGATTCAACTCCGTATAGGCTACCAAATATGGAATGAAAGATATTCAATGATTAAAGATTAAATCGAAAAACAAAATATACTAAGTTGGAGTACTTGGTTCATATACTTTTTTCTTACAAAATGGCGGGCACTTAAAATATTTACAGTGTTAAAATATTGTCATTTATTTTATTGCATTATGTATGTAGTACTGTATCTACATGGAAGAGCTTATATTGTGACACTCATTATTTAAATTCAATTAAAAATTTGATAATTTTTGTGTAGAATTTAATGATATAATTAGCATTATTATAAATTCTAATAATTGTAATCAATGGCGACGCAAGATTTTATAAAGTTTCGATAAAAAGAAAATTAAAGGCAGTTTTTTGAAACTAATCTAAACTTTGAAACGAAATACAAATTTTGTACATAGTTTGAATCAAATCGGACCGAATCGGTGTTGCGAATGCTGCAAAGAAAAACGCCGAAAAGTGTAAGGTATAGCCTCTATAAATATGCGTGGCTTCATCACATTATACTTCAGAACATTCAGTTAAAAGCTGAAACACTAACGCCCTCCGTGCTTAAAAACATAACCATTAGCGTGTAATGTAATGGACTTTGAGGAATCTTAGAGGCTCCCCGTAGCGTGACGTCACCAGCTACAGGGCAAAGTATCAATGTGGCCCTGGGGGCCGTACTTAGTTAGCGGCGCCCATTAACTCAAGTGCCGCGCTCGGCCGGCGAATTTAAATTAACGACGGAAACATTGCACAAACTTTCTCACTCGTAAGAGTTTAATGTCGCCTCGGCGTTGTTAAGCAAATATTAAGAGAACTTTCTTGTTTCCCGAGGTAACGGGAGATGGGCCTCATGTCATACAGTAACCTATTTATGTCAGTGGTATAACGAACATTTCAGCCGAAGAACGAGATTTTTGTTAAATGAAGAAACTGTAAAATCTTACTAGAGTTTTGTGCAGGTTATTTGGAGGGAGGTATATTTTATAAACAATCATTGCAAGTAAATATATATATCCTTGCAGGGGTGCAGACTAGCTGCCCCTATTGAGAGGATTTAGACGTCCCTCGCAGTAACCGAGTCTAACACACACTTACACTTACAATAATACACTTACGACTTTAACACTTTACACTCACACTTACATTTAGGAAGGCGATAATAGCCTCAATGTGCTTTTCGCCTTAAAATAACAAATATATATTCGGTACATTATCAGTACAATATACAGATGCCAGTTAGACTAACTAATAAGGATAATGGATCAGGAAAGGATGAAGCAACATGAGTAACTGTGTTTTGAACCTACAACCTTGAGGTGCACAATTCGGAGACGTAGCAGACTGACCGGTGTCTTAGCAACATCAACGCCAAGCCCATATGATATATATATATATATATATATATATATATATATATATATATATATATATATATATATATATATATATATATATATATATATATATATATATATATATATATATATATATATATATATAAGAGGCATTTCAAGGAACCAAGTCTGGGGTTTATCATTACGACTTCTTCATAATAGCTAATTTCTTAAACTAAATTCGCCAAAAATATATTAATAATAAAATTGTAATACTGTTATAATTAACAATGTAAAATTGTAAATAATAAAATTGTAATTATAGTTATTTTTAAAATACCCTGCAGATTTGAAGATTTTTGACTTTTAATGAAATTAACGATTTTACATGTTTAGTTGAAAACCAGATCCTGATGTGTAAGAAACAAAACTTACTTTAAATAAACATGCAACATTTACACAAAATCTCTCACATTTGGTTACAGCAGAATTTTTTTAAATTTTTTTATTATTTTTTTAACGTTTGACTATTGTGCATACTTGAGCTAATGCAGATGATGGGATGATTTATAGCGTACGAAAATGCCAAGCACTGGCCGGGAATCGAACCCGGGTCCTCGGGGTTAAAGCCCAGTACGTTATCAACTAGGCGACCGAGGCTGCTACAGCCAGAAAATGGTGAAATGATTGGAGAGCCGCCAACAAATAAGAAATCGTTAAATCACCTTAATTTCTCTAAAATCGAAACACCTCATCGTCACTCAGCGAAAGCCTTTCAGCCGTTCAAAAATGGGGGCCATTAAATATCTAAATTACGTCCAATTTTTTTATCTTACACTTTTTTAGTGAATCTGATTTCCATGTTAACACAAAAAATTATAATTTTTCAAAACCAAATTAGTTTGTAATTTTTACGATGACCGGTAATTTATAAGATGTAACAATATTCTCGTAAGAATGTTAATGTTAATGTTCTGTGATACTGTTACGATCCTAGATTACCTGAAACCATTATCTCTGTATAGCGTGTACTATAGTATATACTGTACGTAATACTACTTGACAAACAATTAACCAAGAATGCCACTCACTGACACGGTCAGACCAAGCGACGCCTACTGCCTCATCGATCATAACAACAATTAGAGTCATGTTCTTCTGTACACAGGAAGTATTAGTACATGAAAAAACCATAAATACAGTCATTAAGTACACGCCAGCGTATAGACTCTAAATATTAACGTTCTACCTTAGTATCCCTTCAAGGTTAGACAAGTTAACTCGCCTAATACAGTTTAATATTAAATATTAAAACTCTTTAAGTGTTTATTTATACAGGGTACGCACACAATTCTAAGTTTAATAGTTTTTTATATAAAGAAACCAGCGTCGCAGTGCACGCAGCTGTCTCGTGAATTTGACGGAAGGGTATTAGAAACTACTAGTAGGCCCGCGCGAACTCTCGCAGTTAATGGGATAAAGAAGCGGATAATATACGGCAAGAAGTTTAACAGTTCTAACATTTATAAACAATGTTCGAAGTGACCTATGAAATATGTGACAATCATAACTTTCTTTGTTGGTACATGAACGACAATAACACGAGGTTGGGTCGTTTTTTAATAAAATCGCATCAGTAATTGAACGAAGCATGAACTCTATAAATAAAATAATTCAAATTATACAATTGATTGGTATTTAATTACTATAATACACTAGTCTTTATTACAGTACTTGTACTTTCAGATTGCTGTACATATATTTCTAAATAACATCTTTACAAAACCATGTATACCTACTATTACCTTTCAATTTGAACTTCTATAGTTATGTTTAATGCGTGTATGATCAGTTAATAAAGCTTTGCAATTCATTATATTTAGGTTATTTAATACACTAGGCTTTACTTTGTTCTACTATCGTCTATAAAACTTACTTATAAAAAATACGTGCGAAATTAATGACTGAATTCTAACATTGTACCTTACGGAAATATTTACAAATAATACCGTCTATCATCGGACTTTACTTTACTTACCTAATTATGCTGCAGTAAACAGTATTTACTGTTTATTAAAAACAGTGTGTTTTATTTGATAATATTTACATATTAGAACTGGTATAGATAGTCTTACCGACTCTACTTTCAAAACTGAATCGGTCAATAATTATTTAAGTTTTGGATGCAGTAATAATTTAAAAATTACTTTCAAGAATGTGTTTCTTAGCAATCAACTGTTTTGGTATACATGCTTGCATTATGCTGCAATCTCACGGGGACTCTCTTTGTCCCATTTTTTTACAGACCTTTTGTCGGTTTTACTTTATTGTAAAGCATTAAAATGGAAAAGTATGAGGAAAAATGAGAGTTTCCTGGTGTTTTGACGAACCGGTAGGTACCCCCATTTATGTAGTTTCAATAACGCAGGTCCTTATTTTTGGTACAGAACCATTCAGATTTTTATTACGATAAATTCTAACTGGTTGTTACGTAAGTTTTGGATACAGTAATTATTTAACTTTCATCAATGTTTTTTAGCAATCAGCTGTTATGGTACACGCAGACACAATTAATTATTTGTCACCTGTGCCTGCATTCTGTCGCACTCTCGTGGGGACACTTTATACTGTTCCAAGAATTATGTCAACAAATATTGTTATCGGTTTTATTTTATTGCAATGCCTTAAAATGGAACAGTATGAGGAATGAGAACTCCCTGGTATTCTGACAACGCTTGCAAGTGCTCTCTCTCTCTCTCTCTATTTATTAAGAAGTAATCTTGATGTCAGGATTGGCAGAAATGACAAGATCTAGATATTCGTAGTCTGAGTCTTCCTACGAATATCGTCAGCGCAACAGCTGCGTGCTTGAATTATTTTGTTTCAGTGTATTTGGTAGATAATGACGATAACAAATCAAATAAGGTGAGTGTTGACTTCTAAATTGTTTGTTAAAAAATTACGAATAATTTATATTGTTACAATCTTATGTTTTGCATTCACATCCAACCTTGGTTCGAATTAAATGACGTCATTATGTAAAAAATCGGAACCGTAGCAAAAAGGATTTTTAAGACTTAACACCTGTTGTATAGTCTCTTATAAACATACGTTTTTTCAGCACGTATATATGACGTTTACATAATAATTCACACAATTTAATGCAAACCAAAAACCGTATTTTATGACTGTACGCGTTCTAAACGCTCCTGGTGCGTAAAGCGTGAACTAATTTATAACTCTAGCTTCGCCAGGTGTGCCTCGTAAAGTTGCTAGATCAACACAGGCGGGGTTTATTGTTGATTTAATATTGGCAGAACTGCACAACACTTCGACTTCATTCTACCCAAGTAATAATCAACGTATCGTTGACAGCTGTTTAACCGGTTACATAGGGAAGTAACGACGTTGCACTAACTCTCTCGTGATGAAATTATATTCAAAAACGCGTCTCAAGAAGTCGTTAGACAAACACTCTGGATCTCTGTTTAAACAAATTTTTCAATATTCAAATATTTTTCAAAAAATACCTGGCTTAGAAGCTACCCACAGATATAAGAAAACCGTTCAAAAGATTTTACTAAACATGTTCTTTATTTCAATTTAATCCCGAAAATTAAATTTCTTTTAATTAAAATTTACAACATTAACTTCAGAAATTTTTAAAACAAATTTTGTGCAAAATTTGATGACCCAATTTTAAGAATTTAGGTTGTTTTTTTTGATAGTTCCCGAATACTATTTTTACGAAATAGTGGGTCATACATTTTGTTGAAATGCGTTTTACAAAATTCCAAAAAATAAAAACAATTTAACAATAATTTTATCTTATACAACATCGAAAATTAAAAATGCTAATTCACGCAGACTTTAACTTTATCACAGTGTAATCATATTTTCAAAAAGTTTTATAATAAAAATTATATGATTTTTAAAAAGATTTTGAATGGCCGCCATTTCGAAACTGTTGTACGCATTGTGCCGTATAACAAACATATTAAAGCTATATCAAAATAATACTATGTATAGTTTAAAAAAATCCAAACAAAATTAAGGTCACTAAACTGCTACTAAAGTTTACATATAAATGTATATGTAATTTTTTTTATACATAGGCTACATACATGTAAGGTGTAGAACCTTACAAAACGTGTTCTAAAAGATACGATACGTAATCATTTCGTGGCCCTGGATCTAAATCTTACAAACACGACTGCCATCAGTATCTCATTTCCAATTAAAATTCAGTAAAATCCATATTCCGTTATTAATGTCACATTTACTTACAGTATACAAAACACACAGTATACCGTATGCTCAAGTCCTTCAAGGGAGCAAGTTAGTATTTTAAGGATCTGTGGACTCTGTCAGCCATATTGAATGTATCCCTTATAATTTAATGTTAACGATACGTAGTACTTTGTTATTTATTAAGATCTAACAAATTGTGTTTGATATCTCCTTTTAAAGGTCTAATATGTGGGAATGTGGTTCTCTTTTGACATTCCGTACACACTGTCTGCTTTTAAAGATCTTTCCTAATACTTTGAAAACAAAAATATACACAAAACGTACAAAGCCTTTATTTATTCCGAAATACAAGTACTTTAAAGCGAAATAGCATACATAATGTTACCTTAACCTTGCAAATGCGTATTTACATAGTCAATGTTCATAACGTCAGTTGAAAGTTTTCAATTTTGTCCCCCGCCAAGGAAAACACCGGGGCTTACGTAATGTGTTCAGGAAGGGGGGGTGAGGTAGAGGGGGCGGAGGGTTAAGGGTAAATTGAAATTCCGAGTGGCTGACCCTCGCCCCTACAATAATAGATGGACCAGTAAATTATGTGCATGAAATATTAATACAGATTTGTCTCGACAGGTTGTCTCTTCTCTCTTGTTTTGTTGCATATGTTTGTAGGAAGTGATATCATAGCGCTAAGAAGAAACTGCTTCACTCGTACTCACTGTTTCCTACGTTCAAACAAGAACTGTATGATTGTTTCTTGTCATAGTCCAGTGACTGAACGATTCCCCCTCCGAAACTGTAAAACTGCATCGATTTACTTCACAATTTGACAGTAGTTCTAAAATAATACAAATAAAAAAAACTGAATTAGTGCCGATATACGCTTCCACCCCGGGAGTGAATGCCCCTTCTCGTGGGTGGAAATTTAAAAATTCAAAATAACCCCGGGAATCGAAAAATAAACATATTTGAAGCAAAAATAAAAATACAGTTTTTTCGATAACTCAATAATTTTCGAGTTATTCGTGACTGAAAATGTCGAGAAAAGCACGTTTTTAAACTATTTTTTAGTGAATAACTAAAAAATTTTAGATTTTCTGAAAAAAATAATTCTTATCAAAATTGAAGCTTATAGAGAAACGAAGAAATCCTTTGTTTTTGTTTAATGTTGTAGCTCATACTAAGTGACTTATAACATCTTGCAGGCAATTTTTTGTTTGCCGCGAATTTTTTCGAAGATTTCAATAATAAAACACGGAAAAACGAGACATTTTTCGGAGGAAAGTGTCATAACCTTTTTTCAAGTACTCCATTAGACCTTAAAAATTAGAACAACGTATGTCCATTAGAAACACATGTCTGAAATGATTATTTTATGCGTGTACGACACTTCGACGACATTTGTTCATAATAATACCAACTACACTGATATATCTTGAAAAAGCTTTATTAAAGTGTTTGTTGTTAATTACGTGAAGCGCGACACACATACAAACAAACGCGCGCGCACACACACACACACACACACAGAGAGAGAGAGAGAGAGAGAGAGAGAGAGAGAGAGAGAGAGAGAGAGAGAGAGAGAGAGAGAGAGAGAGAGAGAGAGAGAGAGAGAGAGAGAGAGAGAGAATTTTTGAATTATTAAGACAAGAATATAGACTTAAACATTAAAGTAGATTATTAAATTCTGTTGCTTTTGTACTTGAGCGAGACAGATGCGTTTGTTATTTTTAGTAAAACACGTAAACATGCTGTATGCCGAGAACCGTTTTCCCGCCAACTTTCAACTTTCTTTTTCAATTTCCGCTTAAATTCCTTGAGACATTACCGCACGCAAGCAAGGCGCTTCCATCCCGATTTATGACGGTGCGTAAAAAGCGATGGGACACAGAAACTATAAAAAAGCGCAACGCCGAAGTTCACTAAGGGTTAATACAGCCCCCCACCCCACCGCGCGACAAAAACACATTGTCTGTGCGGGGCGGTGATTTACTGGTCTAATTGTTGTTATAAATTTGTTTCGGATTTTGAATTGAAAAGTTTTGTCGGTGAAAAAGCGTCAGCGCGGGCGGTATTGTGTTTATTTCTGGGCGTTTCACTGCACACACACACACACACACACACACACACACATTGCGTTACGCATGTGTTATCCAGTAACGTGATCACAACGCATTGTTCCCCGTCATTTCCGTTAAAATACAACTGTACTTTCATTACGGGCCATTGCGGGCACATTATTTACTGAACAGAGAATAGATTAGCTACGAGCAGCTGTTTCTGCCATGTGGTGAAAACAAATGTCCAAAAACTAAAATTTCGAAATTCACTAATTTATAACTACACTTATATTTTATTTATTTATTAGAACTACTTACAAAATTAACAATCCGTTTACATTTGACAGGCAAAATAAATATAATAAAGGTTAACATCGGCGCTCCAAGTCTGCGAGTTCAAAAGGTTTAATCCTCTTTAGTTGTCCGTATATTCGTCCGTTCTTCGCTATAGAGAAGACGCCTCCTCGTTAACATAATATTTAAGCCGTTTTTCGTGGCTTTGAGCACATTGTTTGATTTTTAAAGACACAATGGTCACTTAAGATCCCGATAGAGATCATTATTACGAATATACTGAGCATAGTTCGTAGAACTTTGTTTTGAAATATCTAGATAATTTATGTGTATTAGTGCATCCCCATAGCTGGATAACATAGATCTAAATAGGTTTCAGGACCTGTTTGTACAGCACCAGCTTATTATGCAGTGATAATTCTGATCTGTGTAACAGCCAGTACTGAGACATCTCAAGTTACTAATTAAATATTAAACTTAGATAGAAGATTCAGTTATGAAGGCCACAGTACCCTAAACAATCAGCTGTTCCGCGAGAACGATTTGGATTAAAGGCGAGTCTTATTTGGATTCCGGCTAAGGCCGATTTTTACGTAAGATGCTCCGTATAAAAAGTGAAATTATTCAAATAATTTTTTGGATATTTGTTTGCGACGTAATGTATATATATATATATATATATATATATATATATATATATATATATATATATATATATACATATATATTATATATAATACGTAATATATAAACGAATATATTTTTACGGAAGAAAAAATATATTAGTAAATTTTCCCGGGTGTTCACCTTCATCATTAAAAATCACTCTTTATAGTGAAAACGTGTTTTTAGAACCTTTGCCGTACCGTTCATCCAATTGTGATGGGGCGTTTTGCTAAATGTTCAGATTACCGGAAAGGTTTCAGGTTATAAGAGATTTGTAATACTCAATACCTTCACCTTAAAAATCACTTTTTGTAGTGAACAACGTGTATTTCGAAACCTTTGCCATACGTTCATCCAAGTGTGATGCTAAATGTTCAGGAGATTCCCGAAAAGGTTATAGGCTATAAGAGAGTTGTACTACTCAACTCCTCACCCTTAAAAATCACTTTTTGTAGTAAAAAAACTTGTTTTTCGGAACCTATGTAGTGAAAAGTTTTTTTAGAAAATGATTATCAAAAAACCCCTTCGCCCTTAAAGATCACCCTTTGCACTGAAAAACGTGTTATAGGTACCCACCAAAAACTTCACCAAGAGGTGGTTCAAGTGGGCCTAAATAAATAAGTCATACGTTAGAAACGATGCGTCTGTAATAGTAAACTGTCGTTTGGAAGACAACCAACGGATAATAATAGCATTCAGTGTAAAACAACATCAGTGTTTTATTGTGTCTTACTAATTTCAATTGTGTCTTACTCCGCTTTTATTCAACGTGCACAATATTTTGGCTACAGTAAACGGCACATGTTACTCCGTCATTTCTCCGACCTTCGGGCTAGGCATACCCTCATGGTAAGTAGATTATTAAACAAATATCCGCGTTGTATTGCGTCTTACTCAATTCCATTGTTTCAGTGAACAATCATCTATTCAACGTGCACAATATTTTGGCTACAGCAAACGGTACACGTTATTCAGACTTTATCTCACACAAAACAAAATGCCTCCAAACGTTCGTCACTTGGTAGATCTACCAACGAAGCACGTAGAAATAAGCGGATTCGAGCTTCTCAAACAAAGTAGGAACGACAAGCGAGCAATGCAGTAGAACTTGTACGAATTGACAATTCACGTGCATCAGAATCTCTGGACCAACAAGCAGCGAGAATCGAAAGAGTATGTTTACGTGCTACTCAACTAAGAAACATTGGGAGGGGAGAATGACTGCACAAAATACTAACATTGCACCAAAACACAAAAAAGCTCAAACTATATCAGTACAGAACCTGGCAAGTACAGTTTAGGAAATTACAACATTCTGTAGGCCGAAGTACAAAAATATTTGTTCGTTGTTGTGCAAGTCGTTGTTGTTTCATCGGAGGAAACTTGGGACTCTTGAGGACTTTATTTTCTCCGTATATATATATTTATTTATATATATATATATATATATATATATATATATATATATATATATATATATATATATATATATATATATATATAAAATCCGCCTTAGAAAAATACCAATCCTCCCAAAAAGTGTCCGTTAAACTGTGTTATTTCAATTGGACATTCGCCATCATCACATAAAGAAAAATTCACGGCGTTTGTGAGAGTGTAGTACATTCGGTATAACCTAAAACTTAAAATTTGTGAATAATCTTAAATACGTTGGCATTTTTTTGAAACCACTAAAAACAAAAAACAGAAAAAAGCGTTGAAGTTAAAACTAAACAAAGTTAAAACCCAACAAAACTGGAGCAGTGAGCAAATCTGGAATTAACTGCGAGCTACTATCACCGCCTTGCCCTTTCACTCTCACATTCCAAGCATGCGCTCTAGGATCACATTTGAGGGTTTTACACAAAAATTAAATGAAGAGAAATTTCAGAATACAAATTAATAATATATAGTCCGTAAATTAACATAAAATAATTAAATACGAGTAGATTATTATTTACTGTTAATTTCAGTAAATAATAATACGAGATTATTATTATTATTATTATACGAGACCGCCATAATGACCGTTAAAGTCTCCATATCTTAAAATTTTAAATCTCCAAAAGTGACTTCAAGCGGTTACTCACCGCTGCCGAGTTCATTGTTGTAAATCATTGGTCGAAAACACGGCAACGAGCGTGTACCAGAGAGACTGCCCAAGTATCTTGTCGCCGATGTTTTCACCGTGTATAGTACAAACAAGAAATGATTGAATTTATCGGTTCCGAAATAAATTCATGCACGGCTGACCCCGGGACGGGCAGAGATTTGCATCCGAATCGAAAAAAGAAGAAACGAAACGTGCGTCAGCAGCCTCCCCATACACCCCCCCCCCAGAGTACGTGGGGTCTTGCCCAATCCTATCTCATCGAAAAGCGAATTGATGTTTGTCCTTTCGGTACTAAGTCAGATAAGAGAGGATTTGTGTACAAATTTGGAAGTAAAATCTGAAACAAAAACATAGGCTGGACCCTGCGTGAGGGGTGAAACTAAAAAAAAATAAAATAAAATCGGTCGCTTTCTCAATACTGAAAATGTATGGTGAACAACCTTGATGCATATATTCATTTATAAGTATCTTGCTTGAAAAAGCGTGTGGAACACGGGGAGTTACCGATAGAAGCGAAGCTTTTGTTAGTGATATCTTTGATGCATATATTATTAGTTTGAGGATATGTTTACAAATATCTTGTTTTGTTCAAATAAACAAATACGTGAACCTGGCTCGTAACGATCAGCTGATTTCATTGAACAGCTAAAAGTTTCAGGTTGTGTTGTTGAATACCTGTAATATTAACAACAATTATTATAAACGTTTCTATTAATTTCGAATGAAACGTTAATTAATTAATTTCCAAAAACGGTTAAAACATGAACGTGTTCTTTAACTAAGAAAAAATACCGAAACCAAAGCAACACAACGTTTTCATATAATAAGCGCTTACTGTTATCGAAAAGAAATAAGCAAAAGTGACAGAAATAGAGACAAAATTCGTTTGCTTGTTCGTTCCATATTTCCGTTACATTCTTCAGTTCGCGAGAAAGTTACTTTTCTCTCTCTCTCTCTCTCTCTCTCTCTCTCTCTGTGTGTGTGTGTGTGTGTGTGTGTGTGTGTGTGTGTGTGTTTTAAGCACGCACTAAAAGAAAAACACGCTACAGATTGCTAAAAACGCACTAAAAATTAACATTTTTATATAAAATTTGCAAATTCAGGTGGAACAATAAAACAGTTTTTATTTTAATTTCCGACTTTTTTTTAAGGTAACTGTACCTCGTCACTTTTAAACGGTTGAACGGATTTTACTGGGGAAGAACTAGTCCAAGCTATTACCAAAATCTATTATGGCGCCAAATTTAAAATAACGTTGCATGAAAACTGCAACTGTTAGGTTGATAAGACATACACATACACACACACACACACACACACACACACACACACACACACACACACACACACACACACACACACACACAAATGTACACACGAATCTTTCAAAAAGTTTCTCGAGGCCAGTATTGCGATAATTTCAAGGTTTGGACCTTACTATGGCAGCTGTTCCAACAGTTCATTTTACACTGTAAACTCACTAAAATTGAACATCTGGTCATTTTAAAGTCTAATCTAAATTACTCAACACATCGTGGAGCCTTCATGAAATCATTTCATGATAATTTTCACCACTCAAATAATTCACTGCACACTATATACAATAGATAGCATTAAATATTGAATGGCGAGACAGAGCCAAGAACGCCACAAAGGGCGGGCGGCAACGAAATCTGTTTACGCAACTTTCCTTTTGATCCTTTCCCCGGTGGTGTCGCTCAGATAAAGACCGACTGACCATCAAAGGATCTGAAAGAGGATTGTAATGGATTAGGTCGTACAATATGCAAATTTAAGCCTTTACTTAGAATGGGATGATATCTTTGAAGAAGGTTATAAATAAACTTTGGAAAACCCAACGTTTAATTCTTACTTTCTTAGAATACAAAGTATCCAATTTTTTTTGAGTATTGCGTTTGTTAAAAAAATCCCTACGTTCACAGGGTCAACAAAATGTTTTAAAAGACTAAAACATTGACATATGATGACATTTACATTTAGTTTTGGTTTTCCCAGCCTTGGGATGATATTTCAGTCATTTTCCTCCCAATTTTGTTTCCATTCATACACGATTGCATACTTACACGGATGTCTGAAATGAGCGTCGATTCTGATACTAAAACATGTTTTGGAGGAGTCGTTGCAAAACGTAAAATAAAATACAATTTGTTTAACGACTATCTCAAGATTTAGAGTTTAAGATTGGTTCCCGAGTTTGCATGAAGATCGCCTTTCAAGGACTGACGGCTGATCCATTGGGAATTCGGTAAAAACAATTTTTTGTGAAATTCATCCTTGACGTAAAAAGTAAATTCTGAATAATTGTTCCGATTGTGGTATAGGTTCATTAAATTTAGATACACATTTTGTTAATTACCTGAAAGAATCTATACTGAAAAATTAATTTTCACACACACCAGTCTTTCAAATTTTTGTTTGCGATATCCAAAAAAACAACCCCTTTTTGACAAATATTTATTTGTACAGATGACAAAATAATGCTGAATTCTAAAAATAGATAATCGCATTGTATTTTAACTTTATTAGTTACTATTTGAAATTTTAAAATTACATTCAAAATACTAAAATGAATACTGACTGCTTCGGGTTCATTTTTTTAATTTCCATTTAAAGTTCATAAACAGGTAATTACAACATTTCGGATCTGGTGATTGTTATAAAGATCATTAAAATAGTTTCCAATTATAAAATTAGCTGGTTGATACCAATATGAAGCTTAACAAATTAATTTCAACGTCACTAATAAAGTAGCTATGCTAACGAGATTACCGTATTGCGTAACACTTTATTAAACGAACAATTAATTGGACTGGGCAGACAGACAGACAGACATAGAGCACGTGGCTATTGTCTAGCTAGGTTGGTCTGTTTGGTTTCAGCTGTAAGAAATGGCTTCCCACGTATGGCAGCCTAATTTGATAATTGCTCACAACGGGTTTGCCATAAACCTGTCTACAATATTGTTACAGATACTGCTGCTGTTGTATGTTACACTTGCACACTCGCACGTAGGTTAAGTGCATATTTCATGTTACACTTACACAGACACGAGGTTAACCAAATGTCGATATTAAATTTCACCCCCCAGTTAGAATTTATATTTAAAATTCAAACCCGGATTTAGGTAGTTCTATATTACTAGGGGAAGTTTTTGTATTTCGTCATTGGAAAAAGTACAAACAAGTATATGCGATGGTAAAAAATCCCCGCTTTAAGGCTTCTGAATTCAAAAAATGCGTTACGGACGTGTATGTCTGTCTGTCAGGATTCCAAGCCAAAGTGTAAGTAGGTTAACTCAAGTTGAGGACTCTGGATAATAGGCGACTTTCAGTAATCTCTGCCTTACCTAAGCAAGCATAATTATTTGTTGGATTTTTATGGCTGTAAATAAACAGCCAAAACCCGTAAAGTTCACAAAACCATGCGGAACTGGAAAAAGTGGAGAAAGGAGTGGAGGAAACTGGGGCTGTATCTAACCCCATGGAACCCACAGGATTAGGTTAGGTTATGTTATGTTAGGCTGTGAATTGCAACAGATTGCTGGAACGCTAGGCTGACCTAACCACCTGTGAATGGAAGAAGTGAGATGGGGTGCGCATCTCAAAACAGTAAGTCACAGCTTTATCGGATCAGATAGATGTTTGAATACGTACGCAACTGAAGCTCAAGATGAGAACAGAGGAAAGGTCTTCTAATTAATGCTCGAGCAAAAGAATTCCCAAGGATCAAACCTTAGGTGTAACACAACCCGTTTTGGGCTGAGATGACAGGCTCACAGGAAACCGTACTCCAAGACTGGAGGGTTGCCAGCCAGAAACATTTATGACAGGCTCACAGGAAACCGTACTCCAAGACTGGAGGGTTGCCAGCCAGAAACATTTATTCCAATAGATGAACTATGGAGGATCCTGTGTATAGGGCAACTCGGAACCCATTACGGGACATTGTGATTTGAGGGTACATTAAAACAGGATATGAACTCATACCACGGCTAAACCGTACGTACGCTACGCGGACTGATAGTCACACAAGCCATGACTATGAGGAGGCGAAGGTTGTTTGCCTTCCAGGACTCTGAGGATATAAGAGGATTTGTTGTTCAACTGACACTTTAGTCACGGTGTAAGGGGATATCAATCCCATAACCTCTAAATATACCTAGGTAGACATCGGTCTATGTGTGCGCATTGCTGGAAAATATATTACTGACCAGGATTGATGGAATTTTGCATCCAGGTTTAGTTTACCCATTTCTCAATGCAACGTTTTATTTTTTTTCCAAAAACAAGTTTTCCAGCCATTTTCAGCAAAAAAACTGTTTAAAATAAACACCGCAAAAATAATACCCGTTAGTTTGTTCTAATTTTAATTTTTACGCCTATTTGACATATGATTCTTCACTTATTTTAAAAATTAGAACTATTTTATAAATTTTTGTCAATAGTTCCCGAACCAAGCTTTTTTTGGGGGAGGGGGGAGTAACTGAACGTGACAAAGTTTGTGTAACGTTTTTACAGCACTAATATCACTCACAGTTGAAATAAACCAAAATTAAATTTTCAGTCATGTTCTAATACGCCATTGAAGTTCTAATTAATTAAATTAAACGCTGAACTCTATCGGATGGAAGTTTAATTGGATTCGGAATATTTTTTAGCGGCCCGCAAAGTCTGTACTTATTGGTTACCGAATATTTGATACATGATTGGTTACTTCATTGCTAAATTAATAATAGTAGCACAGTCGCTGCAGGAGCGGTTGTTTCAACAACCTGACTGGCCAATTTCTAAAAACTAAAAATATAATATCATGTAAGCGAGTAATTTGTGTTTTAAAACCAACGACAATTATAATCAGCGAATAGGCTATATTATATTCCCTTCCCGATTCTAATACACAGTTAATACAGAACAACAAACTATATATCTCTTTTATATATCTCTATATCTCTTTCATATATCTTTATATTTCTTTTATATATCTCTATATCTCTTTTATATATCTCTATATCTCTTTTATATATCTCTATATATCTCTTTTATATATCTCTATATCTCTTTTATATATCTCTATATCTCTTTTATATATCATTACGCTAAGCATTCCGATCAGTTCTGTACCAAAAATAAGGAACTGCCTAATTAATTAAAACTACATGCACGGGGTATCTGCAAGTTCGTTGTACACCTCATACATTCTCCATTCTAAGGCTTTAAATTAAAATAAAACCAACTTAAACCGTGCAGATGCACGGGGTATCTGCAAGTTCGTTGTACACCTCATACATTCTCCATTTTAAGGCTTTAAATTAAAATAAAACCAACTTAAACCGTGCAGATGCACGAGGTATCTGCAAGTTCATTGTACACCTCATACATTCTCCATTTTAAGGCTTTAAATTAAAATAAAACCAACTTAAACCCGATAAAAAGTCTGCAAACAAAATTCCAGGAGCAGTATAAAGTGTACCTGTGAGAGTGCATGCATAGGTGGCAGAAATAATTAATTGTGTGTGTACCAGAACAGCTGACTGATAAAAAAATGTTGAAAGTAATATTTCAATTATTACTGTAACCAATATTTGAACAATTATTAATCGAATCATTTTTGAAAGTATAATCGGTAAGACATTCAATGCCAGTTCTAATATGTAAATGTTATTAAATAAAAGATTCTGCTTTTAGTGAACAGTAAATACGGGCATTCAGTTACGGATACGTCATAACCACTTTTCGTTTTTATTCATTCATACATGAATGACATTTTTGACCGAATGAGTTTTGAAAGTCGAATCGGTGAGACAGTCCAGGCCAGTTCCAATATGTTAATGTTATTAAAACATATAAATAAAAGCCACTGCTTTTAGTAAACAGTAAGTACTGTAGCCTAATTTAGGAATGTAATGTAAAATCCGGTTATAGTTAATTTCATTTGTAAATATTTAAATAAGGTACAATATTACAATTCAGTCATTAATTTTATAAGTTATACGAATATTTAAGTTTTAAATACGAATATATAACTAAGTAAGACCTATGATATCGTATTAAATAACATAAATATAATGAATGATACTGCTTTAAAAATAACTAAGAACGTCTTGCTGTACTTAGCAAGACCAGGGGGCCCGTGAGAAATTTCTCACGATGAAAGTTTTAAGTAAGCTTTTTAAATAAGTGTAGTTGTTGGGGTGAGGGCGGTAGTTGGAAGGAAGAGAAAACATGTTTAAAAACTAAATCGAAAAGCAATTGGTTTGAAAAAAATAATCACAAATTTATGAGTCATTGTAATATATACATTTCAATAGAGATAACTGTTTGTCAAACATTTCAATACAGATAACTGTTTGTCAAACATTTCAATACAGATAACTGTTTGTCAAACATTTCAATACAGATAACTGTTTGTCAAACATTTCAATACAGATAACTGTTTGTCAAACATTTCAATACAGATAACTGTTTGTCAAACATTTCAATAGAGATAACTGTTTGTCAAACATTTCAATAGAGATAACTGTTTGTCAAACATTTCAATACAGATAACTGTTTGTCAAACATTTCAATACAGATAACTGTTTGTCAAACATTTCAATAGAGATAACTGTTTGTCAAACATTTCAATAGAGATAACTGTTTGTCAAACATTTCAATAGAGATAACTGTTTGTCAAACATTTCAATACAGATAACTGTTTGTCAAACATTTCAATACAGATAACTGTTTGTCAAACATTTCAATACAGATAACTGTTTGTCAAACATTTCAATACAGATAACTGTTTGTCAAACATTTCAATACAGATAACTGTTTGTCAAACATTTCAATACAGATAACTGTTTGTCAAACATTTCAATACAGATAACTGTTTGTCAAACATTTCAATACAGATAACTGTTTGTCAAACATTTCAATACAGATAACTGTTTGTCAAACATTTCAATACAGATAACTGTTTGTCAATAGCAATTTTTACAGGACGTTACAATATCTCGTTGTAAATGATATTTTATGTAAGCATGTACTTTTTGTATATCATTTGCTTTAATAGATGCAAATATGTTAGTTGATTTAGTTACCCTTGAAAAGGGTCCGTGAGTAAAGACGGCATTTGGTAAATACAATCCTGCTCTTTGAAGTGTTTGTCCCTGCTACTTGTCTGTAGTGATAGCAAACGTAATTTTAATAGGTCTTCTAGTCAATTGAAGAGGCATCCTTGATAACCTCTAACTGTATTTTGACATTTTAATAGAGGACTGTTAAAAGGGCCACATAAACTACACGTTTAATGACTTTTAAGTAAATATTGAAATTGTTCTAAGCACATACAAAATAGTGGTATTGGTAATGGGATCGTCTATTCGTGATTAATAAGATAACTTTTTAAAATATACAAAATATTGTCTGATTTGTGATGCCGCGCATGCGAATCCATGATGTCGTTTTGCTTGTGACAGGTAAAAGTGTCTTTTATGTTAAAATTTCCCACAAACAGTAAGTTTTAGTGTAAAATCGTTTTGCAATGTCAGAAGACGGTCAAAAAAATCTTTCTAAAGGTACGTCATTTATGCCTGTACGAATAGGAAGTGATGGGAAAAAGGGATGTTTACTCGAGAAATAATACAAATGATTATTCATTTCTTTTTCCCATTAACTGAGAAGAATTAATGAGCCCATTAGTCTCTTTTAAAAGTTCCTTATTTATGAAATATAAATTACAAGATGGATAACTTATTCAGATGTAATAAAAGTTAATTAATAAGATCGTATAAAATATATAAAAGAAACTTACTGTAGTAATATACGACACACTTTGCCCGACTTTTCGATTTTCGTGATATTATTCAATGTTGTTTCATCAGGTGAGCGAGACAGCTGCGTGCCGTGACTATATTACATATAACTCGAACACGCGTTAATATGCAGATCACGCTCGCCTTCACACAAACAACATATGTACGCGAAGCAATCCGGGAGGCTTTGTTGTACGTTACACAGCTTTGTGTAATTACACAGCTTCCTTGATAGTAGAAGCACTAAGAAGCATTAAGCGAAGAAGACATCAAGCTGTCACAGCACGTAGTGATGACGTCATACGCATGCCAATCAGCTGATCAACGTCTTGTTAATAATTCATAGCCGGTAACAAATAAGGAGCAAACAATACCCCAGCCCAGCGCGGCGCTGTTAATTCTTCCACTAAGTCGGGTGATTTTAAATTAAACCAAGTTCGACGACAGTTTTAAAAGTCTGATGAGGCTTTTCGGCGGAATTAGAAAGTTTGTGCGCAACGGTTGTCGCGGAGAATTTAAAAACGCAGCGCTGAAAATATTAAGCGAAAGTGTGTTTTGTGCAGACATTATTCTTGGTTAACAAAAATATTAAAATTCAAACGTTCAGTATAACATTGTCAAAGACAAACACACGTTACTCAAGTTCAAATGGCGGTTATGAACTCAACTACCACTTTTTAGGTTATTTATAATTTAAATTGTCGAATAATCGAAGCAGACAGCTACATTTTGAAAATGAAAACGTGTTTAAAAAAAGCTTAAACTGTCAGTTTACAAACTATGATGTTTAAAATAGCTGTCTTACCGTCGAGGCGCTAGAGGAGCCTTAGCGTAATGACGGAGAAATCAAAACAAAAACTTATTTGTTGTACACCTAACGGTACTAAGAAATACAGTAAAATTTTACGGACACTTTACAGTATACAACATACTGCAAATAACAACAAAGCGGAAAACAGATCATGTATTTAGATTGCCTATGTGCGCCGTGGTCGCAGAGTGCAATGTATTGTGTGTAATGTAATAAGACAATTTACATTAGACTGGAGGACATTACGGTAATACAAATTCGCTTAACTGGGAGATGTGCAATGTGCACTGACACTAACCTCTAAATAACGTCTGGATAATGTAACTAAAAATTATTCAGGATGTTTAGGAACTATTTACTGATATTTTAGAGGATGTTTTGTATAAAAAATATATTTTTGGAAATTAATTATATATATATATATATATATATATATATATATAAGCCGCCTCGGTGGCCTAGTTGATAGCGTACTGGGCTTTCACCCCGAGGACCCGGGTTCGATTCCCGGCCAGGGCTTGGCATTTTCATACGCTATAAATCATCTCATCGTCTGCATTAGCCCAAGTGTGCACAATAGTCGGACGTTAAATATATATATATATATATATATATATATATATATATATATATATATATATATAATATAAAGAAAATTATGAAATAATTATTTTATATGGCACTATGCATGTTACATTCATGAATGTAGGCAACGAAAACAATGACATTATTTTCAAACGATAGTAGTTCAAAATGTAATGACGTGTATCTCGAAAAACAGTTAACTTAGAATTTTTATTACATAACTGAACCAACCTAAAGTGTGATAAAAAAATCACACAGGGGCTCAAAAAAATTGCATTGTGAATCACAAATATTTTAAAATTATTTTTACTGGAGCTAGAAGGATAATTGAATTATCGATTTAAAAAAACTGGAATATAGCCCTAATATTGTGTTATTATTACAGTTTATTCAGACATTTGCTATCATTTTCTATCATCGAATGTTAATACAATTCGAAAAACATTCATAGCAAATCTCTGAGTGGCCTTAGTTTTATTTCTGGTTTTACCTCTCAAGGCTCTTTTTCTTAGTTTTTAAGTACTTTAACACAGTTCTAGGCAGCCAGGCTTATGTTCTAGTTTTATGTTAGGCACTTAAGAACGAGTTGATCCGTACCCTCATAACGTCGAGTATTTCTTTATATACAAAAGTTATGTCCGAATGTAATGTAAATATAAATGCAAGCCATTTTAAATGTGTGTGTTATGTTTTTTAACCAAGACTCTAGGTTTTGTCGACAAACCACTCATTATCGTTCAAACTACGGCAAAAATTTAAAAAAACATTAATTATTTCTCATTCACAATGAAAAAGTTTTTAAAGTCTTGTACATTTTTAACAAAACCGAAATTAATAATTAACTTCATTACTGCAACGTAGCCACCAGTCCACATATTTAAATAATTAGGATTATGACCTATTTCCTTCCGTCTAGACTTTTTTTTAACTCACCTCGTAAAGGCTACCGCGGTTTCGAAACTTCGCTATTTCACATTCATGCTGTAATACAAAATGTCAAATCCCTCTGTCACGAAGTTAACAAAACATTGAAAACACACGTCACAAACACTAAACACAATTACACGATTTTGATTAAAACACACAATGGTAACATTTGATTTGGCCAAACACTACCGTGTAACACATATGACGTTACAGTCCAACACTATTTATATTAAATTTTGTATATGACTTGGCTGTAAGGATAACTGATTTAATAATACAAATAATACAAACCAACAAACGCACCGTAACTGATACTTTTTTTGTATTTAACGTCCGACTATTGTCAGTTACGGGTGTGCTAGTACTGATAAAGACTCCGAATTGTAACGACATAAGAGTTACAAGGTAGTGTTTGGCCAAACCAAATTTTATCGTTGTGCGTTTTAAAAAAATCGTGTAATCGTGTTTAGTGTTTGTGACGTGTGTTTTCATTGTTTTGTTTCGAAACCGCGGTAGACTTTATGAGGCAAGTTAAAATAACATAACGTCTAATAATGACGGAAAAAATACGTCATAATCCTAATTATTTAATAATTAACGTTTAAAATTTCAAACATACGCAGTTTTGAAAAAAAAGTATCGTGGTTTGAAATTGGTGCGAAACGTTTTTTAAAATTACATATTTATACAAATTACATCCCCATAAAACGTGTTCTAGAGATCGTATCTTTACTCATTAAAGTCCCGGGACTGGGCCTTACCATAAGAGCCACTCCGATAGATCATTTTCCAATGAAATTCACGAAAAATCAACACTATTACAATTCTCCCCAACACATCCTGTACGAATAACATAATATAACGCGCTTCAAACAATACCAGCAAGACAGCTGCGTGGCGACGCGTGGTTACACAGCGGACTTTTCCAAACAATACCAGCAAGACAGCTGCGCGGCGACGTGTGGTTACACAGCGGACTTTTCCAAACAATACCAGCAAGACAGCTGCGTGGCGACGCGTGGTTACACAGCGGACTTTTCCAAACAATACCAGCAAGACAGCTGCGCGGCGACGACGTGGTTACACAGCGGACTTTTCCAAACAATACCAGCAAGACAGCTGCGCGGCGACGCGTGGTTACACAGCGGACTTTTCCAAACAATACCAGCAAGACAGCTGCGCGGCGACGTGTGGTTACACAGCGGACTTTTCCAAACAATACCAGCAAGACAGCTGCGCGGCGACGCGTGGTTACACAGCGGACTTTTCCAAACAATACCAGCAAGACAGCTGCGCGGCGACGTGTGGTTACACAGCGGACTTTTCCAAACAATACCAGCAAGACAGCTGCGCGGCGACGCGTGGTTACACAGCGGACTTTTCCAAACAATACCAGCAAGACAGCTGCGCGGCGACGTGTGGTTACACAGCGGACTTTTCCAAACAATACCAGCAAGACAGCTGCGCGGCGACGCGTGGTTACACAGCGGACTTTTCCAAACAATACCAGCAAGACAGCTGCGCGGCGACGCGTGGTTACACAACGGACTTTTCCAAACAATACCAGCAAGACAGCTGCGCGGCGACGCGTGGTTACACAGCGGACTTTTCCAAACAATACCAGCAAGACAGCTGCGCGGCGACGCGTGGTTACACAGCGGACTTTTCCAAACAATACCAGCAAGACAGCTGCGCGGCGACGCGTGGTTACACAGCGGACTTTTCCAAACAATACCAGCAAGACAGCTGCGCGGCGACGCGTGGTTACACAGCGGACTTTTCCAAACAATACCAGCAAGACAGCTGCGCGGCGACGCGTGGTTACACAGCGGACTTTTCCAAACAATACCAGCAAGACAGCTGCGCGGCGACGCGTGGTTACACAGCGGACTTTTCCAAACAATACCAGCAAGACAGCTGCGCGGCGACGTGTGGTTACACAGCGGACTTTTCCAAACAATACCAGCAAGACAGCTGCGCGGCGACGTGTGGTTACACAGCGGACTTTTCCAAACAATACCAGCAAGACAGCTGCGCGGCGACGCGTGGTTACACAGCGGACTTTTCCAAACAATACCAGCAAGACAGCTGCGCGGCGACGTGTGGTTACACAGCGGACTTTTCCAAACAATACCAGCAAGACAGCTGCGCGGCGACGTGTGGTTACACAGCGGACTTTTCCAAACAATACCAGCAAGACAGCTGCGCGGCGACGTGTGGTTACACAGCGGACTTTTCCAAACAATACCAGCAAGACAGCTGCGCGGCGACGTGTGGTTACACAGCGGACTTTTCCAAACAATACCAGCAAGACAGCTGCGCGGCGACGTGGACTTTTCCAAACAATACACAAGCGGACTTTTTTTCCAAACAATACCAGCAAGACAGCTGCGCGGCGACGTGTGGTTACACAGCGGACTTTTCCAAACAATACCAGCAAGACAGCTGCGCGGCGACGCGTGGTTACACAGCGGACTTTTCCAAACAATACCAGCAAGACAGCTGCGCGGCGACGCGTGGTTACACAGCGGACTTTTCCAAACAATACCAGCAAGACAGCTGCGCGGCGACGCGTGGTTACACAGCGGACTTTTCCAAACAATACCAGCAAGACAGCTGCGCGGCGACGCGTGGTTACACAGCGGACTTTTCCAAACAATACCAGCAAGACAGCTGCGCGGCGACGCGTGGTTACACAGCGGACTTTTCCAAACAATACCAGCAAGACAGCTGCGCGGCGACGTGTGGTTACACAGCGGACTTTTCCAAACAATACCAGCAAGACAGCTGCGCGGCGACGCGTGGTTACACAGCGGACTTTTCCAAACAATAAATTCACCTTAAATAAACAACTCCGACAAATTGCAATTAATAACAAAGTTTGTTCATTTTTGGCGGCAGGCACAAATTCCGCGCACCTGGCGGTTGCCAAGGCAATATATTAGTACCGAGTTACTCCACGGCAGCGCTAGTCTGAACTTAAAAAACTTATTTCATGGCTCAAGTTTGTAAATAAAAACTGTATGTTTATTAATAAGAGGAAACATTGGGGAAATAATTATAACAGCTGGTCGGCGTTAATAAAAATGAATACACCAATATGTTTTGAAACCAGATAGCAATAGCTATAAACATTTATAATAACTATACAACACACTTATATATAGTGTTCCAACAAGAACATTTATAATCTAATTTTTAAATTTGCAAAAAAAATTAACAAAGTACTGTTCTACCAATCAGTTTGGTTTATTCAAAAATATAACAATTATAAAAATACAAAATCAGACATTAATAATCACGGCTGTAGTGCATGACAAATACAAATTACTGTTCTTACTTGAATATTACAAAAAAACTTTGACCGCTATCGGTTCGGATAGGAAATCGCCCCAAATTAGCGACAGTTTCTCTTGAAGTGATTTAAAACGTCAATAACTCGGCTAAAATACATTTTGCGTTTCATTTTAGAAATTAGTTTCATTTTTGAAGAGGAAGAACCGATGTTTGCGCTAGTACCGATCAGACATTCATAGCGGTCGTATGTCGGGAACAGCTCATGAGAACATAAATCCACAGTTTTAGACGGTAAGAACTGTATAGACGTGATTATAACTTACTAGACTATTATTCAGTTTTAATGATCAGGCTATCTTTTTCTTGAGAAGTGCATACACGTTTAAAGTTTTTAATAAAATAATTAACAACATTATCCCGCACTGACAATATTTTTTAGTGTAAACAGCTAAAATTCAGTATTAGGGGCAAACCTGTAATAAACACTGCGTACCTACCATATACACCGAGCGGCTATTCCCGAAACACATCAAATAATTTATATAGTCCCTAGCCTCGTCCGAGGTAACGAATTACTAGCCTCTCCCAGGACGCAATGTCAATTACTTTACCATAAGTATACCCGTTATTTAACTTAGGTAATTGGAGTTTTGACGAAGCACGTTGTTTAACTTGGTGCAATCGGGCTAACAAACATGACCCAACTAAATTTCTGATTATGAGAAAAGTTACAAGTAAACATGACTTTATTAGCCACAAAAGAAAATTTATATGTTTGTACTTTTAGACCCTCTAACTTCATTCTTAAATGCTCACTATACGAAAGTACAATGACTTTAAAAAACCTATCATGAAATTTTCATAGATTTATCCATTTTCATGACCCCTAAGTAAAAAAAAACACAATGAACATAAATTTGAGCAATTAACATATTTTGAAAAAATCGAACCTCAATTCTGGTGATTTCTTCATAGCTTCTAAACCGACTTTCTGTAGGCATAACGTCGAATGGTTGGAAGTTTGTGCAACAAAAATTAGGCTTCAAAACCCCGTAACTTTGTTTCTGTGTTAATATTGCTGACGTTTTAAAATTACTCGTTTATTAATAAATTACCGACACAACTAATATTAAAATTATTATAAAAACTTTGACCACACAACATACAAATTGCAAATATTTAATTCCGCACTCATCTTCTAGCCTCTATTAAACACAGATCGTTTTATCAGAGGTAGCTTTACCCCCCCCCACCAATCGAGCATAATTTCAAAGACAATACAATTAATTTAATTGCGTTCAAGCGGAGAGGCGGGGAGCGAGAAAGGGGCGATTTCATTGTTTGAGAGGGGCAACTCATTTGCATTTAGACTGGAAGGCGACGAAGCCAAAAAGAAATGTTCCTCAAGTTTTTCTACTCGTGTAGCCTATAAATACTAAGGCTTTACGTCAGCGCCCCAATAGGGTGTGTTTAATTATAAGTATACGAAGTGTAAAGAAAGTGTACTAGTATCTCGTGGATGTATCCGATAAGTACTTATTACTGGGAAGTCAACAGATCCAACCTTTACTTTGGTTATAAAAAAACTTAAAAAATCTAGTTTTAAAGCGTACTCGATATCAGAGGCTAAAGTAGAAGTAATTTGCCGTTACAACAGCTGCGAGCTGCAAAAACAGGGAGAAAGACGTTTGATAAAATAGACAGCAACATTATCTATTTAACTGCAGTTGAACATTCAGCCTCAAAACGCCACCAGCAGCGAATAATCATATAAATCATACAGTGGTATTGTTCACTATATTCTAAAAAATCAGGTTCAGAAGCAATTTAAAGAACCTGGAATGTACCAAAAATCGGTTCGGCATTTGCGTTCCCACACAAAAAAATCATAACTTAAGTTAGTGTTGCAAATTTGAAATGAACGCAATTAACAGTTTAGGAGTGAATCAAAAACTAACCTTGACCGCAGACGGGTTTGCATTGTTTTTTTTCCGATTCAGTCTTGAACCGTAAATTTGTTTTTTTATTTTTCTTCTCTTTGACTTTAGTTGTAAATATTGTATTATTTAACTAAATTTTGAAAAATTATGCCTACTTACTGTTTTTAATTTTTCACTAAACATTTAGAAAAAGAAAGTGAGGCGATCGTGAAAAAATATTTCTGATTTTCCCACACCGATTACAAAATGTGTTCGCGCAGGTTCGCACCTAAAACACAACCAAATCCCAACGCGTAAGATCGGAAGACGTTCAAACAATCAAAGACAAGTTTTCATTGTTCTGAGTTTTAAGTTCACCCCCGCCCTCCAACATGAAGACCCTTATTCATTAATTAAAGAGGGTTGCGAGTACAGCAAGGGGATGACAATTCAATACACACTTCAACAGTGCTAAAGGAGCAAGCCACTTCTAATTTAATTTTTGATCGCGAGCGGGGCGCGAGAGCAAATATTGTAATTATGAAATGTGAATTCCTAAAGTGATATAAATTTAACGGAATTGACGGCGGTTTTATTTCGCGAGCGCAAAGATGATTTAGTTAAGTTAAGTAGGGGAGGAATGTGTCAGCGGTTCCAATTGTTTTACACTTTACGAGATTTAAATCACATGCACTGAATGAGACAAAGAGCTAAAAATTACAAAAAACAAAACAATCACAGCACGCAACTGTCTCGCTGACACGATAGAGGAAAGTTTCCAAAAGTATTTCTTTATTTTACCATTATTTTTAAAAATTCGTATTTTTCCGACATAATGAGCATTAAAAACTCCATATTACAGCACTTTAAACACTAGACTAGGTTAAACTAATTGACAGATTTAAACGAAATTTAGCATATAAGTCTGGTTTTCCCTTATTTCGAAACAATTTTTTAATTAGATAAAATTTCATTAGTTACTGTAGCAAACTATAAATGACTGAAATTATTTTTAGTTCGTAAACATATAGGAAAAACAACTGACAGCCGCCGTTTTTTTGTTTTGTTTTTCTATTTCCTTTCCAAAGTAAATTTAATTTATTCCCACTCGTCTGCACTGACTGAATATTAATATTCTGAATATTGATATTTGACCAAAACATAAGCAAAATCTTACGAACTAATTTTGAGATTTATATCGATTTTCAAGAAAATTTTCTGATTAGCTGAAATTACAAAGTATTTTTACTATCCTAAACGTAAGGCCGAGTGTTCACCAGGGCGGAGTCGCGCTGAGCGAAGCGAACTACTCATTCAAAACTTAACCTACTATTTCTAGTAGAAGTGCGGCCACTGAAAATGTAATGGAACTGAGCGGAATCAAGCGGCGTCTCTGGGTTCCGTTCCTCGTTTCGGTAGTCCCTGGCACCACGATCAACGTCAAGGGACACTAGTACCTTATACGGTTTACATTAAGAGTCTGAGGACATTGTGGGCCATACTGAACCCTACAGGACTGCGTAACTTAACAATACATACTTAACAATACAGATTACTCCGTTATTTTTTAAGATAAAATTCTGTTTCATGTTTACTATGTCTTAGTCATGTAAAGTCATGTCATAGTAAAGGTCTTGTATGCGGGAATGTTGTACAAATTTAGACTCTTTTTAGACAAATTTTTAACCAAAACCAGATTCTGTTTTGGTTAATCTTTAATTATTATTAATGCGCATCGATGTTACAAACATTTTTCTTTGTGACCTGTGATGAGTGCTTAGAGTTTCTTTGTTTAATGTGTTGATATGTTATTGTTTGGCATGCAAGTGGTTATAAGTGAAATTGAAAGTGTATTAAATTAAAATATTTGTGTATTTGTAGTTTGAAAAAAACATTTAAAAATCTACTCGTATTCGTAAATGTCCAAAGCAGTTTATATTTAATGCTAGCTCATGTTTTGAAAATGAAAAACACAGTACACTAAGTCTGTGTAAATCCTACCGGCGAACGTTTTACAAGTCCAAGTTTCGGTGCGTATCCATTGTTGCATGTCCCAGATTGTACCTTCACCGCTTATCTTTTGTAATTATCAATTGTCAATAATAATTTAAATAATTGTTCAATATTTTCTTTTCTGAATTATTTATACTAATAATATCGATTACTAATAATTACTAATCGATTACTAATAATATCGATAATATAATATTGATTATGTAAATATAAATGTCATTTGATTAATATTATTACAAGCGGAATGAGCAGTATATCAGGAAAAAATCAAACTATAAAATCAAAATAAAAATTTGAAAAATTCTGGTTGCTCAGGACATCACAGGTAACAATCGCTACAAAAGATTTGTTATCCCCAAAACTGTCGATGTAGTAAAATCATAAAGTGCAAAAATAGGAAAACACCACGAAAAACTGTGCTTTTTTAATATATTATATAAAAAAATAATAGGTATATTAATTACCGTTATTTATTACCTATATTACCGTATTATTACACATATACGGCCATTTATGCCTCCTGTAGGTTCTTCATATTTTGTATTATATTGTATAATTTTTGAAGGAATGTTGGAAATAAATAAATAAAAAAATATATAGTTCTTAAAAAAATTGTAATCGTGTAATTGTTCAGAATAAAACAACTGAGGTAACCGTGTCATTACATTCACTATATTATTTTTCGTTTGATTGTAAGAACGGATCAAAGTCATTCGTATATAATAAAAAATGCTGTAGTAATACAGTATTACATATAATACAGTATTCAATATAACTGGATTATCGAAAAAAGACGTTTTCATCTTATTGGAATTTAATAATTTATAATCAAAATTTAATGGGCAGTAGAAAAAGAAACGCCTTTGAAACGTTTGCAGATTTTAATAACGTTTCTATTAAATTTCAATAAAGTAATAGGATTTTAAATTTAATTTGAAAATAAAAAGATAGTACACTCCCGAGGATTCGAACTCAAGTTAATTAGTATTCAAGATGTTACGCCGGCCTCGCTGCTCGCCGGGTAAGGGACATTGCACAAACTAATCTTCGGGGGATCTTACCGGGAGCTTATTAAGCGATTTCACTGTCTGAATTTAATTTAAGTCTCAACTAAAACTACGGAATTATCTTGCATTAGTTAATTAAGTCCTTCGTCTCTTGCGCAATTAAGTTATGTACATTAATTAAACGTTTTGCTCTGCGACGGCAGATTGACATTACGCCAAACGGACTGCGGACACGCTTTTCCGCTGTACCTAGTAACGTTATTGTTCTAGCGTCAGCCTGAATAACAAACGAAGGACAAGTAAATTTGATATCGGAATACTGGGGTTCACAAAGTTTTACCAAATCGACTGCCTGCTTATCAAAGGCACTAGTTTTTATATTAATAACTCTGCATAAATTAGTTACATTACAGGTGATATAGATAAAGACGTATTGGATAGACTCTTCTATCTGGGCTGCAAATATAATGGTTCCTTATTGGGACTTTTATTACGATGAAAGCAGAAACTATTATTAACCTTATTAAGCTTCTATCAGAGTGGGAAGAGATATTGGTGCCTTAATTGACAGCTGTCTGTAAGAAGGGAAGCAACTCATTGAGCTCCTATTAAGTTGTCATAGGACTGTACCTTCTAGAGGTTATAGAGTTTCGGTAGTCCCTGGCACCACGATCAACGTCAAGGGACACTAGTACCTTATAGGGTTTACATTAAGAGTCTGAGGACCTTGTGGGCCATATTGAACCCTACAGGACTAACGTTACTAAACAATACAGATTACTCCGTTATTTCCTAAGATAAAATTATGTTTCATGTTTACTATGAGGTCACAGTAAAGGTCTTGTATGCGGGAATGTGGTACAAATTTACATTTTGTATAATTGCTTACTTTTAGAGATCATTGCCGTATCTTTTAAGAAAAAAATATACCAAATTTAAAAAGCAGATCCTCACATTCAAGACTTTTAGAATAATATAGCTAACATAATTTCATCTTAACAAATAGCGGAGTAACTACAGTTTTACAGTGATTAGATTCAATTTGGTCTATAGAGCCCACAGATTCAATGTTTCCTAGATAAACAAACTCTCCTTGGACTGTAGCGACCTTATTAATAGCACATGGTCCCCTTACGATTTATCGAAATACTGCACTTCGTTTGAATAAAATATGTCCGTTCACATACTAGTTAGAAACTCGACCCCGTCACTTACTTTAGTTATACAATCGAGCCTAACTCATAAATACTCTAGTACACATACAACGTAATGGAATAAATCGTTTATCAGCGTTCCAGGAACAAAATGACAACTACAGAATTCTTGTAAAATACAGAATGATTGTGTAACTAGGAGTGTGGGACGGGTTTTTCAAAATACTCACTGAGCTCTCCGCTAATTGCTCCCACTCACCCTGATTGCTCTAATTAATAGGAGGGGTGTTTCAGAGTCCCCCCAACTCAAGACAAACAAACTGTTTTGGCGTTCGTCAAGTATCATCGTGAGACAGGCTACAGGACTTAACCTTGAACAAAGTTTAAACTTGCAAATTATTTACTTAATGAATGCAATCGGAGAACACGTTTACTTGACAAGAAATTTTGTCCGTTATTAAAACAACCACAGCGATTTAAATGTAAATTCGAAAATTAAGAAAAAGCTGATATTCTTTGTACAGTTTCGAATAAATGGTGCAAATACACTAAATAGACTTTCTTTAAAAAAAAAAGAAACGGTATAATTTCTTAAAAATCAGCTATTATTTTTCTGCATACATTTTTTTTACAACTCAAGTCAGCGTAATTAATTCGAATTACAAGTTCCAATATCGGTTCGTTAATAAAGAAAATAAAATAACGGCGGACACTTTATACCTTTCGGTTTGGCTCCAAAATCGATTGTATTTAAAGTTTTCCTCAGTAACTTGAGTTATAAATCTTCTTTTATGACCTAAAGTTGAGCAAAATGTAATGAAGCGGTTTTGAAAACCAATGCAGTTTAAAAAAACTCATACTGCATAGAGTGCTGTAGTACGAGTACAACGTTTGGTACTCATTACGTAAAAGTGTGTCATAGTGATGACAGATCGAAACTAAAAAGTTTTATCTCGATGACGTCTAAACACTTAAAAGCGGAGAGACGTGCGCGCGCGTACACATACATACACAAGATCGATACACACACACACACACAATGATAAAAACATCTTTTTTATCTCAGTGGACCTCAAAACGCACAGATCCATTAAAATCCAAAGACTGATTTTTTTCACAATTAGCAAACTTTCTTTAAATTGAAAAAGTATAAACGCGATTGGTACAAATCATAAAATAAAAAATAATTTGAAAGTACATAACAAACGAGTAGACTCAGACAGCGGAGGGGCGTTCGTTATTTACCTGCAATGCGCTACGCCCCCCCCCCAACTTCCGCACGCACGTACGCACTCACGCACACACGTCAGCAAGGACACCGGCGGAGTCAGGTTTTATCCCGAACTTGAAGCGGGCCCGTTATGCTAATGCCAGGACTTTGTATTCTCTTAGAGTGGCGAGTTGATGGCACAAGTCCGCTTAAATTGGGCGTTAAATTTAGGCCATTTTGTTAACAAAATAATCTGTTCCTATCTGCAGGCTCGGCGTACGTCGGCAGAAATGTTTCCTTCTCGGCGTTTAATCAGATGAAAACAAATGTCCACAAAATACTTAAATCAGTTGATGAAGGGAACAAGTCCGCAATTTCGTGTCTTACGAACCAACGTCCTCTAAACACCCTAAACGGTGACAACACTTAAAATTATTGAAGCTTTTCCTAACGATTTCGAAATTTCAAACCTTACAGCTCACCTATTAACAATTCCTTATATTGAAATTACTTATTCGTTGTGTCTAACCACCTTTTATTTTATCAATAGAATAAAAAGTATATAGAAAGTACTGTGATGATAAAAAACAATTCAGTAAGTTATATCCAATTTGTGGTCCCTCTCCGAGAAGTAAGAAAAGTAGTTTACTGATGTTTGTGTGTGTGTGTGTGTGTGTGTGTGTGTGTGTGTGTGTGTGTGTGTGTGTGTGTGTGTGTGTGTGTGTGTGTGTGTGTGTGTGAATAAATGAATTGACCTATTCCACGAAATGATATAATAGTATATTTGCTTACACCTAGCCTTAACGACTTTTGTCACAAATTGCTTTTGAACCCATAACGTGGTTCAGCCCATAAAGTGGCTAGCTTCCCGCCAAATTAGGTTCAGGAGCTACCAAACATCATATTTTGCTAGAATTTTAGTAATGAAAATAACATATGCTAAAGTCAGTTTAGCAAATATGATATTTTAAAACAAATTATAAATTTTCAATCTGAGAGTAAACTGGAAAAAACAAATAAATGATGAACGTCAATGGCTTTCATTTATTTTTTTTTAATTACTCAAAACCCCCCAAGTTTCTTTCATTTCAAAATTTGATGGCCTACACTAACTTGAATTATGTATCTTCATATACCAGTAGTTGAAACAACATTAGAACTCAGATATAAATATATATTTAACTAATTTAAAATGCTATATATATATATATATATATATATATAAATATATTTAACTAATTGCTCCGCCACAACACCAAGTCCTATCTTCGCAACTTTTTCCGACAATTTATAATCGGTAACCACAATATTTAGAAACAAATGTTATTGGACCATTTTTACTAAACGTTTTATGGTCGTTCTCCACGAAGCTGTAAGAATTGTACAAGATACGGTAGCCAGCAACTACACTCCATATCGTTAAAATCAATGTCGCCATTTTGAAGAATGAAAAATCTAACGTCTTTAGGGTAACTTTCATATCAAAATTAAAAACAACCGATCAATCGGTCAATGCGTTCACCAAAACTGCGTAACGAACAAACACAAAAACCAAATGACGAACGGTCGACAACAACGACTGCTGGTTTGACGACGGTGAAACCAAATAACGATGACGAACGGTCACAACGACTGGTGGTTTGACGACGGTGAAACCAAATAACGATGACGAACGGTCAACAACAACGACTGGTGGTTTGACGACGGTGAAACCAAATAACGATGACGAACGGTCGACAACAACGACTGGTGGTTTGACGACGGTGAAACCAAATAACGATGACGAACGGTCAACAACAACGACTGGTGGTTTGACGACGGTGAACCCAAATAACGATGACGAACGGTCAACAACGACTGGTGGTTTGACGACGGTGAAACCAAATAACGATGACAAACGGTCAACAACGACTGGTGGTTTGACGACGGTGAAACCAAATAACGATGACGAACGGTCGACAACAACGACTGGTGGTTTGACGACGGTGAAACCAAATAACGATGACGAACGGTCAACAACAACGACTGGTGGTTTGACGACGGTGAAACCAAATAA